>CM069914.1:57711670-58433670 GCA_036172215.1 Camellia granthamiana | reverse complement strand
AGCTAATATTGAAATAATTATGAAATAATACATGATACACACCCTTAATTGGGGGCCCTAAATTTTGTTTAAAATTGGAGGCCCGAAACGACCGCCTTTGTCGCCTCACCTCAGGACCGGCCCAGAATGGGCCGGTGGGCGGTAAATGCTGAAATGGGCGGGTGGGTAAGTGGTGAAATGGGCGGGTGAGGGGTACTCAAATATCGGTATATCCGTTCGTAATTGAACTTGAGGAACACCCAAACTAGCATTAGATCCCATTTGAAGCACAACCAGACAGAAGTACGTATACCAAAAGTGATCCGAATTTAAGCTCAACCCAATTTGGTTTTGATTTGTTAGTCGGCTCTAGGCAATGGCGCAGACTGACCACGACAATGCAAGCAATCAAAACAAACCAAAAGGAGTAGCTATGAATCCCAAAAAGGCACAACCCTGATTCAAACTCGCGCCAAGAAGGAACTCCAAAACTCCAAAATCTGTGTAAGGTTGGATGCCGAAAAGAGCAGAGAGACAGTGCAAGGCAAGAAATAGGAAAGTCAACATGCAAGCAATGGACTTGTCGGAGTAGTAGTAGAGACCGATGTTTCCGAATAAGAGGAGCAGAGCCAACTGTCCCCAAGGCGTTTGTAGCCGCGGAATAAACGATCATGCTTCGGTTGACCTAGGAAAGACAGACAAAAAAGCTTTTTGAAGCAAAACTTTGAGAACAATCTATGACAAAATTATTGTCAGTCGCACATTTATATTGGCATGACCCGTGATTTTGTTGAGAAAATCCATCTTCAGGCGTGAAAATAGCCATGCCCAGGAGGCAAACATGCCAAGGTAGGACCAGCAGAAGAGATTTGGCCAAACTTCACGTAACATCAATGGAGGAAAGAAGATTGGAGCTGAGAGCTAATGCACAATTGGGATGGTCTTTTATAGGGGTTTGAGAGCCCTTATTATAACCAAGTTGTTGTTTTTTTTTTTTTTTTTTTTTTCTGTGGGTGCGCGTTTGTATAAAGATTCCTTTATTCATTGCATAAATCTTTTGCCAACTCAGAGAAGTCACCTCTTTTTTTCAATTTTTTTTTGATTTAATATTTTTTTTTCAAAATTATGTCAAATTTTTCTACTTTTCCAATTCGTCTTGTCGAAATGAATTAAAAAGTTTTTTTTTTAAAAAATGAAAAAAAATGAAAAAGCCAAAATAAGTCAAAAAAATACTTATTTTTGCTTATTTTGTTTTTTTCTGAATTATTTTTACAATTTTATTAAAAATTATAATTTTTTGGTTTATTTTGTCAAACAAATTTAAAAACTTAGATTTTTTAAAAAAGTTCATTAAAGACGAAAATAAATAAAAATAATAATTCACAAAATAAACAAACCCCAAAACAATAGTGCATCGTTTGAGGGAGGCTACACGACCTTCGAAGAATCTTCAAAGAAGACAATATGTATACATTTGAAGGAGACTACACAACCCTCGAAGAATCTTCAAAGAAGGCAATACGTATACGTTTGAAGGAGACTACACAACCTTCAAAGAATCTTCGAAGAAGACAATAAGAAAGAGGCATTTTAACTTCTTGTTTTACATTATTTGTTTTATCTTGTTATTTTGGTTTATTTTCTTTTGTTTGAGAGGTGAAAGAGGGTAATCCATTTAAATTTGGATGTGGATTCCTGGATTAGAGGACGTCATCTGAATTTGTGAGGTTCATTACGAATCCCCTTTCAATAATATTTTATATTTTTAAGAACTTCATGTATATTATCTTAAATAAATAAATAAATAAATAAAGGGAGAAGCATCACGAAAAGGAGACTTGGCATAATTGTATGTAACATTATTATTAGGAAAAAGAAGAAATTGAGATGGATTTAGGATAATTTTTCAGCACTAATTCAGTACTCTAAATTTACACCATTAATACCAACTCTAATGAATTGACAGTGCAAGAAAAAAAAAAAAAAAAGAGGCCAAATTATCACATCAATGGTGGGGTCCATATCAACGCCACATCATTAGTGGTCAATTAATTGTCTTCAATTAATGGTCTAAAGTATTTTTGATAATTTTTAGTCTCTAAATGAGAGAAAATTATGTTGTATTGTATTGCGCAAGTGAATCGCAATCAATCATTTAATTGTAGCATAATTACACAAGTTTTGATTTAGATCACTAAATCAATAGTATTACTGTCAGTTCATCAGAGTGGACAGTGAAAAAATAAAAAAATAAAAGATCAAATCAAGAGCTGAAGTCCACCAATTAAAGTTCTTGTAAAAACTCTTAAATTAGTAATCCTAAACATTTTTCTAACTACATAGATAGAACAAGTCGGTGCCAAGTTTTGATTTGTTCGTGTTTGATTGACTGCTGATTTCTGAGAAAGCGAACGAAAACCTCTTTCACCATAGGAGCTGGTGGGAAAGACTTTTGTGTAATGATTTCTGAGAAAGACAAGGAAAATGCCTCTTTCGGGTTGTAAAGTTCCCTTTTGAGAGACCTTGTTTGGGAATAGGCTAATTTAGTAACTTTTTGGCTATTTGGCTAAAATATGAGCTAAAAAAAACTAGTATGTTTGGGATGACTTTTTGACTTTTTACGAAAAGATGTGCAAAAAGTAGAGAGAAAAGAGAATCTTTGACTTTTTTGTATGGGTTGTTGGTTTTTTGGCTTTTTTGGTAACTTTTTCGCTTTTTGGCTAAATGGGTTGGTTCCCAAACGAGGCCACAGTTAAAATCGCCACATGTACAATTTGACTGAAACTATAAATTATGCAACTCGTTAGTTTTGTTTTGCCCTCACTCCACGCCATCTCCTCCCGACTTCTTATTTATTGAGCTATTGGGTTCACTTTTGAGTTTAATTTTGATAATTCGAGCCGTTCACATTTTAAGATTCGTTGAGTATATCATATTTGTAAAAAATCAAGTTGATCGGATATTAGAAACTACATATTCGGATCATTAAACTATAAATTATTTTTTTTAAAAATTTAATAAACAGTTTTCCGAACACATGCTTTCTAATATCCGATCAATTTGATTTTTTTCAGGTATAATATGCTCAACAAATCTTAAAATGTGAATGGTTCAGATCATTAAAATTGGGCCTAAAAGTAGTCCCAATAGCCTAGCAAATAAGAAGTCAAGGAAGAAAGTCAATGAGAAGATCCTGATTCATCTTCTCCCCACTTCTTTCTTTCTCTCTCTCTTCTATTTATAGTCCCACTCATTTAGAACTACAAATGAATCTAATTGTTCATGAACAAGCTCGGCTCGACTTGTTAAGGGCTTGACTCGGCTCAGTTCATTTAGTAAACGAGCTGAACTCGAACTCAAATATTAGACTCGTTTAGTAACGAATCGAGATCGAGATCGGATAAGCTCGGCTCGTTTATTTTTATTTAAATTATATAATAAATATTATTTATATATAATACATTAAATAATATAAATAATATTAAAAAAATTATCGAGCCGAGCTGAGCTTGAGTTTCATTAATGTTAACGAGCTGAGTTGAGGTCGAACTCAATAAATAAGCTCGATAAGTAAATGAACCGAGCTCGAATTCAATAAAACTCTGCTCAACTCAATTCGTTTGTAGCCCTCCACTTGCTCATTTTCTATGACTTTTAATTTTATATTATTTTATTTTATTTCTTCCCATCACTTTCTTTCTATCTAGAAAAATGCATTGATGCTACGTACTCCAACACTTCATTTTCTTTTTAGTAGGTTATTTTAGTTTTTAATTATTTTAGTAGGTTAAAATTTTTATATTTAAAAAGATGATTGAATTTTTTTATAGTTGAATGTAATATTTATGAAAGAAAAAATAAAATAATTATGAATTTAATGTGACAATTTATCTTATTAATTATTTTAATTTATTTTATCTTTTTATAAATTTTAACGTAAAAAAACACATTTTTCTTGCCAAATATCTCCTTTGTCTTCTCAAATTTTTCTTTCATTACTTACACTTTTTTTTTTTTTATTAGTATTATTATTATAATTTCGCAACACACAACATAAACATGCAAAAGCCACTCACAGGAAAAGTGCAGGCCAGTTGGTCAGAGATATGTGTTGACTTTTTAATTATTTTAATTTAGGATTAAAAAATTTTATTTAGGATAGATTTTTTTATTTTTATAATTTTTATGAGAGAAAAAATGATATAATTATAATTTAGATGTGATGTTTTGTCTTATTGAGTTAAAAAGTCTATTTTGCCTTTTTGTAACTAAAATAGCCAAAAAAACCTGACATGCCAAATGAAGGCTAAAACATTTGTTAATTTTATTAAATCACACAATTTAATTTGAATAACAAAAATTATAACTAAGGTGTCGTTTGGTAACACTTACGTTTTCAGTTTTCTATTTATATTTACAAAAATTTTAAAAACTCAAATAAAAACTTGTTTGGTAAAATTTTTGATTTATAAATCAGTGGTCTCAGTTTATAAATTTGGTCAAAAAATGAAAACACAAAGAATGTGTTTCCATTTTGAGTTTTCAGTTTTTTTTTTTTTACCACCCAACACTAGCCACCACCCGCCACCATTTTCCACCACCGTCTTCTGCCACCACCACCCACCCCCCACCACCACCACTCACCACCCACCTGCCACCACCCACCTGCCACCCACTCGCCACCACCACCCACCAGCCACTTGCCATCCACCCACGACCCGCCACTACCATCTACCACCCGCCACCACCACTCGCCACCTACTTGCCACCACCACTTACCACCCACCTGCCACCGCCATCCACCACCAGCCACCTGCCATCCACCCGCCACCACCACACACCGCCACCACCACCACCACCACTAAAACCCACCATCCACTTGCCACCCACCTGCCACCACCACCCACAACCCACCACCACCACCACCACCACCCACTCGCTACCACCTACCACCCGCCACCATCACCCACCCACCCACCACCACCACCACCACCCGCCATCCGCCACTCACCACTCGCCACCGCCACTACCACTACCACCCGCCACCACCACCCACTCGCTACCACCCACCACCCGCCACCGTCACCCACCCACCCGCCATTCGCCACCCACCTGCTACCACCGCCCACCACCCACTCGCTACCACCCACCACCCGCCACCGTCACCCATCCACCCATCACTACCACCCGCCACCACCACCTGCCAACCGCCATCCGCCACCCACCTGCCACCTACCACCTGCCACCACCACCACCCGCCACCGTCACCCACCCACCCACCCACCCACCACCACCACTACTACCACCCACCCGCCACCACCCATCACCACCAGCTACCCACCACCCACCGTCACCACTTTCCACTACCGTTTTTCACCGCCACTTGCCATTTCTCACTCTTTTTTATATTTTTAAATTTTTTTAAACATTTTGTCAATTATCAAACGCGTTTGTAGTTTATGTTTTTCTGAAAATAAACAAAAAATAAACAAAAATCAGTTTATAAAATTTTTGTAAATATAAACTGAAAACGTAAACGTTACCAAACACACCCTAAACGATGCAATGTCAATCACATGAATTAACAACATTTGTTAGACTTATTTATTTTGATGATTTATTTAATTATATTTTTAATTTATTTGGAAGAGAAAAATAGAATCAAAATTTATTTTGATAATTTATTTGAAATAGAAAAATAGAATCAACATTTATTTTGATGATTTTATGTTTTAATTTATTTGAAAGAGAAAAATAGAATCAAAATTTATTTTGTCCCATTATTTCTTACCTAAAATTTTTATCATAAATGTTGTTAGAATGTATTTAATATTTGATTAAACCAGAGGTTCAAACAGCCCAAAACAAAGGTTCAAACAGCCCTGCACAGCAACAGGCCAAAAGGTTCAAGTGGAAGATATTCAAATTAGTAATGATGGAGTGAAAGATATTCAAATGAATACAACAGCTATAAACGGTTATAAGTTTCATTATATATACCAAAGCCTCTAATGTAAACAAGTTTAAAAAAAAAAAACCAAAAAATATTTTTTGATATATATTCACTCACATCTATTCTCTGAGAAGTGTTCTTCAATTTTTTGTTTACATCATTTTTCAGAAATTATACACACTACTACAAAAATAGTTAAAGATCATACTTTGACAAAAAAAAATATCTCACTTTTATTGAAAGTGTGATAAAAAAAATTAGATTGATATTTTAATCACACTTAATTTGATTGAGTGTGATAATATTTATTTTTTATGTCACTTTTCAATTAAGTGTGATTATATATATATATATTTTTAATCACACATTCTAATTAAAGTGTAATTATATATACACTACTACTTTCTAATCACACTTTTTAAATAAGTGTGATTATATATACATTACTACTTTTTAATCACACTTTTTAAATGAGTGTGATTATATATATATATATATATATTTTAATCAAACATTCTAATTAAAGTGTGATTATTTATATATTTTTTTAATCACACCTTTTAATTAAAGTGTGATTATATATACATTACTACTTTTTAATCACACTTTTTAAATAAGTGTGATTATATATATATATATATATTTAATCACACTCCTTAAATAGGTGTGATTGTATAAAATATTCTAATTTGATTTTTATATACAATTCCCAATTTTATTTTATTTTTTTTTAAAAAAAAGCCCCAACACCAAAACACAAATTAAAAAAAAAAAAATTCAAAATACATTTAAGTCTCTGGATACAGCTAAAAAGTAAAATATTTATAAAAAAAATATAATACATGTGAAATGTATTAAATTTGATATTTTTTTGAATTTAGTATTTTTTTTTAAAAATTAAAAAATATTTTCCTTCTAAATATATGTAAATTTTTTCAATTTAAAATGTAAAAAAAAAATATTTAAAACATTTAAAAACTTACAATAACTAAAATAAAAAAAACTCAAAAACATGATTTTAAGGCTTCGTTCACCACTCTCCCTCTCATTCTATCTATACATGTTTTTGCGTCAAACCCTCTCTCTCTCTCTCTCTCTCTCTCTCTCTCTATAATTTTGCTATAATTTTTTTAGACTTATTTGGGTATATTTATAATTTTAGAAAAAAAAAAACAAATTATAAAACTTATCTAAAAAATTATTAAAAAAGCTACACACACAAATATGAACTATTTTTTATCGGTGATGCACCAATTGGTATACCAACTAAGGTATCAACATACCTTATGTTATTATTACTGATCACATTCATTATACAAATTATAAATATCTAAAATTTTTAAAATTATGCCACATCAGAGCATTATTAATTTTTTATAGCATTAATTTTTTTTATTTAAAAAAAACTTATTTTTAATTAATAAATTTTAACATTAATTTTATCTCACCGTTTTTTTTTTTCTCACATAATTTTTTTTCCTAATAAATTAGTGTCTACTACTCAACAACACATATAATCGGTGGATCTCTCCATCATCATTTTCATCTTGTATCAACCTAGGGTTTCTTTCTCTCTCTACATACATATCGATACCTCCTTCTCCTTCGATCTGATCATCTCTCTCTCTTTCTCTCTCTCTCTCTCTCTCTCTCTCTTAAATCGAGTTCTTTGATTCATCGAGTCAATGGATGCGATTGACGAATTCGCTCAGCTCGCCGATTCAATGCGCCAAGCATCTGCTTTGCTTACCGATGAAGATGTCGACGAAAACTCATCGTCCTCGTGCCGCCCTTCCACTTTACTCAATGTCGTTGCTCTCGGCAATACTGTGAGTTGATTGATTTCAGAATCAATGATATATTGTATCGATGTTGAAATTTGATGCTTTTGTTTATTGATTTGATCTCTGGATCTAGCTGCATTTTTTTTGTCTTGATTTTGATTTGAATAGGTGCATCTGAGTCAGATGTAGAGAGAATTGTGTATCGATTTTTGGTGAACAAGTATTTAGGAGAGAACCAAATCAAATTAGACATTTTTTTTTGTTGTGTTGATTGTGTAATTGCTTATTGGATATCTTATGATCTTTGGTTATTATTGCTCTCTCAGCATTTTGGTAGTAGTGCCTCAAGTATTGTTGATTCGATGAATTGAGTAGTATTGTGATTGTAATTTGGTATACTAGCTAATGTTGTTGTTCACTTCCTCTAAGCCTTCAAACTTCCTTTAAGCCTTCAATTAGTGGCATATCTTATCTCCTCGCAACTTAATGGATTGTCTAGCTAGGAATTGTCTGAATGCAATCTTGCCCTTATTCGCAACAATTGCCTGACTCAAAGCCCATATTGCTTGTGTCACAGGGATGTTGAGGTTTTTTCTATTTATAGGCACCAAGATCGAAAAGTTAAACTAATCCTTCTTCACTAAACTTCATTTTTTTAATTTTATTATTTTTATTTTTCATATCTCATTCCACATTAACTTCATTGTAAATAGAATTTGCATGGATTAGGATATAAAGTATAGCTGAAATATTGTCCTTTCTTTTATAATCATTTTTGTGGAATGGTTGGTTGGCTGCTTGTTAGTTTGTTGATGTAAAACACGGGTCAATCTCAAGAAAACGTTATACTATAATATTGTAAATGTATATATCAAATACTATTTGGTCCTGAATTTCTCTAGTATTCATTTCTCAAATTGTTTGTCATTGTCTTTAATATTCATTTTCTTTGTTTAGGAAGGACTGTGATGGATCAAAACAAATTCAGATGGGGTTTAAGTGTAGGTCCAATCTGCTTTTGTTTTCTTTATTCTCAGTTATTATCATATGTATATATTGATACACATATATGTATGTGATGAATTGCGAGATTCGATTCAATATTTGTATAATCTCTACACACAAGCCATTAATTATGTTCTAAAATAATTATGTTCTGTTCATCAAGTGAGTTTCTTGAGTTGTTTGCTTCAATTGGATTCGATTAAGCTTCTATTTGTGTTAGGTTTGATTCTTGTTTTTATTAAATGGTGGGTACTTTGGGTCAATGAATTCTAAGGATTTTTATGAAGAAGCTGCATTTGGATCAATGAATATTTCTAAATGATAGCAGAATTATTGTCTTTTTATAATTTGGCCTCATTTGGAACTAGTTTTTTTAATCTGATTTGAGGAGGGAGGGAGGGAGGGAGGGAGGGAGGGAAGGTAAATATTTCTGTTCTTGGTGGTTTTTGATATTATACTTTCTACCAACAGTTTGTCCCTCCTGGGTATATTAGTTGTTGTTTTGATATCATTTGCTCATTTCAATAATCAAGTCTTTTTGCTTTATTTTTTCCCCCCACCTAGTAGGATTCGTAATGCAGAATCGGATAAGTGATAATGTGTTATGGCTATGAGAAAGCTTTTGTATTAAAACACTTAATTTGAGGCAGTTCAATGGTGCCCATTTCTTGTTACCATTCTTATCTTTTTCTTTTTTCAGTTTGTTGTTTCATTGAGAATATACAAGTACTTTTTATCAATGCACTAGAATCTTATAAAGTTGTCATGTTGGGTAGTCACTACAGAGGCATAACAGCCCCAATGTGTGGCTAATTTGAGTTTGGTGCATTTCTTGATTTAGCTAATTATACTGTCTTTTCCATGATTTTAGTGCACAGAAAAGATACATTTGTCTTTAAATAGATCAAATAAAGTGGAATGGCAAGTAAAGTGCAAATTTACATGACTTACAAGAAACTATACGGAAAATTAAATACTTACAATATGCTTTTCCTATCTAGTAAAGAAAGTTCCTATTAGTGCAAATACGAAATTTAAAGCTGGAATGATTGTTGTCATCAATTGTAAATTTGTGATATATGATATAAGTGCAAAGATATGACCCTCTCCTCACCTCTCTTCTTTTCCTTTTCTTGTTTAGTAATGTGAATAACAGGTGAAGAATGTTTTAATACTTTCAAATATTATTTTTCTTCAAAATGTTTGAAATGTTTATTACTTTTTCCTTATGGTAGGGATCTCCATAACAACAAGTTAACTGGACCAATTCATTCACAAATTGGCATTTGAGGCGTTTTAAAATACTGTATGGATCATCATCTCCCAATACATTAATATTGGTTACCTGAATATCACTTTTTCATTTAACTTGTGAACATTATCTTCTAGTGATTAATGTTGCTATTCACATAAACCAAACCAAACCAAGCAAAGCCTTAAGACCCATCATATCCGGTGTGGAAGTAGGCTAACATTTCTATTGGAAAATAGGAAGTTTCCAAGTCCATGGCCAAGTACTTATTACTTATTGGGCTGTAATTGCTATTTTATTAAGTTCAGCCACTATAGCTGTTTGAAACCCACAAACTGTTCCGACTGGCAGTCAGAATTTCTTCGAATATGTCCTTGAATTCATTTGAGATGTGAGTAAAACCCAAATTGGGAAAGAATATGGTCCTTGGTTGGCTACATTAATGTTGTTATTCACATATCTGTTCAATTTCATATGATGAAAGATTAAACTACAAGTGTTTATGATTGAACAAAAAACTAATTGCCCGAAAATTGGCAGAGACAACTATAGCATCGACATCCATGTGAAAAATGTTAAAGGTATATCTTTCATTCATTGTTTTCTAGCTAAAAATAGCTCTTGTACCAGAAATCGTGTGAGCTTTACTTTATCTTGAGTTTTAAATAAGATGGTACTACCATTTGGAGCTTGGGGCCTATGTGGTGTATGCAGCATCTGTGACCTGCTGGATGATTACAGTGACTCAGTAGACCTAATCTCCAAGGTTAAAATGACCTGGCAAATAGCAGTGCTATTAGATGTAAGCTAGAACAAGGTTAGAGCTTTCATAAATCTCAAAAAGATATTCCTTCATTCCTACATTACATTTGTGAATGCTACGTGTTTCTGATACTTCTCATCAGAATTTGTTATATCTTTTAGAGAAGTAGTGTGATAATATGGGAAATGCTAATGTGCTCTATCATAGGTAATGATAGCCTTATCTCCAAATCTAGTGGATAAAATATGTCTTATGCAGAGGAGTATCATTTACTCAGACGTGCTTACCTATTCTTTTTCCATTTGTGTTTCTTTTTTATGTGTGTTCTTGATCATCATCTTTGTCCCCTATTATTTGAGGACCTAGAAACAAGCATGTTCATCTCTCTCTTTGGTGGCTGTTGATGGTGTTGGTGCTGGAATTGACATTGAACATGGAAAGATAAGAGTCCTTTTATTATGATTTTATGGGTTGTATGTAGTATTAGTCTGAATGCATTTTTGGCCTCTGAATAGGATGGGCTGATTGCCCCTAGGATGCATTATGCATTATTATTACTATTGTTATTAACTTTTTTAAAAGTTTTATTTAGTTGGTTCCAAATTGTTGGAGTAAGGTCTATTTGAAGTGAGTTTACATTAATAAATGTATGTCTCATTCACATCCTAAAATTGCAGTCTTTTTTCTGCATGTCTTTAGATATGATGTCTTCTTATTCATTCCATAATACTTCTTTAGATTGATACTCTACATATTGATACAACAACAAAAAATTTTTTCCAACCACTTCATGTGGAAAACATTTTCTCCAATTTTGAAAACTCTAGCCCACTTTCTTTGATGTTTTTTGTTTTCTAATTTTCTGTTTACTTGCAGTATTTTTCTTTTCTTATTTCTTTCCAACAATTTGATGTGGAATAAGCTGCAAGGTGTCATTCCTCCTTAAATTGCATTCCCTAGGTAACTGTAGACGTAGTTAGGGGATACCTGCACAAGTCATTGTCTGCCACTGTGGAGTTCATAATTGAGAGTGAAAAAGGTATATGCATATTCTATTTCTTGATTTCTCTTGTACAAAATAATCAATGCACTTAATTAGCTTCCATTCTGCTGTGGTGTTTCTTCAGCTAGTCTTCCTGATCAACCAATTTCTCCTGAACTGGTCATATTTTACATTACTCAGGACACGCAAAGACATTTATTACTTCCTGAACTAAGATCAGGTTGTTTCTTGTTCTCCTTTCCCCTCTCTAGTTTTTATGAATTATGAGGGCCAAAGTAACATTTTTCCAGCTTCTATGTCCTTACGAACCTTGTAGTTATAGTTTTTTTAAATACTGATAAGCATGAAGGTTGATGAAAGTCAAAGGGCCAAAGTAACATTTTTCCAGCTTCCATGTCCTTACGAACCTTCCATAAAGCATATTTCACCTCTTTTCAGGTGTTGGTTGACATGATTCAAGTACCGGATTGGGCATTTGAAGCTACTAGCCAAGAAATGAGAGGCATGTGCCAAGAGGCAGCATACCAGCCTGGACTATACTTGACAGCAACTCATGTATCAATTAAGTAATTACTGGAGCTAGAACTGATGCACATACAATTTTTAGGGAATTCTCTCTCTTAGTATTTGACCTGTAAGAAGACATCCACATAATAGTAGTAACTTTAGGTGGAATACAAGCTAGGGTTCGATGAATCTTGTTCTTTATGATACTGGAAGCCTGAAGTTTCTTGATTCATGAAATTTTGAGGTTTGTGAAACACCTTTTTCACCCTTTATGCTTTCTATATGCGCAAAATTTACACTGATTTTAAATTTTTTGTATGTAACTTGTGTGCTTGACATATATGAATCAGCTTTGACCATATGTGTCCATAACACTCTGCAAAGAGTGATTTCTTGATTAATGGATGTTTTGTAGTATATTGTTGAACTACTGTCATGTCTGATAATTTCGATTTTCAGTTCTGCCTTCTCTTGTTTGGCCTTCAGTTTGATTAATTAATTTCAATATTCAAATGTTTTCTAATTTTCTGTCAGGAAATTTGCTTAATAACTTAACTCATAGTTTTCGTTGCTTCTCTGCTCATGTGCCTCACAGTTATTTTGGTCAGCTTCACCTTGGTCTATTTGTTGGTTACCCCATACTATGGTCTACAAGGAGTCCAACGTTTGTTATT
Source organism: Camellia granthamiana (assembly GCA_036172215.1). NCBI lineage: Eukaryota > Viridiplantae > Streptophyta > Magnoliopsida > Ericales > Theaceae > Camellia > Camellia granthamiana. Next base: position 58,420,750 of record CM069914.1, on the reverse strand, counting down.
TTCCTCTTCAATGTTTACTAAAGTTGACAGTTGTATTGCACTTGTTGGTTATAATGTAAAACTACTGTAGAAGCTTTACGTTCAACTCAAGGAAGGGTCATTCTAGAATTGATGCTAGAACTAATGAAACAATTTAAAAATATATATATATATTTAATCGGCATTTTTTTGCTAAGTAAAACATACATTAGAAAGAGTGCCAAATGGGGCGCATACAAAAACTCAAGAATATCAGGAAGGCTCGGCCCCAAAATTTAACTCACTAGTGAAGTCTACAAGGAGTAAAGCATATTCACAAAAAAAAATCCTTTACTCTAAAAATGAAAACTCTACATGGCTTTCTTCATGTCCCTCGTCTGTCATTTCCTTATAATTGAAATTAATTTTGTTTCTGCAGGTCCTGTTGAAACCCATTGTCTCTTAGCTAGTCGTAGAACCACCAGCTTCTTTGGAAGAATATACGAGGATACCATCTATAAAGGAAGTTGATGATTTGTTGGTTGTGTGTGTTGGTCAAATAGCTGTTACAGCTGGCAATGACCTTCTCTGGAAGCCCTTGAACCATGAGGTGAGTGTAGAATTTTTTCAAACTTGACCACATTGCATGTTGTCAATGTTCTTAGCTGTGGACCTCAACTTTAGGTGTTTAAAACTTAAATAATGAGCTGTTCTTATAAAATACAAGCAAAAACTTGTTTTGGACTAAAATCTCTCTCTATTAAGTCTATTATTGTTATGAACAATCCATCATGTGCTTCATATTGATTAATCTTATTTTGTGATTAGGCGGGACATGATTCGAACCTGCAGTCCGCTCATGGAAAAATGACCCCCTTCTATTTTTATTTTTAGTCCTTTACTTAAAAAGAAATTTCTTGAAAATCAGTTAAAAGCTGCACAGGGTCCTGTTGAACTCATGTTAAAATTGTGAATTTAATAAACACCATTTTTAGACACTAAAAACAAATAAACATAATACAATGAACTAATCAAATATATGTCTTTAATTTTACACAGTGTAGGCTCATTCTTGGACACTATTTTTGTTTTTTTTTTTTGTGTGTGACTAGGTAATGGAACTCTTTGAAGAAAAGTGTGAGGTGTTTCCTGTTTGTAAATTATTTTCTTAAATAATTAAGTCCAAATTTTACTATAACTAAGTTGTTGGTTATAGTAAAATTTCTGTTGAACTTGCAATTTCTGTGGATAAAGTGACATTTTGTGTTATGTGCTTCATGTCATGCTAGAGGTATTTAATTTTAAGACATTTGAAGGGGTGTGATCAGTCGGACTTTGTCTCTTGTAAGACAAGAATAGTCTCTACAAAAACAGAAAATTTATTCATATGCTTCTAGACGTTTCTGAATTAATTTGTGTTTTTATTTTCCAGGTCATAAATTTCTTGGAGATGTGCAAAATATGGTCAAAGAATTCAAGAACTTAGTTTTTCAAGTTTTTTCATTTTTTAATATATGTAAGCACAGTTTAAAACTTTTTATTTAATTCATTTGTATCTACTTTTAAACATATTTAACTTTCATTTATGAAATAAATGACGTTATTCCATTCAATATATGGTTGTAATTTAAAATATAGTATATACTGTGTATTACATTCTTCAAATGCGCGTACTAAAATAATATTGATTATTAATCACAGGTTTTATTAGATATTAATCACACTTAAAAGATGTGATTTAAATGTTATTAATTACACTTAAAAGGTGTGATCTAAATATTTTTAATCACACTTAAAAGGTGTAATCTAAATGTTATTAATCACATTAAAAATGTGTGATCTAAATGTTTTTAATCACACTTAAAATGTGTAATCTAAATATTTTTAATCACTTAAAAGGTGTGATTAAAAATGACCCCTTTTAATCACACTCCCAAAGATTACACTTTAATAAAACTTAAAAGGTGTGATTAAATAACGTACATCATACAAAAAAAGTGTGATCTTTATCTGTTTTTGTAGTAGTGACACTGAGACGTATAGCTTTAAGCCCATGTTTCCTGTGTGAGGTTTACAGAAAAACCAGAGCTTCATTTTTACATCTATCTTTGAGAGATAATTCTTGTAACTTTCTGTTAAAACAAAAATACCTTCTTTTCAACCTTGTAAGAGTGTAGTACACTCAGTGTAAAATTTGTGGAGGATTACTCCATCTATGAAAAGGTTGCTAGCACCTTGTGAAATTAGAGTATAGTGGAAAATCTCAAATAAAACTTGAGGAGTGGACGTAGGGCGAGTTGAAACCGAACCACTATAAATTTGTTTGCTTATCTCTCCCTTATCTCTTTATTTTATTTACATTGCCATAACTATATTTTACATTTTCACTGTGCTAAAATCATTAACTGATATAGTTGTTAGAACACTTGTTTTAATTATTTCTATTTCATTAACTATATTTATCTATTGTGCTAGTCATAATTTTTATTAGGGTATTATTATTTTTATTTGTAAAAACCTAATTCATCCCCCCTCTTAGGTTGTCTTTTAGGTAACAATTGGTATCAGAGCCTAAGCAAAGTTGAAATGCTACTTAACAATCGTAGCATTTCATTAACAATTGGTATCAGAACAATTGTAGCATTTCATTCAAATTGGTGTAAAATTGTGGGGGAGGTAAGGTTGAGCAGTTGTCCAGACTGTTTCTTAAGTAGGTAAGATATGTCCATCATCAAAGATGGCAGTTTTTTAATAGTAAATTTTTGTTGAAAAAAAGATTAATTAATTAGGTAAAATATATTATATCTTTATTATGAAAAATATTCCATAGATCAAGTATTTTTTGTATTTTAAATCCCTAAATTATGGGAGAATTCAATAGATTCTTTATTGATTATAATTTTAAATTTCAATTTTTAGTAGTCAATTGATTTTTTTTTTTAAATAATCAAAAATCAACATAATTAGATTGGGATTTTAAAGCTTTTAAAACTCTCATAGTTAAAAATTATCTTTTACATCAAGTCTGAACCCAATACTATTACTGATGAATCCCAAGTAACCTTCAAATTTGCATAAGGCAGAGCCAGCCTTCTGATCCAAGACATTAATCTCATTGCATTCACATCATATATTATACTCTCACCGTTATTTACAATTTCAGTTAGATAATTAATTTGTTCTTAGGGATTGTTTGGGATGTTCTAAATAAGTGTACTTTTCGACTTTTTATGAAATATGGGTTGGATTTGAAGTGATGTGGTAGAGAGGTGATGTGACTTAAATAAGATGATGTGACTTAAATAGAATAGTGATTTTTTGACTTTTTTTAAAGATGCCAAACTTGACCTTAATATTTTTTAATGGCGTGTGTATGCTTCTTTTTTTTCCCCTGTGTATGTCTCAAACTTTTTACACTATTTTTTTTTTAATTTATAGTTACAATATAATCATTTTAAGATCATACTATTTATTTGTAGTTTCCAAAAAAAAAAAATTAGAAAAAAAAATTCTATAAAATGCGATACCTAGCCGTTTGGGTGGGTCCCCAAACTTGAAAGCAATTGTCAACAAAAGCCGTATACCTACCTGTATGTGTATGTTTGGAGATGTGAAAACCATGTAGATAGGGTCTTAAAAAGTGAAGCCAATTTGAATGCATAATATTGATATAGGTGGTGCTATATATATCAATTAATATATATATATTAATATACTATTAGTATTATATTATTATTGACTATTCTTTTCATATAAATTATAAATACTCAAAAATTTTAAAATTTTAAAATTATGCCATGTCATTTATTCGCATACTAATTACCACATTAATTAATACATATAATATTATTCTATCTATATAGGAGAGAAAAAGAAACCCTTTACATGGCTTGCCTGTTGACTAGAGAAAGACAAAGCCACACTAGGCAGGAAATAGTTCTTTTCTTTCTGCAAAGTTTTTTCCTGCGTGTTTGTACAGTCAAATTTTGAGGCACTTGCAAGGAAACTTCTCTAACTTTTCCACTAATTAGTTAGGTAAAATATATTATATCTTTATTATGAAAAACATTCCTTAACAATTGGTATCAGAGTCTAAACAAGGTTGAGATGCTACAAGTGTTCTTTTGTAAGTCTTCCATTTTACTTAATAAAATGCTACAATTGTTCTTCATTTAATCATTGTTTGCTTAATTCTCCTAAACAAAGCCACCAGTAAAAGTCCTCTTCATTGAGGCTGAAAGAACTAAAACACAATTGTCTGATAATTGGTTGGTAGTTAATATTCTGTAAGGACTGATTGATCCTTGCTGGTATGCTCAAAATTACAATAATAACCTTTGAAAGCCAAAAAACCAACATTTATTTTTGGTACGCCTAGTGGGACTCATTAAAATGGCTAGACGTAGGAGACAAGAAGAAAATGAACGTTTGGAAGAATGCGTGGAAGGAGAGGTAGAAATACCTAATCCAGAGGATAATGTGATAACACATCCTGTGGAAGTACCTATTTTATCAAAACCTATGGTTGAACATACCAGCACTTCGGAGCAAGTGCCACATGTTCAAAGTATTGGACGAGGTCAAGGAATTGGACCATCCACTATTCCATCTACTCAGCCAATGAATTCATGGGGAGGCCTAGTAGATGCCATGGGACAACAGTTAATGAACACAATGGAAAGATGGGCAACATCCTTTTTGGATCGAATGAATACTCATCAACCAACTAACGCAAGGCACATAGAGGAAATTTCAAATGTCCCTCAACAAAGATTGGCTAGAAATAAATAGCCTATGCAGAGTGATGGACATACTAATGGTCAAATTAGTAACCAAAGCTATGAAAGATCATCACCTCAGTCTTGGTATGAGCCTCTTTCGAGGCTTGTGACAAATCAAAATGCCTCATTATTTAACAGTGAAGCCATGCAAATTGGTGGATCTGGCCCAACACAAGAAAATGGCATGAGGATGTTTCCAAATCCCATGTTCGAAGCCATACCTGGCACGAGGGGGTTCACTAATCCTTTGTTCGAATTTGTACCCGGGGGATTGTAAGGGTTTCCTGTAATTGGAAGAGACACAACACCTGTTCCAACACCTTTCGCAGGTCTTTTCGTAAGACAGGCTTAGAGGGGTCACCCATACCCTCAACAACAGCCGGCACCACAGGGACAACCAGTCCCAAATACGCCACCCTATGGACCAAGAGGACCTCATGCATTAGGTTGTCCACCAAATCCTGTGTTTGTTCCTCCAGTAGTGGTTCAATAAGCACAAAATATGGTTCCTAGGGATCAAATTGCTGATATTGTTAGAGAGATGTGTGGACCGATGGCTCGGGGGGTTCAAACTCTTGTGTATAGGTAGCCATATCCATGATGGGTAGATAGGGTACATGAATACCCAAGAGGATTTAGGATATCAGACTTTGCTCTTTTTATGAGAATGGAAAGCAGTCAATGGTTGAGCATATTGCTAGATTCGCTACTCAATGTGGTGAATTTACCAATAATGATTACATGAAGTTAAGATTATTCCCAAATTCTCTAACTGGAGCAGCCTTTGTATGATATATTAACCTTATACTTGGCTCTATCCAAACTTGGCAACAAATGGAGGAGGCATTTCATGCCCAATTCTTCCCAATAGAGCCAGAAGTTTCCATGGCAGACTTGGCAAGGTTGAGTCAAAGGCTTGATGAGAAGGCTACTCAGTTTATTGCCAGATTCAAAAGAGCATAAAACAAATGTAGGATCATCGTACCAGAGACTGAATTTGTGAGATTGGCTCAAAATGGTCTAGAGGTTAGGCTTCGAAATAAGTTTGACTCAACTGAGTTTAGAGACTTAGTGGAACTAACCTATAAGGTGTCTAGGTATGAAGCATTACTAGAGGAAGAACAAGACTGAAGTAATGCATCATACGAGATGTATTATAGAGATCCTAATTATGAGATTGATGCAGCAGAGATTGTAGGAAGAGAACCTGTAATCTGTGAGGCATTAATTCATAAAGACACAACAATAGACTAGTAGTTTAAAAAGAAAGACCTTCATAGGAAATACTCTTTCGATTTAACAAAGGTAGATGACATTTTTGATCATTTGCTTGTGGCAAACTTCCTGAAGTTACCAAAAGGAGTCAAAATTCTGTCTCTAGAGGAACTTAAAGGAAAAGTGTATTGTAAATGGCATAATTCTTGGTCTCACTCAACTAAAAACTGCATTGTTTTTCGAGACAGAATCCAAAAGTAGATTTGAAATGGAAGTTTAAAATTCCCAGCTAAAGCATAAAAGGCTATGGGGATTGACACTAATCCTTTCCCAGAAATTAGAGAAGCTGCAGCTAATGTTATTGTACCAGACTTCCAGAACTTATCCTTGAAGAAATTGGAAGAGGTCAATGTGCAAATGCATGTTGCTAGCCATACTACTGTCAAGAAAGATGCTAGAAGTTCACCAAATGTTAGGCAGGGCTTTGCAAACCAGAGGGAAGACTCTGATGAGGAGGCAATGGATGATGATTCTTTGGAGGCAGCTGTCATGCAGAGAATGTGTCCCAGGTGCAGGTTGAGCTACAAGTGGTTGAAAGGGCTTCCGATTTGATGGGAAGCAATATTACAAGGATGTACAAAGGCGTCCTAAACTAACTAGTGCCTATAACAAAAGGCCATATCCAACTGGTTCTAGGCAGCAGCCATTCATGGCTCGGTCAGTAGTCACTAGAGTGCACTCCAAGGACAAAAGACCTCTACGTGAGTCGAGACCACCCAACTATTACAGAATGGATGGCAATCATCCTAAAAGGAGACTTGAAGTAGGCTCAAGTTATGGGATCAAAGCCAGAGATTGGCCCGCTAGAACAGCCTCACACAGGATGGAAAGTGGCCACCTTCATGGAGGGCCTGAATTAGGCCCAAAACAAGGAGTCAGGGCCAAGTAGTGGCCTTCATAAGCAGCTTCGAAATTGGCTCCAAAGGGAGAAAGAAACAGTTCGACAATTGGGTTAGTGGGTTCATGGGTACTTGGAGTTCCAGATTGGTTTGTCATGCAGAACAAACCTAGGGAAATGTCTACCCAAAGAAGTGTTGTTGGAGACCAAGGAATGATGGTTAAACCTCCTTTGGTGGCTCCAAATAATTGGGTGTTACTTAAGCATCCAAAAACAAAGGAACCAAATACGGTCCCAGTGATTTCCAGGTCCCAAAGGAGGAAGATCCAACGAAAGTACACTCAGTACCAGAAGGATCTGAAAGAAAGTGTAGAAAGCTCTTCATTGGTCCAGCCAAAGAGCCAAGCAGAGGGAGAAAAAAAGTTCAAAGTTAGATCATAATCCAAAATCGACTCCTCAAGACAAAAGGAGTTGTAGCAGAAAGCAATTGACCAAAGTTCATTCTGAACTGAAAGCCAAAGAAAGATCCAGTTTAGCAGGATTGGAAAAGGCTTTGATGGAAAGTGATAATGAGACAGAGGGAGAAGTTGGCCTAGGCCAAAGGAAGGAGACGGTTGGGGAAGAAATGTTTAAAGCCTTCATGGCTGAACATACATTTTTGGTCGAAAAACCAGCAGAAACAGACCATTCGAAGGAGGTTGTTAGTAATGAAGTGCTAGAATGTAGCATGGAAGATGCTTCGGAAGCAATTGAACAAGTTGGCCAGGAAAGGAAGCAGGTACAACCAGTCGTCCAATTTGGCTCATTTCCTCCTGTGTCAATGAATATGGTACATATACTACCTCAGGGGTTTCAAGGTGAAGATGAAAACCAAGGTCAGGAGATTGACCCAATTCCCATTTCTAGTGAAGACTCACAAGTGAGTATGGTGGAAGACGAATCCGAAGTGGCCACACAAATGGAAACTAGAGAAGAGATTGAGGAAGAGGTGAGTATTAACCTCTCATACCCTTTTGAATATCCCACGACATCCATGACACAGCATGTCTAACCCTTGTACATCAAAGCCTTTTTCGATGGGATACAGATGAACTCGGGTATTGGTGGATAATGGGGGAGCAGTGAACCTGCTTCCGAAATCTTCTTTGAAGAAACTAGGAAAGAGGAACCCCAGACTAATCCCAACCAATACAACCATTGCTGGTTTCGCTGGTGACAAACAGATGGCTCAAGGCATTTTGCCCATCAACCTGAGTGTAGAAACCAGGGACTGTATGACGACATTCTTCGTTATCGACAAGAATGCTAAGTATAATGCTCTGCTTGGAAGGGATTGGATTCATACCAATAAATGTATGTCTTCCTCTTTACATTAGAAGATCATGATGGCCTTGTGTAATGAAGAGACAGAGGAGATCAATGCAGACCCTCAACCCTTCATAGCTTGTGCAGATTTTGCAGAGGCCAAATTGTATACTACAGGAGTGGTACCACTTAGTGTACTAAGGAAACCTGATGGATCAGCCGAAGTGGTGGCTGATAAGGAATTAGCACACCTGAAACACTTAGTCCAAGAAAGTGCTGATGAAGAGTTTGTCGCAAAGATGACAATGATGCCTGGTTATAGGCAAAAAGATGGAACCCAGGGGGCCAGATCTTTGGCTTTAATTAAGTTCTTAGTATTGGACATAAAATCAATAGTCCAGAAGATGTAAGAGTAAGAGAAAGAAGCCATGGCAATTGGTTGTAAGTAGGAGCAGCGACAGGTCAGGGTTTTGGCCTTGGATAAATACTGTGCATTGGACATTAAAACAAAAGTTCAGGAGACACATGAAAAAGAAGCCTTGTGGACAGACTTTGTCTATAAGGATGAGGGCAAAGATGTTGAATCAAAGAAACTGGGAGCAAGACAAAGCAAGGAGATTGCTTCGAAGATAAAAGAAATAAAAAAGGAAACATCAGTGAGTTCTCAGATGCAAGACCCTTTGGAAGAAGTGAACTTAGGGGAAGGTTCTATACAGCAGCCCACCTATATAAATGCTTGGTTGAATGCTCTTGACAGGGACCAGTTATTAGTGGTCTTGAAGAGATATAAAGATTGTTTTGCATGGTCTTATAATGAGCTACAAGGATTGGATAGATCATTAGTAGAATATAGGCTCCCTATGAGGCCTAATTTCAAGCCATATATGCAAAAACCAAGAAGGATGAGTCCTAAAGTGATTCAAAAGGTCAAGGAGGAAATTCTTAGGCTCCTCAAGGCAGGCTTTATTAGGACAGCCAGGTATGTTGAATGGCTATCCAATATTGTTCATGTAGTTAAGAAGAACGGTAAAATGAGGGGGTGTATCGATTTCAGAAACCTGAATTTAGCAACTCCAAAAGATGAGTACCCTATGCTCATAGTAGATTTATTGGTGGATAGTTCAGCAGGGCACAAAATTTTATCAATGATGGATGGGCACTCTAGTTATAACCAAATTTGTATTGCAAAAGAGGATATCCACAAGACAGCATTCAGATGTCCTGGGAACATTGGTACCTTTGAATGGGTTAAAATGCCATTTAGTTTGAACAATGATGGGGCTACATACCAAAGAGCTATGAACACTATCTTTCATGATCTCATTAGAGGATATTTAGAGTGTTACATTGATGACATTATAGTAAAGTCCCAATCCATAGAGGAACATTTGTTTCACTTGAAAGCAGCTTTTAAAAGAATAAGAAAATTCAAGTTGAAACTTAATCCTCTCAAATGTGTTTTTGGCGTATTAACTGGAACCTTCTTGGGCTATGTAGTACATAATAAGGGAATACAGATTGAACAAAACAAAGCCAAAGCTATCATTGAAGCCAGACCTCTATCAAGTAAGAAAGAAGTACAAAAATTCCTTGGGCAGGTTAATTTTCTTTGAAGATTTATTTCTAATACTGTAGGGAAAACTAAAGTATTTTCTTTCTTATTAAGGTTGAAAGATGAAGAGGAATTTGTGTGAACAGTAGAGCATCAAACTGCTTTCGAAGGAATCAAAGCCTACTTGGCCAACCCTCCAGTGCTGATGCCACCAAAGGGTGATAAGCCTTTGAAGTTGTATATAGCTGCAGCAGAAGATTCACTGGGAGTTTTGTTAGCCCAAGACAATGAAGAAGGCAAAGAGCAAGCAGTTTATTACCTTAGTAGGTTTCTAAATTCTCGTGAATGTAAATATTCAGCTGTAGAAAAGTTATGCCTTGCATTGTATTTTGCTGTAATGAAATTAAGATACTATCTTTTGCCTACAACTGTCTTGGTAATTGCAACCACAGATTTGGTTAAATATATGTTATCTAGACCTATGTTGAGGGGAAGAATTGGCAAATGGATATTAGCTTTATCAGAATTTCATCTAGAATATGTCCTCCTAAAAGGCAGTAAAAGGACAAGTTTTAGCTAATTTCTTGGCAGACCATCCATGTCAAACAGAAAGCCAAGAGATAATGGAACTTGGTATGGTTAGTGTTGAACCATGGCAAATATGGTTCGATAGATCAAAAGCCAATAGTCTAACTAGAATTGGTGTGGTGATTAAGTCACCACAAAGGGTAGAAACCACACATGGTTTCAGAGTGGATGAAATTACTTATTCCAATAATCAAGCTGAATATGAAGCATTAATAATGGGACTGGAAATACTTATTGGATTACAAGCTCATGCAGTTGACATTTTTGGAGATTCTCAATTGGTAGTTAACCAGGTAAAAGGGATTTTCAAATGTCAAAGTGTAAGTATGTTGCCATACTATATTGTTGCATTACATTTGCTTTCTCAATTTCAGATAGTAAATGTAACTTATGTCCCAAGATTCTTGAATAACAAAACTAATGATGTGGCTCAGAAAGTTTCGAATTTCAAGAGAATGGATAACACTCAAATGAACATAAGTCAAACAACATATCAAAAGGTAATACCACTCTTAAATAAAAGGAATATGGTCTTAGAAGTCAATCATAATGACTTAGAAGAACAAGATTGGAGGCATCCAATAATGTAGTATCTAGCTGGCCCATCTTTGAAAGCCAGAAGAAAAATCAAATTGCAATCTATGCAATACATAATGTATGGTAATGCTCTCTATAAAAGGGGGGCAGATGGGTTATTATTGGAATGTTTAGGTCCAAAGGAAGCATTGACAGCCATGGCTGAGGTTTATGAAGGCATCTGTGGTACTCATCAGCCTGGTGTGAAGATGAGATGGCTGCTTCGAAGACATTCTTATTATTGGCCAACCATCCTTAAGGATTGCATAGAATATGCTAGAGGTTACCAGGCCTGCCAGAAGCATGGCGCAATAAGACATGTACCGATAACTGATCTGCATGCGGTTGTGAAGCCTTGACCGTTTAAAGGATGGGCTATGGATATGATAGGGAAAATACACCCACCCACTTCGAAGCATCATTGTTTTATCTTAGTGGCCACAGACTACTTCACTAAGTGGGTCGAAGCTAAGCCGTATAGGGCTGTAGACCAGACTGAAGTTATTGGATTCATTAAAGATCTGATCTACAGATTTGGCATCTCACAAACCATAACTGTTGATAATGAGACTGTATTTGATGGGAAGATAGTAAAGTCTTTTGTGGCAGAATTTGGAATTAGTCTTATTAATTCTACCCCCTATTATGCATAAGAAAATGGTCATGCAGAATCATCCAATAAATCTTTGAAGAAAGGATTACAGAAAGTTGTGGAAGACAATCCCAGGGATTAGCATAACTTACTGTTGGATGTACTATGGGCTTACAGGACTTCTCCAAGATCAAGTACAGGAGTTACTCCTTATGCCTTAGTATATGGGCACGATGCAATATTACCTGTAGAAATTAACATTAGGTCCTTAAGGGTGAGAGGTCAGGATCAATTAGTTCCTGAGTAGTATCATCAAAGTATGTGCTTGGAATTAGAGAACATAGATGAAGCTAGAATTCTGGCATTAAATAGCATTCTTTTCCAAAAGAAGAAAGCAACCAAAAACTATAATAAGAAAGTCAAGCACATTAGCTTTGATGAAGGTGATTTGGTATGTAAGACAATACTTCCAATAAGGATTAAAAGCCACAAGGTTGGCAAATGGTTACCTAACTGGGAAGGACCATATCAAGTTCATAGAGTCTTGCCTTCGAGAGCATATCATTTGAAAAATTTGAATGGATATGTACATCCCAAGAAGATTAATGGCAAATATTTGAAGCCTTATTATCCAACCGTGTGGGAAACACAAGGAATAAAATAAGTGCTAAATGAAAAGAACATGAAAACACTCAAATGATAAATAAGGATTTTATTTCATAATCAGTTGAATACATGTAGCCATAGATTGCCCATCTCCTATTTTTGATCAGCCAGTCCTTGGTTGGTGATCTGCAGCTTGGTGACAGTTCGATCTAAAGCCTGATTGACTGCTGATAATTCTTCTTCAAGCTGAGCTTTCTTCTCCAGTAGTTGAGTTCGAAATTGGGACATAGAGGAATGTTGCTCTTTCAATTCAGACACTTCAACATGAATTTGGGAAACAAAACTTTGGTCTCTCAGCAATTTCTCCTCTGCGGCCTTGGCAACATGGTAGATGTTAATGTAAAAATCAATGGTGGCTGCTGCCTGAGATAAATGACTTGAAACAGTCATGTTGGATTGCTCAACAATCTTGCAGCACTGGAGGAAGCCATTCCTGATTATAGGCCTTTGTAAGGCTTCGAAAGGAATCCTTGAGAAGGATGTCAGCAACTCTAAACACCTGTCCAATTCTATTGAAGGCAAGGGAGTCCTAACACTGGAGGAAGAGCTCTCAAAAATTTCTAATAGAGAGTTAGCTAGGGCTAATAGCTCAGCTTCATTGCTAGCTGTTGCAGTGGTGGAAGGCATGTCAAAAAGACTAGCTAGCCTAGCTTCGAAGATGTCCACCTCATCCGTTGACATGGAGGGTGCAGAAAGAACTCTGGTAGAAGGAGGAAATGGCTACATAGGAATAGGAGAAGAAGGTGAAATATCCCTAGCAGTCTCCATAGTTTTGGTTACCAGCAGGTCAAGAGAAGAGGGACTGGAGCTAGGTAGAGATAATGGACAAGGGATTGGAGAACTACCAGTGTCTTCTCTATGAAAATCAGTTATCATTGGAGATGAAGTAATAGCTGGGATTTCCTCAGGAGGAGAAAGGGTAGCAAGGCTCGAAGAAAGAATACATTGGGTAGAGTTGAAGGATATAAAAGGAAAGTATGAAGTTAAGCCAAAAGATAGGGATACAGGAATGCTTGACTTCAAGAAAGGTATGGAAAATATAGGACCAGGAAGTGGGAATATTATTTGAATTGGATCCACATTGTGAGGTTGTTCAACTTCAGATGAAACTGAATGAATCCTTTTTGAAGGAGAATGCAGAGTAGTTGTTGCTGCAAAAGCGAAAATACAAAGTAATGTCAAGTCTCAGTATTAAGAATTTGAGAGAAAAAGAAGAAGAAGAATAGAGGCATGAAAGAAATTACTAGTTTCAGAAGTGGTGGCTATGATTGGGGAACTGCGAAGAGTATAATGTCCAGCAGCTTGTTATTTTCTTGCAATTTCTCTTTAAAGTACATCAGCAGCAGCAGTTTCATCCCTGAGCATTTGCTGTTGCCTCCTCTTCTCAGCCCTCTGAAATACAATAAGTTCTTTGGAATGTTCTGCTTCCACTACTTTTGCAGATGCCTCATGAATGGGGTCTTCAGTAAAATCAGACAGAGAGACAGTCATTTTCTTCCTTCTCTTCAAGGGTGTCTCTTGTTCTTTTTCTGTTTCCTCTTCTTCTACATGAACCTCAGGCGCCTTCTCTTCAGGATCAAGTAAAAACTTTTTTTTCTTTTGTTGTTGCTGTTTGCTCTTGAGAAGGTTTAAAGCTTGGACTTTTTGGGGAGAATCTCCCTGTGAGGCACCCGCACCATCTACACCAAAGGAAGAGCTATAAGTAAGGACAAAAGCATCATAATGGAGGAGAAAAGAAAAGAAACACGGGTGCATACTTTTCTTCGAGGCTGCCTGAGTAACTCTAGAAGGAGTTGAGACAGTAAGAACAGACTTTATTGCGACAGGCGCAAGAACTGAAGTGGTCGGAGCAGTGGAAGAGGTAACAACTCCAGCCCCTTTTGACTTGGTTTGAGGTACATCCAGTACCATTAACAGGTCTTGAGGAGGAATGGCCAAATGTACCTCTATATTGGCCATCCACCAGTTCTGGCACCTTTTCAATATGTTACCTTGTGATATGAAAGGGAAGTACTCAAAGTCAATGAAATCTTGGATGAATTTAGAAGTTGTTTCTTCCAATCTAGATCTTCGAACCTTCAGATCCCTGCTGGCAAGGCTTAAATTGGTCTGGCTGCAGAAAGGTATTGGGACTCCTTGTGATAAGTCAAATTGCCTAGCAAATTGGGCAGGACAATAGGGCTCAGTAATGCATTTGTAAGCTCTGGGGTTCATAGTCTCAATGAATAATTCTCTGGGAATCAGAATAGAGGCCCACATGTTTTTGTGTTGGGGTCTAGAGCAGGACCTATCACTCAAAAAGGTTCTCAACCAGGATGGACCAATGTTGGTAGGTTCGAAGGGACGGAAGCTGTGAAAAGAATGGGAAGCTGGGAGTTGGTGGAAGAAAGAAAAGTAAAAAAGCAAAGTTGGAAGGATAGAGTGAAACATTGGCTAACTTCATGCCATGGGTAATAGGGTTTGGTTCCAAAAACTTTAGGCATTTGGATTGTAACTCGGTAAAATATGCAAAAAGCCAAAGTTGAAGTATCCAAAATGGACCTCCCTGATTGGCATCTAAAGGTTTTTCACAAAAAAGAGAATAAGCTCTATAAACATGACCTAGAACGTATGGAGCTAAGGCCACATTTCTTTGTAAGACAAGGGCTTTGGCAAGAGGGGCAAATTCATGCATGATCCTCTGAGAAGAGATACAGAAGAGGAACTTGCAAAGCCAATATAATATAAAAGAAAAGAATTCCCTATCAGTCACAGGGCCCTTTCTTTTATTCTCAGCCTTGACAAAGTCATTATAGGATGAGTTAAGAGGGGGGAGGGAAAAAAGGGTTTTGAGGTCAGGGTAATCTGGACCAATGGGGGTACCAGTAGGGAATAATCCTAATAGATGGCAGATGTCAAGAACAGTAAGAGCCATCATCCCACATCTGAATTAAAAAAAATTAAAAGTAGAATTCCAAAAGCAAAGGGCAACAGGTATTAGAAAAGGGTCCTCCGAAATGGTAAACCTGGATAATTGGAGAGCATCGAAGAGGTAGAGCTCCTGAAGATCTAGAGTCCTATCAAGGACGACCCGATTATACCATTCTTCCCATTCTAGTCTCACCGTGGGCCAGCAGCTATGGGGGCGGTTCATCCTCCAGCTTCCCCAGTCAAGACCACCTTCGTACAGGAGACAATGATCTTCTAGATGTGGATACAGAGCTGGAAACTCAGTAGAAATCTCCTTGAAAATGGGCCCAAGCACATACTCTTGCTGCTCATGACGACGAGAGATGAAGATGCGTCCGTCAATGGCACTTTTCTCACCAGCCTTGTACTTCTCACACTCTTTATTAATGATCCTTTTCAAGGTTACAGATGGACTCACACGCTCCACAACTAGTATTTTCAAGGAAGAAGAAGCCATTTATAGAGAAGACAAAGTTAGGAAAAAGAGTAAAAAGAAAGAGAAAGCCAACAGAAGATGAAAGGTTTGTGTGTTAGGCAAACGAGCGAATTCAAAGCACGAAATAAAAAGGGTTTTTAAACCTGTGTCTGAAAATATACCCAATTGTGGAATTCATAAAGAAGTACTAAAGGTACGGATGCAAAAAGTTTCCTTTAGTATTGATAGTTATGAAGGGAAACACATCTCAAATATTGATGTCAGCTTCGAAATAAAATAGTTGGCTTCGAAGCCAAAATTTGGCACCAAATCAGATAACAAACGGCTTCGAAGGTAGGAAGTCGACTTCGAAGCACATTCCATACCTAAGGATGTAAGAATATTCAAGTATTTGTTTACTTCAAAAGGACTAAGGACTTGTTTTTAGGTTTGCTAGTGAGAGTAAAATCCTTCGAAGCAAAACTTGAAATACCTTAAGGTTAGAAATTGTTTGTTCTAAGTTTCAAACCAATAGTTGGTTTGATAATATACAGAAGAAATCACTTTTTTAGAATAAAACAGTGCAGTTCTTAAAAGAAGTTTCCATATTTTAGAAAATATAAACTGTTTGTTTGAAACAAAATTAGTTGATTTGAAATTACTTGATTGTATTAACCATATGTTAGGGAATTGAATATGATCAAATCAAGTTTCGAAGGGCAAAGTTGTTTAATTCGAAGCTGATAGTTGAAGAATTATGTTAGGCCTAGGGTCAGTATGTGAGGCGATGATTGTTTTCTTAAAAGGAAGACTTCACACTTTGGAAGAATTTGAGCTAGGATGGAGTTAAAGCACATCAACCATACAGTTAAGTTTACAATTGGAGTGGTAAATCAGAATCTGACAAATGAAATTCGGAAAGCCCAGTTTTATTGATAAGTGTTGTTTACGCTGAGATTCATTTGATTACATTCTCGATTTCGTAGTAATATGGCATGGACAAAGTTACAAGGTCATGGAATTTAGTCTAACAAAATTCAATAAATGAATACTTTTTTCCTATTCTATCCTCTATCTTGTTCAGGTTTGGTTTATCTAATTGATAAGCCCTTAATTGAGAAGAGAGTTATTGGGCTTTCACTTCAAATTCTATCTGTTTTAGGGCTTTATCTATGGCGTCCATCTCCTCTTCTTCATGCACTTCATTCATTGCAACATCCTCCCCATGATCAGAGTCCTGGCTCCTGAAGGCCTCATATTCATCAAGGAGGTTCTCTGCCTCATATTGAACCTGAATTCGAGCAGAGAAGGCTTCATCCAGAACTGGTAATGGAAGTCTGGAAGTGCTAGTTGAGCAGGAAATGAAGTTAGTCTAAAAAGGTATAAAGCTCTATTTGGGCCAGAGGGTTGAGAAGATGACTTCGAGACATAATGTCACAAGCCCATAGAAAGTTTTTGTGGGGAATCTCATCTCGAAGGACTTCAAAAGATAAATGGGAGAAAGCAGCAAGTAAGGTCTGAACCCTAAACTGCTGATAAGGAGTTGGAGGCACTGGGGCCTGGTAGGGGGTGAAGTATTGGCTCTCAAAGAGAGTGAGTCTTAATTCATCAATCCAATTTGGATTGGAAGGTAGAGGAGGAGCAGTCGGAGGCTCCCTGATCGAATCTAGGAATTCAAGTCTGGCCACACATTCTAGCTAATCGGAGGTATAAAGTTTTACTTTTTTGGCTAAAAACGCAGGACTAATCCCTAAAGCTTCATCAGGACGTTGGACACTTCGAACCATCCGAGATGGCAAGGTAGAAGTATACCATGATGAAATTAGATTGTCCTCAAGACTACATATACGGTCAATAGGAACATATGGATATACTACGGAACTGCATTTGGAAGGAGGGATTTCAAGAGGGTCATCGAATTCTGGGAATCGGTGATGAATGCGTTCCCTCGTCTGAGGTTGAGTAGGGGTAGGCCAAGTTCCCCAACCAGAGGTCGTAGAAGAAGAAGAAGCAGCAATTTCATCCCATGTGGAAGGCTTTGTTGCAGAAGAAGAGCTTCTGATATCCATGATTGCAAATTTGTGTTCCAAAGAATCGTAAGCAGTAGGTTCTTGGTTCGAAGGCCGGTGATTTGCAAAAGCTTTCATAACTTGTATAAATGGAGGTGGATGAAGGTGGCTAATCAATGCATGAAGGTTCTTTCGAGGACGAATAGTATCATCAAATAACTCTTCATATGCTTGATCAATGTAAGAGAAGATTGGCTTGGCCATAAAAGATGTATAAGTCTTTTCGAATACTGAGATAGTGGGGATGATTCAAGGATTAGAAGAGAATTTAATGCAAATATTTCATTGATGAATGATGGTTGCATTTCTGAAAAATGCAAAGCCCATGCACGTTCTAAGACGTGGGTAAAATACCTTGATCCACTAATATCACCAAGTATTGGGTATATTAGTGCAGGGGGTAATGTTGGCTACATATTTTGTATAAGCTAATCATAGTTCGACACATGGCGGGATGAGAGCAATACGGGAAGATAATTCAAATCTTCAATCGTAATCACACATGTGGTAGTTAGTATTGGTTATTGTGGATCTGCATAGCACTGGATCAGCAAAGAGATGCAAAATGATGTGGCTTCAACGATTACTCATAATTAAATTCAAAATTAGGAGGGAGGCCTAACTGCAGATATGACATAGTAGAGCTAATTGTAAGGCAGCATGATCAGCGATCATGGAGGGATGATTCGACGGTTAGAAATGCATTTCGACGGTTGTCATTGAGAAGTATAAATAGCAGAGAAGGCCCCAGAAAGAGCCCCCAGACTCAGATCCAAAAAATCAGTTTTATCTACTTTATTTTTCCTTTCAGTTTTTACGTTTCTTGTTCTTTACATTTCTGTACTTCAAATTCCTGCACTGCACTTTGTTCATAAAAGCAGTTTCAAGTAGTTTGTTGTTGTAAACCTCTACGAGGCTGATTTGGATCTTTGTAAGTCTTCCATTTTACTTAATGAAATGCTACAATTGTTCTTCATTTAATCATTGTTTGCTTAATTCTCCTATATAAAGCCACCAGTAAAAGTCCTCTTCATTGAGGCTGAAAGAACTAAAACACAATCATCTGATAATTGGTTGGCAATTAAGATTCTGTAAGGACTGATTGATCCTTACTGACACGCTCAAAATTACAATAATAACCTTCAAAAGCCAAAAAATCAACAATGATATATAACATTATAATTGACACCTAATATCTCTTTGTAATAATAAATCACTATATTGAGAGATTTATTATCTCAATTATTAAATGATAATATTACGTATTGTGATATAATAATACTATGCATTTTTTATTGTGTTGTTTATTTCTTTCTCATTATGAAGCTCTTTCATAAGTTAATTTGTTGGCTTATATATCTGTTACACTATGATTGTCGAGTTATAATTATTCATATGGTAAATATTCTTAATGATTGAAAAAAAAAAGAAGAAGAAAAGATATGAGTGATTGTTTGAAACAGATAAAGGTGTTGACTTTGCCACCTTCATCAGCAGACCACGTCTTCTTGTGAATTAAACATACACCACGCAACAACCATTTGGAGATCAACCTTGTTCTAGTAGTTTTATTTATTTTTAATTAAAATTCTTTAATGTTATTGAAAAACATCCTTCAAGGTGGACTTTAATTTGAAAAAATGCCTCGTTATTTTTGGAGATTTATTTTGTAAAATTATAGTTATTTTCATGTGAAATCACTAATTATCTTAAATACTTAAATTATTTGAAAATAAGTTCAATAATGTATATCAAACTAAACCGTTTCACTTGTAAAGAGAGAAATAAATAGAGACAATAAAATGACCGAAAACAAACAGAATAGAGTGCTCAGGGACAACTGGCCAAAAGAAGATTTGATTCTTATGAGAGTATCAATCAATCAATAACATATATACATATATAATAAACGAATTAGATCATTAAAGTGGGGCTGTGGTGAGCCCATGTGCCTAATTTAGACCAGTCGAGACAAGCCCAACATGCAAATACTCTTTTCTTTTAATTTATGAATGGCTAAAACCAAATAAAAAAGTTTGATGGAATGCATAAAAAAGTTTAATTTATGAATGACAATTACTCTTTTCTCCTAATAAAGGTTTCATCATCTGTTATTCCCTTGGTTTTGCCGACTGATGGAATGCATTCTTTATTATAAAAAAAAATTTGGGTTGGTGTTGACAATAAAAAAGAAAACGCTTAAATACACAAATAGCAGTAAATATGTTAAAGAACGGTCCTATGGAAACAAACAACACGAGACAAGCTTTACTCTCAAGAAAATAGACAAGCCTTAGTGATTTTTTGATTTGGTTTACTTCCTTTTATTTTTTTATCATTATCTCAAATGCCCAATTTGAAGTACAAATTCAAATTCCAAGGCAGATTAGGCCCACATATACTATTTGAATTTTTCATAGCATCACCATGTTATAATGTTTTTGGCAAAACTATTCCTAATGATCAACTAGGTTTCTTGGAATGACAAATTGTTATTTTGAATTAGCTAAGGGCTCTATTGGGCTTTTTTGGGCCAATACATTGGGCTAGTTGCCAAGGCCGAAGGTTGAGCTTGGGTTTGCCGAATGGAAGAAGCTACACAGAACAGCACAGCGAAAATCAATTGGACAAGACCCCCACGTTCACAAATTTGGCAAAAACCCCTTAGGCTCAACATTTTAATGCGAAAAAAACAATCCTATTCAGCGTGTTTGTTTTGAGTTTTTTGGATTAAATTTTTTAAAAATTGAGTTTTTTAATTTTTGTATTTTTTTATTTTTAGTGAATATTTTAAAATTTAAAATTTTTAGATGCACCTTACTTAGATGTATTCAAAAAGTAAAAAATTTGTGAAAAAATATTTTAAAAAATTAATAAATACATAAAAATACAAAAAATATACTGAATTCTCGTTTTTTTATTTATATTTTTGGTATTTAGTGAATTTTTAAAAGGTTTTTTTTCACAATTTTTTTACTTTTTAGGTATATTTATGTTAGGTATGTCTAAAAAGTAAAAAAAAAATTACTTAAAATATTAAAAAAATTTAGTAAAAACAAAAAAATACGGAAAACAAGAAAGTAGAATTTTCTAAAAAGTGTTTTTGGAAAAATGGAACCAAGCAAAGTGATTTTTTTTTTCATCTTCTAAACCCTCTCAAATAGTATCATTTTTTTCTCCGCAAGGACAAAAAAGGGAGGTTCTATTTACACACACACATTCCTCTTTTTACACATCTTTCTTAATTCACACACCAAAAAAAAGAAAAAAAAAAAATTACTCAACACACACAATTTTATTCCAATTATATCCTCATACACACACTCCCAATCCACACACCTTCTTCCACACCAGCAAGCAACGATCAAACCCAAACCCTAACCCTAACCCTAGGCAGCAACCACCTTGCCGGCGGCGGCGACGCAGCATCGGCGACGTATCGCGACCCCCCCTCTCTCTCTCTCTCTCTCCTTTCAGTCGCGAAAAGGAAGGTGACGGTGACTCGCAGACGAACGGGGGTTCGGATGTTGATGGTCGAACCAATGTGTTTTGTTCGGATGGTGATAGTCGAACCAAATTCATTGGTTCGATGGTTGATTTCCGAACAGAGGCGATTCCTTCGACACTAGTAATTCGAATGGTAAGAAAATAAGGCGATTCCATGATGCCTGACGTGGTAGGGAAGAGAAGCGGGAAGGCAATGGGTTCGCAGATGAAAGGGAGTTGCAGTGGTGGAGGAAGAGGTAACGGCGGTGATGGAGGAAAAGAGAGGCGAAGGCCATGGAGGATGGTGGTGACTGATGGTTACAGTTAGGATTAGGGTTAGGATTAGGTTTTTGGCCTGAAAGAGACGGGTTGGGGGAGAAGAGGAAGGTTATTTTGGTAGTTTCATTTTAGGACTAAAATGTAATAAAAAAAAAATTCATTAAATGTGTGTAAAGAGGGTAAATGGTGTGTGCAAATAGAGGCTCCCGACAAAAAAAAGTCCTAATTTTTTATAGACGATCTTGCCCTTGATAATATAAATTTGTATATGATATAGTTGAACAGAGAGCTAACTTTGCCTCCCTTTTGCTTCTTTTCCTTCTCCATCTTCCTTCTTTGTTAGATTTCTAGAGAGAGAAATACTGATTTCACAGAGAGATACACACACAGAGAGAGATTGCATTGCATAGAGAATATATATACATATATAGAGAGAGAGAATATGTTGAAATAGAAATTTTCAGAAAGCTCAACCACCATGACGCTTTAGAACTTCCATGGCAGTTCCATACCTTCTGATCGCCAAAGGTCCTGGGGAAACCCTAATTCAAGATCTGATCATAAGTTGTGACCTAGGTCTGCTAAGGCAGTGAGAAACTTGATGATAAGACATTTTTCTTGAGTCCCAATACTCACATTGGTTAGAATTTCAATGAGAATGAGCATAAGCCTTTAAATGGTGTATCGGGTCTACGTAGAATAGTCGGTGATGAGAGCATTCATGCATTGCCGATACATACAGCCTATTTTATTTTTATTAACTATTTTAACTAAAAAAATCATATCCCAAACAAGGCTTAAATCGGTTCATTCATCCACTGGGAGATTGTCCACTCAAGAGATTTTGTCTCCGGCATCTCAACTGTCTAGCAGTAGTGTGAGTTAATATGCAGGAGTGTCATACTCTGTTTTTATTGTTGATACTTGTTTAGAAACAGTAAAATGTTTCTGTGAACCAGAATAACATATTATTATTTATGTCAATTTTGACCCTTTTTAAAAAAAATAAAAATAAAAAATCATAGTCAACATGGATCTTTATTTGATAAATCTTGATAAGAGGATTATAAAAATACTAATTTTATTAAAAATTAACATCTAGATCAAAACTTATATCATTTTAAAGTTTAAATCATAGTTCTAAATATCGGCCGGTACGTACCGGAAAATCGAACCACCAATTCGGATATGGGCCGGTATAGCGGTGAGAATGAAATTCGCAGCCGTAGCATCCGAGTCGCGGTACGTGGCGGCTTGAATCCGATACATACGGCGATACAGTCCGATACAAGTTGGTGGTTGCCGGTATGGATGAAAATCAGCACAGAAAACCTACAAGATCTAAGCTTCTTTGGGCTATGGAGTTCACTTCGATCTTCAAGCTTCTTCAGAGAAGGTTTGTCCTTGAGTTGCAGGTTATAATTTGTGCTTATGCTCTGTTTTTGGTGAGTTGTTGTGCTATGCTCTATTTTTGACGAACCAGCTGCTATGCTTTGTTGTGCTAAATGTTTGGGGTTTTTCTTTTTTCTCTCTTCATTCTATATATATTTGTTTATACACCTACACTACACCCCTGTTTATATTAATATATATATATTTCTGTTGAGCAGAGCAATGGAAAAAAAAAAATAAGAAAAATAAATATTCAAATCAAATCTGTCAAAAGCTTTGATTACTGGAAAGGTTTGTTACTGGGTTTTTTATTTTATTATTATTATTTGTGTCTTGCTTTGGTGTAATTGCTTAAGATTTAGATATTTTTTTTTTAAAGAGGTTTATTCTAATCAGATTTTTTATTTTATTTTAAATGTATTATTGTTACTAACTAAATTAGAATTAAAATATTTGCCAATTGAAAACTATTATTGTAGATAATTGAAAGTTATAATTGAGACTAAAATAAATACACATCATTTAGTTGAAAATGAGTTAAAAATGCTCTACATATCAAAATTTTGATTAAAATTTGACAAATTAAGGCTGAAAGAGTCAAAAAAATGCATAAAATTGAGTTTCAGAAGGATTGCTAATAATTTTTAAAATTTCACGGCCGTGACATCCGATTCCTGATACGTACCGGCCGATACTATCGATACCGATACTTCGCGATCGATACCGTTACGTTACCCGATACCGCGATTTAGAACTATGGTTTAAATATTAAATTATTCACTAAAGATATTTTGGTAATAGAGGTGAGTTCTGGACTTTTTAAGGAAAACTTTTTGTGTTTGCCCTTAATACATGGAAATTTTATTATGAGAGGATTTTAACTAAATTTCCTATATTGATTTCGATGTAAAATGTATTTTTTTAAAGAATATTTTATTTATTTTTTATTTATTTTTATTTTTTAATTGAACAAAAAATAAGTAAAATATTTATAAAAAAAATCTTTTTCATCATAGTTCCGAAAATTACTTACTAGTTAAAATCCTGTAAGTCAATTTTTATGAAGTTCACTTCCAATTATTATCTCTTTCAGCACATTCGACATTTTCTAATAGGTTCCCACCTCACTAAAAGCAATAATGGACATTTTATTGAATCAGAATTTTACTTTACACAATAGAAAATTTGTATTTTGAGTGTCAACCAAACCTCAAAAAATAAAATTAAAAATATTATTTTATACAAAACTAGTTTACATCAAAAATAAATTTAGTATAAAATATTTTATGTTGAAACAAATGGAGCTTTAATTAAAAAATTAATATGTGATTCAAATTTATTGTAAGTGATTCGAAAATATTTTTTGTGATTCAAAAATTTGTATTTTAAGTGTCAACCACATGTTCGAATCAGTTTTGTATAAATTATTTATTTTCTCACCGTTCATTTTTTTCATACAAAATTTATTTGAACACGTGGTTTTTATTATTCGATTGAGTTGACTTTTTTCATGGATGATGTATTTAATTAATCCTAAAATATGAACGGTTTGAATTATCGAAACGAGACCCAAAAATAGGCCCATGTCACAAACTGGATGGTCGAGTTGTGATCTTTATTTGGAGACAAGCTGGACTTTAATTAAAGAAAAAGTAAAAGAAAAAAGTAAGATATAATATTGTGAGATCCAGAAAATCCTCTCACATGGATTGTTGATGAGATTCAACGAAGAGATGAGTTTTGTCTCATAGATCTGCAAAAATAAATATGGTTGATGCTACCCAACTTGAGTTGCCAGCCAAGAATACTCTGATGATAAAGTTAGAATCTTCAAGCAAAGAGAATAGAGGAAGAAATGAATAAAGTGTTAGTGTGTGTTGTGCAGAGATGAGGACTCCCTACCTTCAATGTGATGCTTTCCTTTTATAGAAGTTGGTGTGATATTTGCTTGATGGGCTTCCTTACTTGGGTTAGGCCCATTGTTAGAATTTGTTTGGATTACTCCCAATAATCTGGTATGTTTTTGGACCACCACATCTAGTAATCACGTTTGTACTTTGTCACCAAAACAAGAAAGATTATTGATAACATTTAGAATAATAATTTCATTATCTAATAATCATGTTTGCACTTTAACATTACCAATGGATCCAGGTATGATGTTTACTTTGTGGCAGGACGTATTATCAGTTAATTCATCTAATCTTGCTTTGAGTGAATTCTTTTTGAACAATGTTAAAATAGTTGTGGGTAATGATAGAAAGATTCAATTTTGGATTGATAAATGGTTTAACAATCAGAGTTTAAGTGAAGTCTTTCCCAGATTGTTTTCATTGTCAATTGAGAAAAATGGTTCACTGTTGCATTTTTTTTCCAAAGAAAAAGAGTGGGTAGTGACTGGAAGCTAACTTTTAGAAGGCTTCTTTTTGCTTGGGAAGAGGAGGAAGTGTTTAATTTTTATGATTTGCTACAGAATGCACCTACTCTAAATGCATTGGTTGATGATTCTTGTTCTTGGCTAGCACACTCTTCTGGGTCCTTTACTATGGCAGTAGTTTGGAAATGGGTGGAATCATCCAAAGGGCTTGAAATTACAATTACAAAGAGCATTTGGAGTAATATAGCCCCCTCTCCCCCAAAGTGCAATTTCTAAGTTGGTTAGGCTGGAGAGGCAGGATTAAATCCTCAAATTTTTTACTTAGGATTGGAGTGTTGAATCCTAATGCCAACAAACTGTGTGTGTTTTATAAATCTGAAGTGGAGTCCATGAATCATGTGTTACTGTACTGTCATATGATATGGAGAGTTTGGTCTGATATTGTGAATTGGTGGAACTTGAATTGCGTTATCCCTGGTTCTGGAAGGCACTTTTGCATTGGTGGTTAGATACAAAATGTAAGTTTCAGGTGAAGGAAATTTGGAAGGAAATTTGGTTAGGTACAAAATGTTACTTTCTTCATACAAAATTATTTAAAAACTCAATAAATGCATACTAAACAAAATAAATCCAAATACAGGCCATTCTATTATTCCCAACCAACTACAAATAATAAAATATTAAAAATTATAAAAATAGTTTTTTAGCAAAGTATTATAGTCATACTTATATATTATAATATCCACGTTTGTTTATGTTTGTACATGTATTCTTGTTAGTTCCACCTTGCATATACAATCTTGTCATCACATTTCATTTGTAAAATTTTTATTACGTGACTACTAAATAATTATGCCATCTCTAAAACGCGGGATAACACTACAAGAAAATGCATTTTTGCCGACCACTTTTAGCTACTAAAACTAATTTAGTCGCCAAAAGTGTGGGAATTGGCTACCAAAAATAATTTTAGTCGGCAAAAGTCAACTTTTTAGCTACTAATTTTTTTTAGTAGGTGAATGTTGATTATTGGCTACTAAAAAAAATTTAGTAGCTAAAGATATTACAATTGGCGACTAAAAATTTATTTAGTAGCTAAAAATATCACAATTGGCGACTAAAAAAACTTTAGTAGCTAAAGGCACACTTTCGGCTACTAAATGTTTGGTAGCCGAATGTAAATAAAAAAAATTAATTTTTAATCTTTCCCGACCAAATTTTTGGTCGCCAAATGTCAACTTTCGGCGACCAAAGTTATTTTAGTCGCTAAATACCCACTTTCGGCTACTAAATGTTTGGTAGCCGAATGTAAATAAAAAAAATTAATTTTTAATCTTCCCCGACCAAAGGTTTGGTCGCCAAATGTCAACTTTCGGCGACCAAAGTTCTTTTAGTCGCTAAAGACCCACTTTCGGCTACTAAATGTTTGGTAGCCGAATGTAAATAAAAAAAATTAATTTTTAATCTTCCCCGACCAAAGGTTTGGTCGCCAAATGTCAACTTTCGGCGACCAAAGTTCTTTTAGTCGCTAAAGACCCACTTTCGGCTACTAAATGTTTGGTAGCCGAATGTAAATAAAAAAAATTAATTATTTACATTTTTATTTATATTTATATTTATATTTATATTTTTATTTTTATTTTTATTTTTATGAAGAGGTTGTACACCCACCATCCAAAAATATTAATTTTTTTAAAAAATTAATTATTAAAATAATATGAATTTCTTATTTTGTCCTTTTTTTAAATCCATTAATAATAAAAAATTTACAATTATGACAATTGATATTTCTAAAAAAATATACTATCAAAAGGTAATTTTGATAAATTAATATTTTTAAAATGTAATAATTGTATTATAAAAAGAAATTAAATTATGAAAATAGACTATTATTTTGAGATGAATCTTTTGATTAAACTATTTATACTTTTTACATCATCATATTTCAATAACACTAATAAATTAAGAATAAATCAAAATTCACAAATAAAAGACAAAATATCCCAAAATCGAAAATTTGTGCTTCAGACTTTGGAGGGAAACTTCGGAGGGAAACTTTGGAGTGCTTTAACTTGAACTACCTGACATATTATTTCTTTCCTTTCCATTGCACCTGTGTTACATGGACCATTATCCCTCCCACCTCTGGTTTAGTAGTTCATATTCAAACCATGGGTTTTCATTCAATAGTTGATATCCGAAACACCAAAGGTGTGGAAGTGTGAACTGAGAAAAAATGACCAATGGTGCGGAAGCTTCTCATATTTGATAGCAGAGTGGTTTTCTGCTTCTCATATCAAGGGAGAGATCCAATGGTAGACAGGGTGTTTGATGAAATGCCTCAAATAAGAAGTCATCTTAATTGCAAATCAACTTTACATAGTGTTAGTATGATTTGATATCAAACCTTCCAGGCTAGAGTCAGTCCATTAGATCATGTCAAATATTTGGGACACTAAACAAGCTTAGTTATAGATTAATTGAGAGAGAGAGAATGTCTGTTTCTCTCTCTCATTTTCTCTCTGTCTCTCGCATATTTTTCTTCTCTCTATCTCTCTCATCTATCTTCTCTCTTTGTCTCTCTCGCTCATCTTTCTCGCATATTTTTTAGTATTAATTTTTTCCTTCTTTTTTTTTAATTTTCTTTCTTTCTTTTCTTTCTTATTATATATATATATAATATTACAATATAAGAAAATAAGATTTTAAAATATATTATTATATTTGTCAGTAAAAAAAATATTATGACAAATATTTAAGATAATTTAATATTTTTAATTTTTTAAATTTATAATTTTATTACTTATATTTTGATTTAAATATAATTCTAATATATTTGTTACTTTTATTCCTTATATTTGTTACATATATATATATATTTTTTATTTTAGTGCCTATTTTTATATATATTTTTTATTATTTTTACTTTTCCCGACTAAATATTAGTCGCCGATTATAATTAAAATTTTTAAACATTGTTTCAGACTTCGGAGGGAAACAGGGAAACTTGGGAGGGAAACTTTGGGTTTTCATTTTTATGTCTCTCACTCTCTGACTCTCTCCCTCTTTCTCATTCTCTCACGCCTCTGCCCTCCTCCATCTCTCTCTCGCCTTTGTCTCCGTCGGCATCGGGTACGGGAGCATCACCGCTATCTCGCCTCTGCCCTCCTCCAGCTCTCTCTCTCTCTTTCTGATAGCAGGTCTGTTCTTGACACTGGTGAAGCAGATAAAAGAAACGACAGAGAGGAAAGAATCCGGCCGGAAGGGGAAAGAGACAAGAGAAACGAAATCACGGCGGAGGGACTCGATGAAGAAAAATCTCTCCCTTCAACCAGGTTTGGAACCTATTTGTTATAGGGTTACGATTTGGAGATTTGAAAAAAAAAAAATTGTTTTTGATTTGGAGATTTCAATTGAAAAAATAATGTTTTGATTGAGGACCTAAAAAATTAGTTTTAGGTTCTTATTGTATAAAACAAATTATTTTGTTGAATCTAAAAATTTAGTGTGTTTGTTGAATCTAAAACGTGTGATTGTATAAAAATTGATGAAATCCCCAAATCATGTTATAGGAGCTGTTATAATGCTTCATGGTCTGAAGCTATTCAATATGGCCTATATATTGTTGGTTTTAGTGTATCAAAGAGGAGCAATGTTGGTTTTAGTGTGTATATATATTGTGTTGCTCTTATATAATAACCTTGGTGGACAGGGTGTTTGATGAAATGCCGCAAAGAAGAATTTAAAGTAGTCAATTATTTTAAAGTAGTCAAATAATTGATGGAGATGATGAAATGTCTGAATAGGATAGGTTATGTTATACATTTAAACACGCGTATTATGTATTGAATAGTTTTAGTTGTATCTTATTCTCATCTTTGTTTTGATTTCACAGGATGATTGTGTGGTCCCATTTGACCGTGTGTTTAAGGAACACCTGGATGGAGGGTAATGCCACTATCTTTATTCTGCATTTTTTTTTTTTGAGGGGGGGAAGTTTCAAGCATCAACAATTCTATTTAGGCTGTGTGATTGTCTTTGTTGTTGAACGTAATGATTTTTCTTGCTACATTCTTTGCGATGCATTGGGTATTACCAAATTGATCAAGTCTGTGCTTCTAAGGGTAGTGGGGTAGTAACTCGTGCTGTTTCAAAGGATATTGTTTTTTCTTAAATTTCATGTTCAAATGTTACTTCATAATCTTGGGAAGAAATACCTATGGCCTCCATAATTTAACAAGGTTAATCCATTTTGAATCCTTAATACAAAAGTCTTTCTTGTTATGTATTGAACTTGATGGTACCTGAGCAAGACAATATATTTGAGGCTCATGAGATTGATTGTACAGAAGGGACATGGTGTTGTTTGCCTCCTGAACCAATAAGTGTTTGCCTCCTCTGCTTCACTTGGTAAGAGAGGAGCTTCTCTGGATTGCCTTCTTCGTCAACAAATAAAGGGTCTTTCACCCAACTTTACAGAACCACTCTTTTTGAATCACTCATGGCTTATAAGCAAGCTCATTTATAGCTGATCCTTCAATTATTATATACATATAGCTTTTCTTCATAACCTTATGTAGTTTTATTTGGTAAATGGTAATCTTCAACGCCCTGGATTCATTTGGGAACCATGAATTATTTTCTGGAATATATGGATGGATCTGCATGCATGTCAATGGGACCTTTTTGAAAATAAACTTGTAGCATTTACTTGAATGATTAAAATGGATTCAAGGTTCAGTTTATTATGGGAGAATTAATATTTTGATGAAAGTAATTCTAGATTTTAGGACTATGTAATATTTTATTGTCGAAGATTTTGGTAAAGTGTGTACCTTTATGGAAGAAGATACAGTCTCTGTTAAATCATGTGGTCTGAATGTCATGGAAAATTAACATCCTTTGATTTGGATTAGTTTTGTCTGTTTCTTATAATGAAATTTCTTTCTAGAATATATCATAAAGTAATAATTTGCTTCTTAGGCGACCAGGTGGAGATCGGATATATGGCGTTTTTGATCATCAACTACCAGCTGCTTTTAAAAAGCTTCCGTTGGATCGTCATCTTTCTCTAAATAATGTCAGAAAAGTTATTTCAGAGGCAGATGGTTATCAGCCCCATTTAATTGCTCCTGAACAAGGGTACAGAAGACTAATTGATGGATCTCTTGGCTATTTCAAAGGCCCAGCTGAAGCCTCTGTCGATGCTGTAATGTTCCTTGCTATTTTAGTATCCTACATAGTCCATCTAATTTCTTGCTTTTTACATAGCTAAATATTTTGTGAAGGTTTGGTAGTGTTTTCATCAAATATGGGTCATTTTCTTTAGGGAATTTGGAGACCTTACTTGCAAAATATGTTTTTGCTAGCTACCGTCATGGATGGGAATGTTTTTATTTCTTTTTAACATTTAGAGTAAGGAATTAAGGATCCCACTTTTTTTTAACCCTTGGAATTTTTCTGATTCTAATAAATCTGTAGTTGTCTGCCCAGCACCCTGCCTCTGCCTCCTAGTGTGGGTCACTTCTTCTCAAACGTAAAGGAAAAACCAAAAAGGGTCAATTTACTTGCAATGTCTCTTAATACATAGCGTTGATCTAAGAAAAGTAATTGCTATTTACATTTTAGTTCTTTCCAGAGCATCCTCTTCAAATATAAATCCTAGTTTATTTTAGTTCTTATCATTGATTAGTTTCTATTTATTTTCTTCCTCAGGTACACCTCATTCTGAAAGAACTTGTGAGGAAATCACTATCAGCAACACAGGTAAACAATCTTCAATTTTTCCCCCAGTGAGATAGATCATCTTTGGTTAGTAATATTTCTTTGCAAAATAATTTAAATAATTAACTACCTAACATCAACACGTTTATATTTCTTCACATTTGGAAGTATTCAAGTTATTTGGTGCATCTAACATGCATACTTCAGTCAGTTTGAAATATTCATGTAAAATTGGAATGGATTGGAAAAGTATCCTTGGAAACTTACACAAAAGAATAATTGAATGGCTGCCCTTTTGGCATATATATACATATCAAAGTGTAACTGAGGCATTTTGGACATTTTGAATTGTCCACGTGGCTTTAATATGTTAGCTGTCAGGAAACTATGCAAGCACTGAGAATGCCAACTTGCCAAGGAACTCCACAAACATGAATTCTCTTTAAATATAATTGAATTTCCAATGACAATAAAAGTATATCGATGAATAGTCGACTTCCATGTGACTCATGTATTACCAAGTAAAAGTTAACCTTTTAATTCTTTTATTTAGTTATTTATTTTAGGGCAAGCCTTGGCGCAGCGGTAAGGTTGCTCAATTGCAACTTGGCCGTCATGGGTTTAAGCCACAGAAATAGTCTATCCGGTCCGCGGATAAGGTTGTGTACATTTGACCCTCTCCAGACCCCATAGTGGCGGGGGGGTCCTCATGCAATGGGACTGCCCTTTTATTTATTTACTTATTTGGTTTTCGTTAGCTACATGTTGTGGGTGGGAAGAAGAAAATGCGAGTTCAACCAACAAATGGGTTTCCCATCTGTTTATATATGGTCACTTAATAATGTATGAAAGTACAAAGGCACCAAAAATAGGGGTTGCAAACCCTGTACACTACAATGTATAAAAACAGGCCCCATGTCTATAAATCAACAGGAATGGACAAGTCTTCTAAAATTAAATAAACAACAGGGCAAAAAACGACAAGGAAAACACTATATTGTCTACAAATATAGGGAAATGAGAAGTATTCCCTTCAAAGAATGAGTCAAAAGCTCAACACCCTCAAAAAGACCTGCAGGGTTGCCTTCCACACTTTCTTGTCCTGCCTCAAACTTACCTGTTCCCGACAAACTAAAAGATCAACAGTGGAAGAGGGCATCACTTACCAAAAAATACAAGCTCCAAAGAAGAGCTACACTATAATGATGAAGAATGTGATTCACACTCTCTGTGTTTTTACACATACAAACCCAAATCACAATAATCTTATGCCTTTTCCTGAGGTTATCAATAGCTAAAATAGCCTTAAGAGTTGTCATCCAAATAAAGGCCACCTGACGTAGCATCAAGGGTTGACGTAGCACCAAAAAGAAGAACAGAAGGAGAATGAAACAGAGAAGAAGAAATAAATTGGGGAATCACAATCCCATCATTATATTTTATATCAATATCCCAATTATAGTCTCAAACCATGTCATACACTCAAACCTATTACATATCATAATACGCGTGTTTAAATGTATTTTTCTGGTTTTGGGTACATGATGCAGAATGCATTTGAGCTCGCTCCATTTTATTCTTTTTCCATGCTTACATTAGTTCTCATTGGAATGCTGAATTTGTAAATTTTCCATTTTACTCAAGTCTTAACCAAGTCATATTTGTCTAGTAGTTCATTTCCATTTTTAACTATAATTTGGTTAGCATCATGATGATTTCTTGAAACTAAGTTTGTTTTGGCCCCCCCTCAAAAAATTATCACAAATTAATTGTGACTTTGACTAGCCAATGGAAAAGCAGTTCAAAGCAATTTGTAATGGAATGTGAGATTATAAAGCACAAAAATTTAGTGTGTGTGTGACACGCACACACATGAAATTAGTTATTCTATTTTACTTTATATGTGGGATATGAAATATGTTTTTTGACCAAAGTGTGTTGTTTAATTTACAGTGGCAGTTTGGGTATAGTTCTTGCTTCATATAGGGAACTTGTCTAAGTATCCATAACAATTTTAAGTGTCCAAAACTTGGATTTTAATAATCAAGAGATGATCACAATCACCCTCATATAGGGCATTTGCAGATTCCATGATGGAAAAATTGTGCTTCCCCAATGGTATATCCAAAAAACTAAAGAACATTAATGACTCTTGAAAATCATATATCATGAGAACCCAAACCGAAACAGCCAATGAAAATCCAAAATTTAGTACATTTACCAATCAATCTGGTAACAGAACCTATCTGAAGCCTCCCTATGCACAAAGTAGAGCTTACCCATGACATGAAGAACGGCAACAAATGCTATGAAACCAATGCTCATAACAAGAACAACATTGGGAGAAATCTTGAGTCCTGGGGCATCATCTGTGTAAAACTGGAGCATGGTGCCGCTTGCTCCTCCTGCAGCCCCACCACCACTTGTCGTCCTCCTCCTACGCAGATTGGCAGCAGCTGCTGCTGCACTTCCTCTAATAAGGATGCTAATTTATTGAAATAAGGATGCTAATTTTGTTTCCCTATTAATTATTAACTTTGTTTTATCATTGTTATAATTTCTGGGGATGAATTGCATTGTAGAGGTTGGATTAGATTAATGCCACCTGAGGCAGTTGATGGGCTCATTTTTTGCACCGTCAAGCATAGCCTGGTTCAAGCATTGGAGCAACTTGTGCAGAGGAAGGAGAGGTAAATATCTGTCTACCAGAGATTGCTGTGATATTGGATGAAAAGGTCAACATGTTTATTTGAAGTAATTCAACATTTCATATCATTACTTGTGTGGGACACGATGATTGCCAACTGCCAGAGTATAAATCACTTATTTTGAATTGTTGTTTGCTGTCTGTAGGCTTGATCATATATTGTTGGAGACTACAGGATTGGCGAACCCTGCTCCTCTTGCATCTATTCTCTGGTTGGATGATCAGTTAGAATCAGCAGTCAAGCTTGATTCCATAAATACTGTGAGTTTGACACTAATTAAAATTGTAGAAGAGTAAATCACTTATTTTCATGCTCAATTGACCATGAAACTCGAAAAAAGACATTTAAGTGGAAAGACCTCAATTCGCATTACTGGAAAGTTCTTTGGGAGAGGATGGTGGATGATGACACTTAAATATTCATTTCCTCTTGGAGCTAGTATTTGTAGATTATGCTATAGATACAGATGGTAAATATTAACAGAAATGGAAGCGAGTAATGTAGTTTACAAACATAAAATAAGAGGAATAGTTGATGATTTATTCATTTTCTGGTTGACTTAATTTTCCTTGGGCTTTCATTTCTTCATGCTAACTTAGTGTAATTGTCTTCTATTTCAATTCCATGAATGTGTGATCATTTATTTGGTACTATAAAGACTTCGCCCATTTGATCTATAATATAACCAGTACACCATATACTGCAGACTTGTATTCCTTACTAAGTTTCATGTCTTAATTTCCCAGCCACTTCTTTTCTCGTAGTTGTAATACCTGGTTTTAGTTGCTTGATTTATTTTTTCTAACTCTATCTGTCATGTCTATTTACTCTCAGGGATGATGTTGTGATGAAAACTGCCAATGGGGTCCTTGGAGATCTAGCAGATACTTTGGGAAGTAATGCTGGTTCTTTGATTCAGCAATCTCTGTCAAGCAAAAACTTTTTAAATGAATGTTTGTCCTTAGAGGATCATTTGATTAAGGAATCTGCTGAATGGTACAGAAGTTGTAGGTGTACAATTAATTTGGTTATTCATGTATTATGTATGGAATTAAAATATTGACGTTGGATTAGACTTGGTTGTTATGGAATTTGTAATATATATATATATATGTAATTGGACGTTCAATATTAATTATGTGGATGGTTGGAATTGAAATGTGTGCACGTGGTTGAATGTTTCATAACTTATTTTGTGTTGATGGATTATATTGTCCATACAGGGTACAGGTTGTATTAATAATGGATAAAGGTTGTTTAGAAAAAAAAAAAAAAAAAAACACGTTAAAGCATTTGGCTACCAAATGTTTTGGTAGCCAAATAGGTAATCAAGAGTTTTGGCTACTAATAATTTAGTAGCTAAAAAATTTGAGAATGAAAGAAATAAACTATTGGCTACTAATATTTTAGTGGCCAAAACAGACCTTTTGGCGACTAAATTAAGATTAGTAGCCAAATGTGTACTTTCGGCTACTAATTTTTTAGTAGCTAAAAAATCTGAGAATGAGAGAAATAAACTATTGGCTACTAATACTTTAGTGGCCAAAACAGACCTTTTGGCGACTAAATTAAGATTAGTAGCCAAATGTGTACTTTCGGCTACTAATTTTTTAGTAGCTAAAAAATCTGAGAATGAGAGAAATAAACTATTGGCTACTAATACTTTAGTGGCCAAAACAGACCTTTTGGCGACTAAATTAAGATTAGTAGCCAAATGTGTACTTTCGGCTACTAATTTTTTAGTAGCTAAAAAATCTGAGAATGAGAGAAATAAACTATTGGCTACTAATACTTTAGTGGCCAAAACAGACCTTTTGGCGACTAAATTAAGATTAGTAGCCAAATGTGTACTTTCGGCTACCAATTTTTTAGTAGCTAAAAAATTTGAGAATGAGAGAAATAAACTATTGGCTACTAATACTTTAGTGGCCAAAACAGACCTTTTGGCGACTAAATTAAGATTAGTAGCCAAATGTGTACATTCGGCTACCAATTTTTTAGTAGCTAAAAGTGACCTTTTGCCGACTAAACCAACATTAGTAGCCAAATGTGTACACTTTCGGCGACCAAAAAAATTTTAGTCGCCAATACTATCGCCGACAGAGTAAGGGCGACGAGATTAGCGACGAAAAATTTTGGTCGCTAAAACTTTTGGCGACTAAATAAGTGACTTTCGGCTACCAATATTTTGGTAGCTAAAAGTGACATTTCTTGTAGTGTAAGCAAGCCTGGCCCTGAGATTTTCAGGTTCAAAGTCAATAATCAATTGATAAATTTCAGAGGGTCTTCACATCTTTTTTTTTTTCATTAAGTAAAAAAAAAAAAAAAAAAAAATTGAAGGTAAAAAACAAAAGATTTGTGTCAAAATAACAAAAAATATTTAGCATTATATTACAATAACTAATAAGTATCGCTTGATTTTCGCTCTACTTGCATTTTTAGAAACAAATAAATCAATCATACTTGCATAATCTAATTTTTTTATAAAATAATTTTCAATGGATAATAATGCTAATTATTTTAAATGGGCCTTTCAATTTTTTTGATGAGTCAATTTATTTTAAATTAGTTTGGGCATTTCTTAATTTTTTTGGGACTTCAAACATACCTAATATATTACACTAAACTATAATAAGAGGGGGCCTTTTTTGGGTCTATTGTTAATGGATAACAATACTAATTTTTTTAAATCGGCCTTTCAGTTTTTGAATGAGTCAATTTATTTTAAGTTAGTTTGGGTCTTCTTCATTTTTTTTTTTAAACTTAAAACGTACCTAATATATTACACTAAATTATAATAGGAGGGGGTCCCTTTTTTTAATCTATTTTAAGGGGCCCTAGGCCATAGCCTGATGGGCCTATGCTCAGGATCAGCCCTGGGGATAAGAATATGAAACTCGTCTATAGAAAAAGACGAAATCAGAATTTTATATTAGAGAGATTAGAAGACAAATAATATTTTTTCACTTTATATACAAATACATATGTATGTATAATATGATATATAAATTATATATAGGATAAACTATAAATAGATCCTAATAGTTGGATTTAACTCCCATCAAGTCCTAATGAAAATAAATCCTAATAAATGCGTTGCTAAAAATAATTTTTTGTGACGATTTTTTGTATATGTCATTAATATTGACAATTGGTGACTTTTTTTTGTCATGATTTTTATAAATTATTACTAAAACTTATAATTAGTGACATTTTTCTGTGATGAATGTTTCAAATTCACTAAAAGTTGAAACTTAGTATTTTTTTTGTGACGATTTTTTTAAACTATGGCTAAAATTTATAATTAATTACATTTTTTGTGATAATTTTTAGACTGCCATTGAAAATTAATAATT
Organism: Camellia granthamiana; assembly: GCA_036172215.1. Lineage (NCBI taxonomy): Eukaryota > Viridiplantae > Streptophyta > Magnoliopsida > Ericales > Theaceae > Camellia > Camellia granthamiana. The sequence continues at coordinate 58,383,864 of CM069914.1, read as the reverse complement.
AATGACTTTTTTTTTTAATAATATTTGATAAAAAACGTCATTAATTCTCACAGAACCTATTGGACAATAAGTCCATTGATTAAAATCTACACGTAAGTCTCTTATATATATACACATAAAATAAAATTCAATACTATAGAAATAATCTCTAATAGGATGGATAAATTTTTTTGGTAAAAAATAAAAAGAAAATGAAAGATGCCAAATGAATGAGATATATATCTTTTATATTAAGATGTCATTTTTTTTGAAATAAAATATATATTTTTAGGAGTGTTACGGCAAACAAAATTTTTCACAAAAACAGAGAGGCCGTGACTCGTTGTGTAGTCTTCTATTAATTCCATCCCCATCTACAGATAGAAGGTGATGGGCTTCTTTCCCGTTGGTATCTCGGGTTTCTAGCTTCTTTAAGGTAGAGGATTGGAAGATGGAAGAACAACGTTGATTCGTTAGGGTTTGGTTGCTGCCCAACTCCAACTCCTTTAGAGCATCCACAGTGGAGCTGCTAAGGTTAATGTTAGTGTCAGTTGTTAAGTTTTAGCTAGGGAAGGGAAGCATTTGGTGCTGCAGTGGATCTGTTAACGTGTGTTAGTGGTGTGTATTAGTCTCAGTTGCTAAGTTGTTTGTTATCTGCGGCGAGCGTTTTAGCTAACAAAGGGGAACATCTTTTTGTCTTACCGGTTGACCGGTCAATGGCAAATTTTTATTTTTATTTTTATTTTATTTATTTATTTATTTATTTTTAACTTGTTGGGATTTTTTTTTGGACTTGAAATTTAATTTTGAGCTTGAAATTTTTGATTAAACTAAATTATTTATTTATTTTATTTATTATATACACACACACATATATATATTTAACACACACCTTAACCCACCCCTTAACACATCCATTGCACCACCATTCACTCTCTAAAATTAACAAACTCTTAACACATCCTAACAAACATTTTGGACCTCACTTTTATTACTTTTTGTCATATAACACACCTTAATATACTTTTTTAGCCATCCCATTGTAGATCCCCTTAGTGGAATAATTTGCTCAACTTGCACTGACTCAAGCCAATACCGGAAACTGACGATGACGAAGCAAACAATCAAAACAAGCCAAAAGCAGAAATGAATGCCGAAAACATTCAACGCTTGATTCAAGCTCGCGCCAAGAAGGAACTCCAGAAGTCCGAAATCAGTGTAAGGTTGGATGCAGAAGATAGCACAGAGACAATGAATGGCAAGAAAGTGGAAGGCCAACATGCAAGCAATGGACTTTTCTGAGTAGTAGTAGAGACCGATGTTTCCGAAAAAGAGAAGAGCAGAGCCAAGGATCCTCCCGATGCGTTCGTAGCCAGCAAAGAAGCGATCGACTTGCGGATTGGCTTGCAAAAATACAAAAGTTTTGTAGTGCAAAACGCAGAGGATAAACCATGATAAGAATGTTGTTATTGCCATCAAGGTAACTAGAACGGTTGTTTTGCTGAACACATCCATGTGGAGAAAGAAAAATAGCCATCCGATCGAGGAAATGAATCCGAGGTAGTTCCAGAAGACGAGACTCGGCCAAACTTGATGTAACATTATTGATGGAGGAAGAAAAAAAAAGAAAGATGATTTGAGCTGAGAACCACAAAATTGAGATGGGGTTTTAAGAGAATGAGACGAGTCTGGAATAAGAATATTCAATGTGTAAGGTCTAAGGTCTAAAATGAATAAGTCAAAGTCATTTTGTGTCAATCGCGTGCAAGAATTTTATGCGGAGAGACAGAATTGAGAGACGATTATGGGGTTAGGAGACTCTTATTTCAGTGAATATTATTATTTGTTATAAAATTTTAAATATATATATCATTTTATATATAAAATGGCTTCTTATAATATAAAAAATATGTTATTTTTTTTAACTTGAATTCTCTTTCTATTTTACATTAAAAAAAATTTATTCATCCTATTTGAAATTACTTCTATAGTATTTAATTTTTTTTATGTATATATAATTTATATATCATATATACAGACATGTATATTTTATATACATGGTGAAATCTTTTTTTTTTTTAATATAAAATCATAATTCCGTTCTTGAGCATATGTATTAATTATTTCAAAACCAGTCAGTTGTTCGCGTACGTATCATACGTATTAATAAGTCAGTGTCGCGTAGGACACTCAAAAGAACTAGTGAAAGAGGGTGACCCATTCAAATTATGGGAGTTTATTAGAGTTCGTTATATGAGTTTGAGGAAATATCATTTTGTATTTTGAATTTTTACATATTTTTAAATTTGACTATCACATTTTGTATAATATCAATTTGTCTTTTAAATTTTCAAAATCTTGATCAATTTAGCTCATGTCGCCATATTCCATCTATAATCAAATGAACTTGTTGATATGATACCAAATTTCATTTTGAATTTCATTTTACACCTAAATTATACCTTAAAAATTAATTAGCCCTCCAAATATTAAAAAAAATTAATATTTAATTAATAATTTTTATCTCAAAAATGAAAATATTAAATTTTAAATAAAAAAAATTGAGTATTAGTCTTGTTGAGTATTTTTTAGACAATAATTGAATTTAAAATTTTTCCTCCCTCAATTTTAAAATTTCTATTACTCGATCAATTATATTGAAATTAATTTGGGAAATAAACTAGTTACGATTGCGTGCACGCACATACATAGAATAGTCAAGAAATTTTTGACTCAATAAGTTTTTTCAAGATCGACTCGAGATAATTTGAGACCTATGAAGCACAGGTACATATATGAATATTGATACTGGTACGATATTGGTATGTCAATACAGTAAAATCTTTAAAAAAATAGAATACGAGTACAGCTTGATACATTTGTAAAAAAATATTTATTTTCAATTTCGAGTAATACAAAAATTGATTAAATGGTTTAATTTGTTAAGATCCAACATATAATTGACATTTAATGCCAACAATATACGTATAAGATATACCAAAATTAAATATCATTATATTAAATAAATTACAAATCATAATTTAATTTTAAAATCATGTTAAGCATAAAACTAAAAAATGAAAAAGAAAACTAGTAAAAAGAATTTTATCTCTGTAGTAGAAGAAAATATTATTTCAACTGAGTTACTACACGACTTGGGTATATACACGCCAAAAATTAAGAAGAAAAAATTTGAGTATGTTTTGTGTACTCGGTATGTATGCAGAAAGACCATACGCCGGTAAGTACTTGGTACGGGTATAACATGTTTGTCGAAGTACCTATATTTCATAGTCTCAAGATAATTCTAAATGAGAATTTTTATATTTTTTATTATTTTTTTGCAAAGTATGTATTATTTATTTAAAATTTAATTTTTTCATTATTGAGATAAAAAATTATTTATTAAATATTTATATATTATTTTTTTATATTTGGGGGGCTAATTGATTTTTAAGATATAGTTTGGAGGGTAAAATAAAGTTCGAAATGAAATTTTGTGCCACGTCAATAAGTTTGTTTTGATTGTAGACAGAATGTGACGGCATGTGTTAAATTGATCAAAATTTTAAAAGTTTGAGAGATAAATTGATATTATACTAAGTCTGAGAGTCCAATTGAGAGTCCAATTAAAAAATGCATGAAAATTTGGAGGATAAAACAATAATTTCTCTATGAATTTTGAGAATTTCTTATGCAAAGGTGCAATTGCTCCATCAGCTACACACCTAGAGAAGCATACAAATGTGCAGCTGTACCAGCAAATTCAGGAGTTAAGGCCTCGTTTGGGAATCTTCACTTTTAGTTAAAAAGTCAAAAAGTTAATAAATTAGCCAAAAAGCTAACAATTCATATCAAAAAGTCAAAGATTCTCTTTTCTCTTTACTTTTTGCACATCTTTTCGTAAAAAGTCAAAAAGTCATCCCAAACATACTAGTTTTTTTTAGCTCATATTTTAGTCAAATAGCTAAAAAGTTACTAAATTAGTCTGTTCCCAAACGAGGCCTAACTACCAAGAAAATCTAGTTGTTCTTGATGACTCACCAAGTGCCATTGTAAGTCTGCTGATAGCAGACATGGTGGGTGCATCTTATGAATCAATATATATATATATGAATTTTGAGAAAAACATATGAGTGAAATTTTCAGAATATATTTATTAAAGCTAAGTTTGGCATACACAAAATAATTTATCTTTTTATCTTTTTTCATCACATCACCTCTCTACTTTTATGCACATTTTTTCATAAAAAAACAAAAAATTCACTTATTTAGGTCATCCCAAACAACCCCTAAGTGTATATGTATTACCAAGAGTGAGTTGGTACATTTTGTGATAATTACTAACAACACATTTAACGAGTTATATTTTTTTTCTTAAATTAGAATTTTCTTTTAATAAAAAAAATTACTTTATGATTCTTTTATTTATTTTTTTTTTTGATAGCCAAGTCTTGAGTTGTTGGTATGGATACTGATTTTTGATAGCCAAGTTTCTCCCTCACCGTTTGATGATGGAATGAAATTTCTCTATTACAAATATGAAATGAAGAGGATCACAATCCTCTCCAAGGAGCAAGTTTGAAGTAATTAAAACGGACAAATATTAAATATTTTAAAAACTCATTAAATATTTTATTTCATTGAAAATTTAGAAAATTAAGATAATAATAATATTTTTTTTTTTTTTTTTTTTTTGAGATTTTCTTAGTCAACCTTACTTGGGTGATTCAACAAAAAAAAACCTTACGTGATGAACAACAGAAAGTCTATAGTTCTAGAAAAATAAAATAAAAAAGTCTTGGCCACTTTTAATAATGATAATGATGTATATATATGTTTAAACAAGTTGTCGTAGACTCATAGCATGAATAAGTCTTGGCCATTTTTGAATAATTTTCTAATAATTATTATTTTTGGGTTTGTAGACCCACCGGACAAAGTGGCCTAATAATCTTGAGCCACATTTGGCTACTTGTTGAACAATTTGTGTTGAATTTTCAAATTTTGTCTTTTATTTTTTCTAAAGAAACTAAAAATTAGTTTCATAAAATAAAAAAATAAACATTATTTTCATATGATTCTTGAGGCGAAAATAATTTTTGAAATTTAAAAATTTTGCTTGATATTTATTTTTTTGTCAAATATAATTTTACACAAATTTAAAAATATTATTTGACGTTTATCTTTTTAATATATAATTTTAAAGATTATTTACTGTATTTCCCTTTCTACCTTTAAATTATCAATTGAGTTTACTAAATTCTTAAAATATATAAATTAAAATCTATTTACTTCTTAAAGTATTTAATTCCAAACCCATTTAATCCCTGATAGAATTACAAAAATAAAATATAAGCTCATAAATATTATAAATTAATAAAAAGTCTTACATAGGTAAGATTTTATTTCATTAAAAAAATTAAATTTATATTATGTTTTTAAAAAAGAGTTTTATTTCACGGTATGTTTAAATTAGTATCAGAGCTTAGTTTTTGTAATTTTTCCAATAAAATTATATAAGTATTAGATATACTGAAAGTAGAATCTAATAATTTAAATAATACTATTTCACTACAAATAATAATAGAACAAAATAATATATTAATTAATTTATTTTTATAAAATTTAATATATTAAAAATTTAAGATTTATTTTTTTATAAAACTCAAATCTTGAGATTTTTTTTTTGTTGTAATTATCCCAAAATACTATAAATAATTACTCTTACCCTTATAAAGGAAATTCATTAGAAAAACGTGTGCCCACTTGTTAAAAACATAATAGAAATTCAAAATTTCTCTAAAATAAAATCATAACTATTTAAGGTCTTTTACTAATTTATAATATTTATGAGCTTATATTTTATTTGTATAATTCTTTTAGGGATTAAACAAGTTTGAATAAAATATTTTATGGACTAAATAGATTCAATTGATAGCTGATAGACTAAATAGACTTTGATATACATAGTTTAGGGACTTAGTAGACCCAATTGATAGTTTAGGACTAAATAGATAATTTGACAATAGTTTAGAAGTAGAAAGTGAAAAAATACTAATTTTAATAATTACATATGCAAGTATATTGTGTGTGAGTACTAGTAAATTTTTTTATACAAAGTACTAATTTGTACCACAATTTTTTTTTTATGATTATGTATATAACAATATTATATATTCTTACAAAATTAATTCAAAAAAATATATTTATGAATCACTTTCATCTAAATATGGCTTACATCACATTACATTAATTTTAAATCTACATTATACACTGTCAAGATAAAATTTTAGATAAATAATTTATTTTTTTAATACATGAAGAGCCCTAAATTTAATACTTTGCCTTGGCTCGAGGATCTGAGGGCCAGCCCTAATCTCAAATTTTCTCTCCATCAAGTAGTCGTTGTTTCTTCGGTAATGGTAAATTTTTCCATGATAAATTAGTATGCCCGGTAACTGTACATTTTCCATTGTCTCTAAATCATTTTCATATGCTCCGTATTTCACTGGCCCTAGGGATGAGATAGGAGGTTAAGACTTGCCACAACTTTCCTCATTAGTGGCCCCTCTAGCGATTTGAGGTTAAGTATCAATTTGTAAATGAAATAGAGTATTGCTCTAAAAATATTGAATAATTTTTCCTCCTTTAGTGATCGAAGGTGCTGGATTTCTATCTTCTCCGGGAATGATAAGAGGTTAATAGGAATAAATAACAGGTTGCTCAACTTTCACCGGCTCAAGACAATAGCGTAAACCGGTAGTTAAATATTTTTAAGTTTTGTTACTTCTCCCCATTTCGTCACCTTTAATTACACCTTTAATGAAGTAGCAAATAATTTTGAAAAGAGAGAGAAGAGTTCAAAGAGAATTGATTAGTTAATATTATTTATTATTTTATTAGAGGTGCAATTTTAGGAGTAATAAAATGGGAGAATAGGACATTTCTCAAGATTTTTTAAGACCTCATATTAAATATTGAAAAATGATTCATCTCCACACAATTTTTTCCCCCTCAAATTCTCCCAAATAATGTGACCAACAAAATTTGAAAACTTACTTGATTCACATTTAAATATTCCTTCAAAACTCTCTTTACATACATTCTATCTTACCATTTCATTAAGGGGATTGTGTGAAAAAGAAATTGTGCAGATTAGGGGTGATCGCGGATTGGGTTTGGTTGGGTAGTATCACATCCGCCATCCTTCTAAAATTAAGCGGATTAAACAAAAATCAATCTGCATCCATCCACTGGTTTGGCGGATGCGGATTGAGCGGACCGTGCGGGTTGGCCGATGGATGCGATCAATTTGGCAGTTTGGACTTTACAAATTTTGAGTTTTTTTTTTTTATAATTATAATTCATAACTTTTACAATCTCCAAAAACTAGTAATCTGAAAAAATATGTATTATTTGTCTGTAATAGGCCATGGCACCGCACATGTATATTTTTAAAAGAGACTTACATGTAGGTCCTAATAGGTTGACTTATTTTTCAATGGGTCATACGAAAATTAATGGCATTTTTCATCAAACACTAGTAAAAAAGGTCACTAATTGTTAATTTGGAGCTACAATTTGAAAATTGTCATAAAAAATGTCACTGGTTATAAGCTTTAGTGATAGTTTAAACAAATTGTCACAAAAAAGCCATTAATTTCCAACTTTAAGCGATAGTTTGAAAATTGTCACAGAAAAACTTCATTAATTGTAAGTTTTGGCTACAATTTATAAAAATCGTGACAAAAGAAAGTCAGTAATTGTCTATTTTTAGCGACATGCAAAAAATTGTCATAAAAAAATTATTTTTAGCTACAATTTTATTAGGATTTATTTTCAATAAGACTTGATGGAAATTAAGTCTAACTATTAGAACCTATTAGTAGTTCACTCTATTTTTTTAAGATATTGTTTTCCGTTTTCATAAAAATATATATTTTATTATTTATATTCTATGTTGTTACTTTTTTTTTTTTTTTTTTTAATCTACATGCAAATCGAATTCATGCATGTGCAGAATGGTTGATCCGCTATCTGAACCGTATTTGCAGATTTTAAAATATATCATCCGCATTCGCCCAAAATCAATCAAATTGGATCAGTTTAATCAGATTGGGTGGGTTCATAATCACCCTTAGTGTAAATATAGCATTGCTGTTAATATTTTATTTCATTGAATTTTTTGAAAATTAAGGTAATAAGTTTTATTTTTTATTTATTTTTTTTATTTTGAGATAATAGATGATGGACAACAGACAGTCTATAGTTCTTCTAGAAAAATAAAGTCAGAAATCGCTTTGGTTTCCAGATAGCTTTTTTTTTTTTTGAACTCTAGATAGCTTGTTTGTCTAGATGCTGCTTTAAACCATCTGAAAAAAAAGTCAATTTAAATAAATTGTTGTGGGCTTATAATATGAATAAGCAATAGCCTTTGATGAAAATTTTTGAGTGATTTTCTTCTTCTTCTTTTTTTAAAAAATATATCATTTGCATCCGCCCAAAATCAATCGAACTGGATTAGTTTGGTCAGATTAGATGGGTTCATAATCACCCTTAGTGTAAATATAGCATTGCTGTTAATATTTTATTTCATTGATTTTTTTGAAAATTAAGGTAATACGTTTTATTTTTTATTATTTTTATTTTGAGATTGAGAGGGAGGTTTACGACCTAATATTGGGCTAAGCTGGTTTGGGCCAGAGGCAAGTCCCTGCTCGGCCAAACGTTGGGTGCATTCCGAACTGAGGACTCAGTCCGGTTTAGTTGGCCCAACTTCGGATTGCCAATCCGGAGGAGATATGCGCTCTACAGGGTTGGACGGGATTAGCCCTCTCAACATCAGGATGGACCGAGCAAGAGTTCGGTCATGACTAAGGAGCTCGGTCGAGCCATGGTGTGGAATTGTCATGGAACTGAACAAGAAGCTCGGTTGGAAGTTGTTGACGCAGCCCTGTGCCAAGTGTAGCTCGGTAAAGAGTACTACGTAGCGCCACGGGACTACAAGAAGGAGATTTCGTTGTTCATACGCGTCCATACTGTTTGACGGTTTCTTTAGGTGGTGTTTAGCTGTATTAGCGCTGACATGTGGGGAAACGTAAGAGGAGAGCAGGTCCACACGTCCAGAGGGGAATGGGCGCAGAAGTGTGTGCAGAAACTATATAAATAGTGCTGCGCCCCATACTCAGGTCTGGAACATCCTCTGATCAGAACTCACCCACCACTTTGCCTCCTCTCTTTTCTCTCTCTCTAAATGTGCTAACTTGACCATAAGAGGGGTTTTTTGGCAGCACACTGTCAGGTAGCTCACCTTCATTGTGTTCTTAGATCGATCGGAGTAAAGCGCAGCTTGGACACAAAGAGTACGGACAACGTCAGATATTTGGCTCCCGTACAATTGGCGCCGTCTGTGGGAAGCTCCGACAGATAAAACCTTCTCCTCCAAGTTTTTCCGACAATATATCATGGCGAACAACGACGAAGTCCCACTGTCCACCGTCGACGGCATCACTCCAGAATCCGTTTGGAGAAGAGATGGTCCCTCCCCTACCATGGCTGGCTTGAAGACCTCTCCTAGAGGGCTCCCTAGAGATGCGCAAGACAAGCGCGCAAAGAACATTGACCCCTCACAGAGTCCCGACAGGCACCGGTGGCGAAGAGAATCGTACGCTCAGTGCTTGGAGCATAAGCTAAGAGACCAAGACGCCGTTATTTGAAGGATGGCGGCGGAGATGGAGGCGCTGAAGCGGCAGGTCAAAGGGAAGGGTGTTGCTAGAGTGGTGTCATGACCCAAATCTGCCCATATGGGTTTAGCACCGTAACCGGCCAGTAATCCGAGATTACCGAAGGCCTGCTTAACAGTAGTATGGTAATACAGAGTACAGGGGCATGGCGGAAGCCAATACAGTAATAAAACAATGTCCAATGAGTTGTAACAGTCTGTATGCAAAAAGACTTTTCATACATATATATATACAGTCAGTGCCAAAACAGTATGTACAACATCTACAGTCATTCAAAACAGGGCCCCGATCCCTGTTAAACAGTACAGTACGGAGCTATCAGTTTATACAGTATGACAAAAATAGTACAGAGACAGACGGGGAAATAAAAACACCCCTAAGCCATAGCTTGACAGGCTCGGAACCTCGCCGTGAGGCATAGTGGTTGGCTTGACAAAACTGGAGTTAACCCTGACGCTTCTAGCATTGATCTGGTGCCTGTACACCTACATATATCTATGAGCAGTGAGCTAAAGCCCAGTGAATAACATAATGTGTAAAGAGGTTTAGAATGAATGTCCTTACAGTAATGAAAACAGTTCATTAAACAGTATTTCAGTCATTCAGTCATATGTAGTACATCCATTAGCATAGCAGTACAGTAAACAGTAGGCCTTAAAAGACCGAACAGTCAATGATGGCCATCAATCAGTAAATAGTAGTGGTTCCAACAAGGGAACCGACAGAGATCTCTGTAACAGTAATAGTCAGTAACAGTAGTTGCTAAGGATGCCACGATATAGTTCAGAATAGAGGACATACATTCATTCAGTTAACAATATCAGTTCAGAAAACAGTACAGTTCAGTATTCAGAAGATAATCATTTTGAACATATCTTTACACAATTGTTACTCACAGAGCTCTGGGCTACAGTAAGCTAGAGCGTCTCCTCGGAAGCTAGCCCTACACAGTATACAGGATGAACACACACTAAGCTACACAGTTGGGAAAGATAATAACTTAATCCCTAATTGCCTCGGTGTGTTCTACATCTATATCCTCATTAAGATGTCTTAAACTAGGCCTAAGAATGCCTAGGATGGGATGAGGATGCAAAGATGTATTCAGAAAACATTTTCAAAATTTTCAGGAAAACAGAGTCCCGCTCGAGCGCAGGTGTCCCCGTTCGAGCGGACATGCAACAAAGGGCCCTGCTCGAGCAGCAACTCCCCCGCTCGAGCGTACTATAAAAGTACTGGATAGGTGAAATTCACGCTCGACGCCCGCTCGACACCCGCTCGAGCGTGTCACCCATTCCTCCGCTCGAGCGTACATTCTTCAGCTCGAGCGGACTGTAAAACAGTGCAAAGTGCTAGGAGCTCGAATTCCCCGCTCGAGCGGCACTTTCCCCCGCTCGAGCGGAAAACCAAAATCTGGAGAATCCAGATTCAAACTCCAAGTTCAAAACTCAAGTTTCAAACACCAAATTCGATCCTCTTGGGCCCATTTTTTTGGAAAACTCTTGTAAACTCATAGAATGACATGATTTGAAGCTCAATTTATAAAATCAAAGCCCAAGGGTAGTTCAATTAAACCCAATTTCAAATCAATTTCCATGAACAATATTCAAACATGACATGCATGAATTCAAACCACTTTAAAGCTTCAATGCTTGCTCTAATGAGCCAATTCTTACAAAATCAAGATGAAATCATGGTCTATAATATAAACATGAACATGCATGTAAGATTTCCATGAAATCAAACCTCACAATGTAAGGATAAAACACATGCATGCATGAATTCTAACTCAAATCAACATATGAAGCTATTTCATGACTCAATCCACTAAATTTGACATGAATCATGCAAGAACAATCTTAAATACAACAATGAGAGGTTCAATTTCCTTACCTAAGTCTTGAGTTTAAGGTATAGGAGCTTAAATTACAATCTACACTTCAATCCTTCCAATTTCCAAGTAAATCTCCAAAGTGAGCTTAACTCTCTCACTTCCTCTCTCTCTATGGTCGGTTGAGCTCTCAAATTTGGCTGAGGAAATGTGTGCCTAAGTGTATACTAAGGCTCAAATATTGATCATGTAGTGGGCCACTAAGTGGCATTATGGTAATTAAGTCAACTATGCAATGTATCAATATTTAATCTAATTTAGTCATACCAAATCAATTTTAAGATAAATATGCCATAAAAATATATAAATTCCAACGATCATAAAACACTAATCAGTTTCTGATTCGGCCGCTGATAAGGCCTTCAATTTGCAGTTTAAACATAAAAACATGAACAGATAATTAAACATGCAATAGATAGAGATGCAATTCAAACAGATACAGTCAATCAATTCGGTTTCAGATTTCAGTCAGTCGGTCCAGTATTTCAATCAGTTCAATTACCCATCATAATCAGTCTCAGTTTAACAGTAATCAGTAATTAGTCGGTAAGCAATGGCAAGGGTTGTTACAAGTGGATAACCACAGTGAGCGCACCCAACTTCGTCGTTTAGGTAGCCAAAACCAATGGCGGACACCCTCCATCTCAATTACTAGAAGTTATGGGGTTGGTGACTTTGACCCGCCAGCAGAGAAGTCTTGCACACGAGACAGTAGTTATCGCTCTTCACAATTGTCGATGACGTTAAGATATTCCTACTCTGCCCGTGCGGAGGACTTGAAGGACGTCTTGGAGGAACAAGTGCACCGGCGGGAGGCGCAAAGGGTGCCGACGCTGCAGCGGCTATCCCACAGAGGTCGTGCTAGTGAGGAAGTCGTAACGCCGCCACCTCACCCAGCTGTACATGTTCCTTTGGACAGAGACTTGGCGAGGCTGAGTGCCACCCCCTTCTTCCTCGAGACAGAGACCACACCGCTCCTTGCAGGTTTCCACCAGCCCAAGTTTACACTCCACGACGAAAAAACCGATCCATACATGCACGTGAGCCACTTTCAGCAGGTTATGGCTGGATACCGGCGAAACAACGCCCTTATGTGCCTCATCTTCCCGTCAAGTTTGGGTGAGTTGGGCCTAAAATGGTTTGAGAGGCTGCCAGAGGAAAGTATCGAAATGTGGCAGCAGTTGGCGGCAACATTCGTGACCCGATTCAAAACTAACACAAAACGCTGAAGGAAGTCTACCACCTTCTGAGCATTAAGATGGAACCGAGTGACTCCCTCAAAGTATACAATGCCAAATATTTGGAAACATTTAACGAAATCCTTGATTGCCCAACCAACCTGGCAATCGCCCAATACAAGTGCAGTCTCCCAGTCAGACATAGATTAAGGGACTCGCTTACCATGAACTACCAGCGACCATGGAGCTACTGATACAACGCATCAACGAGCACATCTGAGTAGAGGATGATGCTACCGTGGCCACCGCGAAGGCAAATTTGGTGGTGAAAGGTTTACGCGGTCGAACAGGAGGCAAACCGTCCGAGTGACTGCAGTGAAAACCGCAGCAACTAGGGTAAAGGTCCCTGCACCGACCGAGCTGATTACCCTCGTGATGCCACGACAGATGCGAAAAAAAAGTTGAATGCTCGAACAGGCATTACCACAATTTTCAAGATCCCAATCTACCGTATCCTTAGCGAAATTCGTGACGAGATGTACGTTCGGTTTCCTGCTAAGTTGGGCGACGCACAGAGGGGCTTTAATCCACGGTATCGCTGCACCTTTCATGGGGAGCGAGGGCATCATACCGAGGACTGTCTGCCTCTGAAACAACATTTGGAGGAGTTAGTGGCCGCCGGTCACTTGGACCATTACATTGACGGAGGCGTTAAGGTCGCACCCCATGCTTCGGCTAAGCCAAATGGTTTGGCCGCCCTAGAAGCACCCTCACAAGGTGTGATCAACGTCATCCACAGTATCATTAAGCCAGCACGGGTATGCGAGCTCCGAGGGATGATCAAAAAAGTGAAGCATATGAGGGAAGTCCTGTCTGTCCAGCCCGCGGTCTAAAAGGGCAAAACCGAGGTGACATATGCACTCAGATTTTTAAGCCGGGATCTTGAACGAATTCAAACGCCCCACAATGACACACTGGTGGTCACCACGTTAGACGCATTTCGATCGACCAGAATAGCTCGGCCGAAATAATGTACTACGACGCCTTCAAGCAACTCAAGCTAAGTGACAAAGACTTGGCCCTAGTAACCTTGCCATTGGTTAGCTTCAATTCGCAACCGGAGTGGTGCATAGGAAAGATCATCTTGCCAGTCAAAGCAAGGTCCGTGGTCACGCAGGTGGAGTTCTGGGTGTTGAAGGTGCCTTCCACGTATAATCTGATCTTAGGCAGAGGATAGCTTCATGCTATGCGAGCGGTGGCTTCAACCTACCACCAAGTTATAAGGTTCCCCTTTGCTACGGAGGTGATTGAAGAGATTTGGAGCGATCAGGTCATGGCCAAGCAGTGTTTCGTGGCCATGAATGGGAGCCGAGCAGCCAAAGGCTTCGTGCAAATGATCGAAGGACCAAAAGATCAAAGTGTCTTGGATGATGTGGGCACTAGGGCAGAGGAAAAGGCTGTTGAAGACTTGGTGGAGGTACAGATCAACGAAGATAATTATAAGTTCTTTCTATTGGGATCCAACCTGACCGCCCAAGAGCGGCGGGAGATGGTGGAGTTCTTGGTGGTGAATATCGAAGTGTTTGCATGGACGCCTTACGACATGCCCGACGTCTATCTAAACTTTATTTGCCACCAACTCAACGTCTTTCCGGATGCCCGGCTTGTCATTCAAAGAATACAGAGATCAATGCTTCTTCACGCCGAGGTAGTGGCAGAAGAGGTCAAAAACTTATTTGAAGCAAGGGCAATCCAGGAAGTGCACTACATTCGGTGGGTTTTCAACACGGTCGTGGTACCAAAGAAGAATGGGAAATGGCGAGTCTGCATCGATTACAAGATGGTCAACTAAGCTTACCCCAAGGGCAGTTTTCCCTTGCCCATAATCGACCAACTGGTGGACTTGACGGCTGGGCACAACCGACTCAGTTTCTTGGATGCTTACCACGGTTATCATCAAATCGCAATGCATGAGCTAGACAGGGAGGTTACCTCTTTCACAATGCCAAAGGGGTTGTTCTGCTACTGGGTTATGTCTTTCGGGTTAAAAAATGCCAAGGTGACCTTTCAAAGAATGGTCACGAAGATGTTCGCACCCTTGCTTAGCCGAACAATGGAGGCCTATATCGATGACATGGTCGTGAAGAGCAAACATGAGGCCGACCACCTGTTTGACTTGGCAGAAATGTTCAACATTCTTAAACAACACCAGTTGCGTTTGAATGCGTTGAAATGTGCCTTCAGCGTGGGGTTGGGAAAATTCTTGGGCATTCTGGTCACCAACCGTGGCATCGAGGCAGACCCTTCCTAAATCAAAGCCATACAAGAACTGAAGCAACCCAACTCGGCAAACGAAGTGCAACATCTTGTTGGGATGGCAGCCGCGCCTAACCGATTTATAAGCTGATCGTCAGATCATTGCCGTCATTTCTTTCGAGCCTTAAAGTCTAAGTTTTCATGGGACGAAAAATGTGATAGAGCGTTAGCTGAGCTAAAGACATACCTATCTACCGCTTCACTCTTGGTCATACCAAAGCACAGCGAAGAACTCTATCTTTATTTGGTTATTTCTCAACATGTCATAAGTGCGGTACTTGTTCGAACAAAAGGTATCCAACATCTACCAATCTTCTACGTGAGCAAAACCTTGCTCCCAGCGGAGTCGAGATACTTGTTGCTGGAGAAACTTGCCCTGGCACTAATGATGGCTTCAAGGAAATTGGCACACTATTTTCATGCTCACATGATCGTGGTTCTGACTAAATTCTCTTCGAAAGCCTTGTTTGAGCGGGCAGACTTCTCTGGCCAAATCCTGAAGTGCAGTCGAGTTGAGGTAATTCGACTTCAAGTTTCAACCCTGAACTGCCATCAAAGCTCAAGTATTAGCCGACTTCGTTGTGGAATTCTTGCCCAATATTCATCCATGCAAGGGGTAAGCACAGCGGAAATTGCACAGCCTCCCATCTAACCGAACGTTGAAGGCGATGCGGAAGTTGCGCACATATCCACAAACCCATCACTTGAAAACCCACTTTAGCCTGGCAATGCGCCATCAAATTTGGAAATAACAGGACAACCTGTTAGATCCAACGTCGCATCACCAAGGGGGAACGAAGGCATGTTTGTTGCAATCATCAATGACACGCTTGCTGCGAAAGTAGCCGAGCAGCCGAGCAACTTTGATCGCCTGAACCTTCAAACGTCCCAAGAACCCACAAAATGTTGGAAGCTTTTTATCGGTGAAAAGTGGAAACTTTTTGTTGATGGCATCTCATACAGGCATAAAGCCGGGCTGGGAGTAATCTTGATCTTCCAAGACGGATTGACCATTGAACATTCCATCACGCTAGGATTTCTTACGTCAAGCAACGAGGCTGAATTCGAAGCGCTGCTAGCTAGACTGAAAAATGCACTCCAAATGCAAGCATCCGAGTTGATGGTCTACAGTGACTTTCAACTCGTTATAAACCAAATATCTAGGAAATACGAAGCCAAAGATGACAGAATGGCTAAGTACCAAACTTTAGCGAGGGTGCAAATCAAAAAATTCCAAGCCATAAGAGTCCAACAAATTGGCCGAGAAGATAACGGTCGGGTAGATAAGTTAGCTGGCTTAGCCTTCATGGCTGACATATCAACCCACAGTCCTCTTCTGATTGAATTCCTCCCAAGACCTAGCATTGAAGACTTAGAGTAGATGCAGGTTTTCTGCACCGAGCTAAGTCCTTCTTAGATGGACCCTATCATCCTTTTTCCTTAAAGAAAGGATCTTACCGACCAACAAGAAAGAGGCACACAAAGTCCGAGTAAAGTCTGAGCAGTTTTGGCTCTCTCCATCCGATGCCTTGTATAAGAAGTCATTCACTGGTCCTTACCTCAGGTATGTTCACCCAAGCAGAGTCGATGCTTTCCTTTACGAAATCCACGAAGGCATGTGTGGAAGCCACATCGGCGGGCGATCTTTAGTCTACTGTGCTATTTTGCAAGGATATTGGTGGCCGTGCATGCAGGCAGATGCACAGAAATATGTGAGAAAATGCGAGAAGTGCTAGAAGTTCACCTACCAAATTCATCAGCCGGCCAGAGAGCTTCTTCCTCTTACGAGTCCTTCGTCTTTCGCAATGTGAAGGCTTGACATAGTGGGACCACTCATAATCGTGCCAAGCAACCGCAAATTCTTCATAGTGGCGACAGACTACTTCACCAAGTGGGTCAAAGCTGAGCCCTTGGCCACAATTAAAGAAAATGATATGAAGAAGTTTGTTTGACAGAACGTGATAACGCGGTTTGGAGTCCCTAAGGCTTTGATCTCCTATAACGGCACCCAATTTGATGGACGGTTATTCAGAAGATTTTATCAGGAACTAAAGATAGAATTCTGTAATTCCACACCGGCCTACCCTTAGTCTAACGGCCAAGCCAAAACATCAAACAAGACTATTCTAGATGGGTTGAAGAAAAGGTTAGAGAAAGCCAAAGGAAAGTGGGCCGAGGAACTTCCAAATGTCCTCTGGGCTTGCCAAATAACACCAAGACGGTCGACCAGGGAGACTTCTTTCGCCTTGGCATATGGCATGGAGGCAGTCATCCCATTAGAGATTGGTATGCCCACTATCCGCAGCAAAAATTTTGAGCCCAACTTAAACGCTGAAGCCATCGCCCTAGAATTGGACCTTGCAGAAGAACGTCGAGAAAAGGCGATGATCCATGTCATAGCATATCAACAAGAACTGTCCAAAAAATATAACAAAGCAGTTCACTCCAGATCGTTCAAGGTCAGGGATTAGGTCTTAAGGAAGGTGATGGGCAACACGCTGGTGCTGGGCGAAGGGAAGCTAGGGGCAAACTGGGAAGGACCTTACAAGATAACCGGTCTGGCGGGCAAAGGGGCATACCATCTAGAAGACTTAGATGGCAAAACTATACCTCGGCCATGGAATGCAGCCAATCTGGAGTTGTATTATTTTTAAGTTTTAATCTTTGAATGTAATTTTTTGTAAGGGACAAGCATTACCTTCCATTTACTGATGTAATTCTCTCAGTCACCATGTGGATTTATGAAAGCTATATATAATTCCAATGTCTTATTGTACATAGAAAATTTGTCGTGGTTAATGGATTGCAATGAACAAGAGGCAATTGTTCTTCAGCCGAGGCTATTTTGCCCAGCTCAAAGAGTTGATAAATTGTTCAACTCTAAATGATTCTGCTCGACCATTAGAGTTGATGAACTGTTCAACTCTAGGCTTTTAGCCGAGATGATTTTGCTCGGCTATTAGAGTTGATGAAATGTTCAACTCTAAGCTTTAGCCGAGATGATTTTGCTCGGTCAATGGAGTTGATGAATTGTTCAACTCTAAGATTATAGTTGAGATGATTTTGCTCGGTCATGAGTGTTGATGAATTGTTTAACTCTAAGCTTTAGCCGAGATGATTTTGCCCAGCTAGAAGAGTTGATGAATTGTTGAACTCTAAGTTTTTAGCCAAGATGTTTTTGCTCGGCCCAAAGAGTTATGGTATTTTTCAACTCTAAGCTTTTAGTTGAACTGATTTTGCCTGGCTAGAAGAGTTGATGAATTGTTCAACTCTAAGTTTTTAGCCGAGATGATTTTTCTCGGCTAAAAGAATTGATGAATTGTTCAACTCTAAACTTTTAGCCTAGATGATTTTGTCCGACTCAATGAGTTGATGTTTGGTTGCGCGGTTGCACGGTTGAAAGAAAAAACATAACATACATGGCAAGCATACAAAAGACAAGTGAATAAAAAAAATTTCATTGATTGAGCTTGTAAGTACAAAAGTTGGGGCCAGCAGCTCGGTTGCCAAAGATTTCAAAAAGAAAATAAGAAAGGGCATAAATCTAAGCCAGGGGGGAGAGATCGGTGAATTCATCTCCGGCTCCCTTTGTGGCAGCCTCCAGATCGACCACGACAGTCCTTTCTTTGTCACCGGTCTGCTTCTGGCCGGCCTCCTCATCGGCCTCTTCCTTGGCCTCCTCTTGCAAAGAGTTAAAGACTTTATTGGAATAAGGTACCATATAGACCAGCAAGAAGGCAGCGGGAGAAGAGGTGAACACCTCAGTTTTAGATCCTTGGCCAAGTTTTTCACAAGCAGCCTTCCAACCAAACTTGGAAAAGATGTCCTTGGTGGCTTCAACTTGTTTGGTGTAGTTTTCTTTGGCCTCCTTGAAGTCGAGGTTGTTGGCCTTGTCCACAGCCTCCTGCCTCGCTTTCTTTTCAATTTCTAGCTCACCCTTCAAAGCTACCTTCTCTTGCTCGGCCCTACCAATTTGGCCAAGCAGCCTGGCATTGTCAGTGTTAGCAATCTTGAGGGAGGCCTTAGCTTAGCCGAGACATTCTTGCTGGCGTTATTTAGCTCGGTCACTTTATGACACAGATTAACAATGCAGTCCATGACGAGATGCTGTTTTTAGATGGCCTGCAATAAGTAAAAAGAAAGTTAGCCCAAGCAAATAAGTAAACTAAGCAGAGACTTCATGAAATGCTGAATCATACCCTAGTCATGGACTTGACTGTCGATTTCACGAGCCGGGTGTCGGGAACATGATCGCTCCCGGTCACGTCGCTCGGCAGCAACAACGCTTTTAATAAATCAAAAGCCAAGAGGTGCTCCTTATCCTCTTTGATAGATGCAGTGGCCAGGATCTCTTTACCCCGGTGTTTAAACTCCGACCTCCACGGAGTGGTGGGCTTAGCATCCTACATCGGCAGCTCAGTGCTTAGCTCGGCCACCAACTCGGCAGAGGAGTCAACCGACTGGGCCCGCTTACCAGCATGGCGAGACTCAGCAGGTGAAGCGGCCGTGGAAGCCAGGGCAATCACAGTCCCTGGACTCTGGCCAACGGCTGGGGTAGGAGAAGGGATGCTTGGTAGTTTGGTCGAAGTGGTGGTGGTAAGGTTCTTGATTCGACTCCTTTTTGTTATTTCCTGCTCCTCGGTCAAACGGATGAGGGGAACATCTGAAAGTGTTGGGTCGGGAGGCGGAGAAGGTGCCCGCAGAAAATCTGTGACCTTACTCTTGCGAGAAGCTGAATAGCGGTAGGTCGATACATAACCGAGAAACTCATGGCAATCTCAGTGCCGGTATCTCAGCGTGGCCCTGATCGCCTCTTCGTTCGGATACTGATAATTGGCTTACAATTCTTCGATTGCTGCAAAAAGAAAGCAATTAGCTTGGCACAATTAATATCAACAAAATCAATCAATCAAAAAGATAGGCTTACAAGAAGAACCGAAGTCCTTGCTTATGTACCAACCGGGCACGTCAGCTGTTTCATAGTTACTAGACACCCAGAAGAAATCATCATCATGCATGTTCTTGTCCAGTGTGCCAGTCACTAACTGTTCTCTGCCCAATCTTATTTTCAAATAATAGTTGAAACCGTCTTTTGTTCGACTGAGCGTGTGTTGATGCAAGATCTCGGCCAGGCCCAGATTTAAACCAAGCCGGTGGTTTACTCGGCCACGTCGTTTATGATTCTGAAAGTGTTGGTAGATACTTGTGTTGGAGTGAGCCCAGTGTGCCTTAGGAACTCACAGATCAAGGGTTGCACAGGGAAACGTAACCCTCTTTCCACTATGCTTAGCATGGTGAAGGGGTAGGACTCCAGCCTACCCTATGGGTTTATATCCTCCTCGCCGAACTCCAAATGTACATCGGCCGGAATACCGTACTCTTTTCAGAACGCGACCACTGCGCCCTATGTATTAAAAAGGAAACGGTAGTGCCCGATGGGTTAATTTTGTAAATTTTTGCACGGTGGCTGCTCGGTCTTCGAGAGTCCTTGTGTTGGTGTGTCTGGTTCCCTATGACTCTGCTATTAAAAACCAAGTGTAAGTGATAGCGCGGATGCGCAAACGAGCTCGACTTTAGCTTGGTCACTTTAGGCATAATAGCGCCTCAGTCTCGATGGGTAAACTCAACAGCTCAGTCGCTCAAGCGGACCAGATATTAGCCTGGTCGAGCGGCACAACGCGTTTCTTAGATCGGTTTTCACCTAAGTTCTATAAACAAAAAACTTGCACTTATGATTTTGGATCAAACGAAGTAGCCCAGTCGGTCCCAGATTCTTACTTGTTCATCACAGAAGATGATGAATAGTATCAAGGACAAAGGGGCAAAAATAGCTTATGCCATCACAATGGAACAAGAACCCTAGCCTAACTTCATTTGAAGCCATGAAACCTACTGTTATCATATCCTAGACACATCTATCAGAGTTGAGTTTAAGAACACAAAAAAAAAAAAGAAGAGTATAAAGAACAGTGGAGGGATTGAAGACATACTGGCTAGGGCACGGATCGTAGCTCCAATCTGAGAGATAGGGCCCCAGTGAAGGTGGCGGAATAGAAGTGACTTGGGAGAATGCTCCGATATGAGTACAATTAATGGAACTCGAAGAATGGGTGCTCTGGATTACTGGGTCATTTAAGAAGAAGATGAATAGTGGAAGAAGAAATATAAAGGGGCGTATGATATAAGTATAAGAGAAGAAGAGGCGCCAAAATTTGAAACTGAGGCGACGGCGCGTGACAACAGGTTAAGCAACATGAGGCCAATCAGTGAATGCCACGTATCGATGACAAGACCAGTGTCAGTCTAGAAAAGACAGTTTGAGAGATCAAAGCGCCGGCCGAGTAAGTCATGGGGCCGAGCGAGCAATTCAGCACGATGAGTGATTGGAGGTAGATGACCGAGCAGTTGAGTGACCTCGGCCGAGAAGGTAATCCCAGTCACGCTGGCGTAGACAAAATTAAGGGGCAATTGAGATGGAGGTTTATGACCTAATATTGGGCCGAGCTGGTTTGGGCCCCAGGCAAGTCCTTGCTCAGTTAGACATTGGGTGCGTTCTGGACCGAAGACTTAGTGTGGTCTAGTTGGGCCAACTTCGGATTGCGAATTCGGGGGGGATGTGCGCTCTACAGGGTTGGATGGGATTAGCCCTCTCAACATCAGAATGGATCGAGCAAGAGCTCGATCATGACTAAGGAGCTCGGTGGTGGCATTGTCATGGAATCAAACAAGAAGCTCGGTTGGAAGGTGTTGACGCGGCGCTATGCCAAGCGTAGCTTGGTGGGGAGTACTACGCGGTGCCACGGGACTACAGGAAGGAGATTCTGCTGTCTGTACGCGTCCATACTATTTGGCGGTTTCGTTAGGTGGTGTTTAGTTGTATTAGCGCTGATACGTGGGGAAATGTGAGAGGAGAGCAAGTCCACCCGTCTAGAGGAGAATGGGCGTAGAAGTGCATGCAGAAACTATATAAACGGTGCTACTTCCCCATACTCAAGTCTGGAACATCCTCTGATCAGAACTCACCTGCCACTTTGTCTCCTCTCTTTTCTCTCTCTAAGTGTGTTAACTTGACCGTTGGAGGGGTTCTTCGACAGCACACTGTCGGGTAGCTCACCTTCATTGTGTTCTCAAGTCGATCGGAGTGAAGCGCGGCTTGAACACGAGGAATACGGACAATGTCGGCTATTTGGCTCCCATACAGAGATAATAAATGATGGACAACAGGCAGTCTATAGTTCTTCTAGAAAAATAAAGTGAGAAAGTGCTTTGATTTCCAGAGAGCTATTTTTTTTTTTTTTTTAACTCAAGATAGCTTGTTTATTTGGATGCTGCTTTATACCATCTTGGATAATAAAAATAAATAAATAAATAAAATCAATTTAAATAAATTGTTGTGGGCTTGTAATATGAATAAGTAATAGCCTTTGATGAAAATTCTTGAGTGATTTTCTTTTTTTTTTTTTTCTTCCCTACATAGCTTCTTTGTTTGGATGCTGCTTTATACCATCTAAAAAATAAAATAAAAATCAATGATGTATATTTGAATAAATTGTTGTGGGTTTATAATATGAATAAACAATAGCTTTTGATGAAAATTTTTGAGTAATTTTCTATTTTTTTTAAATAAGTCTAGGGACGAGACTTATGATCCCTAAATCTACTCAGAATGATGATATGTGTTTGAAATTGAATTTGTGTAGTATGTGATCTATGTGAAAAATAAATATGAACTACTAAATAATAATTCCGAATAATTTTGAATTATTAAGTCTGAATTTATGATATTACTATTTTTTTTTTACCCAATTGAAACAGACTGTCAAGATGCTGTCAACCTCATCAATGATGGAGCTCATCCAAACTGCCCTTACCGTGCTCTTGTGGAGGATATTAAATTTCTTACTTCTCGTATGGAATAATATTAGAAGTATCGAGTGATATCTATTTTACTTTCTTAAGTTTAATTTCTCATACATTAGTGAATATATTTATTGATAATAGGAGCTTCTTTTATTGTATGGTTTTTATTTAGTTGATTTTTTTTTGAACAACTTTATTTATTTAGTTGATTTGGATGAGTATAAAATAATTTACTTGTCATGACTCATACATGGACCCGAGTAATAAAGTCCAAAAAAAATTAAAAAAAAAAAAAAAAAAAAAAAAAAAAGAGAGAAAAGCATGAAATGGAATGGTCATAAGCGATAGAAATCAATGTCCTTTCTAAAAAAGAAAAGAAAAGAAATCAATGTCCCACATCGAATAGGAAAAGTGCGAAGTCTGTCTCAAGAAAACTATTCCCTAAGCACTGCTTACGCTACAAAAAATTAAAATTTTTAAAATTAAAATTTGGAGATAAAATTACTTTTTAAGAATTAAATATTTTTGTTATAAAAAGTGTCATTATTATATTTTTAGCAATGAAAATTGAATATTAGTAATGAATTATTATTCTTTTGGGATCAAATTGTGTCTTAAAAAATAAATCATTTTGAAATCAAATTATTTTGTCCTTAAAAGTCTAATTATTAGTGACATTTTCAAAATTTTGTCACTAAAATCTTCCTTTTGATTTTTCAAGATGACCTTTTAGAAATTATCTTCATGACGATAGAAATTGGTCCCTAAATGTCTTTTGCAACAAATTTTCACTTTTAGAGACTAAATTTGGTCTCTAACAACTCTTGTATATTGTAGTGTAAGAGCATCTCCAATGGTTTGCCATTGGAGCTGCCATTGCTATAATATAGCAGTTGTGTTGAAAAATGATACTCCAATGGTTGAATATGGCAGCTGTTAAATTTGAGAAGTGCAAAAACTTGTGTCAAATTTGACACAAGCTTTGGCAGTTGCCATTTGTACCAATTCAGCCAAAACCAATTGTTTCCCTCCCTCCCTCCCACCCACCCACCCACCCACCCATCTACTTACCCAACAACCGTTTCAACATTTTTTTTAATCAAAATTCACCACAAAAAAAAAATTTCAATAAAACTTTTTTTTAAAATTTTGTTAGCATTTGTGCCCTCAAAAACCAATTTGTTGACTTTATTGACTGATTAAATAAATTGCTTGGCATTTTATATTTTGCATTTTGTATGTTATTATGGGTAATGTTATATTTAATGTTACATATGATGTGAACATAAGGTCCCTTGGGTAACATTGTAGAAAAACATGCTAATGGTTAATGAACCAAAAGCTGGGAGTTATGATTTTTCGGTGCCTTATAGACCCAATTAATGTTCTAGGCTATGGGTGTTGATTGGGCGTCACACTACTACGGCTTACACCTGTTTTGCTGCTATATGATAGAATGATTAACTCCATCATTGAGGTAGTGACCTTAGGCAAATAGGTGGGTGTTATGCAATAAGTACATGCACTGAACAGGATCGGTTTTAAGAACACCTATGGAATGATCACTGTCGGTTTAAAAGGTAGTTCTATTACAATACACTTATTTTCCTTTGACCTGAGAGGCTTGTATAAATTAATTAACTATTCATTTAACTTTGACATTGTCAATCGGTGACGCCGAATCAAAGGCTATACACGGACATGTTGGGTTATGTGAGTGGTAATTGATTTTTATAGGTGCTTAACATGGAATCCACCATTCTCAAAGTGAGAAAGTATATTCAAGCAATTTTTCCTATTAACATTGGACCAAAAGAAAACCGGCCGGTTACTTTTTCGTAAAAATATTTTATACATATATAATTGTAAAAATACTATTTTTTGGAAAATGCTTTTAGGGTCCAATTAGAAGAAGGAAAAATTTAGAATTTGGTTACATGAGTTAGGGCTTTTGATAGTGATAAATTTGTCCATACCTAATAGCTCATGTGGAATATAGTTTGGTGGAAGGAAATTTGTGATTAATTGTAAGAAAGGGCCTCACTTGTAATTCTCTACTTTTAGGGGTTTAATTGTAATGTGTTGATGGACATTATTGCAATTAGTGGAAGTTCTATATTATCTGTTTAAAAGATAATTAATGAAAAATTGGATAAGTTGTATCCTGTATATTTAAAATAAAAGATACATCTTTTATTTTATCCCCACAACTAAAAGATAGAGATCCCTAAGGATCCCACCTACATGCAAACTCTATCATGTGTTGTGTATATATATCAGATGTATTTGATACAAAAATTAGCCATCAGAATTTTTAAGGTCTGTAGAAAATATATACACAAAAATACATCAAAGAGGGTGCAAGGTGAATCACTTTGGAGGCGAGACACTTGGATCGCTTGGTGAGGTATTATCAACAACTCACTTAGAGAAGGTATTTTAGATTGTGTAATCAGGTGGTGTTTCTTTGAAAACTGTTTTTCAAAATAAATTTTTTTTCCGCAAACTTTCATTGGTATCAGAGCCACCCACTTTGATTGCATTAATCTATATTATTGTTTTTTTTATAGTCTGATAAAAAAAAAATATTGAATATTCAATGTTGTCTTGCATAATAGTTGATTATATAATTTGTGAATATATAATCTATATTTTCTTGTATTAATCACAAAAGAAAAGGACCGAAACAGTATTAAAAAAAAAAGAAAAAAGAAAAGGGTTACTGTTTAAATTCGGTGATAAGGGTGCAGCCTAAGTTTTTATTTTTATTGTTGGATTGGCTAAAGGCAAACATTCACGTGGAATCATTATTTTATTTTTATTATTTATTTTTGTTTACTGTTGATGAATGTACATATACATGATTACAGTTTTGAGAAAAAAAATAATAATAATAATAATAAAATAATAATAATAATAAGGAGAGGGCTGCTGACCTGTGCGCTACGTCAATTAGCCATCAGAATTTTTAAGGTCTGTAGAAAATATATACACAAAAATACATCAAAGAGGGTGCAAGGTGAATCACTTTGGAGGCGAGACACTTGGATCGCTTGGTGAGGTATTATCAACAACTCACTTAGAGAAGGTATTTTAGATTGTGTAATCAGGTGGTGTTTCTTTGAAAACTGTTTTTCAAAATAAATTTTTTTTCTGCAAACTTTCATTGGTATCAGAGCCACCCACTTTGATTGCATTAATCTATATTATTGTTTTTTTTATAGTCTGATAAAAAAAAAAAATATTGAATATTCAATGTTGTCTTGCATAATAGTTGATTATATAATTTGTGAATATATAATCTATATTTTCTTGTATTAATCACAAAAGAAAAGGACCAAAACAGTATTAAAAAAAAAAAAAAAAAAAAAAAGGGTTACTGGTTAAATTCGGTGATAAGGGTGCAGCCTAAGTTTTTATTTTTATTGTTGGATTGGCTAAAGGCAAACATTCACATGGAATCATTATTTTATTTTTATTATTTATTTTTGCTTACTGTTGATGAATGTACATATACATGATTACAGTTTTGAGGAAAAAAAAATAATAATAATAATAAAATAATAATAATAATAATAATAATAAGGAGAGGGCTGCTGACCTGTGCGCTACGTCACTGACACGTATAATGATATCATCCGTTTCTACCAATGCAACCGTGGACTTATTAAGGCCTGTTTGTTTGGTCTTTTATTTTAAAACCAAGTTAATTGCTTCTATATTATTCGTTGTAATTCTGTTTAAAGCATGACTTATACCATTGGACTCATAATCATTTTTCTACAAGATTTTAAAGTTCCAGAATTTTATGGAAAGTAAAATATTTTTCATTAATGAATAATTCAATTTTTTTATGTTAACTTGCTCTTGGTGAAGCATGACTTTGATTCTGGACTTGAAATTTTTACAGTAGACTAATGCTATGTAATTTTATTTACTGGTATAATTTTTGTATTTTTTCAGATTCTGTAATATTTGTTTCTGATTTTCTGTACAATTATTAATTACTTATAATTCTAGAAAATTTCAAAAAATTACAAAAAATCATAGAAATATGCTATGGCATTATGTAAATATTGTATACAACATGTTAAGATCTTTTAAATGATAAGAACTTGTTGTATATTGTTATTCTAAATTACATGATTTATTTATATTGATGAATTCTAATTCCATGATTAAATATTCTAGCATGTTTTATTTTATGAATTACATTGAGATGTTATCGTGTGGAATTAATGTTTTATCATGCTTTAGACATGTCATAGTTAGTGGGAGGTTGTTCAGTTGATAAAAATCTTTGTAGATTTTCTCCCGAAAATTATTTTACTGTTGATGGCATATAACCATATTCATGATTATATATATATATATTTTTGTGGGTTTCATGTTACTTATGATAACATGAAAATTTAATTTGCTATTTTATGGAGATAAATTAGTTATAAATGTTATTGGTACCCTATCTTAATAATTAAGTGTTAAATAGGATTATTTTAAGAAAAATAATGCCTATGGCCCTCCATTGTTGGTAAATAAAAATTCTAATTAATTGAGATTCAATTGATACCAAAAGGGTCGGTTGGGTTTTAATTAATTAGTTTGTTTTATTTATTTTGTGAAAAGTATAAGTGTGACTAGTGGGAGTGTCGGCTAAAATTAAGGCATAATCTTACATGTTCATGCTATGTATCTAAACAATGGTTTGCACTTAGACAAATACTATATGATAACCAAAAGGTGTCATATGAGTTGATTTGGGGGCTAAAAGAAAAATTGGGAGTCATAAATAAATTTAATTTTTCTAAAAGAAAAATAAAAATGGTAACATGAGATGATATTATGATGGGTAGTAGCTACCCACCCATTCAAGGTATGTTCACTTATTTCAAAAGAAATTTTTGTACATGCAGGATTGGTTTCCCAATGCTCACTATGAATGTTTTAAATATAAATGTTATATTTGTGGGGTTATAAATTGTTCTAGTGAGCATTACCATAGTAGATTCAAAATCCCGCATCCTATGGATTTATATACAATGCAATACTTATATTCTTCTGACACATGTTTTAATTTTTAACATATGCAGTTAAAAATGAACAACTTTAATCCTTTGTCCAAAATTCTTGATGATAATCGTTTGACTGGATCAAACTATGTGGACTAGAAGAGAAATTTAACAATTGTCCTCACTGCTGAAAAATTGAACCATGTCCTAACCACTGATCCACCTGCGCTTCCTGAGGCGAATGCCACTGATGAACAACGTGAGGTTGTTAGGAAGTGGTATGAGGCAGATGATGTTGCAAAATGCTACATATTGGCCTCAATGACCAATGTGTTGCAAAAGCAGCATGAGGGTGTTCCTACTGCAAAAGACATGATGGTTAACTTGAAAGAAATGTTTGGAGAACAAAGCAGAAGTGCACGCCAAACAGCCATGAAAGGTTTGATGTCCACTAAAATGGTGGAAGGTACTCCAGTACGGGAACATGTTCTAAAAATGATATCTTTCATTAACATACTGGAAACTTTGGGTGCAGATATTGATGGTGAAACTAAAATTGATGCGATACTTTCATCTTTACCAGATTCTTATAATCAGTTTATTTTGAATTACAATATGAATAAGATGATTGTTGCACCATCAGAGCTGCTCAATATGTTGCAAGCAGCAGAAGATCTTATTAAAAAGAGCCAACCCACTGTGATGATGGGTGAAAAGGAAAGTCCTAGAAAATTCAAGCCTAAGGGCAAGAATAATTTTAATAAAGAACCTATGGGCTCTAAGTTCTCTGGAAAAACACAAGGTGTTTTTAAAAAGGGCATAGATAAAAACAAAAGCAAAGGAAATTGTTTCCATTGTAGAAAGCCTGGCCATTGGAAGAGAAACTGCCGTCATTATTTGGCAACACTGAAAAAGGACAAACCTTCGGAAGGGGTTCAAGGAGACCAGAAGGCTTAATGAAGGGGAGATGCTAATAAAGTTGGGAACAAGTGCAACAGTTGCTGCAGTTTCCATAGGAATTTTTTATTTGGAATTATCATTTAATAGAACTCTAGTTTTAGAAGATTGTCTATTTATGCCAGACATCCGTAGAAATTTAATTTCTGTTTCAAAGTTAATTTCGTTGGGATATTATTTTTTCTTTTTCTTCAAAAGTTGTTATTAAGCACAATAATAAATTTGTGGTTTCTGGCATTTTAATAGATGGTCTTTATTTTATTAGTCCTATTGATAATTCCATTAATTGTGTTGAGAATGATACATCCATCGGTATGTTACCCTTAAAAGAAAAAGGGATGTTAATCAAACTTACATGTGGCACTTGAAACTCGGTCATATCAATTTAGAACGTCTAAATAGATTGGTCAAGGATGGGCCTTTAGATTTTTTGAAAATTGAGCCTTATCCAATTTGTGAGCCCTGCTTGCAAGGAAAAATGTCTAAAATTCCATTTTTTGGGAAAAGGAATTAGAGCCACAGAAGTTTTGGGATTAATACACACAGACATTTGTGGTCCAATAAATCACATGACAAGAGATGGTTTTTACTATTTCATTACATTCACCGATGATTATTCTAGGTATGATTATTTGTACCTAATGAAACATAAGTCTGGATCCTTTGCAAAGTTCAAGGAATTTCGTAGCAACTTGGAAAAAGTATCAAAGCTCTTCGATCAAATCATGGGGAGAATACCTTTTATATAATTTTCGAAATTATTTAAAAGAGAATGGTATTAAATACATGTGTAATTGGTTTTGAGTGCAAGTGGGAGAATGTTAGCATTTGTGCCCTCAAAAACCAATTTGTTGACTTTATTGACTGATTAAATAAATTGCTTGGCATTTTATATTTTGCATTTTGTATGTTATTATAGGTAATGTTATATTTAATGTTACATATGATGTGAACATAAGGTCCCTTGGGTAACATTGTAGAAAAACATGCTAATGATTAATGAACCAAAAGCTGGGAGTTATGATTTTTCGGTGCCTTGTAGACCCAATTAATGTTCTAGGCTATGGGTGTTGATTGGGCGTCACACTACTACAGCTTACACCTGTTTTGCTGCTATATGATAGAATGATTAACTCCATCATTGAGGTAGTGACCTTAGGCAAATAGGTGGGTGTTATGCAATAAGTACATGCACTGAACAGGATCGGTTTTAAGAACACCTATGGAATGATCACTGTCGGTTTAAAAGGTAGTTCTATTACAATACACTTATTTTCCTTTGACCTGAGAGGCTTGTATAAATTAATTAACTATTCATTTAACTTTGATATTGTCAATCGGTGACGCCGAATCAAAGGCTATACACGGACATGTTGGGTTATGTGAGTGGTAATTGATTTTTATAGGTGCTTAACATGGAATCCACCATTCTCAAAGTGAGAAAGTATATTCAAGCAATTTTTCCTATTAACATTGGACCAAAAGAAAACCGGCCAGTTACTTTTTCGTAAAAATATTTTATACATATATAATTGTAAAAATACTATTTTTTGGAAAATGCTTTTAGGGTCCAATTAGAAGAAAGAAAAATTTAGAATTTGGTTACATGAGTTAGGGCTTTTGATAGTGATAAATTTGTCCATACCTAATAGCTCATGTGGAATATAGTTTGGTGGAAGGAAATTTGTGATTAATTGTAAGAAAGGGCCTCACTTGTAATTCGCTACTTTTAGGGGTTTAATTGTAATGTGTTGATGGACATTATTGCAATTAGTGGAAGTTCTATATTATCTGTTTAAAAGATAATTAATGAAAAATTGGATAAGTTGTATCCTGTATATTTAAAATAAAAGATACATCTTTTATTTTATTCCCACAACTAAAAGATAGAGATCCCTAAGGATCCCACCTACATGCAAACTCTATCATGTGTTGTGTATATATATCAGATGTATTTGATACAAAAATTAGCCATTAGAATTTTTAAGGTCTGTAGAAAATATATACACAAAAATACATCAAAGAGGGTGCAAGGTGAATCACTTTGGAGGCGAGACACTTGGATCGCTTGGTGAGGTATTATCAACAACTCACTTAGAGAAGGTATTTTAGATTGTGTAATCAGGTGGTGTTTCTTTGAAAACTGTTTTTCAAAATAATTTTTTTTTCCGCAAACTTTCAAATTTACCCAAAATCAGCAAGGTTTTTTTTTTTTTTTTTTGACAAAATCAGTCAACAACAATCGATAGATCTCAAACAAATTCAACAAAATTGGAAATCAACAAGCAATTTCATAACTTCAAATCTCAGAATATGAACAAAATTGAAAATAATAAATACTTGGTTTTGCTATTTCAAAATAAATCTGGTGGTGATTCACAACGTCGAAAGAAGCGATGAAGATATCGTTGGTGGTAGGAGCAGATCTAGTGGTCCTTGGTTCAGAATCGACTATCGTCTCTTCGATCTTGTCAAACGTCGCTGATCCATTCTAGGAGTGAGAGAAAAAGAGGAGTAGGGGTAGACGGCGGAGATTGGCGGTGCCGGAGAGCAGAAAGAGAAATGAGAGAGAGATGAAGACAGAGTGAGAGGGAGAAAAGGTTGGTTTTCAGCGATTGGAGGTAAACATCGTCACTGAGAGAAGAGAGTGAAAGTGAGAGTGAGAATGAGAGAGATAGAGTGAGAATGAAAGTGAGAGGGAGATGAAGGAAATGTTGGTCTTCGGCGATTGGGAGTAGACACCATCACCGATCGAAGAGAGATAGAAGGAGACTGAGAGGGAGAGGAATGAGGAAATGGTGAGAGAGAGAGAGAGAGAGAGAGAGAGAGAGAGAGAGAGAGAGTGAGAGTGAGAGTGAGTGAAGACAGATTGAAGAGTCAAGATGATTCTACATCATTCATCTCAACCATTGGAAACGGTTGAAATGGACAGTCGTGATCTGTCTTGGAAAGGCAAAAGAGTCGTGCTCTTTTCGCCTGAAAAAAAAGTTTAAAATCAGTACAAACAACAGCTATAAATGTTTCAATTTTTCAAAATTTTTCATTTTTTATATTTGTCTAGTCGGGAACAATATATATATATAATTTTTTGTAGAAACAATTAAAAACAAGTCACAAAAGACAAAAAATAAGTAAATAAAAAAAATCACAAAAAAATTTACATCCAAACAACACCTATAAATTTGGAAGGAAAATTAGTTGAGATTTGTCAAAATAACATGAGACCATTGAAGCACAATTGCTATAATTTGACAAAATAATACTATTCATTGCCAAATTATAACAATAATAATGTTGTTTTAGCAAATACCACTACACTAAAATTGGGCTTTAGCGGCCGGTTTTTACCGCCGTTAAAGGTTGTAAAACCGTCGTTAAAGCCTTTAACGGCGATATTAACGGCGGTTTCGTTACCGCTGTTTATGCGCGTGTCGGAAAAAGTACAACCGTCATAAAAAGGTAAATTACCGTCGTTAAAAGTCAACCAAAAACGACGGTAATATAGGACCAAAAACGGCAGTTTTTTACCGTCGTAAATAGGTTCAAATTTTTTAAAAAATAATTCTTTTTTCTTGCACTCCCCAAGTCTTGAACCCTCAACCTCTCATCCACTCACACCAACCACTCTACTAGAGCCACTCTTTATGAAATATATTCCCTAAATAAATATTTAAACATTGCTTTTACTTTATTGTAGATGGTTTCGTCGAAGCTCGCCGGAGCACGCCGGAGTTTCGCCGGAGCTCCGCCGGCAAAGACCGTCATCATTAACGGCGGTAATGATTGGGCATTAGCGGCGATTTTGTTACCGCCGTTAAAAGTGGGCTTTAGTGGCGGTTTCGTTACCGCCGTTAAAAGAGGGTTTCATTACCGTCGTTAAAGACACTTTAGTGGCGGTTTTTTTAACGGCGGTAACGAAACCGCCGTTAATGATACATTAACGGCGGTATTAACGGCAGTTTTCGTTACCGCCGTTAATAGTACCTTTAATGGCGGTTTTCGTTACCGCCGTTAAAAAAACGGCCGTTAATGCCCTGTTTTGGCGTAGTGTACCATTGGAGTTGCTCTAACAATCCAATATCGGAGAGCTATGAGATGGTTCACAAAAAAATATTATTCTATTTTATTTATAGGTTAATAATTTGTTTCTTTAAATTCTTACACAAAAGTGATGAACCCATGATGACTCAGAACTCTTCATTTAGAACACCACCTTCTCCCGTAGGAAAAATCAGTCTGGTTGTGGTGGATGTTAAATTTTTTTTTATCGGTATAATTAAAAGAAATTTCTAAATTAATATTAATATTGAGTGCCCCTTGTTTTCACTACAATTGCTCGATGTCTGATTTGTGGAATTGGTCCTTGGTGGTGGTCTTAATGATCTTCTTCTTTCTTGTATATCGTAAGGGATGGCAATGGGGTAATGCGGTGGATATTAATTATCCATTCCTATTCTCCTATAATAATTTTCTCTATTTCTCATTTCCCATCCTCTAGAAAATTGGATCACTAATGTGCTAAAAGTACAGCAGTGACTGTTGTGCCTCAATTTGAGGTGTATTATGGACTTATTTTTATGATCCGAACCCTTCTTTTTGTAAGATTTGTTGAGTACTTCATGTCTATCAAAAATCATATTAATCGGATATCAAAAACTATATGATCAATAACCAAAAAAATAAATAATAAGTTTTTCTTTTGAAAAATAACATAAAAAAATATGTAATTCGATCATATAGTTATTGATATTTGATTAATATGATTTTTGATAGGCATGAAGTACTCAACAAACTTTAAAAAATGAACGGTTTGAATCATAAAAACAAGTCCATAATACCCCTCAAATTAAGGCACAACAGTTGCTGCTGTGCTAATAGCATAGCAGTGACCCAAATTCCCATCCTCTATGGGGTATTATCCTTCCCATCCCCTAATGGGTTTGGATTTTCCCCAACCCAACTTGACGATTTTTTTATTTTATTTAAGGTTAACAACTAAAACTAAATATGCATTCACTTTTATTTTATTTGGGCTCGACAATAAAATCAAATATACATTAATTAATTAATTAAAAAGTTTGTTTTAATCAAATATATAATTTTGAGACAATCAAACAAGT
The DNA here is from genome assembly GCA_036172215.1 of Camellia granthamiana. Taxonomy (NCBI): domain Eukaryota; kingdom Viridiplantae; phylum Streptophyta; class Magnoliopsida; order Ericales; family Theaceae; genus Camellia; species Camellia granthamiana. The sequence goes on along the minus strand of CM069914.1, from coordinate 58,349,808 downwards.
TTTTAGTAATTTAAAAAAAAATGTTGAAGAACTTGGAAGATTAAAAAAAAAAAGAGAATAAATTACACTTCTCATCTCCAACTTTTATAATTTTACTTTGATGGCCCATATTCAAACTATTGTTTCAATATAGTCCTTCACTGAGTTGTAAAAATACAATCCCTCAAAGTCTCAGAGCACAAGAGAAAGTGGAAGCAGAGTGAGAAACCCATCCAAAGCGAGAGAGAGAGAGAGAGAGAGAGAGAGAGAGAGAGAGAGAGAGAGAGAAGTTGTTGTTAAGGTGCTCAAACTTCAAAAGCAATCTCATGAAATGCCAAAGCACATCCCAATTTGATTAGGGCAAAAATTAAATTCAAAAAAATCAAAATTCCAAAGAACATAAGATCAATTAAGCAAAAACAAAACAAACCAAAAATAAAAAATTATCCAATTCAAGATTTTGAGAATCAAAGCAAACCAATATATGAATAATCATATTAGAAAGTAAACATAGCTCATGTAAACATTGAACCTTCAATGGGTTTTACTGATTCCACAAATCCATGACAGAGAGAGAAAGAGACTCAAGTAGAATCTAGATTTGATGTGTGTCAAGAAGAAGAGGGCATACAACCATGGCCGCTCCTCTCTCTCTCTCTAAGTTCACCATATCAATTATGTGGTATCCACAAGCTACAAGGGATAGAACAAAACATGTCAAAATGCAAAGGTGAATGTTCAGGCAGTGAAAGGATGAAAGAGAATGAAAATGAGAATCTTATATGGGAAAATGGAGCAGGGGGCAAGTGGTGAAATGGGCACAGGGCCGGCCCTAAGTTATTAGGGGTCTATAGCGAATTTTTTAAAGAAAAATGACTTAGACCCCCAGTGGGGGTGCTGGGGGTCTTCCTTGATTGGCCAAAAAAATTGTTTTTTTTTTTTTTTGGGTTTCAGCCAGTGGCAGGCTGCCACGTGGCACTGGGGGTCACTGGGGGTCGGAAGCACTGCTGTTTTTTAAATTGGGCCATTCATATATCATTACTACAAAATAAATAAATAAATAAATTTGTTTGGATAAAACAAGAAGGATAAAAATTTATTTCTATTCCATTATAATTTAACAAAATTTGGATAACATATACATATATATATATAATAGTTGAACTTCAATTAATTTAATTGAATCTTTATTTTTTAGCTTACTAATGCTATAAGAACTAAAATTGATTGGGGGTAAGGAGGAGAATTTTCGATACAACTCAAACAATATATAAAATTAGCAAGTTAGGGTTGATTATTTTTCAACATGAAAGTATGACACGACTCAATAACATTAATTATTAGTTATATATTTTAATGTTCACTAAGGGATGCTATGGCATTTTTTTAATATTTTATTTAACTCCATATAACTGAATAAAAAAGTATGTAAAATAATAATTAAGGCTAATGTTTTTCTCATTTAAGATATGTATATTTTTGTTACCTATTTTAGAGTCAATCTAGTGAAAAATATATAGTAATAAGGCACAATTTTTTTTAATTAGAATTGAAATTAAACATTTTATGAATAATTTCATTTAGTAGAAATAAATTTTATAAAATTCAACTTATGGGAAAAATTATAATCTTTCCATACACTTTACTAAGTTATTTTTAACTAAAAGTAAAAATTTTCACATTAAACATCAATCAGACACGAATCAAAATAACACCATACGACAACATGAAAAGAAATAGATTGAGCTAATATTGAAATAATTATGAAATAATACATGATACACACCCTAATTGGGAACCCTAAATTTTGTTTAAAATTGGAGGCCCGAGCGACCGCCTTGGTCGCCTCACCTCAGGGCCGGCCCAAAATGGGCGGGTGGGCGGTAAATGCTGAAATGGGTGGGTGAGGGGTACTCAAATATCGGTATATCCGTTCGTAATTGAACTTGAGGAACACCCAAACTAGCATTAGATCCCATTTGAAGCACAACCAGACAGAAGTACGTACCAAAAGTGATCCGAATTTAAGCTCAACCCAATTTGGTTTTGATTTGTTAGTCGGCTCTAGGCAATGGCGCATACTGACCACGACAATGCAAGCAATCAAAACAAATCAAAAGGAGTAGCTATGAATCCCAAAAAGGCACAACCCCTGATTCAAACTCGCGCCAAGAAGGAACTCCAAAACTCCAAAATCTGTGTAAGGTTGGATGCAGAAAAGAGCAGAGAGACAGTGCAAGGCAAGAAATAGGAAAGTCAACATGCAAGCAATGGACTTCTCGGAGTAGTAGTAGAGACCGATGTTTCCGAATAAGAGAAGAGCAGAGCCAACGGTCTTCCCAAGGCGTTTGTAGCCGCGGAATAAACGATCATGCTTCGGTTCTAAGTTACACGGACGCGGGTACGAGTGTCGGGTGCGGGTGCGTATCTAGGGGTCGGACACTTCAAAATTAAAAATTCAGGATACGTGGATATGTATCCAAATTTGGATACGGGTACGGGGATACGTTAAATAATTTTTTTTTAAAAATATATATATATTTATTATATGAAGATGAGTTATATTATATAAATAACAAACAAAAATCTATGGAGATGAGTTATATTATATATATATTTTTTATAAATATTTTTATTTTAATATGCATTAATTATTTAATTTATTTATTATATTTTTAAACAATGTGCTCTAATTAATTTTTTTATTTTATTTTACATACATGTGTTTATTTTTTTTATTAATATATATAAGTATATATTATCTTATAAATATATTATATGTTATATAATAATTATTATTTAATATATAATAATAATAGTTATTATTATAGTTATCAACTATTATTATTATTATTATTATTAGATATTATTATAGTTATTATAATAAATATATTATTTAATAAATATATTATATATTATATAATAATTATTAAATATGGTATATGTTATATAATAATTATTATATGATATATAATAATAATATTTATTATTATAGTTGTTAACTATTAATAGTTTATTAACTATTATTATTATTATTATTATTATTATAGTTATTATAATACTAGATAGATATAGTTCAACAGGGTCAGGAGAAGATATATACGAATAGATAAACAGAGTCAGGAGGAAGAAGAGAGAAAACGACAGCGAGAGGGAGAAGGAGAAAAGGCGAGGCGAGGCGATCGCGATGGAGCTTCGATCGACTGAGAGGCGATCGCGATGGAGCTTCGATCGACTGAGAGATAGAGAGAGCAGATCGACTGAGAGCTTCGATCGACTGAGAAGATCGATCGACGGAGAGCTTCGATCGACTGAGAGATTGACTGGATGGAGCTTCAACCAGGTTTTTTCTTGCTCCCTCCTCTTTCATTTCTTTTGCTGTTTGTGAAGTGCCGTGTCCGAGTGAGAACAGGCGAATCCGACACAGATCCCACACCCGTACCCGTGTCGTGTCGTGTCGACACGGGTACTTCGCCCAAAAGTGGCGAGTCCATGTAACACAGCTTCGGTTGACCTAGGAAAGACAGACAAAAAAGCTTTTTGAAGCAAAACTTTGAGAACAATCTATGACAAAATTATTGTCAGTCGCACATGTATATTGGCATGACCCGTGATTTTGTTGAGAAAATCCATCTTCAGGCATGAAAATAGCCATGCCCAGGAGGCAAACATGCCAAGGTAGGACCAGCAGAAGAGATTTGGCCAAACTTCACGTAACATTAATGGAGGAAAGAAGATTGGAGCTGAGAGCTGATGTAAAACCCAAGTTTTGAATATTATTATTTTTGGATAGATTGGTAATTACATTAATTTATATGGGTCACTTAGTAATATCAAGGATTTATTTATGAGATGGCATTATTATTTCAATTAATTGTATGGGTAATTTAGTAATCTTAAGAATTAGGTTTTCAACCCTTTAAAAAAATGAGAATAAAACAAAGAAAAGAAGAGAGGTGTTGGAGGCGGCTGTGCAAGCCGGGAGAGAGAGAGAGAGAGAAATCAAGAAAAAAGAGTGATTAATAAACAAAGAGTGCTCTGTGTGTTTGGCGTGAAAAGAGAGGAGAAAAAGAAAAAAAGAAAAAGGAAGAAAAAGATTAGGGTTAGAGTTAGAGTTTTGTTGGTGGCTTCATTAATCCTCTAAATATTTTTTGGATCTTCAAAATAATATTGGCTATTTCAAGGTTTGTGAGATTAAGGTGGATCTTGGTAATTTGAGTTTAGCTTGGGAAATATTATTTTAGTTGTTTGAGGTAAGTAACCCTCTATCACTGTTGGTTTATTTTTATTCCTACCGAACCGTTTAAAATCATAAATATTTATTCATAGCTTTCCTGTTCTCTCAAAATAAAATATGGGTCAAGTATAAAACAACATCGAATATTATTATGAAAGTTATTTGAATATTTTGTGAAATTATTCTGAAAATTGTACCCAGTGTTTAGAAAATATCGAATATTTTATTTAAAAGTTGTGTATTGTTTGAATTTTGAACATCACTCTAGTCTGACTATGATTTGGACCCTAGCCAATGGGGGTTATTTATTGGCACAGAAACTAGTTTCTTTTGGGGCTTTACCACCGGCCTATGTGTGGTTCTGGGCCTTGTCACGGGCTAAGTGACCGTAGTCACCAAGACTAGGGTTTTGTGAATCGATCATTGAACCATCTGAATATCGATCTATAAATTTTGGATAACGAAATTTCATCGAGTTACCCCATTGACTTTTAATTAAAATGTATTGCTACACTGTTTATTTTCAGCTATGAAACCATCTTACAAATAATCATGTCATTTATTGATTTGTATCAAAAATTATATTTATTGGTTATCTACTATTTATTTACTTCTTTTTGATATACTTGATCCAGCTGGCAGTGATGGTTGGTTATTTACTAAGCTGTCTAGCTTACCCTTATTTTTTTTTCAGATTCTAAAGAGTAGAGCTGTGCGGGATTTTACATATGGGAGTGCCGAGAGTAGGGCTATGGATTAAGTACTTGGATTATTTTTTTTTGTTAATGGATTTTAATAGTGGACTTGGTGGAAAATTATCATAATGTGCCAAGAGTAGAACTATGATTTAAGTATTTTGATTATTGTTTTGTTATTTGATTTTGTTAGTGGACTTGGTGGATAATTTCATACGATAAGAATAATCAATTTTTTTGTGGATTTTAGCATTATGACAATTTAAGGATTTATTTTGAGTATTTTACATTGTGGGTTATGTGATTGGATTCTTAGCCTTGCATGCTCACTTTTATGGGTGTGCGGCGTTGTCACGGAGCTTGGGGCGTGACAGCTGATGCACAATTGGGATGGTCTTTTATAGGGGTTTGAGAGCCCTTATTATAACCAAGTTGTTGTTGTTGTTGTTGTTGTTGTTTTTTTTTCCCTTGTGGGTGCGCGTTTGTATAAAGATTCCTTTATTCATTGCATAGATCTTTTGCCAACTCAGAGAAGTCATCTCTTTTTTTCAATTTTTTTTGTTTTTAATATTTTTTTTTCAACATGATGTCAAAATTTTTTACTTTTCTGATTCGTCTTGTCGAAATGAATTAAAAAGTTTTTTTAAAAAAATTCAAAAAAAAATGAAAAAGCCAAAATAAGTCAAAAAAATTACTTATTTTTGCTTATTTTGTTTTTCTGAATTATTTTTACAATTTTATAAAAAATTATAATTTTTTGGTTTATTTTGTCAAACAAATTTAAAAACTTAGATTTTTAAAAAAAATTCATTAAAGACAAAAATAAATAAAAATAATAATTCACAAAATAAACAAACCCCAAAACAATAGTGCATCGTTTGAGGGAGGTTACACGATCTTCGAAGAATCTTCAAAGAAGACAATACGTATACATTTGAAGGAGACTACACGACCCTCGAAGAATCTTCAAAGAAGACAATACGTATACGTTTGAAGGAGACTACACGACCTTCAAAGAATCTTCGAAGAAGACAATAAGAAAGAGGCATTTTAACTTCTAGTTTTACATTATTTGTTTTATCTTGTTATTTTGGTTTATTTTCTTTTGTTTGAGAGGTGAAAGAGGGTAATCCATTTAAATTTGGATGTGGATTCCTAGATTAGAGGACGTCATTTGAATTTGTGAGGTTCGTTATGAATCCCCTTTCAATAATTCTAATATTTTATATTTTTAAGAACTTCATATATATTATCTTAAATAAATAAATAAAGGGAGAAGCATAACGAAAAGGAGACTTGGCATAATTATATGTAACATTATTATTTGGAAAAAGAAGAAATTGAGATGGATTTAGGATAATTTTTCAGTACTAATTCAATACTCTAAATTTATACCATTAATACCAACTCCAATGAATTGATAGTGCAAGGAAAAAAAAAAAGAAAAAGAAGCTAAATTATCACATCAATGGTGGGGTCCATATCAACGCCATGTCATTAATGGTCTATTAATTGTCTTCAATTAATGGTCTAAAGCATTTTTGATAATTTTTAGTCTCTAAATGAGAGAAAATTATGTTGTATTGTATTGTGCAAGTGAATCGCAATCAATCATTTAATTGTAGCAAAATTACACGAGTTTTGATTTAGATCACTAAATCAACAGTATTACTGTCAGTTCATCAGAGTGGACAGTGAAAAAATAAAAAAATAAAACATCAAATTAAGAGCTGAACTCCACCAATTAAAGTTCTTTTAAAAACTCTTAAATTAGTAATCCTAAACATTTTTCTAACTACATAGATAGAACAAGTCGGCGCCAAGTTTTGATTTGTTCGTGTTTGATTGACTGCTGATTTCTGAGAGAGCGAACGAAAACCTCTTTCACCGTAGGAGCTGGTGGGAAAGACTTTTGTGTAATGATTTCTGAGAAAGACAAGGAAAATGCCTTTTTCGGGTTGTAAAGTACCCTTTTCGAGATTGAATGTACGTTTCATCCACCACTTAAAATCGCCACTCGTACAATTTGACTGAAACTATAAATTATGCAACTCGTTAGTTTTGTTTTGCCCTCACTCCACGCCTTCTCCTCCCGACTTCTTATTTATTGAGCTATTGGGTTTACTTTTGAGTTTAATTTTGATGATTCGAGCCGTTCACATTTTAAAATTTGTTAAGTATATCATATTTGTAAAAAATCAAGTTGATCGGATATTAGAAACTACATATTCGGATCATCGAACTACAAACTATTTTTAAAAAAAATTTAATAAACAGTTTTCTGAACACATACTTTCTAATATCCGATCAATTTTGTTAAATATTAATATATATATGTCATATACAACATCAACTGTAAAGCACACATAGCTCACATCCACTACACTGTAAAGCACACCCACTCACATCCACTACACTGGAAAGCACACCCACTCACCTTTGTTTAATGTAATTTACTATACATGCTTTCGGTGCCTTCTCTCTATATATTGAGCCTATTGGTTCATTGTAAGATACACATATTAATATACAACATTCAGTTGTTCTCTCTCTCATTCTCTCAAATTATTGTAACATGGTATCAGAGCTAAGTTAACATCTTAGTAATTCCGCTTCACCGGCGAGCGGCAGCCTCGCATTGGCCGCCCGTCGGACCTCTGCACATACCTTCACTGCCACAAATTATTCTTCTTTTTCAACCTTGATTGTAGCCACCTTCTGCATGCAAATCATTCATCTCAGACTCCAAATCTCGAAGCATTTGCTGTGCCCTCTCATAGGCCTTGAGGTGGGAGTCCACACCTCTTGGGCCATCCATGGCTGCTGGTTTCACTCTCCGAAGAGTCTCCTTCGCTTCGCCAATTCTCCCTTGCTTCATCAAGCAAATACCCAAATTGCACATCTTGTTATTGTCTGGTGCAATCAATAGTGCTCTGCGATAAGCATCTTCAGCTTCGATGTAGTTGTTCTGCTGCATCAATGCCCATCCCAAGTTCCCCAGTAATCTAGTAGCTTCTTGCTCGACAGAGACCTGAACTTTCTTCCCTTGGGATCGCGCTGTCTTAGTTCGCTTCCCATTGAAAGCCATCCCTTGTTGAATCAAGAACAATTTGTGCCTCAACAACCCCATTTGGTCATCCAATCTCCCACATCTCTTGTAGAGATCAAGAAGGATGTTATCAAGAGACTCTTGGGCTTGCTCCGAACACCGATTTCTCAGTGATTTAATGGCTTCAATGGCTTCTTCAGCCCTGTTCTGTTGCTTCATTATAATAGCCATATCTTTCAGAGCACTATCGACTCTATCTCCGGCATTAATCGCTGCCAAGGACAGCGGTACTACCCAGAGCACCAGCCACTTGTGTTAATACTCATACACACCACTCGCATATCTCCGATTGATGGGTGTTCCGGAATCTCTCTCTGCGGTGCCCATCCGAAGCTCACTCTCTCATCATCGATTTCACTAATTCTTAAACACCACCATGGTTTCATCATCGTCGATTTCCTCGACTTTCGTCGACTTGCTGGGATGGGTCAACAACAGCCGTATTTTTCTTTGGTGAAACAACGGTTACAGAAACCAATATCACCATATTTTATTTTATTTCAATTCCATCCACCCAGGCCTTCTTTGGTGAACCCGAAATAAAGCTTCTCTCTGATGCTTACTGTCTGTGCCGTGTGTGCTGTAGCCCAACATACAGCTGCAGCTCCTTACCAAACACATCTTATTATTTTATGTCATGACAACTCACCGCCAAATCATTTTTAATCATCAACCCACTCTCTCTCTCTCTCCTGGACCATCTTATTATTTTATGTCATGACAACCCACCATCCCACTCCCTCCCCGTTCCACTACAAACCCACCAAACCAAACCCATGGGCTGGTTTCAACCACAAAAAAAAAACAAAAAACAAAAAACAACCGCCAAACACCACAAATATATATATATTTTTTTACCACCTTCCCTCTGTGTTCAGCTGTTTTGCTCCACTTTCTCCATCTATTTGTTTCAACCTCAAATAGGTTTCTATCTTCAAACCTCTTTGAGTTTGAGGGGGGGTATTCTACATATATCATGGTGAGCATGGTTACACACCATGTGCACCACCCAAGCTGGTGAGCATGGTTATACATTATGGAAACCATCCAAGCCACCCCATGGCGCACTCCCTAAGTCGCCCCTTGGTGCACCACCAAAGTCCTCTACAACGGTCCGACATGACCCCATAAACTGTCCTGACATTGATTCCGGTCAGCTTCTGCTACAACGGTCTGACACGACCACACAGTGTCTGCTACAACGGTCTGACACGACCACACAGTGTCTGCTACAACGGTCTGACATGACCACACAGTGTCTGCTACAATGGTTCGACACGACCACACAGTGTCTTCAACAAACGGTCTGACACGACCATACAGTGTCTCCTACACGACCACACAATGTCTGCTACAATGGTTCGACACGACCACACAGTGTCTTCAACAAACGGTCTGACACGACCATACAGTGTCTCCTATCCACTTTTATTTTATTTGTCAGATTATTTTCCTGTTTTGTTACTCTCTCCAAACTCAAATTGGTTTGTGCCTATCCTCCTTGAGTTTGAGGGGGGCTGTTAAATATTAATATATATATATGTCATATACAACATCAACTGTAAAGCGCACACAACTCACATCCACTACACTGTAAAGCACACCCACTCACATCCACTACACTGGAAAGCACACCCACTCACCTTTGTTTAATGTAATTTACTATACATGCTTTCGGTGCCTTCTCTCTATATATTGAGCCTATTGGTTCATTGTAAGATACACATATTAATATACAACATTCAGTTGTTCTCTCTCTCACTCTCTCAAATTATTGTAACAAATTTGATTTTTTACATGTATAATATGCTCAACAAATCTTAAAATGTGAATGGTTTAGATCATTAAAATTGGGCCTAAAAGTAGTCACAATAGCCTAGCAAATAAGAAGTCAAGGAGAAGATCCTGATTCATCTTCTCCCCACTTTTTTCTTTCTTTCTCTCTCTCTTATATTTATAGTCCCACTCATTTAGAACTACAAATGAATCTAATTGTTCATGAACAAACTCGGCTCGACTTGTTAAGGGCTTGACTCGGCTCGGTTCATTTAGTAAATGAGCCGAACTCGAACTCGAATTCGAATATTAGACTCGTTTAGTAACGAACCGAGATCGAGATCGGATAAGCTTGATTCGTTTATTTTTATTTAAATTATATAATAAATATATTATTTATATACAATACATTAAATAATATAAATAATATTTTTTATTTAAATAATATAAATAATATTTAAAAAAATTATTGAGCCGAGCTAAGCTCGAGTTTCATTAATGTTAACGAGCCAAGCTGAGGTCGAAGTCAATAAACAAGCTTGATAAGTAAACAAACCGAACTCAAATTCAATAAAACTCGGCTCAACTCAATTCATTTGCAGCTCTCCACTTGCCCCTTTTCTATGACTTTTAATTTTCTATTATTTTATTTTATTTCTTCCCATCACTTTCTTTCTATCTAGAAAAATAAATGGATGCTACGTACTCCAGCACTTCCTTTTCTTTTTAGATATGGAAGTTACTGTTTTAGTAGGTAATTTTAGTTTTTAATTATTTTAGTATGTTAAAATTTTTATATTTAAAAAAATAATTAAATTTTTTTATAATTGAATGTAATATTTATGAGAGAAAAAATAAATTAATTATGAATCTGATATGACAATTTATCTTATTAATTATTTTAACTTATTTTATCTTTTTATAAATTTTAAAATAAAAAAACACTAAAATTTTTCTTGCCAAATATCTCCTTTGTCTTCTCAAATTTTTCTTTCATTACTTACACTTTTTTTTTTTATTAGTATTATTATTATAATTTCGCAATACACAACATAAACATGCAAAAGCCACTCACAGGAAAAGTGCAGGCCAGTTGGTCAGAGATTTGAGTTGGCTTTTTGATTATTTTAATTTAGAATTAAAATTTTTTATTTGGGATAGATTTTTTGATTTTTTTAACTTTTATGAGAGAAAAAATAATATAATTATGATTTGGATGTGATGTTTTATCTTATTGAACTAAAAAATATATTTTGTCCTTTTGTGGCTAAAATAGCCAAAAAACCTGACATGCCAAATGAAGACTAAAAAAATTGTTAATTTTATTAAATCACACAATTTAATTTGAATAACAAAAATTATAACTAAACGATGCAATGTCAATCACATGAATTAACAGCACTTGTTAGACTTATTTATTTTGATTATTTATTTATTTAATTATATTTTTAATTTATTTAGAAGAGAAAAATAGAATCAAAATTTATTTTGATAATTTATTTGAAAGAAAAAAATAGAATCAACATTTATTTTTGATGATTTTATGTTTTAATTTATTTGAAAAAGAAAAATAGAATCAAAATTTATTTTATTCCATTATTTCTTACGTAAAATTTTTATTCTAAATGTTGTTAGAATGCATTTAATATTTGATTAAACCAGAGGTTCAAACAGCCCAAAACAAAGGTTCAAACAGCTCAGCACAGCAGCAGACCAAAAGGTTCAAGTGTAATATATTTAAATTAGTAATGATGGAGTGAAAAATATTCAAATGAATACAACAGCTATAAACGGTTATAAATTTTATTATATATACCAAAGCCTCTAATGTAAACAAGTTAAAAAAAAAATCAGAAAATATTTTTTGATATATATTCACTCACATCTATTCTCTGAGAAGTGTTCTTCAATTTTTTGTTTACATCATTTTTCAGAAATTATAGGTGCATCTGAGTCAGATGTAGAGAGAATTGTGTATCGATTTTTGGTAAATAAGTATTTAGGAGAGAACCGAGTCAAATCAGACATTTTTTTTTGCTGTGTTGATTGTGTAATTGCTTATTGGATATCTTATGATCTTCGGTTATTATTGCTCTCTCAGCATTTTGGTAGTAGTGCCTCAAGTATTGTTGATTCGATGAATTGAGTAGTATTGTGATTGTAATTTGGTATACTAGCTAATGTTGCTGTTCACTTCCTCTAAGCCTTCAAACTTCCTTTAAGCCTTCAATCTGTGGCATATCTTATCTCCTTGCAGCTTAATGGATTGTCTAGCTAGGAATTGTCTGAATGCAATCTTGCCCTTATTCGCAACAATTGCCTGACTCAAAGCCCATATTGCTTGTGTCACAGGGATGTTTAGGGTTTTCTATTTATAGGCACCAAGATCGAAAAGTTAAACTAATCCTTCTTCACTAAACTTTATTTTTTTAATTTTATTATTTTTATTTTCCATATCTCATTCCACATTAACTTCGTTGTAAATAGAATTTGCGTGGATTAGGATATAAAGTATAGCTGAAATATTGTCCTTTCTTTTATAATCATTTTTGTGGAATGGTTGGTTGGCTGCTTGTTAGTTTGTTGATGTAAAACACGGGTCAATCTCAAGAAAACGTTATACTATAATATTGTAAATGTATATATCAAATACTATTTGGTCCTGAATTTCTCCAGTATTCAATTCTCAAATTGTTTGTCATTGTCTTTAATATTCATTTTCTTTGTTTAGGAAGGACTGTGATGGATCAAAACAAATTCAGATGGGGTTTAAGTGTAGGTCCAATATGCTTTTGTTTTCTTTATTCTCAGTTATTATCATATGTATATATTGATACACATATATGTATGTGATGAATTGCGAGATTCGATTCAATATTTGTATAATCTCGACACACAAGCCATTAATTATGTTCTAAAGTAATTATGTTCTGTTCATCAAGTGAGTTTCTTGAGTTGTTTGCTTCAATTGGATTCGATTAAGCTTCTATTTGTGTTAGGTTTGATTCTTGTTTTTATTAAATGGTGGGTACTTTGGGTCAATGAATTCTAAGGATTTCTATGAAGAAGCTGCATTTGGATCAATGAATATTTCTAAATGATAGCAGAATTATTGTCTTTTTATAATTTGGCCTCATTTGGAACTAGTTTTTTTAATCTGATTTGAGGAGGGAGGGAGGTAAGGTAAATATTTCTATTCCTGGTGGTTTTTGATATTATACTTTCTACCAACAGTTTGTCCCTCTTGGGTATATTAGTTGTTGTTTTGATATCATTTGCTCATTTCAATAATCAAGTCTTTTTGCTTTATTTTTTTCCCCACCTAGTAGGATTCGTAATTCAGAATCGGATATAAGTGATAATGTGTTATGGATATGAGAAAGCTTTTGTATTAAAAATTTGAGGCAGTTCAATGGTGGCCGTTTCTTGTTACCATTCTTATCATTTTCTTTTTTCAGTTTGTTGTTTCATTGAGAATATACAAGTACTTTTTATCAATGCACTAGAATCTTATAGAATTGTCATGTTGGGCAGTCACTACAGAGGCATAAACAGCCCCAATGTGGGGCTAATTTGAGTTTGGTGCATTTCTTGATTTAGCTAATTATACTGTCTATTCCATGATTTTAGTGCACAGAAAAGATTCATTTGTCTTTAAATAGATCAAATAAAGTGGAATGGCAAGTAAAGTGCAAATTTACATGACTTACAAGAAACTATACGGAAAATTAAATACTTATAATATGCTTTTCCTATCTAGTAAAGAAAGTTTCTATTAGTGCAAATCAAGGTTTTCAAAGGCGTAGATGAGGCGCGACTTGAGGCGAGGCGTACAGAAAACACACAGATGCGTTCTTTTTTGGGCGAGACACCAGCTATGCGTACGTCTCAAATGTAGAAGCGTAAGCATCTATCGCGCTTTATGCGCTTTTCACGCTTTCGACAGCGAGATGCAAGCCTTGAAGAGTTTGATTTTAAAAATCAAAAAAAGGGAATTGATAGAGTATTTGATAGAAACTCGCTATAAATAACTTCGATTGAAACTGAAATCACTGAAAAAGAAGATATAAATACCTTATAAGTCGATATTCTTCAATCGGAGTCCCAACAAATTGGAATCAGTCTTCAATCTTCTCCAACGAACTAGGGTTTTCCAGGTACGAAGTCTCTCTCTCTTTCTCTCGAGTTGAGTCGCGTCTCTCTCTCTCTCGTTCTGTTTTCTATATCGTCTCTCTCTGTCGTTTTGTTTTCTCCATCGTCTCACTCTCTGTCTCTCTGTTCTTCTCGTTGGTTCGTCTCTGGTTTTGTATCACTCTACTGTTGTGATGTATATATCTATTTGTTTCTGTAGAAACAACTTTGTTGACTAGTCCACTGTCTAATATATATTATCTAATATATATTATCGTATAGCTACTGAATAGTCCACTATAATATATGTATATTATTATCATATAGCTACTGACTTAGTCCACTACTCTAATATATAGGGGGTGTTTGGTGGGGCTTTTTTGAGCCAGCTTATGGCTTCTGGCTTTTAAAAAGTTATTTTGGACTGTTTGGTTAAACTTATTTCAAACAGCTTCTGATTTTAACAACTTATTTTAAGTCAAAAAAGCTGATTCTGAGAAGCTGCTCACCCCTTGCTTCTGATTATCAGCTTCTGCTATGGACATGTTAATTCACGGTTATACTCTTAGATTTTTTTATTTTTTATTTTTTAAAAAATAGAAAAAGGCCCAAATGGACTATAAAATATTATTATTATTTTTTGTGAAAAATGTAGACAAATAGTGAATAATAAAAAATAAAAATTAATTGAAAAAGCTACTTCATAGCTTATTTAACAAACACTACTCAGCAACTTAAATCTATAATCCAACAGCTATACCAAACAGATTAACAGCTTCTGATTAAAGTCATAATCTATAATCTGTTAAGCTATAATCTATAATTTGTTTTAACAGCTACACCAAACAGCACCATAATATTATTATATCATAACTTTAACTTTTGTTGTTGACTAGTCCACTAATACATATTATTATTACAGTTCCGATTCGTAGCTCGAATTTCCCGTGGCTCGAGTGGCCCGAAATATCAAAACGACGTCGTTTTGATATTTCGATTTTTTTTTTTCATCTCAGACAGAGAGAAGCCGAAGAGAAGAAAGATGGAAGAAGAAGAAGAGGAGGAAGAAGATATCATCATCATCAACAACAACAACATACAGCAGAGATCAGATCAGCCAATATTTTTTTTCCCCCTTTACCTTCAGATCTGGATCTACTAGAATAAAAAATTAAAAAAAAAATCAAGAACAATCTGATTCGTTGTGTTGAAGATCATCATCAACACGAGGAAGATCAAATAGCTATTATATCCTTGTAAAAAAATCAATGTGTTGAGATCCAGATCTAAAAAAAAAAATTAAAAAAAAAAATTGTTGATCAAATAGCTGGGAAGAACACGAGGAAGAACAATGTGTTCATCAAATAGCTATATCAAATAGCTATAGCTGTATCATCAACAAATTTTTTTTATTTTTTATTTTTCTTTCATCTACAGATCCAGATCTTAAAAAAAACAAAAAAATTCTGAAGAGGAGAAAAACAATCTGATTTCTTTTAAAAAATCAATGTGTTGAGATCCAGATCTAAAAAAAAAAAAAAAAAATGTGTTGATCAAATAGCTAGGAAGAACACGAGGAAGAACAATGCGTTCATAATCAACACGAGGAAGAACAATGTGTTGATCAAATAGCTATATCAAATAGCTATAGCTGTATCATCAACAAATTTTTTTTATTTTTTATTTTTCTTTCATCTACAGATCCAGATCTAAAAAAAAAAAAAATTCTGAAAGGAGAAAAACAATCTGATTTCTTTATATCTATCCAGATCTCTCTTTTTTTGAATATATTTTTTTGATGAAGAGATCTTGTAACAAAAGCTGGAGCTGCTACAAGATTGGTAATCAAAGTGCTCAACAACAACAGCAACAATACATCTCTCTCTTCAACACAATCTGATTTCCTTCATCATCGTCTTCATCATCTTGAACATCATCATCGGCTTCCTCTTTTCTCCTCTCTCTCTCTCTCTCTTTTCTGTCTCTATTCGAAAAGCAAGAAAAGGAGGAGAAGAAAGAAAAAAAAAAAAAAAAAAAACGAAGCCCAAAACGACGTCGTTTTGGGCTTCGAGCCAGATTCGGGCCACGCAATTCGAGCTACGAATCATTTTTCTTATTATTATAACTTAACTTTTATTTTTTTAAAATTTATTATTATTATTATTATTATTAATGAGAATGACTTAGAAAGTTCTTACAATACTTGAAATTATTCATTAATTTTGGTTTTATGCTTAGAATGATTGTTAAGAATTTCATTTGGTAATTTTTATTTTTTTTACTCTTTTTATGCTATATTTAATTAATTTTGTATTTTATAAAAATAAAAAAATTCAAAATTCAAAAGGCTTACGCCTCGCCTCAACAAGGATAAAACGCCTCGCCTTGCGCTTTCGCCTTTAAAAACATTGGTGCAAATATGAAATTTAAAGCTGGAATGATTATCGTCATCAATTGTAAATTTGTGATATATGATATAAGTGCAAAGATATGACCCTCACCTCCCCTCTCTTCTTTTCCTTTTCTTGTTTAGTAATGTGAATAACAGGTGAAGAATGTTTTAATACTTTCAAATATTATTTTTCTTCAAAATGTTTGAAATGTTTATTACTTTTTCCTTATTGTAGGGATCTCCATAACAAGCAGTTAACTGGACCAATTCATTCACAAATTGGCATTTGAGGCATCTTAAAAAACTGTATGGATCATCATCTCCCAATACATTAATATTGGTTACCTGAATATCACTTTTTCATTCAACTTGTGAACATTATCTTCTAGTGATTAATGTTGCTATTCACATAAACCAAACAAAACCAAGCAAAGCCTTAAGACCCATCATATCCGGTGTGGAAGTAGGCTAACATTTCTATTGGAAAATAGGAAGTTTCCAAGTCCACGGCCAACTACTTATTACTTCTTGGGCTGTAATTGCTATTTTATTAAGTTCAGCCACTATAGCTGTTTGAAACCCACAAACTGTTCCGACTGGCGGTCAAAATTTCTTCGAATATGTCCTTGAATTCATTTGAGATGTGAGTAAAACCCAAATTGGGAAAGAATATGGTCCTTGGTTGGCTACATTAATGTTGTTATTCACATATCTGTTCAATTTCATATGATGAAAGATTAAACTACAAGTGTTTATGATTGAACAAAAAACTAATTGCCCGAAAATTGGCCGAGACAACTATAGCATCAACATCCATGTGAAAAATGTTAAAGGTATATCTTTCATGCATTGTTTTCTAGCTAAAAATAGCTCTTGTACCAGAAATCATGTGAGCTTTACTTTATCTTGAGTTTTAAATAAGATGGTACTACCATTTGGAGCTTGGGGCCTATGTGGTGTATGCAACATCTGTGACCTACTGGATGATTGCAGTGACTCGGTAGACCTAATCTCCAAGGTTAAAATGAGCTGGAAAATAACAGTGCTGTTAGATGTAAGCTAGAACAAGGTTAGAGCTTTCATAAATCTCAAAAAAGATATTCCTTCATTCCTACATTACATTTGTGAATGCTACGTGTTTCTGATACTTCGCATCACAATTTGTTATATCTTTTAGAGAAGTAGTGTGATACTAATATGGGAATGCTAATGTGCTCTATCATAGGTAATGATAGCCTTATCCCCAAATCTAATGGATAAAATATGTCATATGCAGAGGAGTATCATTTACTCAGATGTGCTTACCTATTCTTTTTCCATTTGTATTTCTTTTTTATGTGTGTTCTTGGTCATCGTCTTTGTCCCCTATTATTTGAGGACCCAGAAACAAGCATGTTCATCTCTCTCTTTGGTGGCTGTTGATGGTGTTGGTGCTGGAATTGACATTGAACATGGAAAGATAAGAGTCCTTTTATTATGATTTTATGGGTTATATATAGTATTAGTCTGAATGCATTTTTGGCCTCTGAATAGGATGGGCTGATTGCCCCTAGGATGCATTATGCATTATTATTACTATTGTTATTAACTTTTTTTAAAAGTTTTATTTAGCTGGTTCCGAATTGTTGGAGTAAGGTCTATTTGAAGTGAGTTTACATTAATAAATGTATGTCTCATTCACATCCTAAAATTGCAGTCTTTTTTCTGCTTGTCTTTAGATATGATGTCTTCTTATTCATTCCACAATACTTCTTTAGATTGATGCTCTACATATTGATACAACAACAAAAAATTTTTTTCCAACCACTTCATGTGGAAAACATTTTCTCCAATTTTGAGAACTCTAGCCCACTTTCTCTGATGTTTTTTGTTTTCTAATTTTCTGTTTACTTACAGTATTTTTCTTTTCTTATTTCTTTCCAACAATTTGATGTGGAATAAGCCGCAAGGTGTCATTCCTCCTTAAATTGCATTCCCTAGGTAACTGTAGACGTAGTTAGGGGATACCTGCACAAGTCATTGTCTGCCACTGTGGAGTTCATAATTGAGAGTGAAAAAGGTATATGCATATTCTATTTCTTGATTTATCTTGTACAAAATAATCAATGCACTTAATTAGCTTCCATTCTGCTGTGGTGTTTCTTCAGCTACTCTTCCTGATCAACCAGTTTCCCCTGAACTGGTCATATTTTACATTACTCAGGACACGCAAAGACATTTATTACTTCCTGAACTAAGATCAGGTTGTTTCTTGTTCTCCTTTCCCCTCTCTAGTTTTTATGAATTATAAGGGCCAAAGTAACATTTTTCCAGCTTCTATGTCCTTACGAACCTTGTAGTTATAGTTTTTTTAAATACTGATAAGCATGAAGGTTGATGAAAGTCGAAGGGCCAAAGTAACATTTTTCCAACTTCCATGTCCTTACGAACCTTCCATAAAGCATATTTCACCTCTTTTCAGGTGTTGGTTGACATGATTCAGGTACCGGATTGGGCATTTGAAGCTACTAGCCAAGAAATGAGAGGCGTGTGCCAAGAGGCAGCATACCAACCCGGACTATACTTGACAGCAACTCAGGTATCAATTAAGTAATTACTAGAGCTAGAACTGATGCACATACAATTTTTAGGGAATTCTCTCTCTCAGTATTTGACCTGTAAGAAGACACCCACATAATAGTAGTAACTTTAGGTGGAATACAAGCTAGGGTTCAATGAATCTTGTTCTTTATGATACTGGAAGCCTGAAGTTTCTTGATTCATCAAATTTTGAGGTTTGTGAAACACCTTTTTCACCCTTTATGCTTTCTATATGCGCAGCATTTACACTGATTTTAAATTTTTTGTATGTAACTTGTGTGCTTGACATATATGAATCAGCTTTGACCATATAGTGTCCATAACACTTTGTAAAGAGTGAGTTCTTGATTAATGGATGTTTTGTAGTATATTATTGAACTACTGTCATGTCTGATAATTTCGATTTTCAGTTCTGCCTTCTCTTGTTTGGCCTTCAGTTTGATTAATTAATTTCAATATTCAAATGTTTTCTAATTTTCTGTCAGGAAATTTGCTTAATAACTTAACTCATAGTTTTCGTTGCTTCTCTGCTCATGTGCCTCACAGTTATTTTGGTCAATTTCACCTTGGTCTATTTGTTGGTTACCCCGTACTATGGTCTACAAGGAGTCCAACGTTTGTTATTTTCCTCTTCAATGTTTACTAAAGTTGACAGTTGTATTGCACTTGTTGGTTATAATGTAAAACTACTGCAGAAGCTTTACGTTCAACTCAAGGAAGGGTCATTCTAGAATTGATGCTAGAACTAATGAAACAATTTTTTTTAAAAAAAAATATTTAGTCAGCATTTTTTTGCTAAGTAAAACATACATTAGAAAGAGTGCCAAATGGGGCGCATACAAAAACTCAAGAATATTAGGAAGGCTCGGCCCCAAAATTTAACTCACTAGTGAAGTCTACAAGGAGTAAAGCATATTCACAAAAAAAAAACATTTACTCTAAAAATGAAAACTCTACATGGCTTTCTTCATGTCCCTCGTATGTCGTTTCCTTATAATTGAAATTAATTTTGTTTCTGCAGGTCCTATTGAAACCCATTGTCTCTTAGCTAGTCGTAGAACCGCCAGCTTCTTTGGAAGAATATACAAGGATACCATCTATAAAGGAAGTTGATGATTTGTTGGTTGTGTGTGTTGGTCAAATGGCTGTTACAGCTGGCAATGACCTTCTCTGGAAGCCCTTGAACCATGAGGTGAGTGTAGAATTTTTTCAAAATTGACCACATTGCATGTTGTCAATGTTCTAACCTGTGGACCTCAACTTTAGGTGTTTAAAACTTAAATAATGAGCTGTTCTAATAAAATACAAGCAAAATGTTGTTTTGGACTAAAATCTCTCTCTATTGTTATGAACAATCCATCATGTGCTTCATATTGATTAATCTTATTTTGTGATTAGGCGGGACATGATTCGAACCTGTAGTCCGCTCATGGAAAAATGACCCCCTTTTATTTTTATTTTTAGTCCTTTACTTAAAAAGAAATTTCTTAAAAATCAGTTAAAAGCTGCACAGTTAAAAGCTGCACAGGGTCCTGTTGAACTCATGTTAAAATTGTGAATTTAATAAACACAATTTTTAGACACTAAAAACAAATAAACATAATACAATGAACTAATCAAATATATGTCTTTAATTTTACACAGTGTAGGCTCATTCTTGGACACTAATTTTTTTTTTTTTTTTGTGTGTGACTAGGTAGTGGAACTCTTTGAAGAAAAGTGTGAGGTGTTTCCTGTTTGTAAATTATTTTCTTAAATAATTAAGTCCAAATTTTACTATAACTAAGTTGTTGGTTATAGTAAAATTTCTGTTGAACTTGCAATTTCTGTGGATAAAGTGACATTTTGTGTTATATGCTTCATGTCATGCTAGAGGTATTTAATGTTAAGACATTTGAAAGGGTGTGATCAGTCGGACTTTGTCTCTTGTAAGACAAGAATAGTCTCTACAAAAATAGTAAATTTATTCATATACTTCTAGACGTTTCTGAATTAATTTGTATTTTTATTCTTCAGGTCAGAAATTTCTTGGAGATGTGCAAAATATGGTCAAAGAATTCAAGAACTTAGTTTTTTAAGTTTTTTCATTTTTTAATATATGTAAGCACAGTTTAAAACTTTTTATTTAATTCATTTGTATCTACTTTTAAACATATTTAACTTTCATTTATGAAATAAATGATGTTATTCCATTCAATATATGGTTGTAATTCAAAATATAGTATATACTGTGTATTACATTCTTCAAATGTGCGTACTAAAATAATATTGATTATTCTTCAAATCAATATTAATCACAGGTTTTATTAGATATTAATCACACTTAAAAGATGTGATTTAAATGTTATTAATCACACGTAAAAGGTGTGATCTAAATATTTTTAATTACACTTAAAAGGTGTGATCTAAATGTTTTTAATCACACTTAAAAGGTGTGATCTAAATATTTTTAATCACTTAAAAGGTGTGATTAAAAATGACCCATTTTAATCACACTCCAAAAGATCACACTTTAATAAAACTTAAAAGGTGTGAAAATAACATATATTACACAAAAAAAGTGTGATCTTTATCTGTTTTTGTAGTAGTGACACTGAGACGTATAGCTTTAAGCCCATGTTTCCTGTGTGAGGTTCACAGAAAAACCAGAGTTTCATTTTTATATCTATCTTTGAAAGATAATTCTTGTAATTTTTTGTGAAATCAAAAATACATTCTTTTCAACCTTGTAAGAGTGTAGTACACTCAGCGTTCTTGACTTAGAAAGTCTGTGTAAAATTTGTGGAGGATTGCTCAATCTGTGAAAAGGTTGCTAGCACCCTGTGAAGTTAGAGTATAGTGGAAAATCTCAAATGAAACTTGAGGAGTGGACGTAGGCCGAGTTGAAGCCGAACAACTATAAATTTGTTTGTTTCTCTCTTCCTTATCTCTTTATTTTATTTACATTGCCATAACTATATTTTACATTTTCATTGTGGTAAAATCATTAACTGATATAGTTGTTAGAACACTTGTTTTAATTATTTCTATTTCATTAACTATATTTATCTATTGTGCTAGTCATAATTTTTATTAGGGTATTATTATTTTTATTTGTAAAAACCTAATTCATCCCTCCTCTTAGGTTGTCTTTTGGGTAGCAATTGGTATCAGAGCCTAAACAAAGTTGAAATGCTACTTAACAATTGTAGCATTTCATTAACAATTGGTATCAGAACAATTTTAGTATTTCATTCAAATTGGTGTAAAATTGTTGGGGAGGTAAGATTAAGCAGTTGTCCAGACTGTTTCTTAAGTAGGTAAGATATGTCCATCATCAAAGATGGCAGTTTTTTAATAGTAAATTTTTGTTGAAAAAAAGATTAATTAATTAGGTAAAATATATTATATCTTTATTATGAAAAATATTCCATAGATCAAGTGTTTTTTGAATTTTAAATCCCTAAATTATGGGAGAATTCAATAGACTCTTTATTGATTATAATTTTAAATTTCAATTTTTAGTAGTCAATTGATTTTTTTTTTATAAATAATCAAAAATCAACATAATTAGATTGGGGTTTTAAAGCTTTTAAAACTCTCATAGTTAAAAATTATCTTTTACATCAAGTCTGAACCCAACACTATTAATGATGAATCCCAAGTAACCTTCAAAGTTGCGTAAGGCAGAGCCAGCCTTCTGATCCAAGACATTAATCTCATTGCATTCACATCATATATTATACTCTCACCGTCATTTACAATTTCAGTTAGATAATTAATATGTTCTTACGGATTGTTTGGGATGTTCTAAATAAGTGTACTTTTCGACTTTTTATGAAATATGGATTAAATTTGAAGTGATGTGGTAAAGAAGTGATGTGACTTAAATAAGATGATGTGACTTAAATAGAATAGTGATTTTTTGACTTTTTTTAAAGATGCCAAACTTGACCTTAATATTTTTTAGTGGCGTGTGTATGCTTTTTTTTTTCCCCTGTGTGTGTCTCAAACTTTTTACACTATCTGTTTTTTTTTTTTTAATTTATAGTTACAATATAATCATTTTAAGATCATACTATTTATTTGTAGTTTCCCAAAAAAAAAAAATTAGAAAAAAAATTTCTATAAAATGCGACACCTAGCCGTTTGGGTGGGTCCCAAACTTGAAAGCAATTGTCAACAAAGGCCGTATACCTACATGTATGTGTATGTTTGGAGATGTCAAAACCGTGTAGACAGGGTCTTAAAAAGTGAACCCAATTTGAATGCATAATATTGATATAGTAGGTGCTATATATATCAATTAATATATATATATTAATATATTATTAGTATTATATTATTATTACTGACTCTTCTTTTTATATAAATTATAAATATTTAAAAATTTTAAAATTATGCCATATCATTTATTCGTATACTAATTAACACATTAATTAATATATACAATATTATTCTATCTATATAGGAGAGAAAAAGAAACCCTTTACATGGCTTGCCTGTTGACTAGAGAAAGACAAAGCCACACTAGGCAGGAAATAGTTCTTTTCTTTCTGCAAAGTTTTTTTCTGCATGTCTATACAGTCAAATGTTGAGGCACTTGCAAGGAAACTTCTCTAACTTTTCCACTAATTAGTTAGTTAAACATATTATATCTTTATTATGAAAAACATTCCTTAACAATTGGTATCAGAGCCTAAATAAGGTTGAAATTCTACAAGTGTTCTTCTGTAAGTCTTCCATTTTACTTAATAAAATGCTACAATTGTTTTTCTGTAAGGACTAATAATTATAAGTGCTTGGTTGAATGCTCTTGACAGAGACCAGTTGTTGGTGGTCTTGAAGAGATATAAAGATTGTTTTGCATGGTCTTATAATGAGCTACCAAGATTGGATAGATCATTAGTAGAACATAGGCTCCCTATGAGGCCTAATTTCAAGCCATATAAGCAAAAATCAAGAAGGATGAGTCCTGAAGTGATTCAGAAGGTCAAGGAGGAAATTCTTAGGCTCCTCAAGGCAGACTTTATTAGGACAGCTAGGTATGTTGAATGGCTATCCAATATTGTTCATGTAGTTAAGAAGAATGGTAAAATGAAAGGGTGCATTGATTTCAGAAACCTGAATTTAGCAACTCCAAAAGATGAGTACCCTATGCCCATAGTAGATTTATTGGTGGATAGTTCAGCAGGGCACAAGATTTTATCAATGATGGATGGGCACTCTGGTTGTAACCAAATCTGCATTGCAGAAGAGGATATCCACAAGACAGCATTCAGATGTCCTAGGAACATTGGTACCTTTGAATGGGTTAAAATGCCATTTGGTTTGAACAATGATGGGGCTACATACCAAAGAGCTATGAACACTATCTTTCATGATCTCATTGGAGGATATTTAGAGTGTTACATTGATGACATTATAGTAAAGTCCCAATCCATGGAGGAACATTTGTTTCACTTGGAAGCAGCTCTTGAAAGAATGAGAAAATTCAAGTTGAAACTTAATCCTCTCAAATGTGCTTTTGGCGTATCAGCTGGAACCTTCTTGGGCTACGTAGTACATAAGAAGGGAATACAGATTGATCAAAACAAAGCCAAAACTATCATTGAAGCCAGACCTCTATCAAGTAAGAAAGAAGTACAAAAATTCCTTGGACAGGTTAATTTTCTTTGAAGATTTATTTCTAATATTGTAGGGAAAACTAAAGTATTTTCTTCCTTATTAAGGTTGAAAGATGAAGAGGAATTTGTGTGGACAACAGAGCATTAAACTGCTTTCGAAGGAATCAAAGCCTACTTGGCCAACTCTCCAGTGCTGATGCCACCAAAGGGCGATAAGCCTTTGAAGTTGTATATAGCTGCAGCAGAAGATTCACTGGGAGTTTTGTTAGCCCAAGACAATGAAGAAGGCAAAGAGCAAGCAGTTTATTACCTTAGTAGGTTTCTAAATTCTCGTGAATGTAAATATTCAGCTGTAGAAAAGTTATGCCTTGCATTGTATTTTGCTGTAATGAAATTAAGATACTATCTTTTGCCTACAACTGTCTTGGTAATTACAACCACATATTTGGTTAAATATATGTTATCTAGACCTACATTGAGGGGAAGAATTGGCAAATGGATATTAGCTTTATCAGAATTTCATCTAGAATACGTCCCCCTAAAAGGCAGTAAAATGACAAGTTTTAGCTAATTTCTTGGCAAACCATCCATGTCAAACAGAAAGCCAAGAGATAATGGAACTTGGTATGGTTAGTGTTGAACCATGGCAAAAGTGGTTCGATAGATCAAAAGCCAATGGTCTAACTGGAATTGGTATGGTGATTAAGTCACCACAAGGGGTAGAAACCACACATGGTTTCAGAGTGGATGAAATTATTTGTTCCAATAATCAAGCTGAATATGAAGCATTAATAATGGGACTGAAAATACTTATTGGATTACAAGCTCATGCAGTTGACATTTTTGGAGATTCTCAATTAGTAGTTAACTAGGAAAAAGGGATTTTCAAACGTCAAAGTGTAAGCATATTGCCATATTATATTGTTGCATTACATTTGCTTTCTCAATTTCAGATAGTAAATGTAACTTATGTCCCAAGATTCTTGAATAACAAAGCTAATGATGTAGCTCAGAAAGTTTCGAATTTCAAGAGAAGGGATAACACTCAAATGAACATAAGTCAAACAACATATCAAAAGATAATACCACCCTTAAATAAAAGGAATGTGGTCTTAGAAGTCGATCATAATGACTTAGAAGAACAAGATTGGAGGCATCCAATAATGCAGTATCTGGCTAGCCCATCTTTGAAAGCCAGCAGAAAATCAAATTGCAATCTATGCAATACATAATGTATGGTAATGCTCTCTATAAAAGGGGGGCAGATGGGTTATTATTGGAATGTTTAGGTCCAAAGGAAGCATTGACAGCCATGGCTGAGGTTCATGAAGGCATCTGTGGTGCTCATCAGCTTGGTGTGAAGATGAGATGACTGCTTCGAAGACATTCTTATTATTGGCCAACCATTCTTAAGGATTGCATAGAATATGCTAGAGGTTGTCAGGCATGCCAGACGCATAGCGCAATAAGACATGTGCCCATAACTGAACTGCATGCGGTTGTGAAGCCTTGACCGTTTAGAGGATGGGCTATGGATATGATAGGGAAACTACAACCACCCTCTTCGAAGTATCATTGTTTTATCTTAGTGGCCACAGATTACTTCACTAAATGGGTCGAAGCTAAGCCGTATAGGGCTGTAGACCAGACTGAAGTTATTGGATTCATTAAAGATCTGATCCACAGATTTGGCATCCCACAAACCATAACTGTTGATAATGGGACTGTATTTGATGGGAAGATAGTAATGTCTTTTGTGGCAGAATTTGGAATTAGTCTTATTAATTCTACCCCCTATTATGCACAAGCCAATAGTCATGCAGAATCATCCAATAAATCTTTAAAGAAAGGATTACAGAAAGTTGTGGAAGATAATCCCAGGGATTAGCATAGCTTACTGTTGGATGTACTATGGGCTTACAGGACTTCTCCAAGATCAAGTACAGGAGTTACTCCTTATGCCTTAGTATATGGGCACGATGCAATATTACCTGTAGAAATTAACATTAGGTCCTTAAGGGTGAAATGTCATGATCAGTTAGTTCTTGAGTAATATCATCAAAGTATGTGCTTGGAATTAGAGAATGTAGATGAAGCTAGAATTCTAGCATTAAATAGCATTCTTTTCCAAAAGAAGAAAGCAACCAAAAACTATAATAAGAAAGTCAGGCACATTAGCTTTGATGAAGGTGATTTGGTATAGAAGACAATACTTCTAATAAGGATTAAAAGCCACAAGTTTGGCAAGTGGTTACCTAACTGGGAATGACCATATTAAGTTCATAGAGTCTTGCCTTCGAGAGCATATCATTTGAAAATTTTGAATGGATATGTACATCCTAAGAAGATTAATGGCAGATATTTGAAGCATAATTATCCAACCGTGTGGGAAACACAAGGAATAAAATAAGTGCTAAATAAAAAGAACATGAAAACACTTAAATGATAAATAAGGATTTTATTTCATAATGAGTTGAATACATGTAGCCATAGATTGGCCCAAAAGTTAGTACAATGTTTCAGTTGTTCATTTACAATAGATTTTCTACTCTTAAGAGATGGGAGCAATTGAATGGTTGTAGCCATCTCCTATTTTCGATTAGCCAGTCCTTGGTTGGTGATCTGCAGCTTGGTGATAGTTCGATCTAAAGCCTGATTGACTGCTGATAATTCTTTTTCAAGCTGAGCTATCTTCTCCAGTAGTTGAGTTCGAAATTGGGACACAGAGGAATGTTGCTCTTTCAAGTCTGACACTTTAGCATGAATTTGGGAAACAAAACTTTGGTCTCTCAGCAATTTCTTTTTTGCAGCCTTGGCAACATGGCAGATGTTGATGTAAAAATCAATGGTGGCTACTGCCTGAGATAAATGACTTGAAACAGTCATGTTGGATTGCTCAACAATCTTGCAGCACTAGAGGAAGCCATTCCTGATTATAGGCCTTTGTAAGGCTTCGAAAGGAATCCTTGAAAAGGATGTCAGTAACTCCAAACAGCTGTCCAATTCTATTGTAGGTAAGGAAGTCCTAACACTGGAGGAAGAGCTCTTAAAAATTTCTAATAGAGAGTTAGCTAGGGCTAATGGCTCAGCTTCATTGCTAGTTGTTGCAGTGGTGGAAGACATGTCAAAAAGACTAGCTAGCCTAGTTTCGAAGATGTTCACCTCATCTGTTGACATGGAGGGTGCAGAAAGAACTCTGGTAGAAGGAGGAAATGGATGCATAGGAATAGGAGAAGAAGGTGAAGTATCCCTAGCAGTCTCCATAGTTTTGGTTACCAGTAGGTCAAGAGAAGAGGGACTGGAGCTAGGTAGAGATAATGGACAAGGGATTGGAGAACTACCAGTGTCTTCTCTATGAAAATCAGTTATCATTGGAGATGAAGTAATAGTAAGGATTTCCTCAGGAGGAGAAAGGGTAGCAAGGCTCAAAGAAAGAATAAATTGGGTAGAGTTGAAGGATAGAAAAGGAAAATATGAAGTTAAGCCAAAAGATAGGGATACAGGAATGCTTGGCTTCAAAAAAGGTATGGAAAATGTAAGACCAGGAAGTGAGAATATTATTTGAATTGGATCCACATTGTGAGGTTGTTCAACTTCAGATGAAACTGAATGAATCCTTTTTGAAGGTTTGTTGCTGCAAAAGCGGAAATACAAAGTAATGTCAAGTTTCAATATCAAGAATTTGAGAGAAAAAAGAAAAGAAAAGAATAGAGGCATGAAAGAAATTACTGGTTTCAGAAGTGGTGGCTATGATTGGGGAATTGCGAAGAGTATAATGTCCAGCAACTTGTTGTTTTCTTGCAATTTCTCTTTAAAGTACATCAGCAGCAGCAGTTTCATCCCTGAGCATTTACTGTTGCCTCCTCTTCTTAGCCCTCTGAAATACAATAAGTTCTTTGGAATGTTCTGCTTCCACTATTTTTGCAGATGCCTCGTGAATGGGGTCTTCAGTAAAATCAGACAAAGAGACAGTCATTTTCTTGATTCTCTTCAAGGGTGTCTCTTGTTCTTTTTCTGTTTCCTCTTCTTCTACATGAACCTCAGGTGCCTTCTCTTCAGGATCAAGTAAAAGCTTTCTTTTCTTTTGTTGTTGCTGTTTACTCTTGAGAAGGTTTAAAGCTTGGACTTTTTTGGGAGAATCTCCCTGTGAGGCACCCGCACCATCTACACCAAAGGAAGAGCTATAAGTAAGGACAAGAGCGTCATAAAGGAGGAGAAGAGAAAAGAAACATGGGTGCATGCTTTTCTTCAAGGCTGCCTGAGTAACTCTAGAAGGAGTTGAGACAGCAAGAACAGACTTTATGGTGACAGGCGCAAGAACTGAAGTGGTAGGAGCAGTAGAAGAGGTAACAACTCCAGCCCCTTTTGACTTGGTTTGAGGTACATCCAGTACCATTAACAGGTCTTGAGGAGGAATGGCCAAATGTACCTCCATATTGGCCATCCACCAGTTTTGGCACCTTTTCAATATGTTACCTTGTGGTATGAAAGGGAAGTACTCAAAGTCAATAAAATCCTAGATGAATTTGGAAGTTGTTTCTTCCAATCTAGATCTTCGAACCTTCATATCCCTGCTGGCAAGACTTAAATTGGTCTGGCTGCAGAGAGGTATTGAGACTCCTTGTGAGAAGCCAAATTGCCTAGCAAATTAGGCAGGACAATAAGGCTCAGTAATGCATTTGTAAGCTCTGGGGTTCATAGTCCCAATGAATAATTCTCTGGGAATCAGAATAGAGGCCCACATATTTTTGTGTTGGGGTGTAGAGCAGGACCTATCACTCAAAAAGGTTCTCAACCAGGATGGGCTAATGTTGGTAGGTTCGAAGGGATGGAAGTTGTGAGAAGAAGGGGAAGTTGGGAGTTGGTGGAAGAAAGAAAAGTAAAAAGCAAAGTTGGAAGGATAGAGTGAAACATTGGCTAACTTCATGCCATGGGTAGTAGGGTTTGGTTCCAAAAACTTTAGGCATTTGGATTGTAACTCGGTAAAATATGCAAAAAGCCAAAGTTGAAGTATCCAAAATGGACCTCCCTGATTGGCATCTAAAGGTTTTTCACAAAAAAGAGAATAAGCTCTATAAACATGACCTAGAACGTATGGAGCTAAGGCCACATTTCTTTGTAAGACAAGGGCTTTGGCAAGAGGAGCAAATTCATGCATGATCCTCTGAGAAGAGATACAGAAGAGGAACTTGCAAAGCCAATATAATATAAAAGAAAAGAATTCCCTATCAGTCACATGGCCCTCTCTTTTATTCTCAGCCTTGACAAAGTCATTATAGGATGAGTTAAGAGAGAGGAGGGAAAAAAGGGTTTTAAGGTCAGGGTAATCTGGACCAATGGGGGTACCAGTAGGGGACAATCCTAATAGATGGCAAATGTCAAGAATAGTAAGAGTCATCATCCCATATCTGAATTGAAAGAAATTAAAAGCAGAATTTCAAAAGCAAAGGGCAGCAGGTATTAGAAAAGGGTCCTCCGAAATGGTAAACCTGAATAATTGGAGAGCATCGAAGAGGCAGAGCTCCTGAAGATCCAGAGTCTTATCATGGACGATTATACCATTCTTCCTATTCTGGTCTCACCGTGGGCTAGCAGCGATGGGGGCGGTTCATCCTCCAGCTTCCCCAGTTAAGACCACCTTCGTACAGGAGACAATGATTTTCTAGACGTGGATATAGAGCTGGAAGCTCAGTAGGAATCTCCTTGAAGATGGGCCCAAGCATATACTCTTGCTGCTCATGACGACAAGAGATAAAGATGTGCCCGTTAATGGCACTTTTCTCACCAGCCTTGTACTTCTCACACTCTTTATCAATGATCCTTTTCAAGGCTACAGATGGACTCACATGCTCCACAACTAGTATTTTCAAGGAAGAAGAAGCCATTGACAGAGAAGACAAAGTTAGGAAAAAGAGTAAAAAGAAAGAGAAAGCCAACAGAAGATGAAGGGTTTGTGTGTTAGGCAAATGAGTGAATTCAAAGCACGAAATAAAAAAGGTTTTTAAACCTTTGTGTCTGAAAATATACCCAATCGTGGAATTCATAAAGAAGTACTAAAGGTACGGATGCAAAAAGTTTCCTTTAATATTGATAGTTATGGAGGGAAACGCATATCAAATATTAATGTCAGCTTCGAAATAAAATAGTTGGCTTCGAAGCCAAATTTTGGCGGCAAAATCAGATAACAAACGGCTTCGAAGGCAGGAAGTCGATTTCGAAGCACATTCCATACCTAAGGATGCAAGAATATTCAAGTACTTGTTTACTTCAAAAGGATTAAGGACTTGTTTTTAGGTTTGCTAGTGAAAGTAAAATCCTTCGAAGAAAAACTTGAAATACCTTAAGGTTAGAAATTGTTTGTTCTAAGTTTCAAACCAATAGTTGGTTTGATAATATACAGAAGAAATCACTTTTTTAGAATAAAACAGTGCAGTCCTTAAAAGAAGTTTCCATATTTTGGAAAATGTAAACTGTTTGTTTGAAACAAAATTAGTTGATTTGAAATTACTTGATTGTATTAACCATGTGTTAGGGAATTGAATATGATCAAATCAAGTTTCGAAGGGCAAAGTTGTTTAATTCGAAGCTGATAGGTGAAGAATTATGTTAGGCCTAGGGTCAGTATGTGAGGCGATGGTTGTTTTCTTAAAAGGAAGACTTCACACTTTGGAAGAATTTGAGCTGGGATGGAGTTAAAGCACATCAACCATACAGTTAAGTTTACAATTGGAGTGGTAAATCAGAATCTGATAAATGAAATTCGGAGAGCCCAATTTTATTGATAAGTGCTGTTTATGCTGAGATTCATTTGATTACATTCTCGATTTCGTAGTAATATGGGATGGACAAAGTTACAAGGTCATGGAATTTAGTCTAACAAAATTCAATAAATGAATACTCTTTTCCTACTCTATCCTCTATCTTGTTCAGGTTTGGTTTATCTAATTGATAAGCCCTTAATTGAGAAGAGAGTTGTGGGGCTTTCACTTCAAATTCTATCTGTTTTAGGGCTTTATCTATGGCGTCCATCTCCTCTTCTTCATGCACTTCATTCATTGCAACATCCTTCCCATGATCAGAGTCCTGGCTCCTGAAGGCCTCATATTCATCAAAGAGGTTCTCTACCTCATATTGAACCTGAATTTGAGCAGAGAAGGCTTCATCCAGAACTGGTAATGGAAGTCTGGAAGTGCCAGTTGCGCAGGAGAGGAAGTTAGTCTAAAAAGGTATAAAGCTCTATTTGGGCCACAGGGTTGAGAAGATGACTTCGAGACATAGTGTCACAAGCCTATAGAAAGTTTTTGTGGGGAATGTCATCTCGAAGGACTTCAAAAGATAAATGGGAGAAAGCAACAAGTAAGGTCTGAGCCCTAAACTGCTGATAAGGAGTTGGAGGCACTGGGGCCTGGTAGGGGGTGAAGTATTGGCTCTCAGAGAGAGTGAGTCTCAATTCATCAATCCAATTTGGATTGGAAGGCAGAGGAGGAGCAGTCGGAGGCTTCCTGATCGAATCTAGGAATTCAAGTCTGGCTACACATTCTAGCTAATCTGAGGTATAAAGTTTTACTTTTTTGGCTAAAAGCGCATGACTGATCCCTAAAGCTTCATCAGGATGTTGGACACTTCGAACCATCCGAGATGGCAAGGTAGAAGTATACCATGATGAAAGTAGATTGTCCTCAAGACTGCGGAACTACATTTGGAAGGAGGGATTTCAAGAGGGTCATCGAATTCTGGGAATCGATGATGAATGCGTTCCCTTGTCTGAGGTTGAGTAGGGGTAGGCCAAGTTCCCCAATCAGAGGTCGTAGAAGAAGAAGAAGCAGCAGCTTCATCCCATGTGGAAGACTTTGTTGCAGAAGAAGAGCTTTCGATATCCATGATTGCAAATTTGTGTTCCAAAGAATCGTAAGCAGTAGGTTCTTGGTTCGAAGGCCGGTGATTTGCAAAAGCTTCCATAACTTGTATAAATGGAGGTGGATAAAGGTGGCTAATCAATGCATGAAGGTTCTTTCGAGGACGAATAGCATCATCAAATAATTCTTCGTATGCTTGATCAATGTAAGAAAAGATTGGCTTGGCCATAAAAGATGTATCAGTCTTTTCGAATACTGAGATAGTGGGGATGATTCAAGGATTAGAAGAGAATTTAATGCAAATGTTTCATTGATGAATGACGGTTGCATTTCTGAAAAATGCAAAGCCCATGCACGTTCTAAGACATGGGTAAAATACCTTGATCCACTAATATCACCAAGTATTGGGTATATTAGTGCAGGGGGTAATGTTGGCTACATATTTTGTATAAGCCAATCACAGTTCGACACGTGGTAGGATGAGGGCAATATGGGAAGATAATTCAAATCTTCAATCGTAATCACACATGTGGCAGTTAGTATTGGTTATTGTGGATCTGCATAGCATTAGATCAGCAAAGAGATGCAAAATGACGTGGCTTTAACGGTTATTCATATTTAAATTCAAAATCATGAGAGAAGCCTAACTGCAGATATGACATAGTGGAGCTAATTGTAACGCAGCATGATCAGCGATCATGGAGGGATGATTCGACGGTTAGAAATGCATTTCGACGGTTGTCATTGAGAAGTATAAATAGCAGAGAAGGCCCAGAAAGAGCCCCCAGACTCAGATCAAAAAAATCAGTTTTATCTACTTTATTTTTCTTTTCAATTTTTACATTTATTGTTCTTTATATTTCTGTACTTCAAATTCCTGCACTGCACTTCGTTCATAAAAGTAGTTTTAAATAGTTTGTTGTTGTAAACCTCTACGAGGCTGATTTGGATCTTTGTAAATCTTCCATTTTACTTAATGAAATGTTACAATTGTTCTTCATTTAATCATTGTTTGCTTAATTCTCCTAAACAAAGCTACCAATAAAAGTCCTCTTCATTGAGGCTGAAAGAACTAAAACACAATCATCTGATAATTAGTTGGCAATTAATATTCTGTAAGGACTAATTGATCCTTACTGGCACGCTCAAAATTACAATAATAACATTCGAAAGCCAAAAAGCCAACAATGATATATAACATTATAATTGACACCTAATATCTCTTTATAATAATAAATCACTATATTGAGAGATTTATTATGCCAATTATTAAATGATAATATTACATATTATGATATAATAATACTATGCATTTTTATTGTGTTGTTTATTTCTTTCTCATTAGGAAGCTCTTTCATAAGTTAATTTGTTGGCTTATATATCTGTTACACTATGATTGTCGAGTTATAATTATTATAATTATTCATATGGTAAATATTCTTAATGATTGAAAAAAAAGAAAAAAGATATGAGTGATTGTTTGAAACAGATAAAGGTGTTGACTTTGCCACCTTCATCAGCAGACCACGTCTTCTTGTGAATTAAACATACACCACGCAACAACCATTTGGAGATCAACCTTGTTCTAGTAGTTTTATTTATTTTTTAATTAAAATTCTTTAATGTTATTGAAAAACATCCTTCAAGGTGGACTTTAATTTGAAAAAATGCCTCGTTATTTTTGGAGATTTATTTTATAAAATTATAGTTATTTTCATGTGAAATCACTAATTGTCATAAATACTTAAACTATTTGAAAATGAGTTAAATAATGTATATAATCAAACTAAACCGTTTCACTTGTAAAGAGAGAAATAAATAGAGACAATAAAATGACCGCAAAACAAACAGAATAGAGTGCTTAGGGACAACTAGCCAAAAGAAGATTTGATTCTTATGAGAGTATCAGTCAATCAATAACATATATACATATATAATAAACGAATTAGATCATTAAAGTGGGGCTGACAAGCCCAACACGCAAATATATAAGAGATTGTTGCCTGAGAAGTAGAGTTTTGTCTATATGTTTGATCTCCCAATAATATAGGACATTCTGATTAACTGGGCTATGCCCAAAATTTGGTTTGACAATTACTTTTTTATGTAATTTATGAATGGCTAAAACCAAATAAAAATGTTTGTACTTTTCTTTCCCAATTATATATATATTTTTGGATGTTTTTCCCCTTCATTATATAAGGTAGGCTCTATTATTTCGAACTGTTTGAATTCATGGTTAGGACACCAAGTCAAGGCATAGAGATCAGTTTCTAAAAGCACACTTGTACACTTCTCTTGTGAGATAGCTCAACAACAGTATGAATTCATTGTCTCCTTTTTCATATGTGAGCCTAGCACTGCCATTTTGCATCATGTGCCTACCTAGATATATATTTAGCAAGGAAGCTTCCTGCAAGTCTTTTGGCATGTTACCAAATGAGTTTCTGAGCTCAATTTTAAGGGAGGATGAACTAAAAGTATGGATGGAAGAGGTTTCATCATCTGTTATTCCCGTAGTTTTGCCGGCTAATGGAATGCATTCTTTATTATAAAAAAGAATTTGGCTTGGTGTTGACAATAAAAAAGAAAACGCTTAAATACACAAATAGCAGTAAATATGTTAAAGAACGGTCCTATGGAAACAAACAACACGAGACAAGCTTTACTCTCAAGAAAATAGACAAGCCTTAGTGATTTTTTGATTTGGTTTACTTCTTTTTATTTATTTTGTCATTATCTCAAATGCCCAATTTGAAGTCCAAATTCAAATCCCAAGCAGATTAGGCCCACATATACTATCTGAATTTTTCATAGCATCACCATGCACTACAGAAAATATGTGTTTAGTTGGCGTTTTTTTAACGGCGTTTTTTAAAACGTCATTGTTTCTAATATTTAACGATATTTCATAAACGTCGCATTTTTTCTTTATTGAAACAACGCCGTTTTATGAATAGAAGGCGCTAATGAACGCCTTCAAATGCGTGTTGTCTCACGCGCTTCTTTTTGAATATGAGAATCTCAGCTCTCAAATTGTACCGATGCACTCTCAAATCTCTCTCTCTCTCTCTGCTGTCTAAACCCTAATTATCGCAGAGATTCAGTTGCTTATCAATGGAATCGTCAGAAATCGAAGTTCTCTCTCGAAATAGAAGTGAGTCATCAGAGCGATTTCGAAGTTCATCACAGCGATTCAGATCGGTCTCCGCGATTCAGATCTCGAAATCGAAGTTCATATCTCGAAAATTTTAAATTCTGAGTTCATATCACTTCGATTTCATATTGCGATTCAGATCTAAGTTCATATCATTTCGATTTCGATTCAGATCTGAGTTCATATCACTTTGATTTCGATTCAGATTGGTCTCAGTGATTCATATCTCGAAATCGAAGTCGAAGTTCATCTCAGCGATTCAGATCGGTGAGCTCCACTATCTCTCTCTCTTTCTCTCTGCTGTCTAAACTCTAGTTATCGCAGAGATTCAGCTCGGTGATTCAGAGATTCAGATCAGTCTCAGCGATTCAGATCGGTGATTCATCAGAGCGATTTCGAAGTTCTCTCTCGAAATCGAAATCGAAATCGAAGTTCATCTCAGCGATTCAGATCGGTGAGCTCCACTCTCTCTCTCTCTCTCTCTTAAGGTGAAATCAATCCTGTGAAATTCTATGAATGGTTTCGATATTTGATTTGAAACGATCCTGTCATATCCCTCATTTTGCTAAAATTTTATGAATGGTTTTTTGAATCTTATAATTTGAACTAAAACTTCTTATTTTGCTGTAATTTTTTAATAGAGAGAAGTACGAAATTGGTTAACTGATTGGTGGGGGAGGGACAGATGAATAGAATAAGAAAAAGAAATAAATTGCTATTAAAAACTACGGAAGTGCTACGTAGCTCGAATCGCGGCTCGACGCCAAAACGACGTCGTTTTGGCGTCGATTTTGTTTTTTTTTTTTTTCCTCTGTTGCAGACTGGTTGAAGCAGAGAAGAAGAGAAAATGAAGGAGGAAGAAAGGAGGGGAAGGAGGAGGAGGAGGAGGAGGAGGGGGGGAGGAGGGAGGAGGGAGGAGGAACAGGAGGGGGCCATCAAAATGGCGGTGGGAGGCGAGGCAAGGCAGATGGTGAGCTGCGGCGGGGCTGCGACAGAGGAGGAAGCAGAGGCGGAGGAGCTACGACGACGGCGACGAACGAGGCGACGAGGCGACGAGCAGCGACGGGGCGACGGGACGACGGTGCTGCGCGATCTCCACGGCGGTGGTGCTGCGCGATCTCCTCTCTTCTCTCCCTCTTTCTCCTCTCTTCTTCCTCCCCTCTTCTGTTTCTCCTCTCGAGCCAATTCGAGCCTGGTAGCTTCGAGCTACCAGGCATTTTCCTAAAAACTATCCCACTTCACATGGCCAAGCCTCTTGTTACTTGATATGGGATCATAAGAATCAGAACAAATCCCTTCATAATTATTATTTTGTCTTAATGTAAACAACTCTATTAGAGGATTCCATTGAATGTTTTAAAAAATGACAATAGTACCTCTGACTTGTAGTTGAAAATTGTTGTAATCATTATTTTGTCTTAATAGTGTATCTTTTGACTCCTCTTCTACCACTTTTCTGCTGTAGTATTTGATTCGGAAGTGCTAGGTAGCTCGAGGAATACGGGCTCGAATACGGCTCGACACCAAAACGATGTCGTTTTGGTGTCGAGTTTTTTTTTTTTTTTTTTCTTTTCTTTGTTGCAGATCGGGAAGAACAAAACGAAGG
This sequence comes from Camellia granthamiana, assembly GCA_036172215.1. Taxonomy (NCBI): domain Eukaryota; kingdom Viridiplantae; phylum Streptophyta; class Magnoliopsida; order Ericales; family Theaceae; genus Camellia; species Camellia granthamiana. The sequence continues at coordinate 58,312,684 of CM069914.1, read as the reverse complement.
GAGAAGAAGAAGAAGAAGAAGAAGAAGAAGAAGAAGGGGGGGGGAGGCTCTGCAGAACGGGAGGAGGAGGGGGGAGGACTGGAGGGGAGGGGGCCATAAAAATTGGGGGTGGGGGGGGGAGGAGGGGAGACGACCGACGAGCTGCTGAGGCGGCGGAGGCGACGAGCTGTGGTGCTGCGGGGCTGGGTCTCGGCGACGACGGCAGCGAGGCGAGGCGACGACGGGCTTGGACGAAGCTGCGACGGCCGACGGCTTCCTCCCTCCCTTCTTCCTCTCCCTCCATTCTCTTCTCTTCTCTCCCTCCCTTCTCTTTCGAGCCGTTTCGAGCTCGAATTTTTCGAGCTTTGAGTCATTTTCCTATTTGATTGCTTTTTGCAGTATGGCGTTTGTTGATGCAAGATACTGGTATTTGGCCTAGCTATATATCTGCTTCTTCGTTAATATTTTGTTTTTTGTTTTAGAGTTTGACGCAGGGTAAATTAAAAGACTCCTGGTTTTGTTGAATTTTAATCTTCATACGGTTCTTGCCTAATCTAAACGGACCTTTTTTTTTTTTTTTTTTTTTTTAAATTGTTGTTTCTATATTTCTTATGAATTACTTTCTAAAATTGCTTCAGGTTGGAACTATGGGGCTTCTGGCCTTGACAGGACTGGTAGTCTTTATGCTTTTCTTTCTGGCAGCAACTGTCAATGCCATTATAATTTCTCTTCTCGTGTCTTTAGCTGCGGCAGGGGGCTTCTTGGCTCTTTTCTTTGCCTGTGTGACGGCAATTTACATTGGGACATTATCAGTAGCTGTGTTTGTTATTTCCACTGCAACAATTTCAGCAATCATAGCTGTTCTGATAGCTACAAGTAAGCTGTTTGCTTTTCCTTTTTTCATTCTTCTTCTTCCCTGATCCACCATGGTTATATTCTTTGATGTTCAATGAGTTTCATTAATAAGTTTCAATCATTGTGTTGATTGTGCTTGGCATAAATAAATTGAGACCACTTTGATTCAGGCCTTTATGGACTCTATAGACTGATTATGATTTGTGGACTCCCATAGGCCAGGGGAAAAACTGCTGTGCAGGGAACTATATTAACCATAGTTGAGTTTGAAACCTTCATGGCCTATGGTTCTGTCCATGAAAATCGGCTGCGGCAGCTGGTACAGTGACTGACTATGATGTGTGAACTTCCCACAGGACTGAGGGTTCATTTACACAAACTACTAAGATATTTCCCAGTGGTTTGTTTTTATGCCTGGCTGTACATGTTTGATCTTGTTGATTCAAGAGAAAACCTTCAAAACCATGTAAACTGGATGACGACTATGAAAAAGAATCTTTTGTTAACATCTCCTGAAAGCTTACACTAGAGTACATTTAAGATTAGAATCATCATTTTATTGTTAGGCTGCCTTCCAAACTTCCCACTTTTAAGGAATCTCTGATAACAACTAGCAACCAAATCAATAATTGGGGTGGGCATCGCCCACAGCTCACACTAAATAAGGGAAAGGGATGAAAACTCAACTTTCCCACTGCCCTGTATGTAGTAACTGATGTCCAATAGTTGGCTCTGTTGCATATGTAGCACTAACTTGTATGCCCCTTACCTCTCCCAACCTGGTTGTCAATTGTGATTGGACTGAATCTGTGTGTCTGTGCAGTGCAGTTTGTGCTCACACTTGGCTCTATCTAGATAGATCAGCCAACAGACTTCAGCTTGGTAGAGTTCTTGGGGATGAATGTCTATTGTTCTTTAGATTTGACTGTACATTTTGTACCAATTAAAGATTTAATATTATTTTTTGTGCACCAGAAAGCTGGAGCCAGTTTCTTTTTGGACCTTCTCAACCAACCCATGTATTCTCCCATAAAATTACTAGGCTCGTATTGAAGTTTATAGAAGCCGAACCCTGTGAATTTTCATGATGAATTTGCTCCTGATGTTACCATTTTGTTTCTTAAATCCTTGTGCATCTCAGGTTGGATTCTTTTGGACTATGTGGTTGGCAACAAAGAAAAGCGTGGGGCTCGCGAAGCATTCGTTGACTGTGACTGGATCAGCGCTTTCTGCTTACTCTTCTGCCCAGCATGTTCGCAGCCGTCATGAGCATGATAAAGTTTCAGATTGATTGAATTGCTGCTGTAGAAACTAGTCCGTGTAGAAATTTAATTGAAAAAAAAAAAAAAAGGCAGTTTGTAGTCTTGTGTAGAAATGTTTGAAGTACATATGTTGCACTGCTACCTTATTGAGATGTGTGCCACAGTATTATATTGTTGCCGCTGTGATACTGTTTATTGTCTACAATAGGGAAGCATAATATATTAAATCTGGTATAACTGCACTATATGTTGATATTATTGTTTCTTGTCACTTCTTGCTTTGGTAGTCCATTCTCTGTAAACATGGTGATGATGTTTTCATTATTGGTCTGTGGTTTTAAACCATTCTCTGTAAACAGGGATGAACATGTTTTAGATGAATATGACATTGGGAACAAGCAAGAAGCTCATGGAGTTCACTACCCTTTAGGACATTGGGAAGCAGACAATGGGACACATGTCTGATGTATTTTATAGGTGATGTTAAAATATCATTTGTGGATATGTTATTTTGTGGGTAATGGTGATTGGATATTAAATTGAATGGGAAAGTAAATTAATATTGCATTTGCTATTTGAATGTGAGTTGTTATTTCATATTTAGTACTATTTAGTTTTATTAGAGGCATTTTTTTAGTTCAATCATATAAAATTAGTATAATTTAAAAAAAAAAAGGGATATCATGGCGTTTTTCAAAACGTCACTTAAACCCTAAATCTAAAGTCAGATTTTTGTAAAAAGACATGGAGTTTCAAAAACGTCGTTAAATGTGAGGACATTTGGCGGCATTTTTAAAAACGCCTCCTATATTAATATAATGACGTTTATAAAACATCATAAAGCTATAGCGACGGCTGCGATATCAACGTTTGGTATTAAATGTCACAAAAAGAATTAGCGACGTTTTTTTACACCTATGGCGGCATTTTTAAACGCCGCTAAATGCTGATTTTCCGGCAGTGATGTTATAATGTTTTTGGCAAAACTATTCCTAATGATCAACTAGGTTTCTTGTAATGACAAATTGTTATTTTGAATTAGCTAAGGGCTCTATTGGGCTTTTTTGGGCCAATACATTGGGCTAGTTGCGAAGGCCAAAGGTTGAGCTTGGGTTTTTCCGAATGGAAGAAGCTACACAGAACAGCACAACGAAAATCAATTGGACAAGACTCCCACCTTCACAAATTTGGCAAAAAACCCTTAGGCCCAATATTTTAATGTGAAAAAGACAGTCCTATTTTTTTTTCCATCTTCTAAGCCCTCTCAAATAGTATCATTTCTTTTCGGAAGGACAAAAAAAAGTATTTCTAATTTTTTATAGACGATTTTGCCCTTGATATATAGTATAAATTTGTATATGATATAGGCCCCGTTTGGTAGAGCTGTGGGAAAGTGATTATGTGCCTGTTTGGCAGAAATTATTTACAGCTTATTTCAGCTTTCAGCTTAATTTAAGCTATTTTGATGTATTTGGTTTAGCTTATAGCTTATAGCTTATAGCTTTGTGGAAGTCAGAAATCAGCTTATTCTTTGAGTGAGGTAGGAGATGCTTTAAGAATAAGCTGGAAATTAGCTTAAGCTGAAAGTTATAAGCTATAAGCTGTTTAGGCATAAGCTATAAGTACTTTCCCACAACTCTACCAAACAGAGCTTATAACTTATAGTTTAACAGCTTATAGCTTATAATTGTGAACATAAGCTGATTTTTGATTTATAAATTAAGCTTCTTCTCCCCCGCTCAAAGAATAAATTGATTTTTGACTTACAAAAAGTTATAAACTGTATTGTTAAGCTAAACCAAATATATCAAAATAGATTAAATTAAGCTAAAAGTTGAAATAAGCTGAAAATAAATCCTACTAAATAGGGCCATAGTTGAATAGAGAGCTAACTTTGCCTCCCTTTTGCTTCTCTTCCTTCTCCATCTTTCTTCTTTGTTAGATTTCACATAGAGAGAGAGAGAGAGAGAGAGAGAGAGAGAGAGAGAGATTGCATTGCATAGAGAATATATATACATATATATAGAGAGAGAATATGTTGAAGAAGAAATTTTCAGAAAGCTCAACCACCATGACGCTTTAGGACTTCCATGGTAGTTCCATACCTTTTGATCACCAAAGGTCCTGGGGAAACCCTAATTTAAGATCCAATCATAAGTTGTGACCTAGGTCTGCTAAGGTAGTGAGAAACTTGATGATAAGACTTTTTTCTTGAGTCCCAATACCCACATTGGTTAGAATTTCAATGAGAATGAGCATAAGCCTTTAAGTGGTGTATCGGGTCCACATAGAATAGTCGGTGATTAGAGCATTCATGCATTGCCGATACGTACAGCCTATTTTATTTTTATTAACTATTTTAACCAAAAAAATCATATCCCAAACAAAGCTTAAATCGGTTATTCATCCACTGGCAGATTGTCCACTCAAGAGATTTTGTCTCTGGCATCTCAATTGTCTAGCAGTAGTGTGAGTTAATATGTAGGGAGTGTCCTATTCTGTTTTTATTCTTGATACTTGTTTAGAAAATGTTTCTGTGAACCAGAATAACATGTTATTATTTACGCCAATTTTGACCCTTTTTTAAAAATTTTAAAAAAAATCATAGTCAACATGGATCTTTATTTGATAAATTTTGATAAGAGGATTATAAAAATACTAATTTTATTAAAAATTAACATATAGATCAAAACTTATATCATTTTAAAGTTTAAATATTAAATTATTCACTAAGGATATTTTGGTAATAGAGGTGAGTGCTGGACTTTTTAAGAAAAACTTTTTGTGTTTGTCCTTAATACATTGAAATTTTATTATGAGAGGATTTTGACTAAATTTCCTATATTGATTTCGATGTAAAATGTATTTTTTTAAAGAATATTTTATTTATTTTTTATTTATTGTTATTTTTTAATTGAACAAAAAATAAGTAAAATATTTATAAAAAAATCTTTTTCATCATAGTTCCGAAAATTACTTACTAGTTAAAATCCTGCAAGTCAATTTTTATGAAGTTCACTTCCAATTATTATCTCTTTCAGCACATTCGACATTTTCTAATAGGTTCCCACCTCACTAAAAGCAATAATGGACATTTTATTGAATCAGAATTTTACTTTACACAATAGAAAATTTGTATTTTGAGTGTCAACCAAACGTCAAAAAATAAAATTAAAAATATTATTTTATGCAAAACTAGTTTACATCAAAAATAAATTTGGTGTAAAATATTTTATGTTGAAACAAATGGAGCTTTAATTAAAAAATTAATATGTGATTCAAATTTATTGTAAGTGGTTTGAAATTATTTTTTGTGATTCAAAAATTTTTATTTTAAGTGTCAACCACGTATTCGAATTAGTTTTGTATAAATTATTTATTTTCTCACCGTTCATTTTTTTTTCATACAAAATTTATTTGAACACGTGGTTTTTATTATTCGATCGAGTTGATTTTTTTCATGGATGATGTACTTAACTAATCCTAAAATATGAACGGTTTGAACTATCGAAACGAGACCCAGAAATAGGCCCATGTCACAAATTGGATGGTCGAGTTGTGATCTTTATTTGGAGACAAGCTGGACTTTAATTAAAGAAAAAGTAAAAGAAAAAAGTAAGATATAATATTGTGAGATCCAAAAAATCCTCTCACATGGATTGTTGATGAGATTCAACGAAGAGATGAGTTTTGTCTCATAGATCTGCCAAAATAAACATGGTTGATGCTACCCAACTTGAGTTGCCAGCCAAGAATACTCCGATGATAAAGTTAGAATCTTCAAGCAAAGAGAATAGAGGAAAGTTAGAATCTTCAAGCAAAGAGAATAGAGGAAGAAATGAATAAAGTGTTAGTGTGTGTTGTGCAGAGATGAGGGCCCCCTACCTTCAATGTGATGCTTTCCTTTTATAGAGGTTGGTGTGATATTTGCTTGATGGGCTTCCTTACTTGGGTTAGGCCCATTGTTAGAACTTGTTTGGATTACTCCCAATAATCTGGTATTTTTTGGACCACCACATCTAGTAATCATGTTTGTACTTTGTCACCAAAACAAGAAAGATTATTGATAACATTTAGAATAATAATTTCATTATCTAATAATCATGTTTGCACTTTATCATTACCAATGGATCCAGGTATGATGTCTATTTTGCGGCAGGACGTATTATCAGTTAATTCATCTAATCTTGCTTTGAGTGAATTCTTTTTGAACAATGTTAAAATAGTTGTGGGTAATGGTAGAAAGATTCAGTTTTGGATTGATAACTGGTTTAACAATCAGAGTTTAAGTGAAGTCTTTCCCAGATTGTTTTCATTGTCAATTGAGAAAAATGGTTCACTGTTGCATTTTTTTCCCAAAGAAAAAGAGTGGGTAGTGACTGGAAGCTAACTTTTAGAAGGCTTCTTTTTGCTTGGGAAGAGGAGGAAGTGTTTAATTTTTATGATTTGATACAGAATGCACCAACTCTAAATGCATTGGTTGATGATTCTTGTTCTTGGCTAGCACACTCTTCTGGGTCCTTTACTATGGCAATAGTTTGGAAATGGGTGGAATCATCCAAAGGGCTTGAAATTGCAATTACAAAGAGCATTTGGAGTAATATAGCTCCCCTCTCCCCCAAAGTGTAATTTTTGAGTTGGCTAGCTTAGAGAGGCAGGATTAAATCCTCAATTTTCTTACTTAGGATTGGAGTGTTGAATCCTAATGCCAACAAACTGTGTGTGTTTTGTAAATCTGAAGTGGAGTCCATGAATCATGTGTTACTGTACTGTCATATGATCTGGAGAGTTTGGTATGATATTGTGAAATGGTGGAACTTGAATTGGGTCATCCCTGGTTCTGTGAAGGCACTTTTGCATTGGTGGTTAGGTACAAAATGTAAGTTTCAGGTGAAGGAAATTTGGAAAGTAGCCTCATTAGCATTGATGTGGGCCATGTGAAAGCTTAGGAATGAGTGTTTGTTTAAAGAGGCAAAACCAAATTTTGTAGAATTGATTGAGTTGGTAAAGGTCAGAGTTGCTTTGTAGGCAAAATCAAATTTGAAAGAGTTGAAGTACTCAGTTCATGATATAGTCTCTAATCTGAAGCAGGTATGCTATTGTGTGTAGCAGGGAGTCAACCTTGTTAATGCGGCAAAAATGGAGTGTACCTAGTTGTTGCTGCTGCTAGTTGCTATTAGTTATTGTTAGGGAAGTGTTCTTGCTAAGAAAGTATTCTTGCTGCTAGTTGCTGCACTTAGTTGCTGCCAGTTGCTACTGCTGTTGTACAGCTGTTTTTGGCCTCAGAATCTTCAACCAGTGTTGAAAATGTGCATTTGCTAGAAGATTTATTGGTGGAAAGCTGCTGTTTTTATTGTGCTGTTGTTCTGTTTTGACGTTGCTTTGATTTGTTGATTGTTGTTTTTTTCTTGGCTTTGGTTGGTAGCTTACTGACTCTTGATGGCGTGCTAGTAAGGGATTGGGTGGACATATTGGTGCCAACCTAGTTGGAATTGATATGTTTCGTTATGATACTTTTTGCACTCATCTTTTTTCTTTTTTTGATGTAATGATTTCTTAGATCATCAATAAAAGTTTTCTTTTGCAGATTAAAAAAAAAAAAAAAAAACACGTTAAGAATACATTTATATACCCTTCAAACAATAAATATCATGTTATTCATGTATTCAAATAAATATGTAACTGTTTGTACCATTTTCTATTTGTACCTTTTTCACTACAAATATAATGTAGATTTCCTAACCACAATTCCACATTTTTCAGGCATATTACTTTCTTCATACAAAATTATTTAAAAACTCAATAAATGCATACTAAACAAAATAAATCCAAATACAGGCCATTCTATTATTCCCAACCAACTACAAATAATAAAATATTAAAAATTATAAAAATAGTTTTTTAGCAAAGTATTATAGTCATACTTATATATTATAATATCCACGTTTGTTTATGTTTGTACATGTATTCTTGTTAGTTCCACCTTGCATATACAATCTTGTCATCACATTTCATTTGTAAAATTTTTATTACGGCCTATTTTGGGAAGTTGGTAATAATCAGCTTTTTGGTAAAAAGCTGCTTATAAGCAGTTTATAAGCAGCTTTTTTGTGAAAGAGGAAGTTGGTAATAATCTGAAAAGCAGATTATTACCAACTTCCCAAAAGAAGCCGTAGGGATAAGCAAATTTCTTACGTGACTACTAGATAATTATGCCATCTCTAAGGAGGGATAAGCAAGCCTCGCCCTGAGATTTTCTGGTCCAAAGTTGATAATTAATTGATAAATTTTCGAGGGTCTTCACATCTCTTTTTTTTTCATTAAATAAAAAAAAATTGAAGGTAAAAAACAAAAAATTTGTGTCAAAATCACAAAAAATACTTAGCATTACATTACAACAACTAATAAGTATCGCTTGATTCTCGCTCTTCTTACATTTCACTACAACAAAAACATACTTTAGTGGCACTACACTAGTGGCATATTTTTAGAAAATGCCACAAAAAATGATATTTAGTGGCACGTTTTTGAAAAATGCCACAAAACGACAAACATAAAAGGCTCTAGTGACATTTCAATGAACAAGTGTCACAAAACTACAACAAAAACATACTTTAGTGGCACTACACTAGTGACATATTTTTAGAAAATGCTACAAAAATGATATTTAGTGGCACGTTTTTAAAAAATGCCACAAAATGACAAACATAAAAGGCTCTAGTGACATTTCAATGAACAAGTGTCACAACACTACAACAAAAACATATTTTAGTGACACCATACTAGTGGCATGTTCTTAAAAAAGTCACAAAAAGAATATTTTGTGGCATTTTTTAGAAAAATGTCATAGAGCCACAAACATACAAGGCTCTAGTGGCATTTCAATTAAAAAAGTGTCATTTCACTACAACAAAAATGTCACTACAACAAATTTACACTTTAGTGACACTACACTAGTAGCATGTTTTTAGAAAATGTCACAAAAATAAAAATTGGCATTAAATGTTTTAGAAAAATGCCACAGAATCACAAAACTTATAAGGCTCTAGTGGCATTTCAATAAAGAAATGTCACATCAATTTTATGACATTTTATAAAATAATGACACAAAATTATATGTTTGTGACGTTTACCAACAGATACCACTAAACTTTAGTTGCAATGGCATTTTTTTAAAAATGTCAGGACACTAGGTACACTACAACAAAAACATACTTTAGTGGCACTACACTAGCGGCATATTTTTAGAAAATGCCACAAAAAATGATATTTAGTGGCACGTTTTTGAAAAATGCCACAAAACGACAAACATAAAAGGCTCTAGTGACATTTCAATGAACAAGTGTCACAAAACTACAACAAAAACATACTTTAATGGCACTACACTAGTAGCATATTTTTAGAAAATGCCACAAAAATGATATTTAGTGGTACGTTTTTTAAAAATGCCACAAAACGACCAACATAAAAGGCTCTAGTGACATTTCAATGAACAAGTGTCACAAAATTATAACAAAAACACACTTTAGTGACACTATACTAGTGGCATGTTTTTAGAAAATGCCACAAAAATAATATTTGGTGACACATTCAGATAAATGCCACAAAGCCACAAACATATAAGGCTCTAGTGCCATTTCAATAAAGAAATGTCACATCAATTTTATGGCATTTTATAAAATAATGACACAAAAAATTATGTTCATGACACTTACCAACAAATGCCACTAAACTTTAGTAGCAATGGCATTTTTTAAAAAAATGTTAGGACACTAGGTAGGTGCAAATTACTTTTTATAGCACTTAGGTGAAAAGTTTCATAAACAAATATTTTATAGCATTTTGAGAAATGCCACTAAGTCAAAAACTTTCCAAGCTTATAATGGCATTTTTGAAAAAAATAAAAAATGCCAATATATTTTAAAATTTTTTACAATGTAGTAAATGATTAAAAATAAATAAATTAAACTCAATATACACTACAGGAAAAAACATAATCGGCGACTAAATTTCTTGACCAAAAAAAATTTGGTCGCTGAAAGTATAGCTTTCAGCAACCAAAACAACATTAGTAGTCAAAAGTAAAGCTTTTTGATGACTAAAAAAATTTTAGTAGCCAAAAGTCTATAATTGGCGACTAAAAAATAAGTTTAGTCGCCAAAAGTGGTTATTTTTAGCGCGGGAGAACTAAAATCCTAAGGCGGGAATTAAATTTTTTGGCTACCAAAATTTTGGTAGCTGAAAGTGCATTTTCGGTGACCAAATCCGATTTTGGTCGGCAAAAGTTAAGTTTTTTAGCAACTAAAAAATAATTAGTAGTCAAAAGTATAGAATTGGCGACCAAAAAATATTTTTAGTCGCCAAAAGTGGTCTTTTTTTATTTTACTAGTAAATAGTTTATTTTACATAAATTATGTTCAATAAAATAATTATGTTTATACATATACTTTTATATTAATATAGATGCATGTACTATATAAATAATATATGTTGCATATATAATCATATGGTGCTATAGAGGTGTAGTGGGAAGAGTGTATAAGGTTTATGGTGCGGGAGGTTGGCGGTTCGAGTCTCTGCAAGAGCAAATCAAATTGTTCTACAACGAATTATCGTCACGAATGGCACTTGATAGCATCACGAATAGTGCCTACCATGACATTAAAGTGTCACTGAAAGGTTTTAGTCTTGATGGTGTAATGACACTTATAAGTGTCACTAACTCTTTTTTTAATGGCGCTTGATAGTGCCACAAATAATATCTACCATGACATTAAAATGTCATTGAAAGTTTTTAGCCATGATGGTGCAGTGGCACTTGCAAGTATCTACTGTGACACTCGTATCTACCGTGGCACCGATAGAAGTGGCACTTGTTCAAAATGCCACAAGACCAAAAAATGTCATTAGAAGAATAGTTTTGTGGCACTTTCAAATGTCACTAAACTAAGAAAATGTTGTAGTGTTTTTAGAAATAAATAAATCAATCATACTTGCATAATCTAATTTTTTTACAAAATAATTTTCAATGGATAATAATGCTAATTATTTTTAATGGGCCTTTCAATTTTTTAAATGAGTCAATTTATTTTAAATTAGTTTGGGCATTTCTTAATTTTTTTGGGACTTCAAACATACCTAATATATTACACTAAACTATAATAAGAGGGGGCCTTTTTTGGGTCTATTGTCAATGGATAAAAATACTAATTTTTTTAAATAGGCCTTTCAGTTTTTGAATGAGTCAATTTATTTTAAGTTAGTGTGGGTCTTTTTCATTTTTCTTTTAGACTTAAAACGTACCTAATATATTACATTAAATTATAATAGGAGGTGGTCCCTTTTTTGGATATATTTTAAGGGGCCCTAGGCCATGGCCTGGTGGGCCTATGCCCAGGGCCGGCCCTGGGGATAAGAATATGAAACTCGTCTACAGAAAAAGACGAAATCAGAATTTTATATTAGAGAGATTAGAAGGCAAATAATATTTTTTCGCTTTATATACAAATACATATGTATGTATAATATGATATATAAATTATATATAGGATAAACTATAAATAGATCATAATAGTTGGATTTAACTCCCAATGAAAATAAATCCTAGTAAATGCGTTGCTAAAAATAATTTTTTGTGGCGATTTTTTGTATATGTCACTAATATTGACAATTGGTAACTTTTTTTGGTCATGATTTTTATAAATTATTACTAAACTTATAATTAGTGACATTTTTCTGTGATGAATGTTTCAAATGCACTGAAAGTTGAAACTTAGTGATATTTTTTTGTGACGATTTTTTTAAACTATGGCTAAAATTTATAATTAATTACATTTTTTCTGACAATTTTTAAACTGTCATTGAAAATTAATAATTAATGACTTTTTTTTAATAGTATTTGATAAAAAAACGTCATTAATTCTCACAGAACCTATTGGACAATAAGTTCATTTATTAAAATCTACACGTAAGTCTGTCTTATATATACACATAAAATTAAATTAAATACTATAGAAATAATCTCTAATAGGATGGATAAATTTTTTTGGTAAAAAATAAAAAGAAAATGGAAGATGGCAAATGAATGAGATATATATCTTTTATATTAAGATGTCATTTTTTTTGAAATAAAATATATATTTTTAAGAGTGTTATGGCAAACAAAATTTTTCACGGAAAGAGTGAGGTCATGACTCGTTGTAGTCTTCTATTAATTCCATCCCCATCTACAGCTAGAAGGTGATGGGCTTCTCTCCTGTTGGTATCTCGGGTTTCTAGCTTCTTTAAGGTAGAGGATTGGAAGACGGAAGAACGACGTTGATCGGTTAGGGTTTGGTTGTTGCCCAACTCCAACTCCTTTAGAGCATTCACAATAGACACACTAAGTTGTGTGTTAGTGTCAGGTGCCAACTTTTGGCTAGCTGAGGGTATTGTTTGTGTAATAACCCCGACCCTAATTAACGCTAATTGGTACTTAATTATGCCTACTAGTAATTAAGAGGGAATCTGGAATTAATTTGCATGTGTATTGCATGGATTATGTGATTCTATCTTTTCGGTGTAGAAATATCTGTTCGCATTTTAGTTTCGGTTTGCGAATTGGAAGCCTTATCGGCGCCCGATTCCGAAATTGATTAGTGTTTTAGACTAGTTAGAATTTATGTAATTTTATGGTAGGTTCAATTAAAATTTGATTTGGAGTGGTTAAATTAGATTAAATAATGATATATTAGTGAACCTAGGTATTTACCCTTTTGCCATTGTGAGTGGGCTACCTTTGTTTCATCTTGTGTGAGGTGTCATTACACTACTCTATCATATTTTGCTGAGGAAAAACGTAGGTGAGAGGGAGAGGAGAGAAAAACTTAGTTTTAACAAAGATTTCGGCTAGACACTTGGAGATTTGAAGGTGTATAACAACATTGAGCCCCTAAGACTTGGAATTGGAAGCAAAGGTAGGAGATTTCTCTTTTATTTGTAAGTTTAAAAGTAATCCTTGCATGTTAATTTGGTGTTTAAGGTTGGAAAAGAGTTTAACATGTTGAATTGAGGTCCATAACATGCATGCATGTACATGTTCATAGAAATTGAAGTTGTTTTGTATCAAATCTTCACATGCATGGTCATATTTTAGCTTAGGTCCTTGAATTCATCAAAATTCTGAGTTTAATTTTGCTTTGGATCATGTTTTGGAGCATTGAGATTCAATTGGACTCATGTATGTTTGTTTAAACTTTGTTCTTGATGATTTATGAAAATTGTGTTCAAATTGACTCACTTTTGGCCCTTGATTTTACAAATTAGCTTTTGAAACTTGTTATACTATGAGTTTGAAATGTTTTTCCAGAAAATGGGCTCAAGAGGTCGAGTTTTGAGCTATAGAATGCTTAGTTTGAGCTTGGGAGGCAAATCTGGAAATTCCAGAATTTGGCTTCCTCGCTCGAGCGACCACCCTTGTCCAGGACTCCGCTCGAGCGAGCATCAAGCGTGTATCGCGCGGAAAAAATCAGCAACCAGTACTTTTTCATTTTTGCAGATCGCTCGAGCGAAGGAGTTCTCGCTCGAGTGAACCCTTTGTTTTTGCAAGCTCGCTCGAGCGAGACCCCTGTTTTCAACAACTTTTGAAAAATGTCTTCTAAGGCATTTTTGCATCCTTATTCCATCCTAGGCATTCCTAGGCCATGTTTTAGACTCCATATTAAGGATAAGAGGATAGGTACACACTTAGAACCAATGATGTAAGTTTGTACAATTAGAATGCGTATTTCAAGTGTGTATCCGTTATGTGTTATGTAGGTCGTGTGCCGCATTCTGTTTGACCATTTGGCTCCATCTATCTGTTTCAACACCCACTGTGAGTAATAACATAGTAAAGATATGTTCAACTGCACATATTTTCTGTGTGATAAAATGAGATTTGTTTTCTGTAAAGATATGTTCTGTACAATGAATGATTGTTCGATTTCTAACATGTATCGTGACATCCTTAGTATTATGTGATATCTACAGCCATTACCCGGTATCAGAGGTTCCTTTATGGAACTGGTTATTCGTAACCTCACGCGTATGCGTTCTGTCTGTGCTCTGTTACCCGTACCGGAGGCCCGCCATGGGGGCTTTGTTGTTCTGTTCTGTTACCCGGATCCGGAGGTTCATTCTTGGAACTAGGTTATTCATAACCTTACGCTTACGCGTTCTGTTCTGTTACGCTTATGCGTTCTGTTCTGTTATGCTAAAAGATGTATCACGTAAATTTAATCATGACTTATGATTTCTGTCTATATACGATCTGGACAAATTATGGTTTTGATATGGAACTGAATTATGTTTTCTGAATCTGTATGAACTCATTCATTGAAACCCCTTTACTCTGTTTATTATTCACTGGGCTTTCGCTCACAGTTTACTATATATATGTAGGTGAGCCGGCACATGACCAGGGCCAGAGTTGAGGGCCTTCTGTTCCTTTTTGTCAGCCAACTGTTGTGCCTCCCGAGGAGGTTCCGGTCGAAGCCTAATGCCATGGCTGTTTTGTCTTCATGCTAGTCAATGTTTGTGTTTTGTAATGTCAGATCTTGGGGATACATTCTGTAAATATTTTGTACATATTGGTATACTGTGACTAGCATGTTATGTATATAAATAAGTTTTAAATCCTTTGTCCCATGTACGTTATCACAGCTCATTGGACCTTGTCTTTTATGTGTTATTGCTTCCGCAGCCCCTTAATAGTTGTCAATCTGTTCAGAGGCCTTCTATAATCCACGGATTACTGGCCGGTTACGACGCTAAACCTACAGGGGTGGGTTTGGGTCGTGACAGTTTGGTGCTGCAGTGGATGGGTTAACGTGTGTGTTAACTGTTTGTTATCTGTAGCGATGGTTTTAACTAGCGAAGGGGGCGTGTTTTTGGTCTTATTGGTTGACCGGTCAACGGCAAATTTTATTTTATTTTTTATTTTTTTTTAGACTTGAAATTTAATTTTGGGCTTGAAATTTTTGATTAAACTAAATTATTTATTTATTTTATTTATTATACACACACACACACATATATATATATATTTAACACACACCTTAACACATCAATTGTACCACCACTCACTCTCTAAAAATTAACAAACTCTTAACACATCATAACAAACATTTTTGGGGTCCACTTTTATTACTTTTTGTCATATAACACACCTTAATACAATTTTTTCGCCATCCCATTGTGGATCCATTTAGTGGAATAATTTGCTCAACTTGCACTGACTCAAGCCAATACCGGAGACTGACGATGACGATGCAAACAATCAAAACAAGCCAAAAGTAGAAATGAATCCCGAAAACATTCAACGCTTGATTCAAGCTTGCGCCAAGCAGGAACTCTAGAAGTCCGAAATCAGTGTAAGGTTGGATGCAGAAGATAGCACAGAGACAATGAATGGCAAGAAATTGGAAGGCCAACATGCAAGCAATGGACTTTTCTGAGTAGTAGTAGAGACCGATGTTTTCGAAAAAGAGAAGAGCAGAGCCAAGGATCCTCCCGATGCGTTCGTAGCCAGCAAAGAAGCGATCGACTTGCGGATTGGCTTGCAAAAATACAAAAGTTTTGTAGTGCAAAACGCAGAGGATAAACCATGATAAGAATGTTGTTATTGCCATCAAGGTAACTAGAACGGTTGTTTTGCTGAACACATCCATGTGGAGAAAGAAAAATAGCCATCCGATTGAGGAAATGAATCCGAGGTAGTTCCAGAAAACGAGACTCGGCCGAACTTGATGTAACATTATTGATGGAGGAAGAAAAAAGAAAGAAAGATGATTTGAGCTGAGAACCAAAAAATTGAGATGGGGTTTTAAGAGAATCAGACGAGTCTGGAATCAATGTGTAAGGTCTAAAATGAATAAGTCAAAGTCATTTTGCGTCAAATTTAGACCACTAATTTTGGTGTTCTAATGGAGTACTAATGACATAGCAATGAATAAAAAAAAGAAACAAATCAAGATCAAAACATCACATCACTGTGGGTAGAGCTCACTGTCAACTCATTAGAGCTACCTTTAGAGCTCAAAAATCCAAAGCATTTTTCCAAGAATTTTATGCAGAGACAAAATTAAGAGAAGATTATGGGGTTATGACTCTCTTATTTCTGTGAATATTATTATTTGTTATAGAACTTTAAATATATATATCATTTTATATATAAAATGGTTTCTTAGTATAAAAAATATGTCATTTTTTTTAACTTGAATTCTCTTTCTATTTTACATTAAAAAAAATTTATTCATCATATTTGAAATTACTTCTATAATATTTAATTTTTTTTATGTATATATAATTTATATATCATATATACATATATGTATATTTTATGTACACGGTGAAATCTTTTTTTTTTTTTAACCCCTCCGATAATAAAATCATAATTCCATCCTTGATCATATGTATTAATTATTTCAAAATCAGTCATTTGTTCGCGTACGTATCATACGTATTAATAGGTCAGTGTCGCGTAGGACACTCAAAGAACTTGTGAAAGAGGGTGACCCATTCAAATTATGGGAGTTTATGAGAGTTCGTTATATGAGTTTGAGGAAATATCATTTTGTATTTTAAATTTTTATGTATTTTTTAATTTGAATATCACATTTTGTATAATATCAATTTGTCTTTTAAATTTTTAAAATCTTGATCAATTTAGTTCATGTCGCCATATTCCATCTATAATCAAATGAACTTGTTGATATGACACCAAATTTCATTTTGAATTTCATTTTATACATAAACTATACCTTAAAAATCAATTAGCCCTCCAAATATTAAAAGAAAATTAATATTTAATTAATAATTTTTATCTCAAAAATGAAAATATTAAATTTTAAATAAAAAAAATTGAGTATTAGTCTTGTTGAGTATTTTTTAGACAATAATTGAATTTTAAATTTTCCCTCACTCAATTTTGAAATTTCTATTACTCGATCAATTATATTGAAATTAATTTGGGAAATAAACTAGTTACGATTGCGTGCACGCACATACATAAAATAGCCAAGAAATTTTTGACCCAATAAGATTTTTCAAGATCGACTCGAGATAATTTGAGATCTATGAAACACAAGTACAGATATGAATATTGATACTGGTACGATATTGGTACATCAATACAGTAAAATCTTTAAAAAAATAAGATACAAGTACAACTTGATACGTTTGTAAAAAAATATTTATTTTTAATTTAGAGTAATAAAAAAATTGATTAAATAGTTTAATTTGTTAAGATCCAACATACAATTGACATTTAATGCCAACAATATACGTATAAGATATACCAAAATTAAATATCATTATATTAAATAACTTACAAATCATAATTTAATTTTAAAATCATGTTAAGTAGGGGTGAATAGCGGATATACCAATCCACTAAAACTGACCGAACCGAACTGAACCGCCGTATTTTGGACGGATGCGTGATGACGAGCGGACGGTTGCGGATTAATTTTTTCCAATCCGCTAATTTGGCGGACGGATGGCGGATTTGAGATTCCTTTAGCCACAACCGAACCGCCAAACTGCGAGCACCCCTAATAATTTATAAGACTTTATGTTTTCAATTTATTTAAATATTTTGTTTGTATTTTCAATTAAAAAATAGTTTAAATATTTTGTTGAAAAAAAGTTTTCAACTTGAATATATTTTTTGAATTGAAAAAAATAAACGTATTATTTATATATATTTTTTTATTTTTAAATTTAACTTTAAAAATAATAAATAAAAATATGATATATGATGGTTGGTTTTTGTTTTCAAAAACATATATAGATGTAACAATACAGAGACATACAATCTCTACTACTGCCATGTTCATGGTTTTGGTGGTTTGAATTGTTATTATATTTTAAGAACCACATATTGTAATACTTTATGTAGATGAATCATGCTGTGATTGTAATATATGGATGAACCATGCAGTGATTGTGATATTTTAAAGTTTCAAACTTTCTTTTTTTGATGAGACATACAGTGATCATAATAATTTTTTAAGTCATTGACTGTAATACTTTCTTTTTTTCTTGTTTTTGAGGAAGTGCACAAGTTGAATTATGTTGAAAATTTATAAAATCTTAAACCATCAAATCGCATCCATCCGCCAAACCGCTAATCCGCTCAATCCACATCCGTTGGATTGGCGGACGGATGCGGATTGATTTTCTCCAATCCGTCAATCTGGCGGACGGATGGCGGATTGGAGGTTCCGTGGCCGCAACCGACCTGCGCCCACCCTTAATGTTAAGCATAAAACTAAAAAATGAAAAAGAAATCTAGTAAATTTTTTTTTTTTTTTATATCTGTAGTAGAAGAAAATATTGTTTCAACTGAGTTACTACACAACTTGGGTATATACACACCAAAAATTAAGAAGAAAAAATTTGAGTATGTTTTGTGTACCCGGTATGTATGCAGAAAGACCATACACCGGTAAGTACTCGGTATGGATATAACATGTTTGTCAAAGTACCTATATTTCATATTCTCAAGATAATTATAAATGAGAATTTATATATTTTTTATTATTTTTTTGCAAAGTATGTATTATTTATTTAAAATTTAATTTTTTCATTATTGAGATAAAAAATTATTTATTAAATATTTATATATTATTATTTTTTATTTGGGGGGCTAATTGATTTTTAAGATATAGTTTGGAGGGTAAAATAAAGTTCAAAATGAAATTTTGTGCCACGTCAGTAAGTTCCTTTTGATTGTAGACGGAATGTGACGGCAGGGTCAAATTGATCAAAATTTTAAAGTTTGAGAGATAAATTGATATTATACTAAAGTTTGATAATCAAATTAAAAAATGCATGAAAATTTGGAGGACAAAACAATAATTTCTCTATGAATTTTGAGAATTTCTTATGCAAAGGTGCAATTGCTCCATCAGCTACACACCTGGAGAAGCAAACAAATGTGCAGCTGTACTAACAAATTTAAGAGTTAACTACCAAGACAATCTGGTTGTTCTTGATGACTCACCAAGTGCCATAAGTCTGCTGATAGCAGACATGGTGGGTGCATCTTATGAATCAATATATATATATATATATGAATTTTGAGAAAAACATACGAGTGAAATTTTCAGAATATATTTATTAAGTGTATATGTATTACCAAGAGTGAGTTGGTACATTTTGTGATAATTACTAATAACACATTTAACAAATTATATTTTTTTCTTAAATTAGAATTTTCTTTTAATAAAAAAAATTACTTTATGATTCTTTTATTTATTTATTTTTTTGATAGCCAAGTCTTGAGTTGTTGGTATGGATACTGATTTTTGATAGCCAAGTTTCTCCCTCACCATTTGATGATGGAATAGAACTTCTCTATTACAAATATGAAATGAAGAGGATCACAATCCTCTCCAAGGAGTAAGTTCGAAGTAATTAAAGCGGACAAATATTAAATATTTTAAGAACTCATTAAATATTTTATTTCATTGATAATAATAATAATAATAATAACTTTTTTTTTTTTTTTGAGATTTTCTTAGTCAACCTTACTTGGGTGATTCAACAAAAAAAACCTTAGGTGATGAACAACAGAAAGTCTATAGTTCTAGAAAAATAAAATAAGAAAGTCTTGGCCACTTTTAATAATGATAATGATTTATATATGTTTAAACAAGTTGTCATAGACTCATAGCATGATTGGCCACTTTTGAATAATTTTCTAATTATTATTTTTGGGTTTGTAGACCCACTGGACAAAGGGGCCTAATAATCTTGAGCCACATTTGGCTACTTGTTGAATACTAAAAATAAAATTTTTTTTGTCAAATTGGCCTAATAAAATTTTTTTGTCAAATTGGCCTAATAATTTTGTCAAAAAATTTTGTCAAATTGGCCTAATAATTTTGTTAATACTAAAAATACTAAAGTGGCCTAATAATTTTCAAATTTTGTCTTTTATTTTTTCTAACGAAACTAAAAATTACTTTCATAAAATAAAAAATAAAAAAATAAACATTATTTTCATATGATTCTTGAGACGAAAATAATTTTTGAAATTTAAAAATTTTGCTTGATATTTATTTTTTTGTCAAATATAATTTTACCCAAATTTAAAAATATTATTTGACGTTTATTTTTTTAATATATAATTTTAAAGATTATTTACTGTATTTCCCTTTCTACTTTTAAATTGTCAATTGAGTTTACTAAATTCTTAAAATATATAAATTAAAATCTATTTAGTTCTTAAAGTATTTATCCAAACCCATTTAATCCCTGATAGAATTACAAAAATAAAATATAGGCTCATAAATATTATAAATTAATAAAAAGTCTTACATAGGTAAGATTTTATTTCATTAAAAAAAACTAAATTTATATTATGTTTTTAAAAAAGAGTTTTATTTCACAGTGTGTTTAAATTAGTGTCAGAGCTTAGTTTTTATAATTTTTTCAATAAAATTACATAAGTATTAGATATACTGAAAGTAGAATCTAATAATTTAAATAATACTATTTCACTACAAATAATAATAGAACAAAATAATATATTAATTAATTTATTTTTATAAAATTTAATATATTAAAAATTTAAGATTTATTTTTTTATAAAACTCAAATCCTGAGATTTTTTTTTTTTGTTTGTAATTATCCCAAAATATTATAAATAATTACTCTTACCCTTATAAAGGAAATTCATTAGAAAAACGTGTGCCCACTTGTTAAAAACATAATAGAAATTTAAAATTTCTCTAAAATAAAATCTTAACTATTTAAGGTCTTTTACTAATTTATAATATTTATGAGCTTATATTTTATTTTTATAATTCTTTTAGGGATTAAACAAGTTTGAATAAAATATTTTATGGACTAAATAGATTCAATTGATAGCTGATAGACTAAATAGACTTTGATATACATAGTTTAGGGACTTAGTAGACCCAATTGATAGTTTAGGACTAAATAGATAATTTGACAATAGTTTAGAAGTAGAAAGTGAAAAAATACTAATTTTAATAATTATATATGCAAGTATATTGTGTGTGAGTACTAGTAAAAAAAATTTTACAAAGTACTAATTTGTACCACAAATTTTTTTTTTTGATTATGTATATAACAATATTATATATTCTCACAAAATTAATTCAAAAAAATATATTTATGAATCACTTTCATCTAAATATGGCTTACATCACATTACATTAATTTTAAATCTACATTATACACTGTCAAGATAAAATTTTAGATAAATAATTTATTTTTTAAATCGAAACTGCTACGTTGCTTGAAATTGTCGAGCTCGAAATTGGCTCGAATCCAAAACCACGCCGTTTTGGAGATTTATTTTCGTTTTTTGGAAGATGAAGGTGAAGCAGAACCAGAAGCGAAGGGGCCAACAACAAGTGGTGGGGCCAAGTGGAGCAGAACCAGAAGTACAGAACCAGAAGATCAAGGAAGAAGAAGAAGAAGAAAGAGGCAAAGGCGGAGGAGGCGGAGGCGACGGCGGACGAGCTGCGACGAGGGACGAGCGACGAGCTGCGACGATCGGCCGACGGCGGAAGCAGAGGGGCTCGGCCAACGGCGGAAGCGGAGAGGCCCTCTCTTCTCTCCATTCCCTCTTCCCCTCCTCTTTCTCTTCGCCTCTCTTCTTACTCTCTTCTCTCTCTCTTTCTCCTCTGTCTGTATTGAAAAACAAGAAAAGGAAAAGAGAAAAAAAAGAAGAAAGAAAAGAGGCGAGGGAGGCGAGGACTTTCGAGCCAATTCGAGCCAATATATTCGAGCTACGGCTCATTTTCCTTTTTTAATACATGAAAAGCCCTAAATTTAATACTTTGCCTTGGCTCGAGGATCTGAGGGCCAGCCCTAATCTCAAATTTTCTCTCCATCAAGTAGTCGTTGTTTCTTCGGTAATGGTAAATTTTTCCATGATAAATTAGTATGCTCGGTAACTGTACATTTTCCATTGTCTCTAAATCATTTTCATATACTCCATATTTCACTAGCCTTAGGGATGAGATAGGACGTTAAGACTTGCCACAACTTTCCTCATTAGTGGCCCCTCTAGCGATTGGAGGTTAAGTATCAATTTGTAAATGAAATAGAGTATTGTTCTAAAAATATT
Source organism: Camellia granthamiana (assembly GCA_036172215.1). Taxonomy (NCBI): domain Eukaryota; kingdom Viridiplantae; phylum Streptophyta; class Magnoliopsida; order Ericales; family Theaceae; genus Camellia; species Camellia granthamiana. The sequence continues at coordinate 58,290,460 of CM069914.1, read as the reverse complement.
GAATAAATTTTCCTCCTTTAGTGATCGAAGGTGCCGGATTTCTATCTTCTCCGGGAATGATAAGAGGTTAATAGGAATAAAAGGTTGCTCAACTTTCACCGGCTCAAGACAATAGCGTAAACCGGTAGTTAAATATTTTTAAGTTTTGTTACATCTCTCCATTTCGTCACCTTTAATTACATCTTCAATGAAGTAGCAAATAATTTTGAAAAGAGAGAGAAGAGTTTGAAAAAAATTGATTAGTTAATATTATTTATTATCTCATTAGAGGTGCAATATTGGGAGTAATAAAATGGGGGAATAGGACATTTCTCAAGATTTTTTAAGACCTCATATTAAATATTGAAAAATGATTCATCTCCACACAATTTTTTCCACCTCAAATTCTCCCAAATGATGTGACCAACAAAATTTGAAAACTTACTTGATTCACATTTAAATATTCCTTCAAAACTCTCCTTACATACATTCTATCTTACCATTTCATTAGGGGGACTCTGTGAAAAAGAAATTGTGTAGATTAGGGGTGATCGCGGATCGGGTTTGGTCGGGTAGTATCACATCTGCCATCCTTCTAAAATTAAGCAGATTGAAAAAAAATCAATCCGCATCTATCCACCGGTTTGGTGGATGCGGATTGAGCGGACCGTGTGGGTTGGCCGATGGATGCGATCAATTTGGTGGTTTGGACTTTACAAATTTTGAGTTTTTTTTTTTTATAATTATAATTCATAACTTTTACAATCTCCAAAAATTAGTAATCTGAAAAAATATGTATTATTTGTCTGTAATAGGCCATGGCACCGCACATATATATTTTTAAAGGAGACTTACGTGTAGGTTCTAATAGATTGACTTATTGTTCAATAGGTCATATGGAAATTAATGGTGTTTTTCATCAAACACTATTAAAAAAGGTCACTAATTGTTAATTTGGAGCTACAATTTGAAAATTGTCATAAAAAATGTCACTAGTTATAAGTTTTAGCGATAGTTTAAACAAATTGTCACAAAAAAGTCATTAATTTTTAACTTTAAGTGATAGTTTGAAAATTTTGTCACAGAAAAATCTCACTAATTGTAAGTTTGTGTTACAATTTATAAAAATCGTGACAAAAGAAAATCAGTAATTGTCTATTTTTAGCGACATGCAAAAAATTGTTATAAAAAAATTATTTTTAGCTACAATTTTATTACGATTTATTTTTAATAAGACTTGATGGAAATTAAGTCAAACTATTAGAACCTATTAGTAGTTCACTTTATTTTTTTTAAAGATATTGTTATCCATTTTCATAAAAGTATATATTTTATTATTTATATTCTATGTTATTACTAGTTAATAGTTTTTTTTTTTTTTCCAATTTCATCTACCAGGAAATCGGATTCATGCATGTGCAGAATGGTTGATCCGCCATCTGAATCGTATTCGCAAATTTTAAAATATATCATCCACATCCGCCCAAAATCAATCAAATTGGATCAATTTGATCAGATTGGGTGGATTCATAATCACCCCTAGTGTGAATATAGCATTGCTGTTAATATTTTATTTCATTGAATTTTTTGAAAATTAAGGTAATAGGTTTTATTTTTTATTTTTTTTATTTTGAGATAATAGATGATGGACAACAAACCGTCTATAGTTCTTTTAGAAAAATAAAGTCAGAAAGTGCTTTGGTTTTCAGATAGCTTTTTATTTATTATTATTATTTTATTTATTTATTTATTTTTGAACTCTAGATAGCTTGTTTGTTTGGATGTTGCTTTAAACCATCTGGAAAAAAAAAAAAAAAAATCAATTTAAATAAATTGTTGTGGGCTTATAATATGAATAAGTAATAGCCTTTGATGAAATTTTTTGAGTGATTTTCTATTTATTTATTTTTTAAATATATCATCCGCATACGCCCAAAATCAATCGAATTGGATCAGTTTGGTCAAATTGGGCGGATTCATAATCACCCCTAGTGTGAATATAGCATTGCTGTTAATATTTTATTTCATTGAATTTTTTGAAAATTAAAGTAATAGGTTTTATTTTTTATTATTTTTATTTTGAGATTGAGAGGGAGGTTTACGACCTAATATTGGGCCAAGCTAGTTTGGGCCAGAGGCAAGTCCTTGCTCGGCCAAACGTTGGGTTCGTTCTAGACCGAGGACTCAGTCCGGTCCAGTTGGGCCAACTTCGGATTGCCAATCCGGAGGGAATGTGCGCTCTACAGGGTTGGACGAGATTAGCCCTCTCAACATCAGGATGGACCCAGCAAGAGTTTGATCATGACTAAGGAGCTCGGTCGAGCCACGGTGTGGAATTGTCATGGAACCCGACAAGAAGCTCGATCGGAAGGTGTTGACGCCGCCCTGTGCCAAGCGTAGCTCGGTGGAGAGTACTACGCGGCGCCACGGGACTACATGAAGGAGATTCCGTTGTCCGTACGTGTCCATACTGTTTGGCGGTTTCTTTAGGTGGTGTTTAGCTGTATTAGCGCTGACATGTAGGGAAACGTGATGCTTCCAGAGGGAAATGGGCGCAGAAGTGCGTGCAGAAACTATATAAATAGTGCTGCACCCCCATACTCCGGTCTAGAACATCCTCTGATCAGAACTCACCTACCACTTTGTCTCCTCTATTTTTTCTCTCTCTAAGTGTGCTAACTTGACCATTGGAGAGGTTTTCCGGCAGCACACTGCCAGGTAGCTCACCTTCATTGTGTTCTCAGGTCGATCGGAGTGAAGCGCAGCTTGGACATGAGAAGTACGGACAATGTCGGATAGTTGGCTCCCGTACAATTGGCACCGTCTGTGGGAAACTCTGACAGACAAAACCTTGTCCTCAAAGTTCTTTCGATCATCTATCATGGTGAACAATGACGAAGTCCCACTGTCTGCCATCGACGACATCACTCCAGAATCCGTTCAGAGAAGAGATGGTCCCTCCGCCATCCCTACCATGGTTGGCCTGGAGACCTCTCCTAGAGGGCTCCTTAGAGATGCGCAAGATTAGCGCGCAAAGAACACTGACCCCTCACAAAGTCCTGACAGGCATCGGTGGTGAAGAGAATCGTACGCTCAGCGCTTGGAGCATAAGCTAAGAGACCAAGATGCCGTTATTTGAAGGATGTCGGTGGAGATGGAGGCGCTGTAGTGGCAGGTCAAAGGGAAGGGTGTTGCTAGAGTGGATAACCACAGTGAGCGCACCCAACCCAGTCGTTTAGGCAGCTAGAACCAACGATGGACACCCTTCATTTCCATTACTAGAAATTATGGGGTTGGTGACGCTGACCCGCCAGCAGAGAAGTCTTGTGCGCGAGACAGCAGTTATCGCCACTCACGATTGTCGACGACGTCAAGATATTCCTGCTCTGCCCATGCGGAGGACTTAAGGGACGTTCTAGAGGAACGAGCATGCCGGTGGGAGGCGCAAAGGGTGTCGACACTGCAGCGGTTATCCCACGGAGGTCATGCTAGTGAGGAAGTCATAACGCTGCCACCTCACTCAGCTGTACTTGTTGCTTTGGACAAAGACTTGGCGAGGCTGAGCGCCACCCCCTTCTCCTACGAGATAGAGACCACACCGCTTCGTGCAGGTTTACACCAGCCCAAGTTTACGCTTTACGAGGGAAAAACCGATCCATACATGCACGTGAGCCACTTTCGGCAGGTTATGGCTGGATACCAGCGAAACAACGCTCTTATGTGCCTCATCTTCCCGTCAAGTTTGGGTGAGTTGGGCCTAAAATGGTTCAAGAGGCTGCCGGAGGAAATTATCGAAATGTGACAATAGTTGGCGGAAATATTCGTGACCCGATTCAAAATCAACACCAAAACGCTGAAGGAAGTCGACCACCTTCTAAGCATCAAGATGGAACCGAGTGACTCCCTCAAAGTATACAACGCCAAATATTGGAAAACATTTGACGAAATCCTTGATTGTCCGACCAACCTGGCAATCGCCCAATACAAGTGCGGTCTCCCAGTCGGACATAGATTAAGGGACTCGCTCACCATGAACTACCGGCGACCATGGAGCTACTGATGCAACGCATCAACGAGCACATCCGAGTAGAGGATGATGCTATTGCGGCCACCGCGAAGGCGAATTTGGTGGCAAAAGGTTCACACGGTCGGACAAAAGGCAAACCGTCCAAGTGACCATAGTGTAGACCGCAGCAACCGGGGTAAAGGTCCCAACACCGACTGAGCTGATTACAGTCATGACGCCGCAGCAGATGTAAAGGAAAATTTGAACGCTCGAACAGGCATCACTATGGTTTTCAAGATCCCAATTTACCACATCCTTAACGAAATCCACGACGAGATGTATGTTCAGTTTCCGGCTAAGTTGGGCGAAGCACAGAGGGGCTTTAATCTGTGGTACTACTGCACCTTTTGTGGGGAGAGAGGGCACTATACCGAGGACTGTCTTCCTCTGAAACAACATTTGGAGGAGTTAGTGGTCGCCGATCACTTGGACCGTTACATTGACGGAGGCATCTAGGCCGCGCCCCATGCTCCGGCTAAGCCAAATGGTTTGGCCGCCCTAGAAGCACCCCCACAAGGTGTGATCAACATAATCCACGGTATCATCGAGCCAGCGCGGGTATGCGAGCTCCAATGGATGATGTCACGCCCCAAATGTTAGACAATTAAATATTAAATTAGGACTAAATCCCAATCAATATTCCATCATCTAAATCCTAGGGATGAAACAAAAAAAACTAAACGCCAACCAAACCATTCACCATAATTTCAGAACTATCCAATACCTCAACATTAAAGTAACAATACATAGTCAAAATAACTTAAATAATGTACGGTTACAAATCATGCCAAATTATCCCAATACTAAAGTCATAAAAAAAAAATAATAAACACATAAACTAATATCGACCCTAAGCTTAGGAAAACAAAAGAAATCCAAGAGACATGTCCAACAACTATAGTTATTCCACGTCACCACCGTAACCCCAACTAATCCTGCAAAGAAAGCTCGGCTGCGCTCAAACAGAATGCACCCGAGTTGCCAAGAGACAAAACGGGTCAGTATACGGGTATACTGGTATGAGTACAAGATTTAACACCCACGTGTCCACCAGATACAAACAAAAATACATTTAATTCTTGTTACGGGACAAGACAAGTAATTCCAAACGCACCGAGACGAATGGGTAGTTTCCTGAGATACAGTAACATTTAGTTTTTTCTCCATACACAACAAAATATAAATTGATCATAAAATAAACAAAATAGAAATAAAAATATGGTGGGTCAGCCCTGCATAAAAAAGTTAGTAAGACTTACCATTTTGCAAAAAAATAAAGTTAGTATAATTTAATCATAAGTAACTTGCTGAAGAAGTATAAAAATGCACCGTTTCATGCTTAAATAATTCGAATTGACTAAAACTCAAAGAACAAAAGTTGTATAGAATCAAATTTCCTAAAAGATAATGTGGATGAATTTAATAGAAACTGAATAGGTTGAGAGAAAACTTGATAGAAAAACCTAGACAGAATTCAATCAAAAAATCTGAAGCTGAAAACGAACAAAAACTGCCCTAAGATGATTTTTTTTCGAAAAAGTTTAAAACACAAAAAGTGTGCAGAATAATGTTTTACTCCAGTTTAGGCAAAACCAATAAAAATGAGCTCGTTTTGTAAGTTAAAACAACCTCTAAAATCTGCATTGCTAAAATGAATCAAAACTATAATATCTAAGACAATCTGATTATAAGTTCTAATCGATCTTTTTAATAAAAAGTAAAAACACAAAAGTTGTCTAGAATCACGTATACATGCATTTGCTCAAATTTCATAATTTATCAAGGTCGTTTACTATTTTTTAACCTGTACAAATCAATACAATTCACACTATACCAATAAACTCATAATTAAATTCTTTGCACCTTAACTCCACCACTTCGGCCCTCCACTTCCGGCCTACACATATATCTCATGTGCCTCCCGTATACCTAACACCACTCCGAAGCCAAACTTGCACAGGGATATCGTCCCGAGTTTGACCCACATTCCCGTACGCGCGTAAATCAAAGCACTCGTCTACTCATGAGAACGAGACAACAATATGCATATAAAAAACATCTCACTCATGAGAACAACATAACTATGCCAAGCCTAAGGTATTCAAATAAATCTCATAATCCTCACTATTTTTTATACACTCTTTCTCACCATCACTTAAATAAAATAACAATCCATTGAGTCATGGTAGAGTGTAAGGAATTTATCTATGGGTTCCTAATTTATTTTAATTTCATATATTCATGAGTGTGATTACAACCATAAAATAAATCCATACAAAAACCCTAAACCTTGCATATACAACTAATCAAAATAATTAAAATTAATCAATCATCTAAAAACCTTAAACCTTACATAACTAATCAAAATAATTAAAATTAATCAATCATCTAAAAACCTTAAACCTTACATACACAACTAATCAAAATAATTAAAATCAATCAATCATCTAAAAATTTTAAACCTTACATACACAACTAATCAAAATAATTAAAATCAATCTATCATCTTTATGTAAAAAAAATCAAACTAACATCAAATAAATAAAAATAAATAAATAAATAAAAACAACGAATTAAACATAAATCAAAAAAAATAAATTTTACATTCACAATATATTTTTAAAGATCTAAAAAAATATTTTAAAAACTAATAAAACCACTAAAACAAAACCGTAATTTATTTTTTTTTCCTTTCCCCTTTCTCTCCCCGGTGCCTCCCTTTTTTTTTTTTTTCTTTTTTCTTCCTGCGACTTTCTTTGATGATCTCTCTCTCTCTCTCTCTCTCTCTCTCTCCGCCCCGTAACTGTTGCGCCTCTCCTTTTCTTTTCTTTTGATTGATCAACTAATCCTATTTTAACCTAATTTGACTATTATATAATATTATATTATAAATCTAAATCTCAATATATAACAACCTAATAAACTATTATAATATATTATATTATATAATACAACCTAATTACAATATATATAAATACAAATATAAGATTAAATATATATATAACACCTCTTTTTTTATATAACAAATATAAATATATAAATATTTTGATTAATTATATATAATTAAATAACACATTAAATTAATTTAATATCACATTAAATTCTCATGTAGCTACACAATTAATAAAGCTAAAAATAAAATAAAATAAAATAATAATAATAATAAATAAATAAAGGCTTACAAAAAAAATCAGGATCGCTACAATATACACACCTCAAAAGAATCTCGTCCCGAGATTCGATAAGAGAGAGTACTAAGTAAAAAGTTCTGGGTGCATACGCCGAACTTTTTCTTCTAACTCCCAAGTAATATCGTTTTCATCTTCGCTCCACTACACTTTCACCAAGTTTACTTTCTTGTACTGCAACTGCTTTACATCTTGGTCTAGAATAATAACCGGTTGCACCACATACGTTAGATCATCACTAATCTCCAACACCTTTTGTGATACTATTTGGGAAGGGTCTTGCACACACTTCTGCAATAAAGATACATGGAACACATTGTGAATCATAGCTAAAGTAGGTGGTAGATCTAATTTGTAAGTCACATTACCAATCCTCTCAGTGATCTCATATGGTCCTACAAATCTAGGTGCCAACTTTCCCTTTTTTCTAAACCGCATGACATCTTTCATCGGCGAGACCTTCAAAAACACAAAATCTCCAACATTCAACTCAACCCTTTTACGTTTTCTATCAGCATAACTCTTCTGACGACTCTATGTAGTCTTAATACGTTTCCGAATAATGTTCACCTTCTCCGTGGTCTCTCTCACCAACTCTGGCCCTAACAACGGCGCATCTCCTATTTCCATCCAACAAGCAGGTGATTGACATGGCCTTCCATACTGTCACGACCCAAACCCGGCCCTATGGGTTTAGCACCGTAACCGGCCAGTAATCCGAGATTACCGAAGGCCTGCTTAACAGTAATACAGTAAAACAGAGTTCAGGGCTTGGCGGAAGCCAATACAGTAAATTAATAATGTCCATTGAGCTGTGACAGTCTGTATGCCAAAAAGATTTTTCATGCATTGACACATTCAGAACAGTACAGTTTATACAAAATTTACAGTCACACAGTATAGGGACCTAATCCCTTGATAACAGTACAGTTAGTAGCTGACAGTCTATACAGTAATCCAAAACAGTACGGAGACAGACGGGGAAAAACAAAACACCCCCAAGCCATAGCATGGCAACTCGGAACCTCGCCGTAAGGCACATAGGCTGGCTTGACAAAACTAGAATAACCCCGACGCGTCTAGCTTTGGTCCGGTGCCTGTGCACCTACATATATATATGAGCAGTGAGCTAAAGCCCAGTGAATAACATAATGCGTAAAGAGGTTTAGAATGAATGTCCTTGCAGTAACGGAAACAGTTCAATTAAATCAGTATATCAATTGTTCAGTACAGTAAACAGTCATATGTGGTACATCCATCAGCATAACAGTAACAGTAGGTCTTAAAAGACCGAACAATAATGATGGCCATCAATCAGTAAACAGTAGTGGTTCCGCGAGGGAACCGACAGAGATCTCTGTAACAGTAACAGTAAACAGTAGGTGCTAAGGATGCCACAGTACAGTTCAGAATATAGGACATACATTCATTCAGTAAATAATAATATTTCAGTAAACAGTTCAGTTCGGTAATTCAGAAGATAATCTTTTTGAACATATCTTTACACAATTGTTACTCACAGAGTTCTGGGCTATCAGTAGCTAGAGTGTCTCCTCGGAATGCCAACCCTATACAGTTAACAGATAGAACACACTCTAAGTTATACAGTTGGGAAAAATGATAACTAAATCCCTAATTGCCTCGGTGTGTTCTACATCTATATCCTCATTAAGATGTCTTAAACTAGGCCTAAGAATGCCTAGGATGGAATGAGGATGCAAAGATGTGCACAGAAAACAGTTTCAGAATTTTTCAAAAAACAGAGTCCCGCTCGAGCGCAGGTTTCCCCGCTCGAACGGACAAGCAAACAAAGGGACCCGCTCGAGCGTGTCACACAATGCTCGAGCGTACATTACTCCGCTCGAGCGGACTTATGAACAGTGCAAATGCTGGATGCTCGATTTCTCCGCTCGAGCGCGCATACCTCTGCTCGAGCGGACTTCAACACAGGTCAAAAAAATACTGGGAGCTTGTTTTCCCCGCTCGAGCGGCACTTCCCCCGCTCGAGCGGACGACCAAAATCTGGAAAACCCAGATTCGAACTCCAAGTTCCAAACCCAGTTTTCAAACACCAAAATCGATCCTCTTGGGCCCATTTTTTGGAAAATTCTTGTAAACACATAATATTACTTGATTCAAAGCTCAATTTGTAAAATCAAAGCCCAAGGGAAGTTTAATCAAGCTCATTTCCAAACCAATTTTCAAGAACATGCATGAACAACATTCAAACATGACATGCATGCGTTCAAACCAATTTAAAGCTTCAATGTGATGCTCTAAAGAGCTCAATACTTTGAAAACATGATGGTTTCATGAACCTTAACTAGAATTTGTACATGCATGCAACAATTAGCTATGAATTCCACTTAAAACTCAACAAAGAACACATGCATGCACAACTTAAGCTTCAATTCAGCACTTTTGGACCAAATCATGTCTTAGTTCTACAATGAAGCATGAATCATGCAAGAACTAGTTTAATGACAACAATAAGAGGATGAATTTCCTACCTTAGTCTTGTATTCAAGTGTAGAAGCTTAAATATGAGATCAACCTCCAATTCCTCTTAATTTCCAAGCACAATCAAGCAAAATGTGATGAAAATCAACTCTCTCCCTTTTCTCTCTCTCTAAGGCTGGTGGTGAGCTCAAATGAGCTGATGAATTGTTTTGATTCAATGTATACAAGCCTCAACAAGTGTAAAGTAGAAGGCCACTAAGGGTGGCACTATGGTAATTAAGTCAAACCATGGGATTGGCTTAATTTAATCCAATTTAATCATACCTATTCACATTTTAGATAAATATACCATTAAATCACAGAAATTCTACGGTCAAGAAGCACTAAACAATTTCCAGTTTGGCCGTCGATAAGGCCTTCAATTTACAGTTTAAACATATAACCATGAACAGATAGCTAATCAGTCAACAGATAGAAATGCAATTCAAACAGATACAGTCAATTAATCGTTTTCAGACTTAGTCAGTCAGTTCAATTATCAGTCTTAATCGGTCTTAATTTAGCAGTAATCAGTCATTAATCAGTAAACAGTACGAGGGTTGTTACAGTCTCCCATCCTTACAAAGAGTTTAGTCCTCTAAACTCGAGTTACTTTCGTTCTGGAAGAAAACAGGATTCAGTGGAAACAAATCAGGATATCTCTTAGCCATGTCATCTTCCCTTTCCCAAGTGGCATACACGCCACCATGTTTTTGCCTGTCAACTTTCACCAGTGGGATCTCTTTGTTTCTCAGTTTCTTGATCCGTCGGTTTACAATCTGTATAGGCCGTTCCTCGTAAGTGTAGTCATCACTCAACACTATCCGGGTAGGCTCAATCACATGAAACGGATCTCGAAGGTAGTCTCTCAACATCGAAATGTGGAAGACGTTATGCATATGCTCCATTTCAAGAGGGAGCGTAACTTGATACGCCACCGGATTGATTTTCTCGATAATCTGATACGGTCCGACATATCTCGGCGCTAACTTGCCTTTGACTCCAAAACGAGTCTGGCCTTTCATCGGTGTCACTTTCACAAACACGTGATCACCCACTTCATATTCTCTGTCCCGTCTTCTGACATCTGCATAACTCTTCTGTCTGCTCTGTGCAGTTTTCAGTCTCTGCTGTATTAGTTTCACTTTCTCAGTCGTTTCATAAACAATCTCGGGCCCAAGCAAAGGCCCATCTCCAACTTCTGTCCAGCAAATTGGAGATCTACATTTTCTGCCATACAATGCCTCGAAAGGCGCCATACCGATACTTGAATGGTAACTGTTGTTGTAGGCGAATTCAACTAGTGGCAGATGACTTTCCCAATCTCCCTAAAAATCAAGGACACACATTCTCAGTAAATTTTCTAGAGTCTGGATGGTCCTTTTTGACTGGTCATCCGTCTGAGGATGATAGGCACTACTCAGCCTCAATTCAGCACCCAATGCAGTCTGTAGGCTTTGCCAAAACCTCGACGTAAACTTCGAATCCCTGTCAGAAACAATAGACACAGGCACTCCGTGCAGTCTAACAATTTCATCAATATAGAGTATAGCCAATCTGTCCGCATTATAAATTGTCTTGACAGGTAAGAAGTGTGCAGATTTAGTCAGTCTATCAACAATAACCCAAATAGAGTCCATACCTTTTCTGGAGCGAGACAATCCAACGATAAAATCCATCGTGATATACTCCCATTTCCACTCCGGTATGGGCAAGGGTTGCAGTAAGCCTGCGGGTCGCTGATGTTCCGCTTTGACTTGTTGGCAATGAAGACATTTTGACACAAAGTCGGCAATTTCTTTCTTCATTCCCGGCCACCAAAAATTCTGTTTCAGATCTTGGTACATTTTCGTATTCCCCGGATGGATCGAAAATTTTGAATTGTGGTCCTCTTGCAGAACTCTTCTTTTCAATTCGATATCATTCGGTACACACAGTCTTCCTTGAAAAGTCAATACATTATTCTCAAATTTAAATCCCGGTCTCGGTTTAGACTCTCTCTCTTCGATGATCTTCTTCAAGAAGTCATCCAGTTGCTGTTTCTCTTTAACTTCTTCTATCAATGTCGGTTGAACAGTAATAGCAGCTATTGTTCCCCCTTGTTCCCTCAAAACAACTTCAATTCCAGATTTTTCAAGGTCACGAAGTAACTCTTTCTGTCCAGTGAGCAAACAAGCTAGATTTGCAATCGATTTCCGGCTCAGTGCATCGGCAACGGTATTGGCTTTTCCCGGGTGGTACAGAATCTGTAAGTCATAATCTTTAATCAATTCCAGCCATCTCCGCTGTCTCATATTCAGTTCTTTCTGAGTGAAGAAGTACTTCAGGCTCTTGTGATCGGTATATACTTCACATGTTGCCCCATACAAGTAGTGACGCCAGATTTTCAGTGCAAACACTACTGCAGTCAGTTCCAGATCATGGGTGGGGTAGTTCTTTTCATGTGGTTTCAGTTGTCGGGAAGCATAAGCAATAACTCTCCCATTCTGCATTAAAACACACCCCAAACCCTTATGAGAAGCATCACTAAATACAGTATAACCATTCGTACCTGAAGGTAAGGTCAGCACCGGTGCGGTCACAAGTCGAGTTTTCAATTCCTGAAATGCTGATTCCCTTTGGTCAGTCCAGTCAAATGATGTCCCCTTCTGTGTCAGTTGAGTTAATGGTAGGGCTATTTTGGAGAAATCTTTGACAAATCTTCTGTAATATCCAGCCAATCCCAAAAAGCTTCGGACTTCTGTCACATTGGTGGGTCTAGGCCAGTTTACTACGGCTTCAATTTTCTGCGGATCAACAGAGATTCCATCCTTGCTAACAACATGCCCCAAAAACATAACATGATCAAGCCAAAATTCACATTTAGACAGTTTAGCATACAGTTTTTGTTCTCTTAGGGTCTGTAGGGCAAGTCTCAGATGGTGTTCATGTTCTTCTCTAGTCTTAGAATAAATCAGGATGTCATCAATGAATACAACAATGAAATCATCAAGGTATGGTTTAAAAATTCTGTTCATGAGGTCCATAAATGCAGCAGGGGCATTCGTGACTCCGAATGGCATAACTAAAAATTCATAATGGCCATACCTCGTTCTAAAAGCAGTTTTATCAATGTCTTCTGGTTTCACTTTCAGTTGATGATACCCCGATCTGAGGTCAATCTTGGAAAACACTTGTGCACCCTGTAACTGATCAAACAGGTCATCAATATGCGGTAAGGGATATTTATTCTTTACAGTTACCTTGTTCAGTTCTCGGTAGTCAATGCACAGTCTCAGTGAGCCATCTTTCTTCTTTACAAACAAAACATGTGCACCCCACGGCGAAGTACTGGGCCTGATAAACTTCTTGTCTAACAGTTCTTGCAGTTGTACTTTCAATTCTTTCAGTTCATTTGGAGCCATTCTGTAGGGAGCTTTGGATATCGGCTGTGTACCCGGAATCACATCAACAGTAAATTCAATCTCCCTGTCAATCAAATCCCCTAGCAGTTCATCTGGAAAAACATCTGGGAATTCTCTGACTATAGGAATACAGTTCACATCAGTTTTAACATTATCATCAATAGGTACAGTCAATACGGAACACAGATATCCTTTACACCCCTTTCTAATCAATTTAACAGCTTTCACAGATGAAATCAAATATGGGGGAGGCACTACTCTAACTCCATTGAATACAAATTCAGGCAAACCAGGTGGACGGAAAATAACTTGCTTTGTCACACAGTCAATGGTAGCATGATATTTTTGTAACCAGTCCATCCCCAATATTACATCGAAATGATCAATATTCAATGGCAGTAAATCAATAAACAGATGTGCATCCCCAACAATAATTTCACAAGCAGGATACATATATGCACATGTCATGGATCCTCCTACGGGTGATGATACAGCTAGCAGAAAGTTCATAGGTTCTAGAGGTCTATTCAATTTACGCGAAAAAGCATGCGACACATAAGAATGTGTAGACCCCGAATCAATCAATACATATGCATTTTGAGCACAGATATAGAGGATACCTGACACAACAGTTTCAGTGTTTTGCACGTCTCCCGGTACTAGGGTGAACACTCGGCCCTGCCTCATAGGCTCTTTCCCGGTAGCTTTGGGGTTAGGCTTTGGTGCTACAGTTGATGCTGCTGCGCTTGGTGTAGCTTTACTACTGGCTTGCGGGGCAGAGGGGCAGTCTTTGACCCTGTGGCCCACCTTGCCATACCTGAAACAAGCTCCAGTTATTTGGTAGCAAACCCCTTTGTGCTTGTTGCCACATACGGAGCAGGGTGGAATGAACCCACTCCCTTGGCTGGGGCTAGTCGTCGACCCCTTATTCTGTTTCTTATTCGATGGGTTGTGCTTGCCTTTCTTAAACTTGAACCCATGCCTTTTACCACGCCATTCAGTTGTTGGTATTTCAGATTGTTTCACTGCCTCGATATTCGACTCGGCCATCAATGTCCGGTCGAGAACACCCACAAAAGTTGGTAGCTTCAAAACACTTATCCTGTCCAGGATTGCAACATTTAGGCCACCCTCAAATTTCTTGGCCTTCTTGTAGTCAGTGTTCACCATATGTGGCACATATCTGGCAAGCTCAGTGAACCTTGCTTCATATTCAGCCACAGACATTGTACCTTGTCTCAGTTGTTCAAATTCAGTCACTTTCCTGTCCCTGACACACTGTGGGAAGTACTTTTCAAAGAAGGACTCCTTGAACTAAGCCCAAGTCATAACAGTAGTTGTATCACGGATCAACATCCACCACCTTCTAGCTTCCTCTTGTAGAGTGAAGGTTGCTAACAGTACTTTATTCGCTTCTGAGCACGGAAACACTTCAAATAGTTTTTCTGTTTCAAGCACCCAAGCTTCAGCCTTAAGCGGTTCAAGGCCTCCCTGAAAGGATGTCGGTTTCATCTTGCTGAACTTATGGGTGAGAGCAATTATGTCCTCATCATTCACATTCACATTTGGTTCCGGCTGTACCGGAGGAGGAGGAGGAGGTGGGGGCTGTTGGTTCTGTTGTTGCTCAAGTCTTGCAGTTATCAGTTCCATCATTCTTTCCATTCTGGCCATTCTAGCCTCTGTTGATGAGGGTTCAGGTTCATTTGCAGTTGTGTTATCCATTCCACTATAAACAGTTATAACATAAACAGTTACACATTTAAACAGTTATCACGTTAACATGTATTCAGTCATATTATAACCACACACTTTTCACGCTCATGCAATGTCCTAATCGCTTTTCTAGGACACCCTATAGCTCATCTGGACACGTGTGTGCGGTATAACTCGTGGTTAAGTATCGCTCTGATACCACTCTGTCACGACCCAAACCCGGCCTTATGGGTTTAGCACCGTAACCGACCAGTAATCCGAGATTACCGAAGGCCTGCTTAACAGTAATACAGTAAAACAGAGTTCAGGGCCTGGCGGAAGCCAATACAGTAAATTAATAATGTCTATTGAGCTGTGACAGTCTGTATGCCAAAAAGATTTTTCATGCATTCACACATTCAGAACAGTACAGTTTATACAAATTTTACAGTCACACAGTACAGGGACCTAATCCCTTAATAACAGTACAGTTAGTAGCTGACAGTCTATATAGTAATCCAAAACAGTACGGAGACAGACGGGGAAAAACAAAACACCCCCAAGCCATAGCATGGCAACTCGGAACCTCGCCGTGAGGCACATAGGCTGGCTTGACAAAACTGGAATAACCCCGACGCGTCTAGCTTTGGTCCGGTGCCTGTGCACCTACATATATATATGAGCAGTAGTGAGCTAAAGCCCAGTGAATAACATAATGCGTAAAGAGGTTTAGAATGAATGTCCTTGTAGTAACGGAAACAGTTTAATTAAATCAGTATATCAGTTGTTCAGTACAGTAAACAGTCATATGTGGTACATCCATCAGCATAACAGTAACAGTAGGTCTTAAAAGACCGAACAATAATGATGGCCATCAATCAGTAAACAGTAGTGGTTCCGCGAGGGAACCGACAGAGATCTCTGTAACAGTAACAGTAAACAGTAGGTGCTAAGGATGCCACAGTACAGTTCAGAATATAGGACATACATTCATTCAGTAAATAATAACATTTCAGTAAACAGTTCAGTTCGGTAATTCAGAAGATAATCTTTTTGAACATATCTTTACACAATTGTTACTCACAGAGTTCTGGGCTATCAGTAGCTAGAGTGTCTCCTCGGAATGCCAACCCTATACAGTTAACAGATAGAACACACTCTAAGTTATACAGTTGGGAAAAATGATAACTAAATCCCTAATTGCCTCGGTGTGTTCTACATCTATATCCTCATTAAGATGTCTTAAACTAGGCCTAAGAATGCCTAGGATGGAATGAGGATGCAAAGATGTGCACAGAAAACAGTTTCAGAATTTTTCAGAAAACAGAGTCCCGCTCGAGCGCAGGTTTCCCCGCTCGAACGGACAAGCAAACAAAGGGACCCGCTCGAGCGTGTCACACAATGCTCGAGCGTACATTACTCCGCTCGAGCGGACTTATGAACAGTGCAAATGCTGGATGCTCGATTTCTCCGCTCGAGCGCGCATACCTCCGCTCGAGCGGACTTCAACACAGGTCAAAAAAATACTGGGAGCTTGTTTTCCCCGCTCGAGCGGCACTTCCCCCGCTCGAGCGGACGACCAAAATCTGGAAAACCCAGATTCGAACTCCAAGTTCCAAACCCAGTTTTCAAACACCAAAATCGATCCTCTTGGGCCCATTTTCTGGAAAATTCTTGTAAACACATAATATTACTTGATTCAAAGCTCAATTTGTAAAATCAAAGCCCAAGGGAAGTTTAATCAAGCTCATTTCCAAACCAATTTTCAAGAACATGCATGAACAACATTCAAACATGACATGCATGCGTTCAAACCAATTTAAAGCTTCAATGTGATGCTCTAAAGAGCTCAATACTTTGAAAACATGATGGTTTCATGAACCTTAACTAGAATTTGTACATGCATGCAACAATTAGCTATGAATTCCACTTAAAACTCAACAAAGAACACATGCATGCACAGCTTAAGCTTCAATTCAACACTTTTGGACCAAATCATGTCTTAGTTCTACAATGAAGCATGAATCATGCAAGAACTAGCTTAATGACAACAATAAGAGGATGAATTTCCTACCTTAGTCTTGTATTCAAGTGTAGAAGCTTAAATATGAGATCAACCTCCAATTCCTCTTAATTTCCAAGCACAATCAAGCAAAATGTGGTGAAAATCAACTCTCTCCCTTTTCTCTCTCTCTATGGTTGGTGGTGAGCTCAAATGAGCTGATGAATTGTTTTGATTCAATGTATACAAGCCTCAACAAGTGTAAAGTAGTAGGCCACTAAGGGTGGCACTATGGTAATTAAGTCAAACCATGGGATTGGCTTAATTTAATCCAATTTAATCATACCTATTCACATTTTAGATAAATATACCATTAAATCACAAAAATTCTACGGGTCAAGAAGCACTAAACAATTTCCAGTTTGGCCGTCGATAAGGCCTTAAATTTACAGTTTAAACATATAACCATGAACAGATAGCTAATCAGTCAACAGATAGAAATGCAATTCAAACAGATACAGTCAATTAATCGTTTTCAGACTTAGTCAGTCAGTTCAATTATCAGTCTTAATTGGTCTTAATTTAGCAGTAATCAGTCATTAATCAGTAAACAGTACGAGGGTTATTACACATACAAAGCCTCAAAAGGTACCATCCCAATACTAGAGTGATAACTATTATTATAAGCAAACTCCATCAATAGCAAGTGTTCTTCCCAACTACCACCAAGATCGAGGACACAAGCTCTCAACATATCCTCTAAGATCTGATTTACCCGCTCAGTTTGTCCATCTGTCTGAGGATGATAAACCGTGCTCAAGTCTAACCTAGCACCCAAAGCATGTTGAAAACTCTCCCAAAACTCTGCCACAAACAACAGATCACGATCTTAAACTATAAAAACTTGTGTGCCATAACGTCGCATCACCTCCCGAATATACAGCCTAGCCAGTTTATCCGAAGTTCGGTGAACACTGATAGGAATAAAATGAGCTGACTTGGTGAGTCGATCCACTATCACCCAAATAGATTCATTGCCTCGCTTAGACTGTGGCAATCCATCCACGAAGTCCATAGAGATGTACTTCCATTTCCAAGTAGGAATCTCAAGAGGCTGCAAAAGTCTAAACGATCGTTGGTGTTCTACCTTAACCTGTTGGCATACATAACATCGAAAAATATACTCTCCTACGTCTTTCTTCGTACTTTCCCACCAAAACGTCCTCTTCAGGTCATGATACATCTTAGTCCCACCAGGGTGAATGGTATATCGGGACCTATGGGCATCATCCATAATCTTTTTTCTCAATTCAACAATGTTAGGTACACACAACCTGCCCTTGAATTGCAATCGCCCATCTGAGTCCACAGACCAATTAGTAGGACAATCATTGATCAAATCCACTACAAGGTTATCAAGGTTGCTGACGAGAAACCCATCTAAATTCTGTATCTGATGAACTTACCCAATAACGTCAGCTGTACGGTCAAACTACCAATGTATGCCCTCTCAGCACTCTCTATTGGTTGAACATCATGCGTCGAAATTAACTCCAAGGATTTCCATTCTTGAATCATCAAAGAAGCTATAATCCCATATTGTCGACTAAGTGCATCTGCAACCACATTTCCTTTTCCTGGGTGGTAAAGGATCTCAAAATCATAACTACTGACGAATTCAACCCACCTTTGCTGCCTCATGTTCAACTTTTTTTTTGAGAAAAGAGATATTTGAGGCTCTTGTGATCTGTGTACAACTCAAAGTGCTCCCCAAACAAGTAGTATCGCCACACTTTCAACGCAAAAACAACCACTGCAACTCTAAGTCATGAGTATGGTATCGTCTCTTATAAGGTTTTAACTGTTGAGAAGCATAAGATACAACCTTTTGATGCATCAACACACATCCCAACCTAGTTCCACTTGCATTAGTAAACACTACTAACTTTTCCCTTTGTATTAGTATAGTTAACACTGGTGTTGTAGTCAACTGCTGCTTTAACTCCTGGAAAGCTTTCTCACAATCATCTGTCCATAAAAACTTCACATTCTTGTGGGTCAACTTGGTCATGGGTACTGCAATAGTGGAAAACTTCTCTCTAAATCTCCTGTAATAACCGGTTAATCCTAAAAAACTTCTCACCTCTGTAGGGTTCGTAGGTCGCTTCCATTATTTGACCTCAACAACTTTCTCATGATTTATCGTTATTCCCTAATTGGACACAACATGTCCCAAAAATCGAACTTCTTTCTCCAAAAAATGACACTTATTGAACTTAGCATATACTTCTACTCCCTCAAAGTCTGCAACACGACTTTCAAGTGTTCTTCTTCATTCTTAGAATACACCAAAATATCATCTATGAAGATAATCACAAACTTATCTAGATACGATTGAAAAATTCTGTTCATCAAGTCATGAAATAGGCAGGATTATTGGTCAAACCAAAAAAGCATTACAGGAAATTCGAACAACCTATACTGAGTTCGAAAAGCAATAAGTGGTATACTTTCCTCTGATACACCTATCCGATGGTAACCTGTGCTGAGCTCAAACTGAGAGAACATGGCTGCTCCCTTCAACTGATCAAACAAGTCATCAATTCTAGGTAGCGGATACTTGTTCTTGATAGTCACCTTGTTCAGCTCTCTGTAATCTATGCACATGCGGAGAGTGCCATCTTTCTTGGAGACAAAGATCGCGGGTGCTCCCCACGGGGAGTTACTTGAACGTATTAACCCCTTTTGAAGCATCTCTTCCAGCTGTTTCTTTATCTCCATAAGCTCTTTAGGCACCATTCTATATGCCGCCTTAGAAATCGGTGTAGTTCCCGACACTAGGTCAATGCGAAATTCTACTACCTCACTAATATTCTGCTTAGGGATTTCTACCGAGCATAGAAAACTCGTCATTATAGACTCTTCTTCATCGTTAGAAGTGTGGGTAAGCCGTGGCATACCAGGAATATCTATATTTACAATCATTCCAGCACAATCTAGAGTCAAAAAGTATTTTCGCAGCCAATCCATACCCAAAATAATTACAAACCCCTTAAACCCTAACACAATTAGGTCCGCATACAAGACTTTGCCCACAAAGTCAATCTCAAAATATTTACACATCTCATAAAGAGTAACTGCCCCTCCTAAAGGAGTCTCAACACGAATAGGTCTAAACAAAAAGATAGTTACAAGGTGTTCTCTTTCTACAAACTGCCTAGATATGAAACAGTGAGAGACATCAATATCAAAAAGTACCCTAATGGGTTCTTGGAAAAAGATTAAAGATACCTTCCAGCCATCACTTTCAAGTTAAACACACA
This sequence comes from Camellia granthamiana, assembly GCA_036172215.1. Taxonomy (NCBI): domain Eukaryota; kingdom Viridiplantae; phylum Streptophyta; class Magnoliopsida; order Ericales; family Theaceae; genus Camellia; species Camellia granthamiana. The sequence continues at coordinate 58,270,307 of CM069914.1, read as the reverse complement.
AAAAGAATTCATTCAAAACTAAGAATAAACTCAACCACCAAACTAAACCAGCTAACCCATATTTCCACAATCCGAAGATCATCTAAACTCTTACAAGTCTATGGTAACCTAGAGCTCTGATACCAAACTGTCACGGCCCAAAATTTAGACAATTAAATATTAAATTAGGATTAAACCCTAATCAATATTCCATCATCCAAATCCTAGGGGTGAAACAAAAAAAACTAAATGCCAACCAAACCATCAACCATAATTTCATAACTATCCAATACCTCAACATTAAAGTAACAATACATTGTCAAAATAACTTAAAACGGTTACTATGTCAAATTATCCCAATATTAAAGTCATAAAAAAAATAATAAATACATAAACTAATATCAACCCTAAGCTCAGGAAAACAAAAGAAATCCAAGAGACATGTCCAACAACTATAGTTATTCCACGTCACCTCCATAACCCCAACTAATCCTGCAAAGAAAGCTAGGCTGCACTCAAACAGAATGCATCCGAGTTGCCAAGAGACAAAAAGGGTCAGTACACGGGTATACTGGTATGAGTACAAGATTTAACACCCACGTGTCCACCAGACACAAACAAAAATACATTTAATTCTTGTTACGGGACAAGACAAGTAGTTCCAACCGCACCAAGATGAATGGGTAGTTTCCTGAGATACGGTGGCATTTAGTTTATTGTCCATACACAACGAAATATAAATTGATCATAAAATAAACAAAATAGAAATAAAAATATGGTCGGTCAGCCCTGCATAAAAAAGTTAGTAAGACCTACCATCTTGTAAAAAAAAAAAGTTAGTATAATTTAATTATAAGTAACTTGCTGAAGAAGTATAAAATGTACCATTTCATACTTAAATAATTCAAATTGACCAAAACTTAAAAAATAAAAGTTGTACATAATCAAATTTCCTAAAATATAACGCGAACGAATTTAACAGAAACTGAACAGGTTGAGAGAAAAACTTGATAGAAAAACCTAGACGAAATTCAATCGAAAAATTTGAAGCTGAAAACGAACAAAAACTGCCCTAAGATGATTTTTTTCGGAAAAGTTTAAAACACAAAAAGTGTGCAGAATAATGTTTTACTTCAGTTTTTGGGAAACCGATAAAAATGAGCTCATTTCGTAAGTTAAAACAGCCTCTAAAATTTGCATTGCTAAAATGAATCAAAACTATAATATCTAAGATCATCTGATTATAAGTTCTAATCGATCTTTTTAATAAAAAGTTAAAACACAAAAGTTGTCTAAAATCACGTATATATGCATTTGCTCAAATTTCATAATTTATCGAAGTCGTTTACTATTTTTCAACCTGTACAAATCAATACAATTCACACTACACCAATAAACTCATAATTAAATTTTTTGTACCTTAACTCCACCACTTCGGCCCTCCACTTCCGGCCTACACATATATCCCATGTGCCTTCCGTATACCTAACACCGCTCCGAAGCCAAACTTGCACAGGGATATTGTCTCGAGTTTGACTCACACTCCCCGGATGGTTAACATATACGTGCGTGCGTAAATCATGTTGGAAATGGTTATAAAATTCTTGGTAAAACCAGAATTTTTTCCTAAGTTTGGTCTATTTTTTAGATGGGCCCCGTGCGTCGATTTACACGGGTCAGAGTGGTAACGCGTTCTATGCCGCGTTGTGATTCACGTAGTATATTTGGTTGCTCAAAACCATTACCGAGTGAATGGGAAATTGAAGCCAAAGTATGCTCCATGGAAATGGAGTTTTGGTGGAAAATCCTTAAAGGTTTGAATAAGGTTTGTCCCACATTGATTTGGTGGGAAGTTTTGAATGGGTTTATAAGGCTTGAGTTTGGTACTTGGGGTGTGCCCTAAGGGGAACCCAAGTGTTTTAAAGGGAGAGATTATGGGCAAAATGGGCTAGACCCAAAAATCACAACACGCGCGGGTGCATGGTGTGTAGTTGGGTTGGGCTTGTTCGGCCCAATATTAATCTTTTTGGGTCAAAAACATTTGAATTTAATTTTATTTTTGGTAAAATAAAATCTAAAATTCAAATTAAACTGGTTTGGTTTTTTCTGTACATCCAAACGGGGCCCTTCCCGAAATAAACTAGTCTGGTATTATTGCACACCCAAACAGGGCCCTTTTCGTTTTTGTTATTTGTTTGAATTATAACTCAACAGATTCAAATCTGTTTGAATTCAAAACCAACAGGTATCATACCTGTTCAATTCAATTCCAAGAGCCACCTTTACATTTATAAATAGGACCACCCTCATTTGATGTTAAAACATTCATAAATTTTGTATTTCACCTCTGCAAATTTTATTCTTCATTTTGCTGCATTTTATTTTTGTGAGAAAGAGTGTAAACACTTAGTGTGTTCGTAAGGCAAACAATTTGTAGTGCTGCTATTGTTTGTAGTAGATCATTTCATCCTGGGAGATAGACGTCCAAATTCTGAAAGTATCGTAGAGAGGACGAATCTGTCTTAAGGACACAGTGTTAAACACTGGACTTGATCAGATAATTATTTAAAAAAATTAATCAAGTAAGTTGTTTAATTTATTATTCTGTTTTATTTATTTAAATCAGATTTTAATTTTATTTTTGTAACAAAATAAAATCTATTTTTATTTACTTATTTTTATTTCAAGTTTGATTTTTGTAATCAAGCAAATTCTCTCATTTTCTTTATTTCTTTAAATTCTAGTTGTTGTGTTGTACACAATAGAATTTAATCTATTTAAATACAGTGAAGATTGTCCAACAATCTTAAGACAGATTATTATTTGGTATCTTCATTGTATTTAATTTTCTGTATTTTTAAAGTAATATTCTGGTTGGAAAAACAAATACTGATTTATGCTATTTGACAGATAGTAGTAATATACTGTCTCTTTTCTTTGACAACTAGTAGTAATATACAGGTGTCATTAACAATTGTAGAATATTATTTGGTGTTACAGAAAATTATTTTGGTATTTTATTTTTCTAGTTTTAGTAACAAGGAAAATAAAATTATTCTGTGTTATAATTTATTTTCTGGTTTTAGTAACTAGAAAATTAATTTGTGTTTTAATTTTTTCTAATTTTTGTAATCAGAGATTATGGCTACTACAACAGAAACTGCATCTGGCAGTGGTACTTCTATTGTTACACCAACATCGGTCCCTATTCAGAACCATGTTCATGTACCAATCAATCATGGAGAAAAACTAGAAAAATTTAATGGTACTAAGTTTAAGAGATGGCAGCAGAAGATGCTGTTCTATCTTACAATTCTTAATTTGGCCCGGTTTCTCCATGAAGAGGCTCCAGCACTTAAAGAGGGTGAAAGTGATCGGCAAGTTGTTGTCGCTGTAGATGCTTGGAAACATTCAGATTTCGTGTGCAGAAATTACATCCTCAATGGCCTTGACAACATGTTGTATAATGTATATAGTCCTTTGAAGTTAGCAAAAGAATTGTGGGATTCTTTGGAGAAGAAATACAAAACAGAAGATGTAGGCACGAAGAAATTTGTCGTCGGTAAATTTTTGGATTTTGTTATGGTAGACTTCCAAACGGTAATATCTCAAGTTCAAAGTTTTCAGATAATTTTGCATGATATTCATTCAGAAGGTATGTCTCTTAGCGAGTCTTTCCAAGTCGCTGCTTTAGTGGAAAAGTTACCACCGGCTTGGAAAGATTTCAAAAATTATTTAAAACATAAACGCAAAGAGAAGACCATGGATGAACTTATTGTAACACTGAGAATTGAGGAAGATAACCGTAAGGCTGAAAAGAGGAATGGGAAAGATCCCATTGAGTCCAAGGCTAATGTAGTTGAACAAGTTCATAAACCACATAACAAAAAGAGGAAGTTTACTGGAGATGGTCCTAAATAAGGCGATAGCAACAAGAAGTTCAAAGGGAAATGCTATAATTGTGCAAGACTGGACATCGAGCTTCTGACTGCCGCCACCCTAAGAAGGATCATGGAAGTACAAGTAAGAAGACCACCAATCAGGCCAATGTAACAGAATTGGATTACATCTCTGACGGAGTGAATGACATCAACCTCTCTGTTGTGGTGTCTGAGGCTAACTTGGTTGGAAATCCCAAAGAGTGGTGGGTTGACATTGGAGTAACTCGTCACATATGTGCGGACAAGAAGATGTTCACTACTTACAATGAGGCTGCAAATGGTGAACAACTTTTCGTGGGAAATTCTTCCACTTCTACTGTGGCTGGACAAGAGAAAGTGATCTTGAAGATGACACCAAGAAAAGAACTGACCCTCAACAACGTACTGCATGTACCTGACATCCGGAAGAATTTAGTTTCTGGTTCTTTGTTAAGTAAAAATGGTTTTAGGCTTGTTTTTGAGTCTGATAAATTTGTATTAACAAAGAGTGGTATGTATGTTGGTAAGGGATACGTGAGTGATGGTCTCTTTAAACTAAATGTAATGACAGTTGTACCAAAAGTTGCTATGAATGAGAATAACACATCTTTTGTTTATATTCTTGAGTCAAATTTATGGCATGGTAGATTAGGTCATGTAAATTATGATGCTTTGCGTAGATTAATTGGTTTGGATTATATACCAAAGTTTGAAATTAATCCTAATCATAAATGTGAAGTTTGTGTAGAAGCGAAACTAACTAAGGCTCCATTTAAATCGGTTGAAAGAAAAACCGAACCTCTAGAATTAATTCATACTGATGTATGTAATCTAAAATTTATTCAAACTAGAGGAGGCAAAAAGTATTTCATAACATTTATCGATGATTGCACAAGATATTGTTATGTTTATTTACTTAGAAGTAAAGATGAAGCCTTAGAAATGTTTAAACTCTACAAAACAGAAGTTGAAAATCAACTTGGTAAAACCATTAAAATGGTTAGAAGTGATAGGGGTGGTGAATATGATGCACCATTAATGAATTTTGTGCACAACATGACATTATTCACCAAACTACAGCCCCTTATTCTCCACAGCAAAATAGAATTGCTGAAAGGAATAATAGAACCCTAAAAGAAATGATGAATGCCATGTTACTAAGTTCAAGCTTACCACAGAACTTGTGGGGGGAAGCAATATTATCTGCTAATTATGTTCTTAACAGAATACCCCATAAGAAAACCAACAGCACTCCTTATGAATTGTGGAAAGGTCGACCGCCTACTTACAAATACTTAAAAGTGTGGGGGTGTTTGGCAAAAGTTGAAGTTCCTGTTCCTAAAAAGACTAAGATTGGACCAAAAACAGTAGATTGTGTGTTTATTGGTTATGCTTAGAATAGTAGTGCATATCGGTTTCTGACTTATAAATCAGAAATACCTGATATAAATATGAACACTATTATAGAGTCAAAAAATGCTGTGTTTTTTGAACATCTCTTTCCTTACAAGAAAGGACGGGAATTAAGTTCACTAAAAAGAACTTATGATTGTACACAAAGTCAAGAGACTAATGACAATCAAACACAAGAGACTAGTAATGGTCTCAACCAACAGGATTTAACTGATGATGAACCAAGATGAAGTAAGAGAGTAAGAACATCAAAATCCTTTGGTCTAGATTTTCTGACATACCTGTTAGAAAATGAACCTCAAAGCTTTAAGGCAACAATGACAGGTCCCGAAGCACCTTTGTGGAAAGAGGCTGTTAAAAAGAACTTATGATTGTACACAAAGTCAAGAGACTAATGACAATCAAACACAAGAGACTAGTAATGGTCTCGACCAACAGGATTTAACTGATGATGAACCAAGATGAAGTAAGAGAGTAAGAACATCAAAATACTTTGGTCCAGATTTTCTGACATACCTGTTAGAAAATTAACCTCAAAGCTTTAAGGCAACAATGACAGGTCCCGAAGCACCTTTGTGGAAAAATGCTGTTAATAATGAAATTGAATCCATTATGCAAAATCATACTTGGGAATTGGTGGATCTTCCACCAGGTTCTAAATCTCTTGGATATAAATGGATATTCAAGAGAAAAATGAAAGCAGATGGTTCAATAGACAAGTATAAAGCAAGACTTGTAGTTAAAGATTACAGACAAAAGGAAAGTCTGGATTATTTTGACACATATTTCCCTGTGACAAGAATAACATCCATTCGCATGCTCATTGCTATAGCAGCGTTGTTTAATTTAGAAATACATCAAATGGATGTTAAGACAGCTTTCTTAAACGGTGATCTAAATGAAGAGATTTATATGGAACAACCCGAAGGGTTTGTAGTATTAGGGCAAGAAAAGAAAGTTTATCGACTTGTAAAATCCCTTTATGGATTAAAACAAGCACCTAAGCAATGGCATGAAAAATTTGATCATGCAATGCTTACTAATGGGTTTAAGATAAACGAATGTGACAAATGCGTCTATGTTAAAAACACTGACCAAGGATAAGTCATTGTTTGTCTTTATGTGGATGACATGCTTATCATTGGAAGCAGTCAAAACATGATCAAATCAACTAAGCAAATGCTTAACAAAAGATTTAATATGAAATATATGGGGGTCGCAGATGTTATTTTAGGAATGAAAATTACTAAAACATCTGACGGATATGCATTATCTTAATCTCATTATATTGAGAAAATTCTTGATAAATTTATCAAGGATGATTTGAATTTAGCTAGAACACCTGTAGACATCAGTCTTTATTTATCAAAAAATAAAGGTGATGCAGTGTCTCAGTTAAAATACTCCCAAATCATTGGAAGCCTAATGTACCTAATGAATTGTACTCGTCCTGATATAGCTTATGCTATTAGTGAATTGAGTAGGTACACTAGTAATCCCGGAGAAGACCATTGGAAAGTGATCATTCGGGTTCTTAGATATCTAAGATTTACCCGTGATCATGGTTTGAACTTTACTCAATATCCAGCAATACTCGAAGGTTATTGTGATGCCAATTGGATATCGGATACTAAAGATTCAAAATCCACTAGTGGATATATCTTTACTCTGCGAGGCGCTGCTGTTTCTTGGAAGTCCACGAAACAAACTTGCATCGCACGATCCACAATAGAATCTGAGTTCATTACTTTAGACAAAGCAGGAGAAGAAGCAGAATGGCTTCGTCACTTCTTAGAAGACATTTCAATGTGGCCAAAACCTGTGCCAGCTATTTGCATTCATTGTGATGGTCAATCTGCATTAGGCAGGGCACAGAATCATATGTATAACGGTAAGTCACGACATATTCGTCGTCAACATAATACCGTTAGGCAGTTGTTGTTAAATGAAATAATCTCTATAGATTATATAAAATCTAAAGAGAATATTGCGGATCCGTTAACAAAATGTTTGACAAAAGAGCTAGTGTATAGTTCATCGAAGGGGATGGGATTAAAGCCTATTACATAAGAGTCGTCATAATGGTAACCCTACTTATATGACTGGAGATCTCAAGAACTAAGTTCAAAGGGACAACTAAGTTATGTATGGCTCGCCAGAAATCACCAAGGGATTAAAATTCCTACCCATTCCTATGGTGAGAGTGACATCTGCGACATATGTTGTCTGCAGGGGCATAAGGATAAGCTTCGCTTTTAATGATTACTTATATCTTGATTAAGGCATAAAATCAAGACGAGTATAAGGAGATACTCCCAATAAGAATCACCTATATGAGTGTTGAACTGGGGCCGGTTCTATGAGAATGAAAGAGGCTACATTCTCTAGAAACACTCATGAAAACCAGGAGCGTTCAAGGCCAAAATGAACACAAAGTGAGAACCACGATGTGTTAGAAGATATTTTGTGTGAAATCTATTGTCTTGGCTTACACAAACGGCTGAACAATTCAAGGCATCGCGTCCATTGGTTAGCCAGTAAGTCCGATAGGTTATCACTAGGGAAGGTTCAAGGCCGAAAACCACCTATCCTGATGCAAAATATTTTCGACTTATACTCTTTCGATATAGTCTGCATATTGTTGCATTTCCGTTGTCATCAAATTCCATTCATGTGGGGGATTGTTGGAAATGGTTATAAAATTCTAGGTAAAACCAGAATTTTTTCCTAAGTTTGGTCTATTTTTTAGGTGGGCCCCATGCATCGATTTACACGAGTCAAAGTGGTAACGTGTTCTATGTCGCGTTGTGATTTACGTGGTATATTTGGTTGCTCAAAACCATTATCGAGTGAATGGGAAATTGAAACCAAAGTATGCTCCATGGAAATGGAGTTTTGGTGGAAAATCCTTAAAGGTTTGAATAAGGCTTGTCCCACATTGATTTGGTGAGAAGTTTTGAATGGGTTTATAAGGCTTGAGTTTGGTACTTGGGGTGTGCCCCAAGGGGGTACCCAAGTGTTTTAGAGGGAAAGGTTATGGGCAAAATGGGCTAGACCCATTAGACCCAAAAATCACCACACACGCACGTGCGCGCCGCCGTCCGTCCGGTCGGGCAGGCTGGGCTTGGGCGCAGGTGTGTGGTTGGGTTGGGCTTGTTCGGCCCAATATTAATCTTTTTGGGTCAAAAATATTTGAATTTTATTTTATTTTTGGTAAAATAAAATCCAGAATTCAAATTAAACTGGTTTGGTTTTTTCTGTACATCCAAACAAGGCCCTTCTTGAAATAAACTAGTCTGGTATTATTGCACACCCAAACAGGGCCCTTTCTGTTTTTGTTATCTGTTTGAATATAACTTAACAGATTCAAATCTGTTTGAATTCAAAACGAACAGGTATCATACCTGTTCAATTCAAATCCAAGAGCCACCTTTACATCTATAAATAGGACCACCCTCATTTGATGTTAAAACATTCAGAAATTTCGTATTTCACCTCTGCAAATTCTATTCTTCATTTTGCTGCATTTTATTTTTGTGAGAAAGAGTGTAAACACTTAGTGTGTTCGTAAGGCAAACAATTTTTAGTGCTGCTATTGTTTATAGTAGATCATTTCATCATAGGAGATAGACATCCAAATTCTGAAAGCACCGTGGAGAGGACGAATCTGTCTTAAGGACACAGTGTCAAACACTGGACTTGATCAGATAATTATTTAAAGAAATTAATTAAGTAAGTTATTTAATTTATTATTCTGTTTTATTTATTTAAATCAGATTTTATTTTTATTTTTGTAATAAAATAAAATCTATTTTTATTTATTTATTTTTATTTCAAGTTTGATTTTTGTAATCAAGCAAATTCTCTCATTTTCTTTATTTCTTTAAATTCTAGTTGTTGTGTTGTACACAATAGAATTTAATCTATTTAAATAGAGTGAAGATTGTCCAACAAATCAAAGCACTCGTCTACTCATGAAAACGAGACAACAATACGCATATAAAAAATATCTCACTCATGAGAACAACATAACAATGCCAAGCCTAAGGCATTCAAATAAATCTCATAATCCTCACTTTTTTTATGCACTCTTTCTCACCATCACTTAATTAAAATAACAATCCATGGAGTCATGGTAGAGTGTAAGGAATTTATCTATAGGTTCCTAATTTATTTTAATTTCATATATCCATGAGTGTGATTACAACCATAAAATAAATTCATACAAAAATACTAAGCCTTGCATACACAACTAATCAAAATAATTAAAATTAATCAATCATCTAAAAATCCTAAATCTTACATACACAACTAATCAAAAATAATCAAAATCAATCAATCATCTAAAAATCCTAATCCTAAACCTTACATACACAACTAATCAAAATAATTAAAATCAATCTATCATCTTTATGTAAAAACAAAATCAAACTAATGTCAAATAAGTAAATAAATAAAAATAATGAATTAAACATAAATCAAGAATAGTAAATTTTGTGCTCACAATATTTTTTCAAAAATCTAAAAAATATTTAAAAAACTAATAGAACCACTAAAACAAAACCGTAATCTATTTTTTTTCTCTCCCATTTCTCTCCCCGGCGCCTCCCTTTTTTTTTTCTTCTTCCTGCGGCTTTCTTTGATGATCTCTCTCTCTCTCTCTCTCTCTCTCTCTCCGCCCCCCGTAACTGTTGCGCCTCTAATTTTCTTTTCTCTTCTTTGCTTTTGATTGATCAACTAATCCTATTCTAACCTAATTTGACTATTATATAATATTATATTATAAACCTAAATCTCAATATCTAACAATCTAATAAATTATTATAATATATTATATTATATAATACAACATAATTACAATATATATAAATATAAATATAAGATTATATATATATATAACACTTCTTTTTTTATATAACAAATATAAATATATAAATATTTTGATTAATTATATATAATTAAATGACATATTAAATTAATTTAATACTACATTAAATTCTCATGTAACCACACAATTAATAAAGCTAAAAATAAAATAAAATAAAATATAATAATAATAAATAAATAGAGGCTTACAAAAAAAATCGCAGTCGCTACACATGATCAAAAAAGCAGAGCATATGAGGGAAATCCTGTCTGTCCAGCTCGTGGTCAAAAAGGGCAAAGCCGTTGAATGAATTCAAATGCCGCACAATGACACGCTGGTGGTCACCTTTCGCGTCAGGGACTTTGACGTTAGACGCATTCAGATCGACCAAGGTAGCTTGGTCAAAATAATGTACTACGACGCCTTCAAGCAACTAAAGCTATGCAGGTGATTGAAGAGATTTGGGGCGGTCAGGTCATGGCCAAGCAGTGTTTCGTGGCCATGAATGGGAGCCGAGTAGCCAAAAGTTTCATGCAAATGATCGAAGGACTGGAAGATCAAAGTGTCTTGGATAATGTGGGCACCAGGGCAGAAGAAAAGGTTGTTGAAGACCTGGTGGAGGTATAGATCAACGAAGATAATTATCAGAAGTTCTTTCTATTGGGATCCAACCTGACTGCCCAAGAATGGCTAGAGATGGTGGAGTTCTTGGTGGCGAATATTGAAGTGTTTGCATGGACGCCTTATGACATGCCTGGCGTTGATCCAAACTTTATTTCCCACTAACTCAACGTCTTTCTGGATGCCGGCCTGTCATTCAAAGAATGCAGAGATCAACGCTTTATCACACCGAGGTAGTGGTAAAAGAGGTCAAAAACTTGCTTGAAGCAAAGGCAATCCAGGGAGTGCACTACCCTCGGTGGGTTTTCAATACGGTCGTGATACAAAAGAAGAATGGGAAATGACGAGTTTGCGTTGATTACAAGACGGTCAACTGAGCTTACCCCAAGGATGTTTTTCCCTTGCCCAGAATCGACCAACTGGTGGACTTGACGGCCAGGCACAACCGACTCAGTTTTTTGGATGCTTACTGTGGTTATCAGCAAATCACAATACATGAGCCAGACAGGGAGGTTACCTCTTTCACAATGTCGAGGGGGTTGTTCTGCTACCGAGTTATGCCTTTTAGGTTAAAAAATGCCGGGGCGACCTTTCAAAGAATGGTTACAAAGATGTTCTCTCCCTTGCTTGGCCAAACAATGGAGACCTATATCGATGACATGGTCGTGAAGAGCAAACATGAGGCCGATCACCTGTCTGACTTGGCGGAAATGTTCAACATTCTTAAACAACACCAGTTGCATTTGAATGCTTCAAAGTGCGCCTTCGGCGTGTGGTCGGGAAAATTCTTAGGCTTTCTGGTCACCAACCGTGGCATCGAGGCAGACCCTTCCTAAATCAAGACCATACAAGAACTGAAGCAACCCAACTCGGCAAAGGACGTGCAACATCTTGGGGGGATGGCAGCCGCACCTAACCAATTTATAAGCCGGTCGTCAGATCGTTGTTGCCCTTTCTTCTGAGCCTTAAAGTCCAAGTTTTCATGGGACGAAGAATGTGACAGAGCCTTAGCTAAGCTAAAGATATACCTATCTACCACTCCATTCTTGGTCACACCGAAGCACGGTGAAAAACTCTATCTTTATCTGGTTGTTTCTTAACATGTCGTAAGTGCAGTACTTGTTCGGGCAAAAGGTATCCAACATTTACCAATCTTCTATGTGAGCAAAACCTTACTCCCGGCGGAGTCGAGATACTTGCCGCTGGAGAAACTCGCATTGGTACTAATGATGGCTTCAAGGAAATTGGCACACTACTTTCATGTTCACATGATCGTGGTTCTAACTGAATTCTCTTTGAAAGCCTTGTTTGAGCGGGTAGACTTCTCTGGCCAAATCCTGAAGTGGGCAGTCGAATTGAGGCAATTCGATGTCAAGTTTTAACCCCGAACCGCCATCAAAGCTCAAGCATTGGCCGACTTCGTTGCGGAATTCTCACCCAGCATTCATCCAGCTTACCTTGTGGACCTTACCGGTGCGACTAGGCTGCAAGGAGTAGGCACAGCGAAAATTGCACAGCCTTTCATCCAACCAAACGTTTAAGGCGACGCAAAAGTTGCGCACCTATCCACAAACCCATCACTTGAAGACCCACTTTAGCCTAGCAATGTGCTGTCAAATTTGGAAATAGCAGGACAACCTGTTAGATCCAACATCGCATCGCCAAGGGAGAACGAAGGCATATTTGTTGCAATCATTAACAGTGCACTTGCCGCGGAAGTAGCCGAGCAACTTTGATCACCTGAACCTTCAAATGTCCCAAGACCCCACAAAATGTTGGAAGCTTTTCATCGGCAAAATGTGGAAACTTTTGTCGACGACGTCCCAAACAGGCATGGAGTCGGGCTGGGAGTAGTCTTGATTTCCCTAGACAGATTGACCATTGAACATTGAACATTCCATCACACTAGGATTTCTTGCGTCACACAACGAGGCTGAATACGAAGCGCTGCTAGCCAAACTGAAAAACGCACTCCAAATGCAAGCATCCAAGCTGATGGTCTATAGTGACTCCCAATTCATTGTAAATCAAATATCTGGGAAATACGAAGCCAAAGATAACAGAATGGTTAAGTACCAAACTTTAGTGAGGGTGCAAATCAAGAAATTCCAAGCCATAAGAGTCCAACAAATTGGCCGAGAAGATAACGGTCGGGCAGATGAGTTAGTTGGCTTAGCCTCCATGGTTGACAGATCAACCCCCAACCCTCTCCTGATTGAATTCCTCCCAAGACCCAGCATTGAAGACTCAGAGCAGATAAAGGTTTTCTGCACCGAGCTAGGTCCTTCTTAGATGGACCCTATTATCCTTTTCCTTAAAGAAAGGATCTTGCTGACCAACAAGAAAGAGGCACACAAAGTCCGGATAAAGTCTGAACGGTTTTGGCTCTCTCCATTCGATGCCTTGTATAAGAAGTCATTCACTGGTCCTTACCTCAAGTGTGTTCACCCAAGTAGAATCGATGCTTTCTTTTACAAAATCCACGAAGGCATGTGTGGAAGCCACATCGGCAGGCGATCTTTAGCCTACCGCGCTATTTTCCAAGGATACTGGTGGCCGTACATGTAGGCAGAAATATGTAAGAAAATGTGAGAAGTGACAGAAATTCGCCCACCAAATTCATCAGCCGGCCAAAGAGCTTCTTCCTCTTACGAGTCCTTGGCCTTTCGTAATGTGAGGGCTTGACATAATGGGACCACTCCTAACCGTATCGGGCAACCGCAAGTTCTTCATAATGACGACAGACTATTTCACCAAGTGGGTCAAAGCCAAGCCCTTGGCCACAATTAAAGAAATGGATGTGAAGAAGTTTGTTTGGCAGAACGTGATAATGCGGTTTGGAGTCCCCAAGGCTTTGATCTCCGACAATGGCACCCAATTTGATGGACGGTTATTCAGAAGATTTTGTGAGGAACTAAAGATAGAATTCTATAATTCCACACTGGCCTACCCTCAATCCAACGGCCAAGCTAAAACATCAAACAAGACCATTCTAGATGGGTTGAAGAAAAGGTTAGAGAAAGCCAAAGGAAAGTGAGTCGAGGAACTTCCAAATATCCTTTGGGCTTACCGAACAGCGCCAAGACGGTCGACCAGGGAGACGCCTTTTGCCTTGGCATATGGCATGGAGGCAATCATTCCATTGGAGATTGGTATGCCCACCATCTGCAGCGAAAATTTTAAGTCCGACTTAAACGCCGAAGCCATCGCCCTAGAATTGGACCTTGTAGAAGAACGCCGAGAAAAGGCGCTGATCCATGTCATAGCATATCAACAAGAACTGTCCAAAAAATATAACAAAGCAATTCACTCCAGACTATTCAAGGTCGGGGATTGGGTCTTAAGGAAGGTGATGGGCAATGCTCTGGTGTTGGGCGAAGGGAAGATAGGGGCAAACTGGGAAGGGCCTTACAAGATAACCGGTCTGGCAGGCAAAGGGGCATACCATCTAGAAGACTTAGATGACAAAACTATACCCCGGCCATGGAATGCAGCCAATCTGAAGTTGTATTATTTTTAAGTTTTAATCTTTGAATGTAATTTTTTGTAAGGGACAAGTATTCCCCTCCATTTACCGATGTAATTCTCTCAATCACCATGTGGGTTTATGAAAACTATATGTAATTGCAATGCCTTATTGTACATGGAAAATTTGTCGTGATTAATGGATTGCAATGAACAAGTGGCAATTGTCCCTCAGTCGAGGCGATTTTGCCCAGCTCAAAGAGTTGATATATTGTTCAACTCTAAATAATTCTGCTCGGCCATTAGAGTTGATGAACTGTTCAACTCTAGGCTTTTAGCCGAGATGATTTTGCTCTGCCATTAGAGTTGATGAAATGTTCAACTCTGAGCTTTAGCCGATATGATTTTGCTCGGCCAATGGAGTTGATGAATTGTTCAACTCTAAGATTATAGCCGAGATGATTTTACTCGGCCATTAGTGTTGATGAATTGTTCAACTCTAAGCTTTAGGCAAGATGATTTTGCCCGGCTAAAAGAGTTAATGGATTGTTCAACTCTAAGTTTTTAGCCAAGATGTTTTTGCTCGGCCCAAAGAGTTGTGGTATTTTTCAACTCTAAGCTTTTAGCTGAGGTGATTTTGCCCAGCTAGAAGAGTTGATGAATTGTTCAACTCTAAGTTTTTAGCTGAGATGATTTTGCTCGGCTAGAAGAATTAATGAATTGTTCAACTCTAAACTTTTAGCCTAGATGATTTTGTCCGGCTCAATGAGTTGATGTTTGGTTGCGCGGTTGCACGGTTGAAAGAAGAAACATAACATACATGACAAGCATACAAGAGACAAGTGAATAAACAAATTTTCATTGATTGAGCTTGTAAGTACAAAAGTTGGGGCCAGCAGCCCGGTTACAAAAGATTTCAAAAAGAAAATAAGAAAGGGCATAAATCTAAGCTAGGGAGGAGAGGTCGGCGAATTCATCTCTAGCTCCCTATGTGGTAACGTCCAAATCAACCACAACAGTCCTTTCTTTGTCGCCGGTCTCCTTCTGGCTGGCCTCCTCCTCGGCCTCCTCTTGCAAAGAGTTGAAGACTTTATTGGCATAAGGTACCATATAGACTGGCAAGAAGACATTGGGAGAAAAGGTGAACACCTCAGCTTTAGATACTTGGCCAAGTTTTTCACAAGCAGCCTTCCAACCGAACTTGAAGAAGATATCCTTGGTGGCTTCAACTTGTTTGGTGTAGTTCTCTTCAGCCTCCTTAAAGCTGAGGTTGTTGGCCTCGTCTATAGTCTTCTGTCTCACTTTCTTTTCAGTCTCTAGCTCACCCTTCAAAGCGTCCCTCTCTTGCTCGGTCCTACCAATCTGGCCAAAAAGCCTGGCATTGTCAGTGTTGGCAATCTCGAGGGAGGCCTTAGCTTGGCTGAGACGTTCTTGCTGGCGTTATTCAGCTCGGTCACTTTATGACGCAAATTAACAATGCGGTCCACGACGAGATGTTGTTTTTAGATGGCCTGCAAGAAGTAAAAAGAAAGTTAGCCCAAGCAAAGAAGTAAACTGAGCAGAGACTTGATGAAATGCTGAATCAGACCCTAGTCATGGACTTGACTGTCGATTTCACGACTCGGGTGTCGGGAACATGATCGCTCCCGGTCACGTCGCTCGGCAGCAGCAACGCTTTTGATAAATCAAAAGACAAAAGGTGCTCCTTATCCCCCTTGACAGATGCAGTGGCCAGGATGTCTTTACCTCGGTGTTTAAACTCCGACCTCCACAGAGTGGTGGGCTTAGCATCCTATACCAGCTGCTCAGTGCTTAGCTCGGCTACGAGCTCAACAGAGGGGTCAATCGACCGGGCCCGCTTACCAGCGTAGCGAGACTCAGCAGGTGAAGTGGCCGTGAAAGCCAGGGCAATCACAGTCCCTGGACTCTGGCCAACGGCTGGGGCAAGAGGAGGGATGCTTGGTGGCTTGGTCGAACTAGCGGTAACGAGATTCTTGATTCGACTCCTCTTTGTCATTTCCTACTCCTCAGTCAAACGAATGAGGGGAACGTCTGAAAGTGTTGGGTCAGGAGGCAAAGAAGGGTGCCCGTAGAAAATTTATGACCTTACTCTTGCAAGAAGCTGAATAGCGGTAGGTCAGTACGTAACCAAGAAGCTCGTGGCAATCTCCGTGTCGGTATCTCAGCGCGGCCCTGATTGCCTCTTCGTTCGGATACTGATATTTGGCTTGCAATTCTTCGATAGCTGCAAAAGAAAGCAATTAGCTTGGCACAATTAATATCAACAAAATCAATCAGTCAAAAAGATGGGCTTACAAGAAGAACCGAAGTCTTTGCTAATGTACCAACTGGGCATGTTAGCCGTTTCATAGTTACCAGACACCTAGAAGAAATCATCATCATGCATGTCCTTGTCCAGCATGCTAGTCACTAACCGTTCTCTGCCCAATCTTATTTTCAAATAATAGTTGAAACCGTCTTTTGTTCGATCGAGCGTGTTTTGATACAAGATCTCGGCCAAGTCCAGATTTAAACCAAGCCGGTGGTTTGACTCGGCTACGCCTTTTATGATTCCGAAAGTGTTGGTAGATATTTGTGTTAGAGCGAGCCCAGTGCGTCTTAGGAACTCGCAGATCAAGGGTTACAAATGGAAGCGTAACCCTCCTTCGACTATGCTTAGCACGATGAAGAGGCAGGACTCCAGCCTACCCTATGGGTTTATATCTTCCTCGCTGAGCTCCAGATGTACATTGGCCGGAATACCGTACTTTTCTCAGAACACGACCAACGCGCCTTGCGTATTAACAAGGAAACGGTAGCGCCCCATGGGTTAATTTTGTAAATTTTTGCACGGTGGCTGCTCGGTCTTCAAGAGCCCTTGTGTTGGTGTGTCTGGTTCCCTAGGACTCTACTATTAAACACCAAGTGTAAGTGATAGCGCGGGCGCACAAACGAGCTCGACTTTAGCTTGGTCACTTCGGGCGCAATAGCGCCTCAGTCTCGATGGGTAAACTCAACAGCTTGGTTGCTTAAGCGGACCAGATATTAGCCCAGTCGAGCAGCACATCGCGTTTCTTAGATTGGTTTTCACCTAAGTTCTATAAACAAAGAACTTGCTCGGTTCACTTATGATTTTGGATCAAACGAAGTAGCCCGGTCAGCCCCAGATTCTCACTTGTTCATCACAGAAGATGATGAACAGTGTCAAGGACAAAGGGGCAAAAACAGCTTATGCCATCACAATGGAACAAGAACCCTAGCCCAACTTCATTTGAAGCCATGAAACCTACTGTTATCATATCCTAGACTTATCTATCAGAGTTGAGTTTAAGAACACAAAAAAAAAAAAAAAAAAAAAAAAAAAAAAAAGAGTATGAAGAATAGTGGACAGATTGAAGACTTATTAGTTAGGGCGCGGATCGTAGCTTAAATCTGAGAGATGGGGCCCCAGTGAAGGTGACGAAATATAAGCGACTTGGGAGAATGCTTCAATATCAGTACAATCAATGGAACTCGAAGAATGTGTGCTATGGATTACTGGGTCGTCTGAGAAGAAGATGAACAGTGGAAGAAGAAATATGAAGAGGCGTATGATATATGTATAAAAGAAGAAGAGACGCCAAAATTTGAAACTGAGGCGATGGCGCGTGACAGCAAGTTAAGCGACACGAGGCCAATCAGTGAACGCCACGTATCGATGACAAGACTGGTGTCAGTCTTGAAAAGACAGTTTGAGAGATTGAAGCGCCAGCCGAGCAAGTCATGGGGCTGAGCGAGCAATTCAGCACGGTGAGTGATTAGAGGTAAATGACCGAGCAGTTGAGTGACCTCGGCCGAAAAGGTAATCCCGGTCATGCTGGCGCAGACGGAATTAAGGGGCAATTGAGAAAGAGGTTTATGACCTAATATTGGGCCGAGCTGGTTTGGGCCAGAGGCAGGTCCTTGCTTGGTCAGACGTTTGGTGCGTTCTGGACCGAGGACTCAGTCTGGTCTAGTTGGGCCAACTTCGGATTGCGAATCCGGAGGGGATGTGCGCTCTACAGGGTTGTATGGGATTAGCTCTCTCAACATCAGGATGGATAGAGCAAGAGCTCGATCATGACTAAGGAGCTCGGTTATGGAATTGTCATGGAATTGGACAAGAAGCTTGGTCGGAAGGTGTTGACACGGCGCTGTGCCAATCGTAGCTCGGTGGGGAGTACTACGCGGCGCCACGGGACTGCAGGAAGGAGATTCTGCTATCCGTACGCGTCCATACTGTTTGGCGGTTTCATTAGATGGTGTTTAGCTGTATTAGCGCTAACACATGGGAAAATGTGAGAGGAGAGCAAGTCCACGCGTCCAGAGGAGAATGGGCGCATAAATGCACGCATAAACTATATAAACGGTGCTGCGCCCCCATACTCAGGTCTGAAACATCCTCTGATCAGAACTCATCTACCCCTTTGTCTTCTCTCTTTTCTCTCTTTCTAAGTGTGCTAACTTAACCGTCGGAGGGGTTTTCCGGCAGGATACTGCCAGGTAGCTCACTTTCATTGTGTTCTCAGATCAATTGGAGTGAAGCGCAGCTTGGACACGAGGAATACAGACAATGTCGGCTATTTGGCTCCCGTGTAGAGATAATAGATGATGGACAGCAGACAGTCTATAGTTCTTCTAGAAAAATAAAGTCAGAAAGTGCTTTGATTTCTAGATAGCTTTTTTTTTTTTTTTTTTTGAACTCAAGAGAGCTTGTTTGTTTGGATGCTGCTTTATACCATCTTGAAGAAAAAAAAAAGAAAAGAAAAAAATCAATTTAAATAAATTGTTGTGGGCTTATAATATGAATAAGTAATAGCCTTTGATGAAAATTCTTGAGTGATTTTCTTTTCTTTTTTTTCCCCTAGATAGCTTCTTTGTTTGGATGTTGCTTTATACCATTTAAAAAAAAAAAAAAAAAATCAATGATGTATATTTGAATAAATTGTTGTGGGCTTATAATATGAATAAACAATAGCTTTTGATGAAAATTTTTGAGTAATTTTCTTTTTTTTTTTAATAAGTCTAGGGACCAGGCTTATGATCCCTGAATCTACTCAGAATGATGATATATGTTTGAGATTGAATTTGTGTATTATGAGATCTATGTGAAAAATAAATATGAACTACTAAATAATAATTCCGAATAATTTTGAATTATTAAGTCTGAATTTATAATATTACTGTTTTTTTTAAACTCAATGGATGGACAAAGTGGCAATGATGGTCTTGTGCTACATTTGGCTACTTGTTGGACAATCCGCAATTGTGTTGAATTTTTAAATTTTATCTTTTATATATTTTTCCTAAAAAAATTAAAAATTAATTTGGTGAAAGAAAATATAATTTTCACGTGATTCTCTCTTTTTTGTCATTTGATATTTATTTTCATGTTAAATAAAATATAAATTAGTTTGACAAAATTAAAAATTAAACAAAAAATACAAACTTTTTTTTTTTTGGTTGGATAAAGAGGCAAAAAAAACTATCATTTATACTAAGGCCTTGTTTGGGAAGACTAAATAAGTACACTTTTTGTCTTTTTGGACAAAAAAATTGAGGTTGAAAATATGGATGTTTGGGTTAACTTTTTGACTTTTTATGAAAAAATGTGTAATAAAAAATTGTGAAAATTGGTTTTTAGAGGAAAATTTGAATTGGGAGTTGTGCAGCCGTAATTGTTGACTTTTGATGAATAGTGTTAACTTTTTAACTTTTTGAGTAACTTTTTGACTTTTTAGATTATTTCAAAGTACCCAAACTTGGCCTAAGAATTAGCTACACATCGTGGGTAGCCATTCCAATGATATCGTTGTTGACAAAAGGTTTTACAAAACAAGGAGGAAAAATATCATAAGAGATCCTCGTTGATCAAAAACAATAACTTTTGCTAGTTTTTCCGCAACTGTATTTGCCTGATGATAGATGTGTCGGAAAGAGATCGCCCAATTACACCCAAGAAGATGTTGGAGGAAATATATGATTTTTCATAAGTAAATTAATTAATGAAAATAAAAATTAATACGAAAAAAATTAATACGAAAAAAATTAACATAAGAATTTTATGTAAGGTACATCTTTGGGATCGAAATCCGATTCCACTATCAATTAAAAAGTTTTCAAATGATTACAAACGAGACACAAATGATCTTACAAAACCACTCTTAGGTGAATTCTAAATAATCACAAATAAACAAGAGGAAAACCAAAATCTTCGAAACAAAATATGAAAGACCCAAAATAATGCACCCAAAACAGAACCAAAGGCTGATCCAAATGAAGAGAACACTATTGGTTGTTTGCCCAAGCAGCACACTGCCACACCTTGAGTATGCACCCAAGAAAACCAATCACACAGCAAGCTTCTATCCCAAGAACAAAGGTCACCGAAAAAAGATCAATTTTGTAGCAGCCAAATTATCCCGGAAAAAACAACAAAACCATATATATTAAATCTTGGATTTGTTTTTATCAAAATCTTAATTATTATCAAACTGAATTGAGTCTCCACAAATTAGATATAATATATATAAAATATATTATACTCAAACCAAATCAAATTAGAATTCTTTTAACAAACTAATTGGATTCCAAACTCCACTAAAGAAGTATACCCAACAGAAGAGACCTTCAATCAAATACAAGGGGTTGAATCCATGGTGAAGTAATGTGTGTGGTGGATAACAGTGACCAAGCTGCTCGAGAATCAATTTCAAGCTCAATGTGGCGATAGTTATGGTTCCAAGCTAGAGTAAGTCCAGTGCGGATCGCCCATAGCTCGGCCACCATACTGGTGGCAGTGCCAATATGTTGGCCAAAACCCAGAATCCATTTACCACTGTGGTTGCAAAAGACGCCCGCAATGTTTTCTCGACTTGGTTGACCGAGTGCACAACCGTCGTATTGAGTTTGAGAAAGGGAAGAGGAGGCGGTGTCCATTTGATCTAGATGGTACGTTGTGGTTTTGCGGTTTTAACAGGATAAGCCAAAAAGTAGAATTCCATGGTTTGGCCGATAATTGTTTGAAGTTTTTTTTTTTTTTTTTTTTTTTTTTTTAATCGGTAAATGTTAGTTGTTAGATTAGTACCTATGGGAGAAAATCTCCCTACCCTTGACAAATCACCTAAGTGCTTGCACTTTCTTAATTCAATTCTCCTAAAGAGAAAATTCAACTCTCTAAAGAGAAATGAACCTATGACCTCCTTGAAATTAAGTTCTAAGAAAGTTATAGCGGCCAACTAAGTTAG
This sequence comes from Camellia granthamiana, assembly GCA_036172215.1. NCBI lineage: Eukaryota > Viridiplantae > Streptophyta > Magnoliopsida > Ericales > Theaceae > Camellia > Camellia granthamiana. The sequence continues at coordinate 58,248,777 of CM069914.1, read as the reverse complement.
GCCTAGTTAGTTTTGTTTGAACTTGTTAACTCATGGGGATATTGGTTGGGTTGAAAAAACTATGGTTACGGGCCAGCCAAATATTCCAAATAGTGCATATCCAATTTATGCCCGAGTTTAAGTCCAATTTATCTAGGTACAAATATTCTTTCTATTACATCATACTCGAGTTGCATCCTAATTTATAGCAAAATACAGAAAGTGTGAGAATAGTAGATTATACTATTCAAACTACATAAATAGTAAAACTATTTATTACCTACTAGCCATATTTCAAAAAACCTATATGCGGTCATATCGTGGTTTCTCCGGTAATGATAAATTTTTCCATGATAAATAAGTGTGCTTAGTCATCGTACATTTTCCATTGTCTCTGAATCGTTTTCCGTTTTTTATACTCCATATTTCGCTGGCCTTAAGGGTTTGTTTGGTTTGTGCTTATAGAATAATTTTTGAGATAAAAAATATGAAAATTTATTTGATTTGTCTTTTTTTAAAAATAATTTTGAAGAGAGAGTTTTAAAAAAAGTGATTGATTGATTTTAGAAAGTAGGTAACCAAACAAAATTTTGAGATTTTTTAAAAAAAAATTTGTTTAGTTTTATTACTACTGAAAATTTGTTTGTAAAAAATTTTTCTCAAATTTTTTTAAAAAAAACAAACCAAACAAGGCCGACTTTGCACAACTTTCCTTATTAGTAGCCCCTCTAGCAATTGGAGTTTATTAGGACAAGGAGATTGCTTAACTTGCTGGATTTCTATCTCTTCTAGGTAAGGGCGGGGTCAGGATTTTAAGGTAGGGGGGTAAACATTATGTATATTCAACTTTGATTACATTTATATTTTTTTTAGATTCTAATTTATAAGTTGTGTGAGGGTAATTTATATGAAAATTGGGCCGAGCTGGATAAAAGGCCATTTTGGGCCGCAATACGAAGGGCCAAGCAAAAATCGCCATGAAGTTACTCCGGTCTTAAGAAGAGGCCTTAGAGTTAGATTGGTCACACAGCCGTGGTGATTAGTCCGGTCAGCATAAGGCCTTATTTCTACTTCGGTTGAGAAATGTGTTGTGGATGATTCGGTCATATTGGAGTCTGGCCATGGTAAAACCATCTCACTTGGTTCAAGCAGTGAGGGGGGTGTTGGAGGATAAGCATTATCTTTCAGGAGTATGAATCCTAGGAGGACTCTACATGGAGGAGTAAGAGTCCTACTAGGATTGTGCCACACGAAACCTATAAAAGCTCACAAACATCACCTATGGAGAGGTAACACAACTTTGTTTTCTGAATACACAGAGCTTTTGTCTATTTGTCAAGCTTACTGACTTAGGCATCGGAGAGGTTTCTGGCACCCACCCGCCGACTAGCTCACGTTTGTGTTTTTAGGTGATAAAGCAATGTCGTACGGAGGAGCGCAGACTTGATCAACAGGATTATACGAGAAGGTGTATTTCTTTCCCGTACAATTGACGCCGTCTATGGGAATACAGACAAGAACAAAACCTCTTGATCAAGCTTTTTCTCTCAAACATCAATGGCGAACAACGAAGAGTTACCTCAGTCCGCCATTGACGGACAAACTCCAGATGGGGGTGCAAAGCGCGAAGGCCTACCCTTGGTCACTCCCATGGCGAACCTGGAGCCACAAAGACAGAATTCCAGGAGGGATGCAAGGGGACGAAGGCAGAATAACAGCCCTCATCCCTCTCGTTCGCAAAGCCCAGAAAGACAAAGGCGCAGGATTGATCCTCAAACTCTGGAGGATCGCGTCAGGGAACAAGACGAATTGATTCGTCGGATGACGGCGGACATGGAATCTCTAAAGCGCCAGGTGAAAGGAAAAGAAGTGGCGACAGGGGAGGGGCGCACAAACAAGACGTCCCCTCGCCACTCGGAAGGCCGTAGTAAGAATACTACACCCTCCCAAGCAGAGAACAGAAGCCTCAGGACAGGCGATACACAATCCAGATCTTCCAGAACTCGTCACTCCAGGTCTGAGAGGACGAGATCTGAGAGGTCGTACACCGAGGGAAGCACATATTAGCCCTCGCATACGCACCAAACAAGGTCTAGACAGACGGAGTTGCCCAGATCGTCCAATCTACGATCCGTGCTAGAAGAGAAGGCACGATGGAAGGAGGACGCCAGGGCGCGCGATCCACACAAAGTTTCTGCCTTACAACGGTTGGCTCCTCGAACGCATGGAAGCGTCGAGGTTGGAATGCCAATACCACGCCCGGCCTACGAACCAACGGACAAGGCATTGGCGAGGCTGCAAACCTCACCATTCGTCCCAGCAATTGAGAACGTGCCCCTTCCTTCAGGCTTCCTACAGCCCAAATTCACCATATACGAAGGGAAGACAGACCCCTACTCACACTTGAGCCACTTCCGCCAGGTTATGGCGGTATATCGACGCAACGAGGCCTTGATGTGCATCCTATTCCCCTCGAGCCTTGGTGACCTAGGCCTGACTTGGTTTGAGAAACTTCCAGAGGGCAGCATAGCCTCTTGGGCGCAATTGGCGGAGGTGTTCGTGACAAGGTTCCGAACAAACACTAAAACTCCGGTGGAGATCGACCAGCTACTCTCCATCGACATGGGCAACAAGGAGGCCCTAAGATCATACAACAGTCGCTACTGGGAGACCTTCAACCAGATTAGGGACTGCCCCACCAATCTCGCCATTGCATAGTATAAAAGAGGCCTTCCAGTCGGCAACAGACTAAGGGACTCAATTACCATGACACCGCCCCTCACCATGGAAGCCTTGATGGAAAGAGTGCACCAGCACATCAGGGTGGAAGAGGATGGCGCACGTGCCAAAGCAAAATCTGGCACGACCACAGCACCAGAAAAGAAGGCCTCAGCAAAGGTCAACGCGGTAGACCGGCCGAACAGAAACGAACGCGGCAGACGAGACAACGGAGAAGACCAGGACAAAAGATGGTTGAGAGTCCACACTGCCATAACTACGGTATTCAAGAAACCGATCTACCGAATACTTAGTGAGATTCGAGACGAGCCTTTCGTCAAGTGGCCAGCCAAGCTAGGCGAGGCCCAGAAAGACTACGACAACAAGTCACGGTGCACCTTCCACAAAGAAAAGGGGCACCGCACTGAGAATTGCACGCCATTAAGGCAGCATCTGGAGAAGTTGGTGGCAGCAGGCCACCTGGACAAATACATTGAAGGAGGGGCACAGCCAGCCCCCCAGGACCATAACAACCCCAACGGGATGCCGATTGACGCCCCACCTCAAGGCATTATCAACATGATACATGGAGTCTGTGAACCTGAGCGTGTATGCGAGCTCAGAGGATCAATCAAAAAGGCTGAACACTTAAGAGAAGTGCTAAGTGCCCAACCTACAGTCAAGAAAGGGAAAACAGAGGCCACAAATGTCATGTCTTTTTCGGATAAAGACTTGGCAAAGATTTATTGCCCTCACAACGATGCCTTGGTCGTTACTCTCCGAGTCAAGGATTTTGACATCAAGCGGATTCTGATTGACCAAGGTAGTTCATGTGAAATCATGTACTATGAAACCTTCAAACAACTAAAGTTGCAAGATAAAGACTTGGCGCCTGCCGTATCTCCCCTAATTGGATTCAACTCCATGCCAGAATGGCCCGTCGGCAAAATAATCCTCCCAGTCAAAGCGGGGAGTGTGACGAAACAAGTGGAGTTCTGGGTGTTGAAGGTCCCCTCCACTTACAACATTATCTTGGGCAGAACATGGCTGCATGCCATGCGCTCGGTGGCGTCCTCCTACCACCAAGTGATGCGGTTCCCCAACGACACCGGAGTAATAGAAGAAGTCTATGGAGATCAGATCATGTCGAAGCAATGCTTTGTCACAGTGAACGGCAGCCGCGCTGCCAAAGGATACGTTCATTCGGTGGAAGAACCTGAGAGTAACGAACTGTTCGCAGATGTTGGCAAAGCGGCTAGTCAGAAAGCGGTGGAAGACTTGGTAGAGGTAAGAATAGATGAAAAGAACCCGGATAAGTTCTTTCTGCTCGATTCGACGTTGTCCAGCACTGAGAGATTAGAGGTCTTGGAATTTTTGACCTCTAACATCGAAGTGTTCGCCTGGACCCCATACGACATGCCAGGCATTGATCCCAACTTCATCTGTCACCAACTCAATGTCCACCCTTCTGCCAGACCAATCATTCAGCGCACCCGCAGATCGGCACTCCACCACGCCGAAATAGTGGCGGAAGAAGTAGGAAACCTGCTGGAAGCAGGAGCAATCAGAGAGGTGTACTACCCAAGATGGATCTCCAACACCGTCGTAGTGCCAAAGAAGAGTGGCAAATGGCATGTTTGCGTCGACTACAAAATGGTTAACAAGGCGTGCCCAAAAGATAGCTTTCCTCTACCAAGGATAGATCAACTGGTAGACCTAACGGCAGGGCACAACCGACTTAGCTTTCTGGATGCATACAGAGGCTACCACCAAATCGCCATGCATGAACCGGATCAGGAGGTCACATCCTTTACAACTCCAAAGGGACTCTACTGGTACAAGGTCATGCCCTTTGGCCTAAAGAACGCAGGGGCGACGTTCCAGAGAATAGTCACCAAGATGTTTGAACCATTGTTAGGCAGAACAATGGAAGCTTACATCAACGACATGGTGGTCAAGAGCAAGGATGAGAAGGACCATCTCAAGGACCAAGGTAAGATGTTTGAGATCCTGAAGAAGCATAAGTTACGCCTCAACGCGTCGAAGTGTGCATTCGGAGTAGGATTTGGCAAATTCCTAGGCTTCCTGGTGACCAACCGGGGTATAGAGGCAGACCCCTCCCAGATCAAGGCCATTCAGGATCTGGAGAGACCAAACTCAGTAAAGGAAGTACAGCATCTCACCGGCATGGCGGCTGCGCTCAATCGGTTCATAAGCCGGTCGTCAGACAGACTACGACCATTCTTCCATGCACTGAAGGCCAAGTTTGAGTGGAACGAAGAATGCGACCATGCACTGGAAAGCCTAAAAGAATACATGTCTTCTCCACCACTACTTGTAACACCAATCCCTGGAGAAGAACTTTTCTTATACCTGGCAGTCTCGCAGCATGCAATTAGCGCAGTGTTGGTCCGCGCAGAAGGAATCCAACATCTTCCCATCTACTATGTCAGCAAGACATTGCTGGGCGCCGAAACAAGGTACTTGCCACTGGAGAAACTGGCATTGGCCTTGATGATGGCCTCAAGAAAGTTGTCACATTACTTTCACGCCCACACCATAGTTGTACTCACAGCCTTCCCATTAAAGGCTTTATTTGAAAGGGCGAACTTTTCTGGGCGAATTCTGAAGTGGGCAGTAGAATTGGGACAATACGACATCAAGTTCCAACCTAGGACCGCAATAAAAGCACAAGCATTGGCAGATTTTTTGGCAGAATTCACACCAAGAAGTCATCACATCTACTCAGTCGACCTAACTGAAACAACCGAACTAGGGATGGAAGTTGACGTCGAAATAACGCAACCCCTAGTACTAGTTACTCAGTCAGGCCCCAAGGCAGACTAGAGTAAAGAAAGGAAGGAAGAAGCAAACCATGCTACACCAAGTCAGGACTCACCAACAAATAAAGACTTGGTACAATCAGACAGTAAGGAACGGACAGCAATCATGGACTCTGAAGAAGACACCAGCAACATGGAAGATCCCAAGGCATCATCTAATCCCTCCACTTGCTAGAAGTTGTTCGTTGGAGAAATGTGGAAGCTCTTCGTGCATAGAGTATCCAACCGGCATGGAGCAGGACTTGGCATAGTCCTCATCTCTCTAGACGGCCTAGTAGTGGAGCAGGCAATCAATCTTGGCTTCCCAGCATCAAACAACGAAGCGGAGTATGAAGCGCTTCTAGCAGGTCTCAAGTCAGCATTCTACATGAAGGCCACCGAGCTAATGGTTTACAGCGACTCGCAGCTGGTGGTAAACCAAATATCTGGCGACTACGAGGCAAAGGATGATAGAATGGCCAAGTACCAAGAATTGGTCAGAACAGAGATAAAGAAATTTGAAGTGGTACGAATAGAGCAGATTGGCAGGGAGGAAAACACCAGAGCAGACGAACTAGCAGGCTTTGCCTCAATGGCAGATACCTCCATCCCTCACCCACTACTGATCGACTACCTGCCTAGACCAAGCATTGAAAACCCAGAAACAGAAGAGGTATGTTGTGCAGAGTTAGGCCCTTCTTGGATGGATCCCATCATACTGTTCCTGAAAGACGGCACCTTACTGGAAGAGAATAAAGAAACCAACAGAATAAGAGCAAAGTCACAGCGATTTTGGCTCTCTCCATCCTTGGCATTATACAAGAAGTCGTTCTCAGGACCTTACTTAAAGTGTGTTCACCCCAGCAAAGTGGAAGCATTCCTATTCGAAATACATGAGGGTGTATGTGGCAGCCATCAAGGAGGAAGATCACTGGCATACAGAGCAATTTCACAAGGATATTGGTGGCCATACATGCAAGCGGATTCAGAGAAATATGTTAAAAAGTGCGAAAAGTGTCAAAAATTCGCACACCAAATACACCAACCTGCCAGAGAACTTCTACCTCTAACTAGCCCATGGCCCTTCGCAATGTGGGGATTGGACATAGTAGGCCCACTTCCAACAGCACCAGGCAACAGGAAGTTCTTTCTTGCCGCAACCGACTACTTCACAAAATAGGTGGAAGCAGAAGCCTTGGCGTCAATCAAGGAAAAAGATGTGAAGAAGTTTGTCTGGTAGAATATCATCACTCGATTTGGCATACCAAAGGCATTAATCTCAGACAACGACACTCAGTTCGACGGTAGAATTTTCAGAGGCTTTTGTGAAGAGTACAAGATAGAGTTCTACAATTCTACACCGGCATATCCCCAAGCAAATGGTCAGGCAGAGGCATCAAACAAAGTAGTCTTGGATGGATTGAAGAAAAGGTTAGAAAGAGCGAAAGGCAAGTGGGCAGAAGAACTCCCTCATGTTTTATGGGCTTATCGCACCACGCCTCGACGATCAACAGGAGAAACACCATTCTCCTTAGCTTATGGCATGGAAGCAGTCATCCCATTAGAAGTTGGCCTACTTTGATCCAGACTTAAATGGCGAAGCCATAGCATTGGAGCTTGACCTTGCGGAAGAAAGAAGAGACAGAGCATTGGTTCACATCGCCTCCTACCAACAAGAGTTGTCTAGAAAGTATAACAAAACAGTACATCCAAGGCAATTCAAGATCGGAGATTGGGTGTTGCGCAAAGTGATGGGAAACACCTTGGTTCCAGGAGATGGCAAGTTGGGGCCTAATTGGGAAGGACCTTACAAGGTGGTCGGATTAGCAGGCAAAGGGGCATACCACTTGGAAGATAAGGACGGCAAAGCAATTCTCAGGCCATGGAACACTGCCAATCTCAAGTTGTTTTATTTCTAGCTTTTTTCTTTTAAATATATGTAATTTTTTACTTTCTCAATAAAACAAATCGATTCTTTTTTAGCATAATGGTTTTCAGTAGAAAGTAGCTTTAGTAAGTTAGGAGCATTGTAAACGTAGTTGGCCGGAATAACCAACTATGACCCTTCCTAAGCCTAGGATAAGGATCCAGGCTGTAGGACGTTTGGTTGGAATAACCAAAACACTTTATTCTGAGTTGGCTAGAAAAACCAACTTAGAGGTTGGCTGGATTAAACCAACACCCCTCCTAAGCTCAGGATAACGATCCAGGCTGCAGGACGTTTGGTCGGTATAACCAAACACTTTATTCTAACTTGGCTGGAAAAACCAACTTAGAGGTTGGCTGGATTAAACCAACTCTTTGTACTCTTCAGCCGAAGTAAGGATATGGCTGAAGAGTGGTTAGCTGGATTAAACCAACTCTTTATACTCTTCAGCCGAAATAAGGGTATGGCTGAAGAATGGTTGATTGGATTAAACCAACTCTTTGTACTCTTCAGCCGAAGTAAGTATGTCAGCTGAAGAGTGGTTAGCTGGATTAAACCAACTTCTTGTACTCTTCAGCCGAAATAAGGGTATGGCTGAAGAATGGTTGGCTGGATTAAAACCAACTTTGGGTACTCTTTAGCCAAAATAAGGACATCGGCTAAAGAGTGGTTGGCTGGATTACACCAACACTGGATACTCTTCCGCCGAAGTAATTATATCGGCTAAAGAGTGGTTGGCTAGTAAGTTAGATAACTAAAACCAGAATACGGTATATCGGCCCAGGGATATTTCAATTAGCAGTTAGAAAGCAAGCATCAAACCGAGATCACAGTTGAGCAAATGAGTTCATGGAAAATTCATTACAAATGCAAGCATGTTCAAATAGGAAATAAAACCGAAATAAGGGTTGGAGTACAGAAGAAGATTTTTTCATTGAAGTGCAAAACAAAGTACAACTGAGGGGCCGTAGCCTGGTTACAAGTTCAAAACAAAAGAAAAGAAGAAAGAAAAAAGACAATTAGCTGAAAAGTTCCTCAATTTCGGCATCAAATTCTACGTCAGCATTTCCCCGAAGTCCGGTTGAAGACGGGAGCACGGCTTGAGGTGGGAGCTCGGTCTCAGCACGAACCTCGGTATCAATTGGCTGCGTGTTGTCAGTCAGAAGCTCATCAGCTAGGTCTTCAACTACCGGCTCCAACCGAACTATCTGATCGTTGGGTTGCTCATTGACGGCCGGAGTATTAGTTGGCTCATCATCCTCATCATCATCTTCATCATCATCTTCATCGTCGTCAGACCCTTCAAGAAATTGCCTCTGCAGATCGGCAGCATACTGCGACAGTGAAGCCGGAGTGGAATACTGTGGAGCGTTGTAGACCTCGGTGTCGGGCGTACAACCGAGCTGCTCCACAGCACTCCTCCAGCCGCATTTCAAGAACAGGTCCTTGGTTGCGTCGCATTGAAGGGTGTATGCGTCATCTGCCTTCTTAAAGCCTCGCTTTTCGGCTTTCTTCATGCCCCCTTTCAGTTGGGCTATCTCGGCGTCTTTCTTCTTTTCAATCTTCGCCAACAGGCGCAGGTACTTGTCCTTTGCCTCAATGGCAACCTTCTACTTTTCGGCTTCGGCCGAATTAGCCAGTTCGGTCAGTCGACCGTTCTCAGAGCGTAGTTCGGCAATTTGTTTTCTTGCCTCCTCCAGTTCGGCTGATTTTGCTTCGGCCTCTGCCATCGCCTCCCTGGTATTCCGCTTAAGCTCCATCACTCTCCTGTGTGTAACATTGTTTTTCTGGATAGCCTGCAAGGGAATAGTAACTTTTCCTTTAAACCGGACTGAAAGTTGGAAAAATTACAAAGACAAAAGAGAGCTATTTACCAGGATCATTGACTTAGTTGAAGACCGAATGGACTTCAGCTCGGTGTTCAGTTGTTTGTAGTGGTGCTCCATGTCTTTTGGAAGGCACACACTCTTGGCTAAATTGAAAGCCATCAAGTGGTCATTCTCAGTGACAACCGAATCCGAAACCAGAATATCCCGGTTGTTGAATGTGAGATTGGGAGCCTATTTTGAGAAGCCAGCTCGGTCGGAGTGCTCCGGTTGAGGGCTTTGTTGGGGGCTTGGAGGGGGGCTTGATGGCAGAACGGTCTCATCCATAAGCCGTTGCTCGGTTTGGCTAGTCCGAGCACGTTTGCTTGGGCGAGATGACGACGGCCGTTGGGATGGGAGGGCCACCACGGTCTCAGTGGTTTGGCCGGTTGGTGGTACATCGGCTGGAGTTGTTGCGGTTAACAGGGCCTTCAGCCTGCTCATTTTTGCCATCTCTTGTTCGGCGGTGAGAGGCACTAGGTTGATCTGGGGCAAGGTTGGGTCCGGTTCTGGGGCGTCTTCAAGAAGGAAGTCGGTCACTCTCGCTTTTCGGCGACCGCTATATCTGTAGGTCGGCTCAAAGTTTAGAAGTTTGGCCCAACTTCTCTCTTTAACCCGTAGTGCGGCACGGAGTGTAGCAAGGTTGGGGTGACTGTACAATGAAAAAATATGGGCTGGATCTGCGTGAAAAAGACAACTGTTAGCTTGGCTTAAGATTGGAAGCAGAAGTAAAGAGAGAAGAATGCAAGGAAACCGAAGTAATTATACCAGGTTTCCCTTTTTTCCAGTTTATACGTCGGCCAGGAATCTGGGCTTGATGATCTTCAAAGTTCCCAGACACCTAGAAGAAATCATCATTCAAGTCTTTGTCCGATGTATGTTTTATTATTTTCTCTCGGCCACGACGTATTCTTAAATAATAACACCAGCCGTCGTCTTTGGATCCTAAGGAGTATTGGTGGAATATTTCGGCTAGACCGAGGTTGAGGCCGGCTTGGTGGTTTAGCTCGGCTATGCCCATTATTATGCGGTACGTGTTGGTGGAAAGCTGGGTTGGGCATAGTCTGGTTTGTCTAAGGAATTCGCAAATTAATGGTTGGATTGGAAATCGTAGGCCGGTTTCTATTATTGACAGAAGGGTAAAGGGAACAAAGCCCTCATTTTCCCATGGGTCAACGTCTTGTTCGGCTAGAGTAAGGTGGACATCGGCAAGAATGTTGTAATCCTTACGGAATTCGGCTAGGCCTCCAGGGGTTTCTACCAAAAACCTATACTTCCCCATTTATTTTATAAATTATGAATAAATTACTTCGGTTGAAAAACTGTGCTTAGTAGCTCGGTTGAGCGCGCAGTGGAGTGCCTGGCAACCTAAGTCTGCAAAGTGAAAAACAATGTGTTAAGCACAGATCGTTGACCGTGCTACAAAAACAAAACAAAGATAAAGAAGTCCTACTTCGGCCAGGGGATGCTACAAGTTTTATCTCGGTTCTAACAAGATGCTTGGTAGCACGGTCTAGCGGAGGGTTCGATAGCTCGGTTTGAGCAAGAGGGTTGGTTATCTCGGTTTGAGCTATGGGGTTTGTTACTTCGGTTAAACCTCTAGGGGTAGCTTTCTGAGTTCGGTTTAGAGACTAAGAAAGCTGGCTTAGCCCCGAGGTCTTAGCTCGGTTGAAGGTCAGTTTCTAAAATGCTAAATTCAAAACTTAGTTTGGTGCGCTTATCTCGGCTAAGGTCAATCGGAAGATGGTGACTTAATTTACTAGTGTTTTCACAAGTTCTGGTTCGGTTATGACTAAATAAGATCTACATATAACACGAACATTATCCTAGTTCGGTTGAAACATGTTTACGGATTAAACAGTGTTCTACAGATTATTTCATGAGGTTCAAGTGGTTCTTAAAGGTTTTTCAGAAAGTGCAAGAACAGTGGAAAAAAGAGGCAAAAATGTGTTTTACAAAAACACGCAAAACAGACTGCTATGGATCAAACGAAAGCAAAAACAAAGAAAGATAGGCAGGTTTGAGCAGCATACCTGATTAAAGAAGCACGAGAAGATGGAAATGGAAGAAGAATGTTGCACGAGCTTCGCAGTTGCACAAATTGAAGAACAATGGAAGCTAACAAGAGTGAGAAAGGGAATAATGTGGTAAGTGATTCGGAAGAGCAAAGGATTTGTTTTGGAAGGGCTCAAGGCGAGAACTGTTCAAATTTTCGGAGTACGAGAGCGGCGTGACAGCTGCGAAAGACCAATCAGAACCTGCCACGTGTCACTAGAAAGGGAAGCGTTTCAGTTTCTGTGATTGAAGCGACACTTCGACCGAATAAGGATAGTTCGGCTTAAGTGTAGCTCGGCTCTAAAGGCTTCAGTGTTAGCCCGGCTGGAAGAGCTAAAAATCGGCTGGATAGGCTAAAACTTTAGCTCGGTTTATAGACAGGTAATCCCTATCATGCTGCGCAGATGGAATTAATGGGCAATTGTGAGGGTAATTTATATGAAAATTGGGCCGAGCTGGATAAAAGGCCATTTTGGGCCGCAATACGAAGGGCCAAGCAAAAATCGCCATGAAGTTACTCCGGTCTGAAGAAGAGGCCTTGGAGTTAGATCGGTCACACAGCCGTGGTGATTAGTCCGGTCAGCATAAGGCCTTATTTCTACTTCGGTTGAGAAATGTGTTGTGGATGATTCGGTCTTCAGTAATTAGTTCAGGCGTAGCGTATGGAAACCGAGGTGTGCTTAGTCTTCTTAAGGACTTGGTTCTGAAGTTAGTTCGGCTCAACTCTCTTATGGATAGCTCGGTCTTAGCATGGCAAAGCCGAGGTAAGGGAAAGGAAAGTAAGGGCCGAACTTAACAGTTAGTTCGGTCATATTGGAGTCCGGCCATGGTAAAACCATCTCACTTGGTTCAAGCAGAGAGGGGGGTGTTGGAGGATAAGCATTATCTTTCAGGAGTATGAATCCTAGGAGGACTCTACATGGAGGAGTAAGAGTCCTACTAGGATTGTGCCACATGAAACCTATAAAAGCTCATAAACATCACCTATGGAGAGGTAACACAACTTTGTTTTCTGAATACACAGAACTTTTGTCTATTTGTCAAGCTTACTGACTTAGGCATCGAAGAGGTTTCTGGCACCCACCCGCCGGCTAGCTCACGTTTGTGTTTTCAGGTGATAAGGCGACGTCGTACGGAGGAGCGCAGACTTGATCAACAGGATTATACGAGAAGGTGTATTTCTTTCCCGTACAAGTTGCAATGTATCAAAATATATCAATAGTTAATAAAAATAAAGAGAAAGATATTGCATTCTAAATTTTCTGCAATTGAAAAGTAATACCTTAAATTAAAAAACTAATTTGTGATAGATAAACGAATAAGTAATCAATTGATTTGCTCAACTAAATAATGTGGTATTTTAATTTAAAATCATATGGGGTTTTATGGCTTTATTTAAACCATAAGAGTAATATGTTCGAGCCTCAAATCACAAATGAATAAAATAAATTTAACCCTACTTTTTAGTATTAAAACTGTCACTAAGGGGTTGTTTGGGGTATCTAAATAAGTACACTTTTTGTCTTTTTAGACTAAAAAATTGAAAAAGAAAACATGGATGTTTGGGTTAATTTTTTGACTTTTTACGGAAAAATATGTAATAAAAAATTATAAAAATTGATTTGTAGGAAAAAATTAGAATTGGGAGTTGTACAGTCGTAATTGTTGACTTTTGGTAAATAGTGTTGACTTTTTAACTTTTTGAGTAACTTTTTGACTTTTTTGTAATATGCCAAACTTAGCCTAATACATCAATTCTTGTAAATGATTTTGTATAAATTTTTTGAAAGAATAACATTTTCATTTTTACTTTGGTCATATGACCCTATTCATGTCATATCTCATGATGAATCTCCGACTACTAAATTCTTTACAAGATTGCACTGCATGATTTTAAATAATAGTACTTGAATTTGAAATGGTATTCATCGTGATGTAATAATATTTTTACTTTCTTAAGTTTAATTTCTCATACATTAGTGAATTTATTTATTGATAATAGGAGCTTCTTTTATTGTACGGTTTTTATTTAGTTGATTTGGATGAGTATAAAATAATTTACTTCTCATGACTCATACATGGACCCGACTAATAAAGTTATAAAAAAAAATTAAAAAAAAAAGAGAGAGAAGCATGAAATGGAATGGTCATAAGCAATAGAAATCAATGTCCTTTCTAAAAAAAGAAATCAATGTGCTAAAAAAATTTTAAGAATCAAATATTTTTTGTTACAAAAGTATCATTATTATATTTTTAGAAACGAAAATTGGATATTAGTGATGAATTATTATCCTTTTGAAACCAAATTTTGTGTCTTAAAAAATAAACCATTTTGAGACTAAATTATTTTGTCTCTAAAAGTCTATTTATCAGTGACATTTTCAAAATTTTGTCGCTAAAATCCTCCTTTTGATTTTTCGAGACGACCTGTTAGAGACTATCCTCACGACGAAAGAAATTGATCCATAAATGTCTTTTGCAACAAAATTTTACTTTTAGAGACCAAATTTGGTCTCTAACGACTCTTATATGTTGTAGTGTAAGAGCATCTCTAATGGTTTGCCATTAGAGCTGCCATTGGAGCTGTCATTGCTATAATATAACAGTTGTGTTGAAAAATGATACTCCAATGGTTGAATATAGCAACTGTCAAATTTGAAAAATATCAAAACTTGTGTCAAATTTGACACAAGCTTTTGACAGCTGCCATTTATACCAACTTAGCCAAAACCAACTGTTTCCCTCCCTTCCACCCACCCACCCACCCAACAACTGTTTCAACATTTTTTTATTAGAATTCACCAAAAAAAATTTAATTTACCCGAAATCAACAAGGTTTTTTTTTTTTTTTTTTGACAAAATCAATCAACAACAATCAATAAATGTCAAACAAATTCAGTAAAAAAATTTCAACAATGTCATTGAAACTCAACAAGCAATTTCATAACTTCAAATCTCAGAATATAAACAAAATTGAAAATAATAAATACTTAATTTTGGTATTTCGAGGTACATCTGGTGGTGAGTCACAACATCAAAAGAAGCGGTGAAGATATCGTCGGTGGTAGGGGCAGATCTAGACGTCCTTGGTTCTGAGGAAATGGGGTGGGGGGGCAAGTGGTGAAATGGGCGGGTGGGGAAGGGTGGGTAAGTGGTGAATGGGGGGGGGTGCGGAGTCCGGATCCTCTCTAGCCAACCTCTACAACCCTTCCTCCGATCAAGGGCCAGGATTTGGCCACATCACTTTAGAGAAGATCTACGGCTCAAATCAGATTAGCTTTAAAAAAAATTTGAGTTTCTTTTCATTGCACATCAAAACAGAGCAGAGCTTCCTTGAAAACAAGAAGAACCTTCCCTTTGTATGTGCTGAGATCCATCTCCTTACCTTTGCTATCCTGCACATCCCAAACAAATTCAAAACTTTCTCAAAATCCAAGCAAAACAATTTGAATAAACACATATATGCATGTATGTAAAACAAATAGGGAATGAGAGAGAGAGACCTGGACCGAGAAATCATGAATGGATTTTTGAGGGACTAATTCAGAAGCACCTAAATCTCTTTCTTTATCTACTAATCTACATTAGCTCTTATCTCCTTTTCAATTCCATTTTTGGGTTTTAGAGAGCTTGAAGATGTAAACCTTCTAAAAATCTGATCTTTTTTTTTGCTTTTCTTACTCCCTCTAGTTTTGTTTTTTGACTCCATTTTCAGATTTAGAGTAGACCCAGTTGCTCCTTTTCAGTTTATACAATTTGGGTTCTATTTTTCACTGAATTAATTTTAGTGTTTTTTTTTCCTAAAAATGAAAACAGAGTGAATCTATTTTTTTGCTTATTGGTTAGTGATAAATCTGAAGTCATTGTTAGAGTTTAGGCTACTAGGCATAGATTTCTATTGTTTTTGTGGGATTTTTCTAATTTTTCACTTGAATCTTCAGTTCTCCAACTCTATAGAATAAACACATTTCCAGATTTAGGACCTAGTCAAAAAGACTCCCATTGCTTGCAAATTTTCAACTTTGTCTATTTTTACTTTTTCTTATTTAGATATTTGAACATCTGAGTCTATGTTGCAAGATTATAGGATCTATATTCTAGAAATCAAAACACTATGAATATAAGTAACTACTAAAATATAAACTTAGATACATACCGTTTAATTACGTTATTGTCTTGAGTTTTGCTTTCTTAAAAGAATATGGCATTCACAATTAGAAAACCTTAGCACCAGCTCTTCCCCTCATTCTTCTAATCTTTTTGTTGTCTTTCAATGGGGCTGACAACCCTTTGATCTACTTCTATATAGATATATGTAAACCCTAACAAGGATATGAGAGGGGATTGGGCCTAAATAAAACAATTACTAGGCCTTCCAATTAAGGAACTCAAGTAACTTAAACAAGCCTTA
This sequence comes from Camellia granthamiana, assembly GCA_036172215.1. NCBI lineage: Eukaryota > Viridiplantae > Streptophyta > Magnoliopsida > Ericales > Theaceae > Camellia > Camellia granthamiana. The sequence continues at coordinate 58,233,000 of CM069914.1, read as the reverse complement.
CACCTCCATATCACATATCCACATATAAAATAATATATACATTAAGATGGAACATGGCCCAAAACTTTATGGATCACAATAATAATTTTGGGCTTATACCAGTCAATTTGTCTGAATCACTTTCAACCCGTTTTTCACAAACCAAACAAAATATAGTCAATGACAACCTAGTTAAGAATAAATTCTTACATTCTCCTACTTAGGCAACATTGACTACTAATTTAAGAAAATATTTTATTTAAGAAAAAATGACTCTCGGGTTAACCAACTTTAGTGGCCACATAAACATGATTCAGAATAGAAACATCTCAGCACAGAATCCCGTTCAATGAGAAATATTAATATCGAACTGTAGCAGTAATTATGCTATTGAACAACATAACGCCTTCCACAATTACAAACACTAATATCTCACCAACATGGATTCCTATATGTGATAAAGTGTAGTGTGGAATTTCAGCATAATTGATCCAAAAATTATATAACATGCTAATTCCACATTCAGTCCTCTGTATGGTCTTGACAAGACCCTGTAAGGAATTTTATTCCATTTTACACTTCCAAAAGAAGCCTTTATTCCTCTAAACCGAGGTCTTCCATGCTTTAAACCAAGTATCATACTTTATGGATCCATATACACTTCTAAACCGAAGCATTATACACTTCTAAAATAAAGTGTCAATCTTTATATCTCAAATTTTAAATATAACTGTAAGAGCTCATATAAGAGTTATACATATATGACAATTACCATTTATGTGTACACACACATAACTATAAACAAAATGTGAATAAACACATTAAACTTTATTAACTGAAATACACTATAGATAATATTCATGGGTAAAAAAATTCTTTAACCAAGCACATAAAAAACTGTAAAGTACCCATATGCTCAATATATTTAGCAAACTAAAATTTGGCCTAAGCCCTATATTTAGAAGATCAACTAGTATGTATTCTATAACATGTGCTTATAAAGAATATCATCTTTAACAACTTTCCAATTCTAAAGTACTTTAAATTTATAAATTTAACACCATCAAAGTTTTTGTTATTCTTTATAGAGAAAATTAAAACCATATACCATAATACATCTTTATAGGTTTTGAAATAAAATTAACAATTTCAAGCTCTGAAATAAAATTCTTTAATTGCATAACTCAAGTCGAGCTCTAAAACATGTTGCAGAGTGAAAAATTATAAGAGATTTTATAAAACTCTTTCATGAAACAACACTTCATGCAAACATAAAAATATAACCAATAATTGATACTATATATGTGATACCCCTGTATGTGTTTAGCATGATTTTATGTGTCATTATGTGAATATATATGATTTTGAAATTCTATCTATTCACCGTAGGAATATCTGTTTGAATAATCTGCTTTGGAAATAAAATTGGAGGCCTTATCGGCCACAGAACCCGAAATTGATTACGCCATTGTGATTGGCATAATTTTTAGAGCCTACAGTGAAATTTGATTGAAAATTGATTCGGACCAGATTAAATCGATTAAATTGATAAATTAGAACCCAACTACTTTATTATTGGCCTTAGTGGGTTTTGTTGACAAGGCTTTAAACACTCAATCTCTCTCTCCTTAGCCTCATTTTGACTAATGATAAACTCAAAGAAGAGAAGAGAGGGTCGGTTGGAAGAAGAGAGAGTGAGAGATTGAGGGTTTGGCTTAGGGCTTGGAAATTTTGGAGTTTTAGCTCAAGATTTGACTAGAGCTTAGAAGATCAAAGCTTCTAGGTAAGTGAACTCATGGATTTCTGTTGTAAATGTGTAAATTCAAGTGTGGTTGATGATCAAGAACATGAGTTAGCTTGATGTTAAGGAAGTTGAGTTGTTTGTGTTCAATTGAAGGTCAATGAAGGCATGCATGTATATAATTGTTGTGGAATTGCATAATCTAGCATGTATTAAGTTGAACATGGAAGTAAAGGTGTTAAATCTTACATGCAAGCATGCTTTTGTTGTATTCCATGAGAATGAACACCATTTGCTTTGTTTGGGATGAAAATGAGGTCAAAATTAGCATGCATGTTTGAATAATTAAGAGATGAGCTTGCATGCATGATTCTATCATGTTAGAATGAGTTTTGGGGCATGCATGTGAATTATTTGTGAATTGAGCCTCATTGAGTTGTAATTTGGGGCCTATACCACGTTAGGACAATCATATGTGAACTTTGAGCCTTAGAATGCATGAATTTGGCTGGAAAATCGAATTGGAGCTCAAGAACACAACCTGGAAATTTCCAGATTTTTTATGTCCGCTCAAGCGGGGAAAGTGCCGCTCGAGCGGGAAAATCATGCTCCCAGCATTTTTGGCAGACATGGCTCCCGCTCGAACGGGAGAGTTGACGCTCGAGCGGGGAGCTATGTAGACAGGCAGTCCGCTAGAGTGGCCGAGTTCACGCTCGAGCGGAAATGTGAGGTAACCAGCACTTTTGCAGGCTTAAGGGTCCGCTCGAGCGGGGAAGTCCACGCTCGAGCGGGGACCCTGTTTCCTGAAAATCTGTTTTTGCATTCTGTGTTCTGTTTTCCGTTCTCTTTCACTTGCAAGCACTCTTAGGCATATGTTAAGCATCGTAAATGAGTTAATGAGATAAGAATAAAGCCTAATGAGGAGTATGTGAATTAAAGAACGGATTGAACTGTTAGTGACCCTTTTGTGTTTATGAAATGTGTAGGGTCAAGCTCCAGGGCAAATCCACAAGCCGATCACTGTGAGTAATATCGATATTTGAATGCTTGTGAATGTCCAATTATTTATTCCCTTATAAGCTTTATGAATTGCTAATTGGGATTGTGGACGTAAGTCTGACATGAATAAATGAATGGACCCAAGGTCGTTTTGTTAAACATGAATGGACCAAAGGTCGTTTTGATAAACATAAATTGACCCAAGGTCGTTTTGACATAAATGAGTAGGCCGAAAGCCGTTCTGACATAAATGAATGGGCTAAAGGCCGTTTTGATACGAATGTATGGGCCAAAGGCCGTTTGACATAAATGATTGGGCCGAAGGCCGTTTTGTTATAATCGAATGGGCCAAAGGCCGTTTTGACATATATGATTGGGCCAAAGGTCGTTTTGACAGAAATGATTGGGCCGAAGGCCGTTTTGTCATAATCGAATGGGCCAAAGGCCGTTTTGACATACACAATTGGGCCAAAGGCCGTTTCGATATAAATGATTGGGCCGAAAGCCATTTTGTCATAATCGAATGGGCCAAAGGCCGTTTTGACATACATGATTGGGCCAAAGGCCGTTTCAACATAAATGATTGGGCCGAAGGCCGTTTTGTCATAATCGAATGGGCCAAAGGCCGTTTTGACATACATGATTGGGCCAAAGGCCGTTCTGACATAATCGAATGGGCCGAAGGCTGTTTTGACAAGAATGGAAATCTGAATGGGCCAAAGGCCAGAATGTTTGGAATTACAGTCACTTGATTGTATTTAGTTATATATCTGTTAAATAGAAATACGAATTGGGCCCAAGACCGTTTGGAATATGTTGTTCTACAATGTTATGTAAATTCTGTATTTGATATTATTCACTGGGCTATCGCTCACGCTCATTCATGTGTTTGTAGGTGAGCCAAGAGATGCACAAACCCAGCCCCAGTGAAGTTTGCCAGGGACAACATGAGTTTTTGAGAGTCAGCCTTGTGTCTCACGTACGAGACCCATCCTTGCCATTTTGTCACGTATTTACATTTTGTCTTGTTGGCAAGGACTTTATGTATGTTTGTAAATAGTCTGTTATGGGTTGACTTAGTTGGATGATCCAGTCTGTAAAGAATTTTATGGCACTGTGTTTTGTTGTGGGTTATTAACGTATATGCGCATGGTTTGCTTTTATAGTGGACATAAGCACGGCTCTATGGACAAAGTTTTAATTATTGCTTTCGATTGGCCCCTTTACTCTGTTGAGCTGCGTCTGTTTTGGTTTGAGGCCGTAGGTAATCTCAGGATTACTGGCCGGTTATGTCCTTAACCCATAGGGGCGGGTTCGGGTCATGACAGAGTGGTATCAGAGCACGAGTTAATAACTCACACACTTATCTAAAAGAGCAATAAGCGTCTAGAAAAGATCTAGGATGCATTCATGTGGTAAATATGAATTTGGAGGCATTGATAATATGCTTAACTATTTTGATATGAACTTTTGAAAGCATCAAGAATATGCTTAAGTGTTTTGATTTGAGTAATTATGTGCTATAAGTCGTAATTTACTTGCATTGCAATTATCGGAATATGTATGCTCTCTGGTATATGCATACTTGTGAATTTTTGTACAGCATATGATGAAAGTTTAATCGGATGGTGAATAAGAACCCTATAAGGTTATGTTTAGCCTTAATCATTTTTTGATGATATGAAATGACAAGTCCCCTGAAATGCTACGTTTTGTATGAATTAATGATTGTTCAAAATTTTCCTTGAACATAATTGTGGTATTCGTAGCAGAGGCCCTCGCCCAGGGGATATAATACTGTGGCTTATGATCATGAGGCCCTAGCTCGGGGGAAATAATACCGTGGTACAGGCCCTCGCCCAGGAGAAACAATACCGTGGCCTATGTGTATGATATGCTACGCTAAAGGAAATACCACACATGATTTGAATATGAGATATGAATTGTTACACCAATGTGTACAACAAGTCTGTTTGGTCATAATGCACATACATGAACATATGAACCATGAAAAGTTGTTTATGTGCATTCGATTTGTCAATGGGTATCTATGTGAAATATGAACATAATTTGAGTACATGATTACTTAGTAAATGTTCAGCATGCGATATTTGGTAAGTATGCAATTATCTGTTACGTATGTGATTAATTGCGTACGATATGTGAAATGAGAATATACCAATGTGTGAATGTACCTATGTGTATTTGTGTTTATTTTCGTGTTGGGCCTCCCAGTATTTGGCAAGGTTTGATAAGGATTTGTGTGGAGTATGGGTAAATTAAGGGCATATGGGTTGGAAGGTTCCTCCACAGCCCGACTTGATAGACTGGAAAGAATGGTACAGGAAATGATAGGGATCTTAAGACAGTAACGCCAGTTGCCGCTATGGCAAGAATTTTTGTTCCATCAGTGTAAGAAACATCAAGGAGTTTGTTATCAGATTTCTGGGGCTGGTTATAGATGTGGTAAAATGGACCATACGGTAAGGAACTGTCCCCGGATTGAACGAAATGTGAATGAATCCTCTACCTCGGCTAAATCCGTACCAGTGGTAGGAATTGCTACTCAGGATGGAGTAATTGCACTCATCCCAGAAAGCACCCAGAATACTGTGATTGTTATCCCAGGTATCTTTATTGTTTACGAACGAATGCTTATGTGTTGATTGATTTTGAATTGGTACATGTGTACATCTTTGCTTGGGATATTATTTGATTCGAATCGGCATATCCTTTCGTACCTGCTACATGTGTATTTAGATTTGTTGGACCCACAAGATCGAGACCGTATTCATTGAATGTATATGTTCCATTTGGGAAGTTTGTGAAATATGTATTGGGGTACCGATCAACTCTACACATGCACATGTACATCTGAACCTATGCTTAGGGTGATTTGTTATATTGTTGTTTCGATGACTAAACCACTGGAATTATGATTCTATGATCGTGTGACCGAGTTGAGCACCCTAAATGATAAACTCTATAATTATGAGACCATGTATTTTGATTAGTAAAAAGTTGACTAGATTATGTGACTATACTGGGCTCGACTCATAAATCTATGTTTTTGTGACTAATTTGGAGCTTTTGCGTAACAGACCTTATCTTGTGTACGACCGAGGAACTTTGTTCGATGTGTTACTGTGCACCATGTGCTTGCATATAAGACTTATTTGAGAATTGTTGTATTGGTTATGATACATGCCTCCTGATATGAATAATTGCACGTGCATACAACTACACCTGAATTTATGTAGGCAATACCTTATTGTACCTGATTTGGAACACTTTGATATGAACTATTGTGATGAATGATTCTGATATGACCTTGAGAACTGATGAATTTAGGGCAGTTGAGAAACTATCAACCATATACCTAAGCAAACGAAGTATGCCTTACAGAACCGAATGTGCCCTATTTGAGGAAATTTTATTTGATTCGATCCGATAGAACCCTTGCCTGGTACTGTTTCGATGGAACCCTTGTTTGATTTAATTTGGCAAGTCCGGTGTCGGGATTGATTTGATAAGACCCTCTGTCTGATTTAATTTTGTAAAAAGGGATTGAGGATTGCCTGTAAATAAATAGCCAGATTATTCTTGGCAGAAAAACTGATAAACCCAAAACTTGAATCTGTCTAGAGTACTTAACTTATTTGAAAGACCTTTTGTGGGCTATGACAGATTGATCTAACCATGAACACCGTTGAGAACCAACCCCCAACTATCGAGGACATATGTGTTGAAAATGAGCCGAATTGTACAAATCCCACGATTGGGTGTCTTAAGGAACGATGCTTGTGTATTGTCCCATCCTTGTTGGTTTGACGCTATGGGGACTGATGATGGCAGATTGATTTGATTATGAGCAGTACTGAACATTTGTCTTTGACTGATCAGAATATGTTTTGTAAGGGAGAGTAGTTGCTTCAATGTTGTCAGATTTTGGGGAATCAGGTTGTAATGAGTGGTATTATGTTTGTTTTGATGACATTCTTGCGGCGTCCTTTCGTGCTAGGGAACATTAAGCCTATGTAGCACCTTTGTTGGGACATCTTTTTGCCACCGACGGGCTTGTACGGGTGGGTTTGGCTAATCGATCTCGAGTCGGCCACCGACGGTCGTGAACGGGTGTGCTTCGATTCCGAGACGATTATTCTTTTGTTTTGACCGGAATGTCATCCTTTGGTAATATGTAGATGTTTAAACATCTAAGAAACTTTGAAAAATCCTGATTGTCCGTAAGTGCGTGAACTCAGTATGCTTTGTGAATAACTGCTCAGTGTCATCATATTCTGTGATTGGGGCTTTGAGAATGTGTGAATTGTGTTTGACATGTGATTGACTCCTTTGATAATGCCTTTGACATCGTGGGGATTAATATATGAATTGCCTTCTGCTTCGAGCGACTATGAAATAGTGTGGAAAGACTCGATAGAACAGGGAATTGAATATTGAACTGAATTGTAAACTGTAAACTATTGAATGAATTGAGAACACGTGTATTATGTCAGAAATTGCCTGCTTCGATGTTACCTTTGTTGATTCGAGAATCAGTAGCTGGATCCACCTTATATCCCTGAAGACTTTTGATTGACCTTGGATAACCGTGATGAGTCACTGAACTAAATACCAAATCGGATTGTGTATTGTGAAATTATTAAAGAATGAATTGAACTTTTGTGACAAGGGAATGGACCGAACTTCTATGATAAAGTTAGCTGGCATCTGAAATGAGTAAGTTGGCGACCTACCTCGAAAAGAGCCATTGGTGAATTTGTGTCTAAGTATTTTTCGGGGTCAACAGGTCGAAGCCAAATATCAGATAGTGGCGGAACTACTTCAATCTCCCTTTTGGAATGGAAATGAGAATATGCAACTACGAATTTCGTTGTGGGGCTACCTTGAGCACTCAAGGTATAAGTCCCGTTTGAGTTTTGTATGTAGGATCACTAAGTTGCTCGTTTCCTCCCTGTGAAATTTTCGTATGATGCTGGTAGACTAGCCACTGTTATATCAACAAGATTGCTCGTTTGCATGAGGTCCCAATACCTATTGTTTTAGACAAATTCTAAAATGTGTTTGGATTGTGACAAGCCTTCAAGAGGCACTGAGAACTGAATTGGGATTCAGCACTACTCTCCATCCGTAAATTGATGCATAATCAGAAAGAACTATTTAGACTCTGGGAGAAATGCTCCAAATGTGTATTTTAGATTTTCGGGGAAATTGGAAAGGTCTATCCATCGTTGGCAGACCTTGCTCACGACGACGGCTTACACTCTAGTTTCGGTATGGCACCATACAGGCCTTGTGTGGAAGAAAATGTAAGTCTCTGACTGAGTAAGAACTGAGTTTTGCTTGATTTTGGGACCAAGCAAGTGGCTATCAAAAAGGATTGGAACCGTTGAATGAAAAGTGTTCCAAATTGTGTTCGACTAAAGGTAAATTAAGTTTAGAGGACCAAACTTCCTAAAGGGGGGAAGACTGTGATACCCCTGTATGTGTTTAGCATGATTTTATGTGTCATTATGTGAATATATGCGATTTTGAAATTCTATCTGTTCACCGTAGGAATATCTGTTTGAATAATCTGCTTTGGAAATAAAATTGGAGGCCTTATCGGCCACAGAACCCGAAATTGATTACGCCATTGTGATTGGCATAATTTTTAGAGCCTACGGTGAAATTTGATTGAAAATTGATTCGGACCAGATTAAATCAATTAAATTGATAAATTAGAACCCAACTACTTTATTATTATAGTATTGGCCTTAGTGGGTTTTGTTGACAAGGCTTTAAACACTCAATCTCTCTCTCCTTAGCCTCATTTTGACTAATGATAAACTCAAAAAAGAGAAGAGAGGGTCGGTTGGAAGAAGAGAGAGTGAGAGATTGAGGGTTTGGCTTAGGGCTTGGAAATTTTGGAGTTTTAGCTCAAGATTTGACTAGAGCTTAGAAGATCAAAGCTTCTAGGTAAGTGAACTCATGGATTTCTGTTGTAAATGTGTAAATTCAAGTGTGGTTGATGATCAAGAACATGAGTTAGCTTGATGTTAAGGAAGTTGAGTTGTTTGTGTTCAATTGAAGGTCAATGAAGGCATGCATGTATATAATTGTTGTGGAATTGCATAATCTAGCATGTATTAAGTTGAACATGGAAGTAAAGGTGTTAAATCTTACATGCAAGCATGCTTTTGTTGTATTCCATGAGAATGAACACCATTTGAGGTCAAAATTAGCATGCATGTTTGAATAATTAAGAGATGAGTTTGAATGCATGATTTTATCATGTTAGAATGAGTTTTGGGGCATGCATGTGAATTATTTGTGAATTGAGCCTCATTGAGTTGTAATTTGGGGCCTATACCATGTTAGGACAATCATATGTGAACTTTGAGCCTTAGAATGCATGAATTTGGCTGGAAAATCGAATTGGAGCTCAAGAACACAACCTGGAAATTTCCAGATTTTTTATGTCCGCTCGAGCGGGGGAAGTGCCGCGCGAGCGGGAAAATCGTGCTCCCAGCATTTTTGGCAGACATGGCTCCCGCTCGAACGGGAGAGTTGACGCTCGAGCGGGGAGCTATGTAGACAGGCAGTCCGCTCGAGCGGCCGAGTTCACGCTCGAGCGGAAATGTGAGGTAACCAGCACTTTTGCAGGCTTAAGGGTCCGCTCGAGCGGGGAAGTCCACGCTCGAGCGGGGACCCTGTTTCCTGAAAATCTGTTTTTGCATTCTGTGTTCTGTTTTCCGTTCTCTTTCACTTGCAAGCACTCTTAGGCATATGTTAAGCATCGTAAATGAGTTAATGAGATAAGAATAAAGCCTAATGAGGAGTATGTGAATTAAAGAACAGATTGAACTGTTAGTGACCCTTTTGTGTTCATGAAATGTGTAGGGTCAAGTTCCAGGGCAAATCCACAAGCCGATCACTGTGAGTAATATCGATATTTGAATGCTTGTGAATGTCCAATTATTTATTCCCTTATAAGCTTTATGAATTGCTAATTGGGATTGTGGACGTAAGTCTGACATGAATAAATAAATGGACCCAAGGTCGTTTTGTTAAACATGAATGGACCAAAGGTCGTTTTGATAAACATAAATGGACCCAAGGTCGTTTTGACATGAATGAGTGGGCCGAAGGCCATTCTGACATAAATGAATGGGCTAAAGGCCGTTTTGATACGAATGTATGGGCCGAAGGCCGTTTGACATAAATGATTGGGCCGAAGGCTGTTTTGTCATAATCGAATGGGCCAAAGGCCGTTTTGACATATATGATTGGGCCAAAGGCCGTTTTGACAGAAATGATTGGGCCGAAGGCCGTTTTGTCATAATCGAATGGGCCAAAGGCCGTTTTGACATACACGATTGGGCCAAAGGCCGTTTCGACATAAATGATTGGGCCGAAGGCCATTTTGTCATAATCGAATGGGCCAAAGGCCGTTTTGACATACATGATTGGGCCAAAGGCCGTTTCGACATAAATGATTGGGCCGAAGGCCGTTTTGTCATAATCGAATGGGCCAAAGGCCGTTTTGACATACATGATTGGGCCAAAGGCCGTTCTGACATAATCGAATGGGCCGAAGGCTGTTTTGACAAGAATGGAAATCTGAATGGGCCAAAGGCCAGAATGTTTGGAATTACAGTCACTTGATTGTATTTAGTTATATATCTGTTAAATAGAAATACGAATTGGGCCCAAGGCCGTTTGGAATATGTTGTTCTACAATGTTATGTAAATTCTGTATTTGATATTATTCACTGGGCTATCGCTCACGCTCATTCATGTGTTTGTAGGTGAGCCAAGAGATGCACAAACCCAGCCCCAGTGAAGTTTGCCAGGGACAACATGAGTTTTGGAGAGTCAGCCTTGTGTCTCACGTACGAGACCCATCCTTGCCATTTTGTCACGTATTTACATTTTGTCTTGTTGGCAAGGACTTTATGTATGTTTGTAAATAGTCTGTTATGGGTTGACTTAGTTGGATGATCCAGTCTGTAAAGAATTTTATGGCACTGTGTTTTGTTGTGGGTTATTAACGTATATGCGTGTAACAACCCTCGTACTGTTTACCGATAATTACTGAATTACCTACTGATTACTGTTAACTGAGACTGATAATGACTGATAACTGGACTGAATAAAATACTGAACTGACTGACTGAAATTGAACCTGAATTGATTGAGTATATTTGTCGTATTGCATATTCTATCTGTTTGATTGATTGTTTATCTGTTCGTGTTTTATGTTTAAACTGCTAATTGAAGGCCTTATCGGCGGCCGAATTAGAAATCGTTTAGTGTTTCATGATTAGGAGAATTTATCTGATTTTATGGTATAATTATCCAAAATGTGATTAGGTACGATCAAATTAGATTAAATAATGATATATTACATTGTTGACTTAATTACAACCATGCCATCTAGTGGCCACTATCTCCACCTTTTAGAGCCTTATACATCAATTGAGCCTTAGATTAAAACACATATTTCCTCAGCCTATTTTGTGAACTCAATCGACCAAGAGAACTAGAGAGAGAGAAGTTGAGTTTCTTCTTAAAATTTGCTTGAAGACTTGGAGATTTGGAAGAGTGATTGCACATTTGAGCCTCCACACTTCTAATTGCAGACTTAAGGTAGAATAACTGCCCTCTTGTTTGTAAATTCATTAGATTCTTGCATGACTCATGCTAAATTAAAGAGTTAAGGCATTAATGGACTCAATAGTGTTGAATTGGAGCCTAGTTCATGCATGCATGTTTATATTGATGCATTTTGAGTTGATTTCATGGTTAATGGTCACATGCATGTCCATAATTTTGCAAAGGTCCTTATATTCAACTTGTTTTTGGGTCAATTGGCTCCTTAGAGCATGTTTTGAAACTTCAAAAATGGTTTTAATCCATGCATGTCCTACTTGAGCATTGTTCTTGAGAAATAGTTTGAAAATGAGTTTAATTGAAACACCCTTGGGCTTTGATTTCTCAAATTAAGCTTCAAATCATGTAGTTTTATGTGTTTAAAAGAGTTTTCCAGAAAATGGGCCCAAGAGGATCGAATTGGAAGCATCAAAGATGAGTTTTGAACTTAGAACACAAACCTGGGTTTTCCAGAATTTGCGAGTCCGCTCGAGCGGGGGAAGTGCCGCTCGAGCGGGGAAATCAAGCTCCCAGTATTTTTGACCTGTATTGCAGTCCGCTCGAGCGGCAATGTTCACGCTCGAGCGGAGAAATCGAGCATCCAGCATTTGCACTGTTCATCAGTCCGCTCGAGCATCGGAATGTACGCTCGAGTGGAGGATTGTGTGACACGCTCGAGCGGGGGAATTGACGCTCGAGCGGGTCCTTTTGTTTGCTTGTCCGCTCGAGCGGGGAAACCTGCGCTCGAGCGGGACCCTGTTTTCTGAAAAATTTCTGAAACTATTTTGTGCACATCGTTGCATCCTCTTTCCATCCTAGGCATTCTTAGGCCTAGTTTAAGACATCTTAATGAGGATAGATGTAGAACACACCGAGGCATAATAGGGAGTTAATTATTCAATTTCCCAACTGTGTAGCTTAGTGTGTGTTCAACCTGTGAACTGTGTAGGGTTGGCGACTGGGGAGACACGCTCTAGCATATTGTAGCCCAAACTCTGTGAGTAACAATTGTGTAAAGATATGTTCAAAATGATTAACTTTTGAATACTGAACCGAACTGTTTACTGAACTGATATTATTTACTGAATGAATGTATGTCCTGTATTCTGAACTGTACTGTGGCATCCTTAGCACTTACTGATTACTGTTACTGTTACAGAGATCTCTGTCGGTTCCCTTGTGGAACCATACTGTTTACTGATTGATGGCCATCACTACTGTTGGGTCTGTTAAGACCTGGTCTGTTAAGACTTACTGTTTACTGCACTGATAGGCTAATGGATGTACCACATATGACTGATTGACTGAAATACTGAAAGACTGAAATACTGTTAAATGAACTGTTTTCATTACTGTAAGGACATTCATTCATAACCTCTTTACGCATTATGTTATTCACTGGGCTTTAGCTCACTGTTTATATGTATATGTAGGTGCTCAGCCACCAGATTGGAGCTAGGAGCGTGGGTTAGACTCCAGTTTTGTCAAGCTAGCCTTTGTGCCTCACTGCGAGGCTCCGTGTTGCCATGCTATGGCTTTGGGGTCTTTTGTATTTCCCCGTCTGTCTCCGTACTGTTTTGAGATCACTGTATAGACTGTTATCTATCTTACTGTACTGTAGCCAAGGGATTAAGTCCCTGTACCGACTGGCTGTAAATGTTTGTATAAACTGCACTGTTCTGAATGTGTGAATGCATGAAAAATCTTTTGGCATACAGACTGTCTCAGCTCAATGGACACTATTAATTTACTGTATTGGCTTCCGCCAGGCCCTGAACTCTGTTTTACTGTATTACTGTTAAGCAGGCCTTCGGTAATCTCGGATTACTGGCCGGTTACGGTGCTAAACCCATAGGGCCGGGTTTGGGTCGTGACAATGCGCATGGTTTGCTTTTATAGTGCACATAAGCACGGCTCTATGGACAAAGTTTTAATTATTGCTTTCGATTGGCCCCTTTACTCTGTTGAGTTGCGTCTGTTTTGGTTTGAGGCCGTAGGTAATCTCAGGATTACTGGCTGGTTATGTCCTTAACCCATAGGGGCGGGTTTGGGTCATGACAATATAATTTGAGCAACTACCAAAGTCGACATAGTACAACCAATAATATTAACATGATTAATTCTTTTATAGACAATCGTATAATCTTTAATTCTCTATAAGTATCATAACACTTTATGTCTTTCAACCCAATGGTCAAGGCTTAAATTAAAATAATAATTGTCTAACAAACTAATTGCATATGCACCAAGTTTAATCCAAACTTCATAATTCATTAAACTCTCACAACACTAGCATACAAGACATTCTTCATGAACTTTTTCTCAAAATCATTTTATGAATATTGAATGTAACTTAATTAGTCTCGATCATTAAGAAGAGCAAAGTAAAACTTTCAATTCTGCATATTAAATTCAGTAAAAATGTGCTCTAGGTATGCTCTTTGAGATGAGACAAATAATCCTCTAAGTTATTTTTCAAGTATCTTAATGCCAAACACATAAAATACTTTATCAAGATATTTCATATCAAAAATTTATTAACAACAATATCTTCACATCAAGTATTAATTCAAAATTATTACTAGTAAGTAAAATTCCATCGGTATAAAGGATCAAGTAAAAATAAATTGCTCCCACTGATCTTGAGATACATGCATAAATTAACAATATTATCCATAAAGCCAAGTAATAATATTTGGTGAACCTTTAAATATCATTGCTCAGAAATTCATTTAAAACCATAAATAAATTTGTTTAACTCACAAATCAAATTTATTTTGTTTGGCGAAGCAATAGATAAAAAAGTCACAATGCCACTATAATCCTTATAAACCTATCTTTGTGACAATGGTAAAGACAATACCCTTTACAAATCATAACCTCTTGCAATAGTATTGTATTTATTTATTTATCTTTAAAAAAATACTCATTAGATTTCAATTTTTTTTTTTAAATACTGTGGTCTCATATCCAATTAATAATTTGTATCAATTCATTTATTATATTACAAATTGCCAATATCTTCATCATACGTAACAATCATCTCTTCAATCTCTTGATATTGCTCATTTAGAAAAATAATATGATCACAAGGATCTTGAACTGTATGAGAATGTCTAGGAGTTGTACGTGTTATGCATGTTCAAGTTATATCAACAGATTGAATAGACACTTCAGATTCTACTTGCACTCTCACTTTCTCTATATGAGAATGAACGGACCAATTTATTACAATAGGCACAAGTACACAGGAAGATTTATATATTTGACCTTAAAACTGTTCATCAATCTAAAAACTTCACATTTTAAACTTAAAAGATTTTTATGTCAGAACCAAGATAATAGAACTATTGACAACTTACAAAAGTAACAACAAATAGCAATAAGTCCCATTTTAATTTCAAAAGCACAACAAACTTTTTACTTCTGTACAATCCCAAACTCAAAAGTTATTTTAACTGAATTTTCTGCTAGTTCACAATTCAAAAGTGTTTTAAAATATTTTTAACTTAATACCACATGTAAAGTACACACAAGTATACATAGCAATTAAAAATATTTTACCACAGAAACTTATATAATTTAAACATGTTAACCTACACCTCATCATTTTATTAGAGTCCAATTACGATGATCAAGTATTCAACTTTCTTCCGAAGTTAGAAGCATGATATATTTAAATTGATTCCACAATTTTGTAAAAAATTAATAAGAGGTTACTACATTAACCAAAATTATCATGTTCACTATAATATCCACCTTGAATTAATAATTTTAAAAAACTTTATCAGTGTGTTTTTCAACATAAATGAGATTAGACAAATGCATAACATCAATACTCATTTACGAAATCAATAAAATCATCTCTCCCACACACCTTATGATAAATGAAAATCTATTCCAATTATTATTATTTTTATTTTGTTTATTACCAAAATTAAAAATAATAACAATGCTTATTTTGTTGACATTAAAATTGAATTTTATCTCATGGATGATATAAAAATAGCATTCTTTAAAAAAAGATCACTACTAGACTTTAACTTAAATAACTTGATCAGAAAATAAAATTTTGATTAACACACGCTTTTTTTTAAGCAGTTTAAGAAATAAATAAGGAGATTCCGAAGGTGGGAAGAGCATCATAGCTCACAAAAAATTCTAAAAAAAAATTCTTACTTGAGTTAATAATATATACAGAGATTTGTGGAATATTCTGAAAAGGAAAACATAAAACACTGAAGAGAGATAATGATTTGTAAAAGTCAAAGGTATTATATAGAGCATTGTAGAGTATAATTTAGATTTTCTTATAAGAATCACCTAGTGAATATTTTAAAACTCTATTTTCTTAAATAGTTAACATTGAATATAATTTCAATCTTTCACACTATATTGAGATCTTAATATAAATAGTTAAGAAGACACATTCTTGATATGTCAATATCTAAATTAGTTAGTCTCAATATCTTTTAACCGATTCATAATCAAAACTTTAATGGAGTAAATTTGATTTTTAAAAAATATCTCCCTTCATTGCTTTCAATTCAATATAATATCATTCAATTACATATGGACAATAATAATCTCATAATCATAATTAATATTCTCAAATATTTAAAATGTATCACTGTTAAACTGAAAATATAGAAAGCATTTTCACAACTCCAACTTTCAATTATACATAGGCAATTAGTATAATCTCACAAGAATATGCTGCGAATAAACTTAAGCAATATTCTCAAATGTGCCAGAATGTATCACTATATAAACACCTTTGGGTTGAATATATAGAATACAATCAACATCTTTAAACTTCAATATAATCTTAATTAATTATATATGGGCAATAATTATAATCTCACAACAATGGGCTGCAAATAAACTTCAACAATATTGTCAGATGTTTCAGAATATATCATCATATAAATACATTTGGGCTAAATATATAAGACACATTCTAACACTTATAAATAAGTCAACTAGCAAGAATGATTTATCAAGAAATTATCTTCTTTGGATAGATAAATTCTTTCAAAATCAATAAAATTTCCCTTACTAGTGGCTCACACTACCTCTAACATTAATACACTCAATTAACCTCCTTTGGGTAGGTAATTGAGTGATATAATATTAGAAGAGCTTCTCAGAATCTTTATTGGAAAATCACTTTAAATCTCAATGAGTTAACCACTTCAGTAGTATCACCCACATTAATAAAAAAAAAAAAAAGATTCTCCAACTGGGACTACAAAAAAAAAAATATTTGTCCACCTTTAAAACTTTATTTATTTATTAATAATAATGCAATCTATAATTTAATTATAAAAATAAAAACAATAACATTTTTTTTTTTAATTTTTGGGAAAGAAATCAAACGCATGATTTATAAATTATACAAATTAATTTTAACATGTAAAGTGGGAGACACACAGCAATTAGGTCATATGACTTTTATTAAATTTTCGACATATCCAAGTGCCCATCAAATCATATATAATATCATACTACGAATCACCACTAAACAGTTACTTAAGAATAATATCTCGCGTATGAATTTACAAAAATTACACCAAAGTGATATAAATGATATAGAACTCTTTAACAATCTTAATATTTATGTAAAAGTCATAAAAACGAATATATTTCATATCTTTTGCAAATATTGATTAGGTGAGATTTGAAATATATATACATATATATATATCAATACAGATTCAATATACACACGTCCATATTTCATAATTTTCATAAAACTATCAGATCTAAATTACTATTTTTTATTTTATAAAACAAAATTGGAAGCAAACTATCAATACTCAAACAGTATGTACTCGTTACATTGAAAAAGTTTGCTTAAAATTACTAAAGCACAATCTTGAGATGCAAAGGCATCATTCAGTAAAAGCAATATTAATTTATTCCTTATCATTATATAAAATAATTTTACTGAAATAATCTGCCATGATTTTAATCTATATAATAAGGCAGCTCAGTTTTTTTTCCTTGATGGGACTTCTGTCCGTTTGTCAAATTATAAACCATTGGATTGAACTTAATCCAAGGGTTCATAGTCTTACACCCTCCATTTTCAACCCACGCCCTCTCTCTCTCTCACACACTCTCATCTCTTTTTCTCTAATTTCAAATTTTGAAATTAGACCCACATTCTCTCTCTCTCTCTCTCTCTCTCCATATGTATTATATACATAATATTATTCACAGATTCGGAGGAGGAGGAGAGCCCTAGCCTCCAAGATATACTCTGGATTGAGAGCTCAGGGCAATTACAACCTACCCAAGCATTGTGACAACAACGAGGTCTTGAAAGCTCTCTGCTTCGAAGCTGGTTGGACAGTCGAACCCGAGGTCTCTCTCTCTCTCTCTCTCTCTCTCTCTCTCTCTCTCTCTCTCTCTCTTCAATTTTTTCTGCTTGGTTTTATATAGATCTATAGTTCTTGACAGCGGGTTTTTCATATCTAGATCATAATTGTTGTTCTTTATTATCATCTATTGTTTGGGGGTTGTTAATTCTGGGAATTAATGAGTGCCATGCTGATATTCTTTTGGGGTTTTGTTGTTTTTTAGCTGGGTGGAAGAATGTTTAAATGCTCTGTCATCATCTTCTTCTCTCTTCGATTTTGTTTTTATTCTTCCGAAATTTTTGCCATCAATTGGAACTAGCTCAGCTTAATTAGCAGTTTGTGATCTTTGGGTGTTTTTTTCAAACTTTTCATCGTGTTGTTTTCTAAAACATGAAAGATGAAAGATGAAAGCGAAAACGGAACTAAACAGCTGAAGCTTGAAGCACCAATGTTTTTCATTTTACTTTGTGATTGCTTATCATCTTCATGTGTTTTGATCATACAAAAATAAAGTCACAAATTTTGAGGTCTGATTGATTGCATTTTCAACTTAATATGATCAGTGTTTTGATATCTTATTATGATCAACTTGTGCAGCTCAATCAATTGCATTTTCAGCTTAATAAGGAAGCTCAGTTTTTTTTCCTTGATGGGACTTCTGTCCGTTTGTCAAATTATAAACCATTGGATTGAACTTAATCAAATTATGAAAAAGGCTCACGTCCGTCCTCTGGAAAATTATTAATATGTGCATCCTTTTAAGATGTGCATCCTATATCATAGTGTAAAATTATTTTTCTCTTTTCCTTGCTAAAAGACACAACTACACTGTGCTTCATCATCACTACCCTGCAATAAAAGATAAAATCATGGCTTTGCATCATCATTACTACCCATCATAGATTAAAGACAAGATTTGAGAAGAGTGGAAGTAGGGGGGGGAAAGGGTGAGTCACAAAATGCCAAGTTCATATTCATTTTTGAGGCAGTTAAGTGGAAGAGAGGGTTGGAAATCAACATCCAAGAGGTGGGGTACTGGTGGTGGTTTGAAGCAAATGGAAGGGCTGAACATGTATTATGGGAATAGTGGTGGAGGTGATCAGAATGGTGGTGGTGGTAGTATGATGATGAGGAAGAGAGTGATGGTGGTAGTGGATTAGAGCTCACATTCAAAGCATGCAATGATGTGGGCACTCACACATGTCACCAACAAGGGTGATCTCCTCACCAATGCTTCTACTTCCACCTATATAAAAATAAAAATAAAAAAATCATACCACCAGTGGTATGTATATACATACATACATATATTTGTTCACTTTCAAGCTTATAATCTTCAACTACATAGATTCATGTTTGTTCACTTTCAAGCTCATAATCAAATGGGTCTATCTATACATGCTTTTATATACATATGCATATATTGGTGGTTACTGGGATCAACATAAACCACACTTAGAGAAATGGCTCAAATGGGTCTTTTCTTTTCTTTTGATTTGATAGATCTAAATCTAATTTGCTTACAGGGAGACAAAGAGGGGGAGGTCTTCTCATATTTTTTATTTTTTTGATTCCTAGATCCTATTCTTTCTACTTTTTTTAAACTTTTTCAGTGCTCTGTGAGGGAGTGAAATCAGAAATTTTTCTTTATTTATTTGAGTCTTGCTTTTTTGCCACTCTTTTTTTTTTCACTGGTAAAAGAGAGAAACATGTTGTAGACACCCCATTTTTGACCGTCCTCAAGACTTGGACGTCACCGCTTGAACGCACGGTGATTATCCATGTTTGTGTTCGTTTGGAGTTCCCGGAGTTCTCGGCTCGCGCGCCTTGCCTCAGGACCTCCGAACTCGATTGTTTTGTGTTTGGTTTTGCACCAAACACTTGTGCTTTGCCTTGGAGGGGCAGGGAATGCCTTGTGAGGCATTCCCACACACCACCGGCAGTGGCTGGAGGCCACCGGCTGGCTGGTGTTGCCATCGGCACTATATTGTGCCGGTCGGCACTATTTTGTGCCAGTCGGCACTCTTTTGGGCAAAATGACCATTTTGCCCTGCCGACTACTTTACAGCTGCTTTATGGGATATTTTTAGACAGCTGTTTAGCTTTTTCTTCCCCTCCATACACGTGTATGGAGGGGATGAGCCCTTTGTTGCCTTAGCTTGTAAGCTTTGGTGGCCTTTAAGAGAAGACTCTCTTCTCTTGGCTCAAAGGGTTGGCAAGAGTTGGAAAGATTGAGAGGGTTAGACATAGGAGAACCTCTGGTTTAGGGTTTGAGCTTTGTATCTATTGTATCTCTCTTCTTCCCTCTCATTTTGCACACTAGGTGTTTGTGCCTTACTATTGCACATCAACACCTAGTGTTTCACCTTCCTTTGGTTGCTGAGGGTCCAGAGGCTTGTTCTTGAAGTTTTTGACTGGTTTGGAGCTCAAGGAGGCAACAACATCAACTCTTGTGAAGGTAGTCAACAAGGGTGAGAAACTTGCACTTTATTCCCCATTTTTGCACTCCATTTCTACCTAGTTTAAAATAGTTTTTGTGCTTAGTCTATAACACATAAAAGTTCTGTTTTTTAAGCCTCTTTATTGTTTATTAAGGGTGCTTGGTGGTTTGGGTGGGTTTGACCACCCTTAGGCCTTGAAAAGACCACCTTTTGTGCCATTTTGTGAGAGATCCGAGACTTTGGTGTTAGGATCTCTTCACCACTGAAATCTTGAGGGATTTCAGTGGTGAAGATGATGCCTTAGAGTCTTAAGAAGGAGAGGGCCACCCCCTCTCCTTGATGTCCTTGAAAAGGGCAAGTTTTGGTCTCTTAGGTGAGCCTATGCTTGAGTGTGTGTTGAGCATGTTTGACTTGTTTTTCATGATTATATTACCATGATATAACATGTTTCTAAGTTGGTTTTGGTCTCCTATGCATGCTTAGCATAGTTATCATGTAATGCCTCTTATTGCCTTAACATGTCTAGGTAGTGTGCCTCTATTTCTAGCATGTTTTAGGCCTAGATCCATGAAGCTTTTGTGCTTATTTTAACATGTTTTAGGTCTGACCATAGTCATTTGGTTCGATTTTAGCATGCTTAACATAGCCCTTTTGTGTTCTTGGCTTGTGAGCCTTAAGAGCATGAGTGTATAACATGCTTCATTTGCATTGTTTTCAATGGTGTGGAACCATTTTGCGTGCTATTTCAGTCCTTCATACATGCCCATATGTTTGCATTGCATGCTCCTTTAATGCTTTAAAAGCATGTGTTAAATGCCTCATGTTTTGGTCATGTCGCATGCCTTTGTGCTTGAGCCTCTTAGATGCCATCTAGGTGCTCCTTAGGCTTTGTTTAGGTCTGCTTGTGACCTGTTTTGATTCCCCTTAGCCTTGTGAGGCTTGGTAGACTTGGCCTTAGTTTAAGCCTCCATGGCTTGTTTCAAGTACTTGGACCTATTGTTGCATATTTGGCTTGCTTTGTTGCATGATTTGGCATCATGTTTTGCATGATTTTCAGAGCTTTATATGCATGCTAGTAGTCCATGTTTAACTCATTTCAAGTATGCTTGAATGTTGTTTGTTATGCTTAAGTATTGTGCCTTAACTTATGCATGTGTACATGTGTGTTTGGCCCTCATATTTTAGCATCTTGGCCACTGTTTTGAGCCTTTTTAGAGTTGCCCAATTCATGTTTAAGTCCATCTTTCGATTGGTTTGCATGCTTGCCTTGTGTGCTTACTTGTAGGTTTGCATTGTATTGCCATATTGCATACTAGTTGCCATGTCTAGGATTGCATCACATTGGCATGCATGTTAGGCCTCTTGACCAAGTCATGATAGAGGTTTAACACCCTTATGTGCTTGTTTGCATTGCATGCATTTGAAATCAAAATTGCATTCTTGGTTCTTTGGACCATCATGCATGGAAATGCGTGATTGGTGGTCCAAGAACCAAGGCACACCTTCCTTTGAGTCATCAACATGATAAGGATTGTGTTTGGTGCATACATGCTTTGAATTACATTGCCATGCAAGTTGTTGCCCTCTGCTGCTGTGAGTTGCAGGTTTTGCAGGCATTTAGTGCCGACCGGCACTCTTTAGTGCCGACCGGCATTCAATTGGCAGCCGATAGCTTCATTTAGTGCCGGTGGCCATATCCTTCAGCCGGTGGTGTTCTGCCCCAGCCGGTGATGATCTCCAGTGCCAAAGGAAGTGTTCCTGAGACTTTGGTAGTCTTCAGAGGAGGATAGCAGGGAAAACAGAGGCACACTTGCATGACAGTGCGATTCCGAGCGAGTCCCAGGCGCGCGACGCATTTGAGCCCTCTCCCCGAGGCATTTACTGCTTTAATTAGATTAATTATTCATTTAATTAATTTGGTGGATTTGTAATATTTTAATTAGCTTGCATAGTTAATTATCTGTATTATTCTTTTGGATCCCTCCGAGTGAGGGCGGATTTGTAATAAGTGTGGGTGAGTGGGTGTATGTCCTCCAACCCCCATTTTTTTCTTCCCTTTTATTTACTCGCTTTGATGGTAGATTAGGGCACGCTTATTTTAGCATACCTTATGCAATGCATGCGTGCATCCATGCATTTGTTTACATGCACCGGGCTCGGTACATCATACAAACTGCATTGTATTCTAAATTCCAACTTGAATACGTGCATTAAAGGGATGCATTTCATATGCCATTTTAGGGTTAGCCGAGCCTGCTCTAGATTGCATTCTTGTATGCGATGCATTAGTCACTTGACATGAACTAGGTCATGCATGTTTGCTAACCAGTTTCTTGTTTTGGCACGGAGTACGATGTAAGTATTTACGCTTTAGCATATCGCATGCGTGTGAATGTTGCCATGACAGTATGCTTGCCATGCGGCTAAGTGCTTATGTGATAATCTGTTTGAATGCCTGTGGGTGGAGGTTGGATTGCTTGGGTTGGAAAAAACCCGTTGAAATCCGTGTTTTAGCCTACTTGCGAGTAGCAAATTCCAAAGCATTTTTTGAAACGAACGGATATGCAATGTTTATTTCCAAATTAGGCAATCTAGTCTATACTTGTTTGCTGTGCGCATAACATAGTAATTCCAGGCTAATAACCGGAATAAGAACATGTAATGTTTTCAAAATCGGATATCACGGTTAGTAGAGGCCGGTCTTCGGACCGGGCGAAAGGGGGTGCTCATAGCTGACCTTCCCCGATCGTACCCAAGCTCCCGAGCCAAGACTACTTTGGTGATGACGGACACGTGGCCTTCGGCACCGAGTCAGGGTTTCCTAAATTTCCCATTTTAAAAAATATTTAAGTGGCGACTCTGTAATCTGGCAAAGCAGTCCATGTTTGGCACTTCTTTTCAAAAATCAGTTTTCTTCAAAACGATTTGCCAGAGTTGGACTCTTTGGTTCAAGATTAAGAACCGTGACACAAATCGAGTCCTACGAACTGTAGTAGACCCAATGTCGAACAGAACGGGACTTAACCCTCCCTGGGCACGTTCGGGGACGTCTACACATGTATCCTCTGTTTTCATTGTCATCTTTTTCAATATTTTCTTTTCCAGAGGACGGACGTGAGCCTTTTTCTCCTTTTATATTGTTTCCCAGTTTGTTGTCATATTTATAGATATCATTTTCATTTGATTTTTTGTATGTTAAATTTGATTTTATTTTATGGGGGTGTTTAATTTGATTGATAGCAACAAAAAAAGTTTAATTTGATTTTTTTATTTTTATTTTTATATAGGTGTTCAAACTCTCTGTCCTCAGAGATCTCTCTTCCTCTCCCTTCTCTCCACTGCCGCTCCGCTTCCACCATCGCGTCGTCTCCACCGTCGCATCGCCTCCGATCTCCACCGACAGCAACTCTTCATCTCTTCTCCCTATTAGATCTCAACCCACTACGGCACCTCCGTCCTCCATCGCAGAGAAACTGTAAATCATCTATACTCATCTTTGATTTTTATTTTTAATTTTTAATTTTATATTTTTTGAATAAGGGAGAACAAAAAAAAAAATTTCTTCCATCTTTCTGTATCATTAATTTACATGATTTTGTTAGTTCTGTTAAGCCCAGTTAGAAGAAAACATGATGTTAATTAGAAGAAAACATGAATCCAGTTATCAAGAAGCTCCCAGTTAGAAGAAAGCATATACATTTTGTATAAAACATGATTTTGCATTTTAGAAATAAACATTATTTGGGTAATTCATGGTTCTATCTATAAATTTACCCTCTAAAATATAACATTTTGTTAGTTTTGTTAAGCCCAGTTAGAAGAAAACATGAATTCACAAAGTACTTTCCTAACAATGTCATCAACAGTCTCACTTTGAAGGACGCTATTGTATCGATTAGTGATGAATTGGGTGTACCTTTGCCCGAAAAAGTTCAATTCTTCAAGTAAATTTATTTGGGTAATTCATGGTTCTATCTATACATTGCATTTGGGTGTTTATGGTTTTGGATTTTTGTTAGGATTATTTACCTGAGACCCCTAAACTAAATTTTTGGAAAGTATTATTTTGACTCACTACATTATTAAAATATAACATTTAAATTATTGAGAATTATCACTTACCCTCTAAATTATAAAATCGTACAACAAATGAATCCCTAAATTATAAAAGCCCATAAATTGGACCCTAACAGAAGGGGTCAAACTAAAAATTTAGTTGGCAAAGTGATACTTCTCAATAGTTAGGAAATCAATTTATACAATTTTATAGTTTAGGGGTGTTCGTGTAAATAAACCTTTTTGTTATACATAATGGAAATTGATTGGTTTTGGTTTATGGTTTATAGGTCACAAATGCAGACAATCATTATGAAAGCATGTAAAGAGCTTGGTATAAAAACCTGTTCCAAGTAAACGGGTGTGCCTGCTTTCTTTCCTCTTTCCTCCTTTTTTTTTCTATAAATATAAATTTGTATTTATTTATTTTATTCATCCATGCGTGCTTGGCATAGCGGTAAAGCTACCCCTTGGTGACTTGGTGGTCACAGGTCGAGTGGCGGAAAAAACCTCTCCGCTTGTGGGGCATTGGGTACGCCCTGCGTGCATCAACCCTTTCCCCGACCCCGCTTAAGCGGGAGCTTCATGCACTGGGTACGCCCTTTTTTATCCATGCCATCCAACTATGTTCTTCAACTCTCATCATCAAATGATTCCAAATCACCAGTGGCATTCCTATACTTTATTGATTCTGGTGGTGGTACCTATCCAGAAGTTGTATCAAGAAGTCAAGCAGACTGGTTCCAGAGAAAATCCCATGAGCTTAACCCTGATTCAAGGTAGGGAAACGAAATAAGAATCCTCATGCCCTCCTAATTTTTCTCTAATGATTACATCTTATTACTTTGTTCTATAATAATGTGTTTTTATTCTAAATGATCTTTCATTTATGCTATTGATTGCCTAGAAAATGGAGGAATAGAAAATTTAGAATCTTATATCTGCCTTTGTCTGGTACAAAAGAAATTGAAAAATGACTCAGGTGACATTGAGTACTTATTTTAAAGGTCCATTGAATTGAGTTTTTGGTTTCTACACAAAACAAACAATGGCAAATGTGAAGATTCTGGATTTTCTTTTATCCACTTTCTTAGCAACCAAAAGGAGTCGTATTGTGTAGGGTGCCCGAGATAATCTTCTGGCATATACCAAGTAAAGCCTATGAGAAGGTGGCTCCAATGTTTCTGTTTATGTTGTCGTGTGTGGGTTCCATTAACAAAGAGAGTATTGCTCCTCAACAAGCTGAAATGGGCATTATGAAACTTCTTGAAGGCAGGCCGTCTGTCAAGGTGAGAACACAGAATTATATACAATCATTCATATGAAATGGACTGTCAAGTCATGCTTCCCAAATTCTATTCTCATGTGCCAAACTGGTATTTTGTGTTTGTAGTAGCAAACGGGTTAAAATATTGAATTTGAAATCCTAGAATGGCCTATGTTCGCAATGTGAAGAATGAATTTTGAGCTTGCACATTTTATACTAATGATGAAAACACTTTTGGGAGCAGAAATTGTTTCCAAGCTGTACACTGTGTGTTTGGTTAGTTTCTTGAAAAATGGGTGGTTGTGCTTTGATGGGTAGAATCTAATGTGTTTGTTGTATTCTTTTGCATGGTGGCAAGCAGTGTTTGCAGGTCACAACCATGGATTAGACTGGTGCTGCCCTTACAAGAAGCTAAGGCTGTGTTATACTAGGCACACCTGGTACGGTGGATATGGAAACTGGCCTAGGGGAGCTAGAATTTTGGAGATCACTTCGCAGCCCTTCTCTCTCAAATCATGGATAAGGATGGAAGATGGTAATTCGCATAGTGAAGTTATCTTGAGCTCTTAAAAGTGTTTCTTCTATATTTATTTAATTTTCTTCCTAGGGAACATTATTGTTACAATGTTGTTCACCTGACATTATTTACACCGAACATTATTTACGTCGTGTCTTCAGGCACGGGCATACGCTAGTTCTAGTATAAACTTGCTCTGATACCACATGTAAGATTATAGGATCTATATACTAGAAATCAAAACACTATGAATATAAGTAACTACTAAAATATAAACTTAGATACATACCGTTTAATTTC
Organism: Camellia granthamiana; assembly: GCA_036172215.1. Taxonomy (NCBI): domain Eukaryota; kingdom Viridiplantae; phylum Streptophyta; class Magnoliopsida; order Ericales; family Theaceae; genus Camellia; species Camellia granthamiana. Next base: position 58,206,680 of record CM069914.1, on the reverse strand, counting down.
GTTATTGTCTTGAGTTTTGCTTTCATAAAAGAATATGGCATTCACAATTGGAAAACCTTAGCACTAGCTCTTCCCCTTATTCTCCTAATCTTTTTGTTGTCTTTCAATGGGGCTGACAACCCTTTGATCTACTTATATATAGATATATGTAAACCCTAATAAGGATAGGAGAGGGGCCTGGGCCTAAATAAAACAATTACTGGGCCCTCCCATTAAGGAACCCAAGTAACTTAAACAGGCCTTACACATCCATATCACATATTCACATATAAAATAATATATACACTAAGATGGACCATGGCCCAAAACTTTATGGATCACAATAATAATTTTGGGCTCATACCAGTCAATTTGTCTGAATCACTTTCAACCCATTTTTCACAAACCAAACAAAATATAGTCAATGACAACCTAATTAAGAATAAATTCTTACATATGCTACTTCAGCACTCAGTTGGGTTTGTTAATTGCTTATTACAAAACAAGTAAACAAGAAGAAGAAGAAGAAGAAGAAGAAGAAGAAGAAGAAGAAAAACAATCATCAAATAATTGATTCCGATGAGCACACGCCATTCTCTGATGTACCGTTTTCCATTATACTCTCTCTCTCTCTCTCTCTCTCTCTCTCTCTCTCTCTCACAGTTATGCATTGGCAAAGTGATAATCAAAAACTTTGATAGAGAATTTCACAGTCGATCGATCTTCGAGTTGTTGAAAATAATCGAGAAAAAAGCGTCAGACAGAGAGAAAGAGGTGTGAACTTTTTTTCTTTTTTTTTAAAGCTAATTTGATCTTAGTCGTAGATTTTCTCAAAAGTGACGTGGCCAATTTCTGGCCCCTTTTTGGACGAAGGGTTGGACTTTTTGGAGGAAGGGTTGGAGAGGTTGGACTTTTTGGAGGAAGAGTTGTGGCCAATTCTGGCCCCTTTTTGGAGGAAGGGTTGGAGAGGTTGGACTTTTTGAAGGAAGGGTTGCGGCCAATTTCTGGCCCCTTCTTAGGAGTTCAGATCCTCTCCTTGAGGACCCTCCTCCATTCCCTACTTGCAACGGCTCAGATGAGCCGTTGGACATCCAACGGTTGAGATTAAAAAAAAAACAAACAAACAAACAAAATTGAAATTGTGGTCAAGTTCCCACCCAAACAAAAACACAGCTCAGAGATACATTCACTCTCACTCTCACTTTCACTCAGCCTTACAGTCGCCCATGGTCGTCCACCGAACCCACCCTCACCGGCAAACCCAGCCTCACCGGCGGTGACCCACTGTCGATACAGATTCTGTCTGCTTCGCTGCTACGTTCTTCTCTTCCACCTCACCGAACCGTTCAGCAGCGGCAGACCCTCTCTACAGCACTCCTCAAATCGAACCCATTGGTTTGCCCTCTTTCTATCTACCCTCCTTGAGAACCAGAGGTTAGTCTTCTTCAAAGTATGAGACAACAAAGTATGTCATTTTTTCTTCGCTTGTCTGAGTTTTTCTTTACGAAATTACAAGTGATTTTCAAACAAAATTTTTAATCAAAATAATTTTAAATTTATTTTTTCAAACTCAGATTGTTTTATAAAATTGTATTTTTAAAATACGATTTTAAGTTTAACTTCGTGTATTTAAAAAATAATTTCAGATATATTTTTAAAGCCGGTACTCATTTTTCTATGTTTGTTATGAAAATACAATTCCAACTTTAAAATCGTTTCTTTTGGAAACATAATTTCATGAAACAAATTGGGTTTAGGAAACAAGTTTAAAATTGTTTGAATTTAATGAATTTTGTTTGAAAACAACATGCATTCGAAAGAAAAACTCAGCTTTTGTCCTCTGTTTTCAATTTTCTTTGAGAAAAATTCCATTGCTCAAGAAGAGCTAACAGTTTCAAACATAGTGAATGCGAAGCAATTGTTTATATATTGAACCCTCTGTAGAATTGAATGTTCTCCAAGATCATATATGAACCCCATGTTTTGTTAATCACAAATTAGATCATATCTAGATATAATAAATGATCAAATCTGTCCTTCACCAAGAAGACAGACAAGTAGAAGAAATTACATCTTAAGTAGATAAATGGGCCTTCACTGATGAAAGATATTACATCTTAAGTAGAAACTTGGCCATCTTAAGTAGAAGACAAATAGATTTGTTGCTTTATTGAGTAGTAGTTTCTGTAGATACTGGATTTGCACAATGAAAGTTAGGTCCCATTTCTAACATTAGAGCCTATTTAGAGTATATAGTGACAGATTCTAAACACTGGTGGAAAATAGATTTTAATATATATGACAGAGTTCCAACATATACATGTGGAAGTGGAATTTTTAAAAACTGAACTTAGTTTCTATGTTTTTATGTCTGGTTTTTTTTTCAAACTAAAATTATGTTTTTTTTGTGTAAAATATAGATGTAATTTATGTAGCTAAGATTTTATTTATATGGGTTTTCAGTTGCATTTTGATATCGATATGGAACCTGAGAATGATTGTGATTGGAAGCCAAAACAGGGAACGACATTTGATTCTGAACAATGTGCGTATGATTTTTATAATACATATGGAGAAAGAATAGGGTTTAGCATAAGAAGGGATTATTGTAGGAAGGACAAGTTCACTAATCAACTTATTTGTAGACTTTTGGTTTGCAACAAGGAGGGATTTCGAAAGGTTGACAAGCGAGACCCATTGTCAAACAACCCTAGAGCTGAAACTAGGACTGGTTGTGAGGCTCGACTTTATATTAAATTAGATGAGGGTACTGGGAAATTTGTTGTGACTGATTTCAAAGAAAAACACAACCATGATCTTGTATCACCCGAGTGTGTCCACATGTTGCCGTCACAAAGAAAGATATCGACTACCCAAGCAATTCAGTTAGATTTGGCGACACAATCTGGTCTTCGTTTAGGCCAGCCTTTTGAACTCATGGGTAGGGAAGCTGGTGGAAGGCAATGTCTTGGGTTTACGAAATTAGATTCTAAAAATTATTTGAGAACCAAAAGACAACAAAGTTTAGCATATAGGGAAGTAGGCAATGTGTTGCAATACTTTAAAGAAAAATCTTTGCAGAATCCTTCATTCTTTTATGCTTTTCAATTAGATAATGATGAGCAAATAACCAATATGTTTTGGGCCGATGCACAAATGATTATGGATTATGCCCAATTTGGTGATGTTGTCACATTTGATACGACTTACAAGTTAAACAAAGAACATAGACCCTTCTCATCTTTTGTGGGATTCAACCATCATAGGGAAACAGTTATATTTGGTGCAGCATTGTTGTATGATGAGACCACCGAATCGTTTGTATGGTTGTTTGAAAATTTTCTAGAGGCTATGTCAAGAACGGCACCAAAAACTTTGTTCACCGATCAAGATGCTACAATGGCTAAAACCATACCCATCGTTATGCCTGACACAAGTCACGGATTGTGTACTTGGCATTTGATACAAAATGCATTAAAACATGTTAACTGTTTGTTCCAAGATAAGGGGGTAAAGGGTGTACTAAATAAATTCTTCTTTCACATTGAAGATGCAAATCAATAGAAGTTAGAGTGGGCGGAAATGCTTGATAAATATGATGTGCATGAAAACCATTGGTTGAAATTGACTTTTGCGGTGAAACAAAAATGGGGCTGGCCTTACGTTAGATCAACATGGGCTGCAGGAATGAGTACCACACAACTTAGTGAATCTTTTAATGCTTTTTTTGAAGGATTACATTCGTTCTGATTTTAACTTAAATGAATTCTTCATGCATTTCGAAGGGGTACTTTACGAGAAGCGATACAAGGAGTTAGAAGCAGGATATGCTTTGTGCCAAAGGTTGCCAAAGGTGAAAGCAACAATAAGAATGTTAATTCAAATGGGTAATGTCTATACAAAAAAGATCTTTGAGGAATTTCAAAATGAGTACTTTCAATCCATTGAATCGGACATAGAAGCAATTAAATATGGCAAGGCTAGTACCATTTACACAGTTGTTGATGTTGGTAACAAATATGCAAGGAAAGTGAAGATGGAGAGGGATGGCTCTTTGGGTTGTAATTGTACAAAGTTTGGAAGGGAAGGAATCTTGTGTTGTCACTCATTGAAGGTTATTAGAGACATATTGAAGATGAAAGAGGTTCCTCCACAATACATTCTAAAGAGGTGTACCAAACAAGCAAGAGCCGAAACTGTGAAGGACATTAAGGGGAATGACATTCAAGTAGATGTGAAATTCCAACAAGCCTCGCGGTATAAGACATTGATGACCGCATTTAGAGCACTAGCAAGTAGAGCTGCTGAAACCAAAGAAACTTATGATTTTTGTATTGCACACCTTGCTACATTAGGTGCAAATGTTGAAGGCAAGTTAAGTGCTCATTTTGGTGTTGGAAATGAAGTAGGTAATGATGATGACAACCAAAGCTTTGAAGTGGATTGCGAAGACGTGAATCATGTTGTGCAACCAAAAGGATTGAAGAAAAAGGTGGCAACTAGTAAGGGAAAAATGAGGGTAAAAGGTGGATTCGAAGCGGCGTTGGTAGCGAACTCCAAAAAAAAATCCCATGCTAACAGCTTGGCTTCGTTACAATCTATTGCAAGTCCAACAGTTGCACCTTCTCCATTATCTGTTGGAGGAGATATCTATGTTCGTCAACATATTCCTCCTCTTCATCCTCTTCCTCCATCTTTGCCTATGGGTGGTAATTCTATTCTTCTGCCATTGATGTATCCCACATATCATGTAAGTCTTACTTTAACATTGTATTTTTTGTGTGGATATAATATGTGACTCAAACTATGATTGCGAAGCCTAATATATGACATTGTTGTAGGCGAACAATTTGCGGGACATGTATGTAGTGCCAAATTATTTGCCAAATTCAATGCCTCAACTATATTCTGCTGGATCAACATTCCAGTCACTACTTCAAGGTTCATGTGGATATGACATTGGGTTTTGATATTCTCAAGAATCAACTACTCCAATGTGTAGTCAGGTTCGTCCTTGCTATCTTTTTAATTTATATAATTTATAGTTGTTGAAAATTTTGTCATACCATGTATTCACTTGCTCAAAAATTTGTCTTTTTCCCTTTTAGGCTATGGACAAGTAGAAACATAAGCAAACTGATGCTCAAATTGGACTGGATAATGAAGTCATAGCCTCTGAAATTGTGAAGCAAACTGCTGCTGGAAAGTGATGATTAAACTGCTACTGCTAGAAAGTCATAAATTGGTCTTTTTCCCTCTTTGTATTGAAGCAAACTGATGCTGAATGTGGAGGAATGTGTGTTGAAATGTTAATGGATTGTATGTGTTATTTTGATCATGATTCTGTTTTGATCCTTATTTTGATCATTCTGTTGGAATGTGTGTTGAAATGTTAATGTGTGTTGAAAAGTCATACATGATTCTGTTTTTGTTAATGGAATATGTGTTGAAATGTTAATGGAATGTGTGTTGAAATGTTAATGTGTGTTGAAAAGTCATACATGATTCTGTTTTTGTAAATTCTAAAATCATGTCATGCAGAACTAGCATACCAGTTTTGATCCTTATTTTGATCATTCTGCTGGTATGCACATGATGCTGGTGGTATGCACATGATTCTAGTTTTTTATCTGGTTCTGCATGATTCTGCCGGTATGCACAGGTATGGTTCTGCAATGGTTCTGCAGAGGTATTCATTGGTTCTGGTTCTGCATGATTCTGTGAAGTGTAAAGGAAAAAAAAGGAACAAACCCCACCCCCTCTTCTGCAGAGGTATTTTGATCTTATATTTGTAAGATTTGTGAACCTAAAGGTTGTTAAGATACACTGCTAGTCTTAACCAGCAGCAGCAACAACCAGAGGGGATACTCACAACCTAAAGGTATTTTGATCTTATATTTGTAAGGTTTGTGAACCTAAAGGTTGTTAAGATACACTGCTTCTGGTTCTGCATGCTGTTGACATGATTTCTCAGTATGAAGATGCTGGATCTCTAGCACATAATGTGGTTGAAGTTCCTCATTCTTATGGATTTGCCATTTTGTTCAGGGTTGGTGATGCTCTGTTAATGGATCTCAGGGATACTCACAACCCTTGTTGTGTCTATAGAATGAGCTTTAGTGTTTTACCTACTGTAGTGAAGGAGCAGAATTTTGTTGAAGAATCATGTAGAGTACATGATCTTGATAAAATATGTAATGTTGCTGCCTTTGCTTTACTGGAGCTAAGTGACATGGTTAAAGATGATGATCCCATGAGTATAGATGGAGATTGTGGCAATGTCAAATCAACCTTCAAACATGTGTGCTCATGGAGCTGGGAACCAAGAAATGGAAAAAATCCAAGGATGGTATTTTGTGTAGATAGTGGAGAACTTTTTATGATTGAAATTTCTTCTCATTCTGATGACCCTAGAATTGATCCATCTGAATGTCTCTACAAAGGTTTGCCATGCAAAGCACTCTTGTGGGTTGACGGTGGATTTTTGGTTGCGCTTGTTTAGATGGGAGATGGGATGGTCTTGAAGTTGGAAGATGGAAGGCTGTTTTACAGAAGTCCTATTCAAAACATTGCGCCAATCTTAGATTAGCAAGCAGCACTCCAGTAGCAGCAAGAATCATCAACAAGCAGCAGCAACAACCAGAAGAAGCACTTGCAGAACCAGCAGCACCAGTAGCACCCAGTAGCACCCAGCACTAAGTAATGTGCTATATATTCTCAAGTGACAATTATTTTTATAATGCTTCCTTATGAATTTGCTTTCCCTGTGTCTATGACAGTTATATGTGTCATAATGACTTTGGTTTACCCAAAGTTCTGGCCACCCCAACCTCTGAAATCAGCCAAAATCCTCCAATACCTCCATTTTATCCTTCTAAGTCAGCCAAAATCCTGTACCATTCATCTCAAACATCTCAAACATCCCAAGTTCCCAAATTCCATTCATAAAAACCATCTAAAATCATTGCATCTATAATCATTAAATCCATAACTACATTCGTCAAATTCCATTCATGAATAGCTTCTAAATTCATTGCATATATTCATCAAAGCCAAAAACATTAAATCCATAATAACATTAAATCCATAAATCCATAATAACATTAAATCCATAAATCCATAATAACATTACATCATAAAGTACAAAAGCATAGAAAATACAATCAAATACACCATCGTCTTCAAAATATTTTCCACCATTCGAAGCCTTCGACCATAGTCATCATGTTCATTTTCCACGTCATACAGCCTCCTCCTCAGCTCGTTAAAGTCTTCTACTGTAACACCATCAGAAGCTCTAGTGTTGGAACGGATTGTGGACATAACATTTTCATCAACTTCATCCACAAACTTGAAGTAATTGCAATTGGGAGTTTCAGTCTACAATGCATGACAATTAGTTAGTCGAATAACACAAATTAAATTGTCACTACTTACATATTTAATATTTCCAATAGGTACACTTACATATTTTGATGGGCAAACAAAGAATAAACGTCCTTTATTTCCATTCTCATTGGTTCTTACAATATGTATGGCAGCTGTTCTTCCACAATTGCACAGTCTCGGTTTTAATCTGATGTTGCTATTGTTAGTAGAAGAAGAAGCCATTTCTAAATCTGCATACACAATACAATACAAACAATGTAAATCAGATTTATCATATCAAGTTTAAATCTTTACTATATACTTTAAATTCTAAACACGGTTCTGGATTTTTTTTCTGAGTATTTAGCTTAGAGTTATGAAATTAGGGAAGAATATTTGTAAGGGTACTATACATGAGATGAGACACACTGTAACAGCCATTACATCGTACCCTAGAACCCTTATTCCCTTACTACTATCTTATTCCTTGAGTCAAAATGTCATTTGATTCTCACTTTCCTTCAACACACTTCTCTCATGCTCTACTACTATTATTAATTTATTGCTCTTTCTCTCTCTCTCTCTCTCATTTTTGATAGAAGGACATGGATCCAAAGTGCTTAAGCTCATGGATCCAAAGGACAGAAGGACAAGCCCCAAGAAGCCTAAACTGAGGTATTCAATTGGACACAAAATATATTTATACACAAGAATTTTTAGAAATGGGCTCTACCATCAAATCTTGTAAAATCATGTTCATCCATATATTTATCGGACAAATCAAATTTTTGAGTAGTAATTTTATCCTACAAAACTAAAGTCACTCCAACACTTTAATTAAGCTAGCAAATCTATGTGGATAGTGACAAAACTCCTAATAAAACTGAATATTTTGACTTTTTTCTCCACAGATCCTAGTGTATTGTGAATTTCTTTTTTCTTTTCTTTTTCTTTTTCTTTTTTTATGAGTCTTGAACACTTTAGCTTTTGATAAAACTATTGCATTGGTTTTGTTCTGATATGTGGGCTAATAAAATGTAATTTTTGCTTTTTTTGAGTTTGCTATTGGTAAGTTAGAGATTTTCATCTACTTAAAGCTCCTCGTACACTTCTACTATGTAAAAAAGCATAAATTGATTGAACATACATATATATGATTTGCCAATCAAAAAAACACGTACATATGATCTGTTAAAACAATCACTCATTTGAAACATTGACATTATTTCAAAATTCTCTCATGTAGAGTAGTGTGTACAATACAAAATTAGCTCTAGCATATATCCTTTCTGATCTTATTCAACAGAAGAAAGAGGATTGATCATAAGGAATGGGAATCAAGATCAGATCATTATTTCTTCTCACAATCAAACCAAGGTCCTCTTCCATGTCTAGTTCTTCATACTTCTTTCCATCAGGGAGTTTCCAATCGAAACGATACAACAATTGTGCAAGTGGAAGCTCAATATTAGGAATCGCAAATGATATCCCAGGACATATCCTCCTTCCAGCACCAAATTTATTTATCCTACAACTATAGCTACATGGACAGGATAAATTTATTTATTTATCCTAAAATTTATTAAAATTACAGAAGTACTTACATATGGACAGAGATGGAAAAAAGAATAGGTACACTTCTTGTAGTTAGGGCTAAAAAAGCCCTAATTTTGAAAATTACAGCATTCTAGAAAATTAGGACTAAAAAAGCCCTAATTTTTAAATTCCAAATCTATAAGCCCTAAATTTTTTCAAACGATTCAAAATCCCAAAACAAAGCCCTAATTTTGAAATTCCAAATCTAAAAGCCCTAAATTTTTTCAGAAATTCCAACTCTAAAAGTCCTACATTTTTTCAAATTCCTAACTTCTTCATTTCAGATGTTCGAAGGCCAACTTGGTTCGTGAAGAAGAGATCTTTGCTCAACCGATGGTGGTCATCGCGGTGGAGTTCATGAAGCGTAGAGGCTAGAGCGGTGGAGCTATGGTCGTCGTGGGGTCACGAGTGGGTTCGCCGTCTGGGTCGTCGTCGGGACTGGGTTCGCCGATGAGGGTGGGTTCGGTGGACGACCACAGGCGACTGTGAGGCTGAGTGAAAGTAAGAGTGAGAGTGAATGTATCTCTGAACTGTGTTTTTGTTTGGGCGGGAACTCGACCAAAATTTCAATTTTGTTTTTTTTTTTTTTTTTAATCTCAGCCGTTGGATGTCCAACGACTCATCCAAGCCGGTACATGTAGGGAATGGAGATTCTCGGATCTGATCCTCCTTCGTGGAGTACGGGTTATGGTAAATTTCTGGCCCCCTTTTGGAGGAAAGGTTGCACTTATTGAAAGGGATGGACTTGTTTGAGGAAGGGTTGGAGAGATTGGCTGGAGAGGATCCGGACTCGGGGGTGCGGGGTACACAAACGGCGCTAAATTAAATATCCGTGCGCAATTGAACTGGAGGAACACCCAAACTGGCATTAGATCCGATTTGAAGCACGACCAGACAGAAGGAAGTGCCGAAATTGATCTCATTTGAAGCTGAAGCGAAAGTGAATTTGGTTTTGATTTGTTAGTCGGCTCTAGGCAATAGCGCAGACCGACCACGACAATGCAAGCAATGAAAACAAACCAAAAGGAGTAGCTATGAATCCCAAAAAGGCACAACCCCTGATTCAAACTCGCGCCAAGAAGGAACTCCAAAACTCCAAAATCTGTGTAAGGTTGGATGCAGAAAAGAGCACAGAGACAGTGCAAGGCAAGAAATAGGAAAGTCAACATGCAAGCAATGGACGTCTCGGAGTAGTAGTAGAGACCGATGTTTCCGAAGAAGAGAAGAGCAGAGCCAACTGTCTTCCCAAGGCGTTGGTGGTCGAGGAATAAACGATGTTGTCGCGGTTGACCTAGGAAAAACATAAAAGCTTTGTGAAGCAAAACGTTGAGGACAAACCATGACAAAATTATTGTCAGTCGCACAAGTATATTGGCAACAACACCGGTGATTTTGTTGAGAAAATCCATCTTCAGACATGAAAATAGCCATGCCAAGGAGGCAAAGATGCCAAGGTAGCACCAGCAGAAGAGACTTGGACTAACTTCACGTAACATTAATGGAGGAAAGAAGATTGGAGCTGAGAGATAATACACAATTGGGATGGTCTTTTACAGGGGTTTGAGAGTCCTTATTATAACCAAGATTTATTTTTTTTTTTTTTTTTTTTTTTTGGGGTGCGCGTTTGTATAAAGATTTCTTTATTCATTACATAAATCTTTTGGCAACTCAGAAGTCATCTCTTTTTTCAATTTTTTTTTTTTGTTTTTAGTATTTTTTTTTTTAAATTATGTCAATTTTTTAGTTTTTCAGTCCGTCTTGTTGAGATGAATTTAAAAAGTATATTTTTTTAAAATAAAAATAAAAAAAAATCCAAAGTAAGTAAAAAAAAAATTACTTATTTTTGCTTATTTTTGTTTTTTCTGAATTTTTTTTACAATTTTTGAAAAAATTATAATTTTCTAATTCATCACTTAAATTTTTTTAAAAAAAATTACTAAAGATGAAAATAAATAAAAACATAATTCACAAAATAAACAAACCCCAAAATAACAGTGCAATCATTTGAGGGAGGCTACCTTCGAAGAATCTTCAAAGAAGACAATACGAAAGAGGCATTTTAACTTCTTGTTTCCTGTTATGTTGATTTATTTTCTTTTTTTGTTTGACAGGTGAAACAGGGCCACCCATTTAAATTTGGATGTGGATTCCTGGACGTCATCTGAATTTGTGAGGTTCTGCTCTCGTTTCAATAATTCTAATATTTCATATTTTTAAACACTTTATGTATATTATCTTAAATAATAATAAAAAATAATAAAAAAGGAAAGCACACAAGAAAGAGACTCGTCCTAACTGTATGTAACACTATTAATAGGACAAAGAAGAAATTGAGATGGATTTAGGATAATTTTTAGTCTCCAAATGGGAGAAAATTATGTTTGTAGAACAAGTCGGTGCCAAGTTTTGATTTGTTCGTGTTTGACTGACTGCTGATTTCTGAGAACGGAAGGAGCTGGTGGAAAAGACTTTGGTGTAATGACTTCTGGTTGTAATGTTTCCTTTTGAGATTGGAATGTAGGTGTCATCCGTTCGACTAACCACTTAAAAATCACCACGTGTACAATTTGACGGAAACTAGAAATTATGCAATTCCGAATAATTATTCAGTAATTTCGGAAGTAATTTCGAAACATAAATCCATGATATTCTATAATATTATTATTGATAAAGAAAGTACATAAGTAAGATATTGTGTTAGGTAATTAAAAAATATAAAATGACATATTAAATAATGATGGATTAGAGAGTACAAATACATAATATTTTAGAAATATTAAATAATTTTCCTGCAACCCCAGCAGATGATAGTTTTTTTTGGCCCTCACTCCACATTATCTCCTCCCCCTTCTTTCTTTCTCTCTCTCTTCTATTTATAGTCCCACCCCACCTACTTGCTCGTTTTCCCTAACTCTTAATTTTATTTTATTTTATGGGTTGTGATAGGAATTTCAAATTATTTATTAAATTTTTTATCAAATCTCTTATGTGAATATGAGATTTGCGCACATTTGTGTGAGCCTTACACACATAAAAAATCTGATAAAAAAAATTTAATAAATTATTTAAAATCTATACCATTTTCTTTATTTTATTTCTCCCCATCACTTTCTTTCTGTCTAAAAAAATACATGGATGCTACGTACCATCTCCAACACTTCCCTTTCTTTGTCTTCTCAAATTTTTCTTTCATTTCTTACATTTCTTTTTTTTTTTATAAATTATCTCAACACACTACATAAACATGCATAAGCTAGTCACAGGAAAAGTGCAGGCCACATTTGTTTTAAATTATTAGTGCAACAATTAAAAAAATCGTTAATTTTATTAAATTGAATCACACAACTTAATTTGAATAACAAAAATTATAATTAAACAATGCAATATCAATCCCATGAATTAAGGCCTCAATCAAACAAGTCTTAAGAATATCATTACATCCATCCATGTCTAAGAGAGTTTTGTTCTGTAGTCTGCTAAAAGTTTGACCCGTGATCCCTCAGTCTGTAAAAGAAAGTTTTGTTCTGTAGTCTGCTAAAAGTTTGACCCGTGATCCCTCAGTCTGTAAAAGAATAAATCATGATTAAAATTTTAAAATAATGTGTTAAAAATTAAAATGTGTTGAAAAATCTAGAAATCTCATAAATATTGATTTGTGATTATGTATCAATTTTAAGCAGTATATAACAATCTTAATTAAACAATCAAGACAAATCGACACAACGATTTTAACATGGAAAAACTACAATTGGAACACCTCCAACTGTGATAAAAAACCACGGCAACAGTCACAAAACAATCAATTAAGAAGATATAAAGGAATTACACAGGTATACTCTCAATTACCTAGCGAATCCACGCCTGAATTGAACCAACCTCTATGTGTCTCTTCCAACCCCGTCTTCATCTCAGAATTGTCTTGAGAATGAACCACTCCAGAATCCACCAGAGTTTCAGGCTCGAATTCTTCAGAATCCACTGAAGAACAACTCTCTCTTTTGTGTAGAACAAACAAAACCTTTGATGTATTCTTTTTAAACCATGAGTTGAATACTCAATAAAATATCAAAGAAAACTAACAAAATATCCCCAGATATAAACTTTACAACCCAAAAAGAAGATCTGGAGGAATTAATCTAGTTTTGGGAGAAAACCAACTATTTATAGGAAACCAAAGTAATCATAGTTTTAGAAGAAAACCAATTCCTTATAGAAATCTAAAGTAATCCAAGTTTTTGAAGAAAACTAACTTCTTATAGAAATCCTTGTCAAACGGGATTGCCAAGAATAAAACCTAACAATCTCCCCCTTTGGCAATGCCGTGACAAAACAGACCTAACAAATAAAATCTTAATCACCCCAACCCATTACAGCCAACAAACGCAAACTTCTTTCTCAATATCATGATCTGTAAAACAACTATTAGTGCCACAAAAGTATATAAAAAAACAATAAACATGTGACAAGATTATCTTAAAGCATTTGAAGCATGATATGGAAAACATGAATATATGCAACTTGGAGATTTTAAGAACATGTAGCATGAATAGATGAATACTAAGACACATGCACTCGACGAAACAATCTCCCCCTTTGTGTCACAAATTGACAAAGGAAGCTTAAACAATAAAGAAGCCAATGCAAAGTAACATGCAAACCAACTAATGTCAAACTCCCATACCAAACAAATCAAAGTGTTCATGCTAACAAACTCGTACAATGATAAACCAAACTCTTTTTCACTCAAAGCCACCACAAACACTGTACTGAAAACAATGAACAAGAAGAAAACGGCAAAAATAATATGGTGGAGCAAGTAAGAAATCTCAGATTTGTACCTTAGAACACACAAGATTATTCAAGAAGCACAATTACTTGAAAACACAATGTGCACAGTCTGTAGAAGATTCCTCATAAAAGAAAGTGATGCAATATCTGAAAAGCATAGATCCCATAATAAAAGTGTGTGTGTGACTCTCGGAGTTCGACAAACACAAGATTCAAATCCTAGTAGTGATCTGATAACTGGACCTCTGACAAGAGAATCTAAGCACAACTAAGGAAAGTCAAACCACTAGGAATCAAGGGGTATTTGGTGAGTAAAGGCGGAGGCTCCCCCTCAATCAATGAATTCTTTATTTTTTGCTTTTTTTTTTTCACATCTTTTTCTTTTCTTTCTTTTGCACATCTTTTTTTTTTTTTCCTTTCTTTTGCATATTTTTTTCTTTCTTTTTCACATTTATTGGCGGCTAACACGCTCAAGAGTATGGAAACCGAACCAGAGAAGCATGGATATAATAAGGATGGCCTGGTTGGTGACTCTGAGGTAGCATTTTCCTCATGCCTGGACTACAAAGAACAGAGGGGAAAGCCGTGGAGATGCAAAAAGATGGAAGATGGTTAAGGGACTCAACATCACCTATGATATGCTAGTATATGTCAATTCCTCTAGAAAAACAAAAAATACCATGCCAGAAGTCCATAGAGAAAAAAAATCACTAAGGCGGAAGACTCCAATATTCGCTAATCTAAGAGTGTGTACAGAATGAGACATACTAATCAAAAACACACACTCCAAAATGAGTAATGTCCACAGAAAGCACACACATATTAACATGTAATGGATATTCTCATCAATTCCAATATGCACCAAGGACTCCTAAAAAATTTCAAGCTTGCAAAACCATACTAAGAAAATCTTTTTGAGATATTTTATTTTTTTTCTTAACCAAAGCAAGACAACAAACGAACTGTCACGACCCAAACCCGGCCCTATGGGTTTAGTACCGTAACCGGCCAGTAATCCGAGATTACCGAAGGCCTGCTTAACAGTAATACAGTAAAACAGAGTTCAGGGCCTGGCGGAAGCCAATACAGTAAATAACTAGTGTCCATTGAGCTGTGAAAATCTGTATGCCAAAAACATTTTTCATGCATTCAAACGGTTCAGAACAGTACAGTCTATATACAGTCATTTACAAGCATGTACAACATTCAGTACGGAGACCTAATCCCTCGATGACAGTACAGTAAAAACAGTAGACAGTCTATACAATAACACCAAAACAGTAGGGAGACAGGTGGGGAAACAAACACCCCAAGCCATGGCATGGCAACATGGAACCTCGCATTGAGGCACGAAGGCTGGCTTGACAAAACTGGGGACTAACCCACGCTCTTAGCTCCGGTCTGGCTGCTGAGAACCTACATATATATATAAACAGTGAGCTAAAGCCTAGTGAATAACATAAAGCGTAAAGAGGTTATGAATGAATGTCCTTACAGTAATGAAAACAATTCATTTAACAGAATTTCAGTCAATCAGTATTTCAGTCTTTCAGTATTTCAATCAATCAGTCATATGTGGTACATCCATTAGCCTATAACAGTAGGTCCAAAAGGACCGGGTCTTAACAGACCCAACAGTAATGATGGCCAATCATTCAGTAAACAGTATGGTTCCACAAGGAAACCGACAAAGCTCTGTAACAGTCAATAACAGTGGGTGCTAAGGATGCCACAATACAGTTCAGAATACAGGACATACATTCATTCAGTAAACAATATCAGTTCAATAAACAGTTCAGTTCAGTATTCAAAAGATAATCATTTTGAACATATCTTTACACAATTGTTACTCACAGAGATTGGGCTAATAGCAGCTAGAGCACGTCCCCGAGAGCCAACCCTAAACAGTTAACAAATAGAACACACACTAAGTTTCACAGTCGGAAATGACGATAATTAAATCCCTAAAATTCCTCGGTGTGGTTCTATGTCTAAATCCTCATTAAGATGCCTTAAACTAGGCCTAAGAATGCCTAGGATGGGATGAGGATGTAAAAGTACACTTAGAAAACATTTTGCATAAGTTGCTGAAAATAGGAGCCTCGCTCGAGCGAGCCTTTCTTCGCTCGAGCGAGCTTCCAAAATCAAAGGCTTCGCTCGAGCGAACAATCCTTCGCTCGAGCAGTCTGATGAAACAGTAAAAGTACTGGATGCTCGATTTTTACGCTCGAGCCACCAATCCTTCGCTCGAGCGTGGCTCAGAGGAAACGTTGGTCGCTCGAGCGAGGAATCCTGCGTTCGAGCGAAGAAGCCAAATCTGGAATTTCCAGATTTGCCTTCCAAGCTCAAACCAAGCATTCAATCACTCAAAACTCGACCTCTTGGGCCCAAATTCTGGAAAACACATCTAGATTCAATATACAACAAGTTTTAAAAGCCAATTTGTGAATTCAAAGCCCAAGAGTGAGTCAATTAAAGCCAAATTTCAAACCCATTTTCAAGAACAATCTTTAAACATGACATGCATGGGTTAAAACCATTTCAAAGCTTCAACTCTTGCTCCATAGAGCTCAATCTTTTCAAAACAAGATGAAAACATGGATTTATGAACATGCATGTGGCATTTGACCATGGAATCAACTCAAAACTCATCAATTCAAGCATGCATGCATGATATATGCTAGAATCCCACATATTTGAACTAAATCATGACTTAGTTCTACAATGAAGCATGAATCATGCAAGAACTTGTTCAATGTCAACAATAAGAAGATGAATTCCTTACCTAAGTCTTGAATTTGAGGTATAAAGGCTCAAGTTTGCAATTCTTCTATGATTCTTCAAGCAATTCAAGATGAAATGTTGATGACAATATTTCTCCTAATTCCCTCTCTCTAAATTCGGCTAAGGCAAAGAGATGAGGCTGAGCAAATGTTGTTTTGGGTGAAAAAGGCTCAAGAAAATGTTTTATATAAAAAAAAAGGCCACTAGGTGGCAAAACGGTAAATAAGGCCAACTCTTAGACTTAGCTTATTTTATCCAATTTAATCATACCGAATCAATTTTCAGATAAATATGTCATAAAATCCCATTAATTTGGATGAGTATAAAACATCAATCAACTTTCGATTTGGTCGCCGATAAGGCCTTCAATTAGCAGTTTAATGCATAAGATGAGGACAGATAATTTGGCAGTCAAACAGATAGATTATGCATTTAAACAGTTACGGTCAATCGATTCAATTCCAGTTTTCAGTTAGTCATTTCAATTATTCAGTCGATTCAATTATCGGTCATAATCGGTCTAGCAGTAAACAGTGACAGTACCAATAATCAGTGGTCAATCAGTGATCAGTGATGAGGGTTGTTACACGAACATGCACACATTTTTTTTACAAAAAAAAATAATAATAAAATAATAATAATAATACACACACACACACACACAGAAATCCAAAAGCTAAAACAAATAAACAAATTAGCACAAGTCAAGTTTTCTCACCCAAACCGCTTTAGTATGAACAAAGTTGTGAGAATTACAGTTCTTGGGTGGTGTCTTGACGTTGCGGTTCCCTTCCCTTTTAATGGGAACCCGTCTCAACGTGGTTTCCAACTTCTTATTTTTAGGTCTAGGCAAATACATTCTCCCATGCAATTTATAATAAGAAGGTCGAATATGACCATGCATACCACAATGATGACAAATAAAAATAGGGTGTACAGGGTGTACCTTCTTTTCTTTTACCTTACCAACCCTAGGCAGTTTGAGAAATCCATCCTTATGTTGAATTTTTTGTTCTCCCTTTCCTTGAGTTATTGTATCATGAGATGTGGAAGCACTCTGTTTTTGCTCTTTCTTACCACCAAACCCAATGCCACTCTTGTCAGAACAAATTTGTTGAGACCCAATGATATTGTTCAAAGTCTTTGATCCTCTGTTCCAAAGACCAATGGTAGCCATAGCACACTTGAGTTCTTCATCTTTCTTGATGATTAGCTCCTCCAAGGTAACTTGAGACATCTCGAGACTTTCAATCTTTTCTTCATATGTTGCAAAGATTTGTTGTAGCTCATCCCTCTCTGTCTCACAAGTCAAGAGTTTCGCACAAAGGACTTGTCGATCATTAGATATCTTGATATCAATCCTAGCCTCGGAAATCTCTTTATTTAATTTGACATTCTCACTTTCACATGCTTTAAGTTTTGTAGTGAGTTTATCATTCAATTTGGATAAGTTAAGAGACTCCTTATACAACTTTTCATAAGCTTGCTCCAGCTCTTCATCATCACTTTCCGAGGATTCATCATCAGTGGCATTCTCAAGTAGGGGTGGTCGAATCATAGAATTTCCCTTACGAATTGAATCCATTATCACAAATCAAACAAGATCTCGCTCTAATAGATTTGTTTTTAAAAAATAGAACGACCCGCTTTGATACCAATTGAAAAATCTAGAAATCCCCTAAATGTTGATTTGTGATTATGTATCAATTTTAAGCAGTATATAACAATCCCAATCAAACAATCAAGACAAATTGACACAACGATTTTAAAGTGAAAAAACCACAATTGGAGCACCTCCAACTATGATAAAAAAACCACGGGCAACAGCCACAAAACAATCCACTAAGAAGATATAAAGGAATTACACAGGTATATTCTCAATTACCTAGCGAATCCATGCCCGAATTGAACCAACCCCTATGTGTCTCTTCCAACCCCGTCTTCACCTCGGAATTGTCTTAACAATGAACCACTCCAGAATCCACCAGAGTTTCAGGCTCGAATTCTTCAGAATCCACTGAAGAACAACTCTCTCTTTTGTGTAGAACAAACAAAACATTTGATGTATTCTTTTTAAACCATGAGTTGAATACTCAATAAAATATCAAAGAAAACTAACAAAATATCCCCAGATATAAACTTTAAACCCAAAAAGAAGATCTGGAGGAATTAATCTAGTTTTGGGAGAAAACCAACTATTTATAGAAAACCAAAGTAATCATAATTTTAGAAGAAAACCAATTCCTTATAGAAATCCAAAATAATCCAAGTTTTGGAAGAAAACCAACTTCTTATAGAAATGCTTGTCAAACGCGATTGCCAAGAATAAAACCTAACATGTGTAATAAAGATCGAAGACAGTTCACGTCCTTTAAGACCATGTCATTACCGATGGACAAGTGATTACTTCAAACTGATCACTACACTTTTTTTTGGGATTTATTTTAGGCCAAACTTCATCTTATCCTCTTATGATTTAGGTCATGTGCAGATTACCTTTTAACGTTTGAATATTATCACATAACTTCTTTGTGATTGATAGAGTAAAGTGCACAGTTAACTTTTCCATCTATTCTAATAGGATGTGCAGTACACGCGAGTGTGGTGCAGTGAGGCATGAAAATATAATTTTTTTCTCCGAATTAAATAACTAAAACGGCTTTATCTTCATCATTAATTTCCAAAGAATACCCTCATATTATTTTCTTCATCTTCATCATCAGATCTAGAAATGTGATAATTTTAATTTTATTCTCTTTATCTTCATTTCTTATCATTTCTTACCAAATCACTCAATTAATTATATTCATCAAATAAAAAAATCATAGAATTTAGACCAAAACCCAAAATCCAAAACCCCAAAATTCAATTTTATTTCAAAACCTAAAGTACAATCACAATTCATGAACACTAAAAATTAGAAATTGAAAATTTTATGCACCTCTGAAAGGGTAGCAAAAAGGAGAATCTGATTCGAATTCGAAAATACTGTAAAGAGAAAGAGAGAGAGACAAAGAGACAAAGAGATAGAGAGAAAGAAAGCTAGAGAGAGAGACAAAAGTGATTCCTCGTCGGTGTGTTCGTTGTCGCAGAGATCAAACAAGAGAGAGGAGTTTACGACGACGACGGTAATGATGGATGACAGTGAGCGTCCAAACCCGGTGGCATTTGGCCAAAGAGTTTCCAGATCTAGATCCGTCAGGTGCAAAAGCAAGAGCTTTTACTGGGTTTCGTCATTTCATCATCCTCTTCATCTTCTTACTGGGTTTCATCTTCAATTGAAGAAAATAGGAAGTCAACGGTGACGGCAGCAACACCGGTGGCAGTGGTGGCGTATGGAAGAAGTAAGTCAACTAGATCTTCATTGAAATCAAAGAAGATTATATATATATATAGCCACAAATTATATACATTGGATTCCACTAGAAAGTTTGCTAACTTACTCCATTTCTTCCTTTCTTTCTTTCTTTTCTTTCTCTCTTTATCTATTTCTCTCTCTAGATTGACGTGTTACTATCATAAGAAATTAAGAGAAAGATAACAAAATCAAAATCATCACATTACCCCTATCGTAAATGTGATGATTTATTTTGTGACTAAAAATGTGATATTTTGTATAAATTGATGAACTTAAGAAATGTAATTGAAACTCTTCTCAAATGCACAGTTGAATAAGAAATGATAAACAAGAGTTATATATACAAAGATAAATTGTTCTTTTTACGTCTATCATTAATGGTATTAATTGTTCATTTTACTCTATCAACCACAGGAAAATTATGTAGTGATATTCAAAAGTCAATGGAATAATCCACAAATAGCCAAAATCATAGGAGAGTAAAGTAAAATTTATCCTTTATTTTATTTTGTGGATGCTTTTGGTGCTTCGGAAAGTTGACAAATCACTACATACCACCTCAGAGTTGCTTCAAGAAGTTTACCTTCTCACTAAAATAAAAATGTTGAGTGTACGCTAGTGACGCTATACAAATGCAAGATTACAAATTGATAAATTTTATCTCGCATTAACACAATACTATGTGATTCCCACCACAAAATGATAATATCGTATCACTATTATATTTAATATTTACTCTTAACAATAAAGAATTATAAAGTATAGATTTTATTTGATTTAATTCTTATAAAAATTATTTTTAAACAAAATTTTATTTTTCTATTGTTACTTCAAATTTTGCATATTTTTTAGATGCATTTTTTGTGGGGGCTTTATTTTTACCTTTTTTTTAGCATCTAAAAAAAATCTTGATGTTTTTAAAATATAAAATATAAAATGACTAAAATATATATAAAAAAAATTAACTAAAAAGAAATAAAAACTCATCTATAAATAATTTTTGAAAAATCAAATTGATGATACAGTTCATTCTGGTGGATGGACTGGACCGATCCAAGCTCCTCAAGCCCACGTCCGAGTGACGAAGCCCACTGGAAGACCTGCAAACAAGTTCAACGGGGAACAGGGTAGTCCCCCGGCGAACCCTCCGGCGTGTGAATTAGAAATGGAAGTAGGGAATGTAGAGAGAGAGAGAGAGAGAGAGAGAGAGAGGTAGAGAAAACTTAACATTCTTCTTGTCTTCAAACTTTGCTTATATCCTTTGGTAATCATTTCACTGTCCCTGCCGTCTTGGCCCCATCGCCGAAAGCTTGTGTTGTGGCTTACCTTGTTCAAGGTAAGGGGGTGCTATTCCGACTGAGGGGTGTTGTCGCAATAAATGCTGTGATGGGCTGCATTAATGGTAATGTGCTGTGGCAATAACTTTGCAGATCTTTGTCTGCTGACGTGGCCTGTGTTTCACCTGCCACATGTCCGAATGCCATTGGCCCTCCATGCCCTGCTGGTCTCCAGTTATCCTGGGCTTTTCCAACCGGGTTATGTTATGGGTCCTAAGTAATGGGCTTGGGGTTGTTCACTGTGGGCTGTAGTCTTTATGGGCCTATACATGTCAGTAGTCCCCCATTCTCGAGTGCAGCTTCAGTCCAACGAAGGGAATAGTAGTAAGAGAGATGAGTCCGGCCGGCAAGGGTGACTGAGTTGGTGGGCCGAGCAGAAGAGCCGGTATTGAGGCGTGCCGACCGCGAGGGTGGCCGAGCGGGAAGACCGATCGCGAGGCGTGCCAACCGCGAGGGTGGCCGAGCGGAAGAGGCCGACCGTGAGGAGTGCCGACCGCGAGGGTGGCCGAGCGGGAAGACCAATCGCGAGGCGTGCCGACCGCGATGGTGGTTAAGCGGAAGAGGCCAACTGTGAGGAGTGCCAACCACGAGAGTGGCCGAGCGGGAAGACCGATCGCGAGGCTTGTCGACCGCGAGGGTGGCTGAGCGGAAGAGGCCGACCGTGAGGAGTGCCGACCGCGAGGGTGGCCGAGCGGGAAGACCGATCGTGAGGGTGGCTGAGCGGAAGAGGCCGACCGTGAGAAGTGCCGATCGCGAGGGTGGCCGAGCAGAAGGGCGCGGGGCTCAAAAGGCGGCGTGTCACGTGATGATTTGAAGTGGAAAAGACAAGGTAAGGGCAGGAGTCAGTGCATCGTGACCATACACATGGCAAGATCGTGGGGGGGAAGAGTGAGGCGTTGGTGTAAAAATGAAACGATAGGTCATTATGGGGTTGAAAAGACAGTTTTGGCGGATGATTTGAAAAGTTTTCAAACTGGCGAAAATTAATTGGGATCCTTGGAATACGGGCAAATCGTGGGCTTTTGGTATCATACGATTCACCTACTTCTTTACAAAAACTCAAAATATCCCTAGTGTTAATTCCTTCGTTGCTCACGATACACGTTTGCAACACTTCTTCAATTTCCTGGCACCTGTATCAGAAGCGATTCGCAGACACAGCTTGGAAATGGCCCAAGAAGAAACTGGGATTGTGAGGGTAGATCCACTTGGGGAGGCTGATGCTGAGGAGTTGGCGCAGCAGTATAGAATGGAGAGGGCGGGGGAAACAGTTGCACGATTCCGTAGTTCCACCGTGATAGCAGCTGCGGAACCAATTAGCCAGGCAGAACCAGAGCACTGGCATACAAAGGCGGATAAATCAACGGTTACTGCGGCGGATTTGGAGGCCATCCGTGAAAAATATCAGATTCCGATGGAGGTGGAGTTATCGCTGCCAACATCAACGGAGAGGCCGTCCGACGCCAGGCCAGGAGAGCCCTTTACTAGGAGGCGCTGAAAAGTGGACTGAGGTTGCCACTGCCCCAAGTGGTAGTGGACGTACTTAACCGTCTAGAGGTGGCACCGGGCCAGCTGATGCCTAATGCATGGAAGATCCTGCTGGAGTGTGCAAGCGCGTGGCCGAAGGCGAATGGAGGGGAGGCCATGACAGTTGATGAATTTTTCGCCTGCTATAAAGCATCGGGGTAACAAGAAACGTGGGTCACCTTGCAGGCAGTAATGGGGAATGGGTTGGTGGCTGGGCTACCGACATCGATCAAGGGCTGGCGACCACAGTGGTTTTACGTGTCTGCCAATGGGGGGCTTGGGGAGCACACCATCTGGAAGGTGCCCACCAGATCGATGGAGGCAAAACTAGGGGGGGGCGGCGGCAAAGGAGAGGGTGAAGAGGGTGAAGGAGTGGAGGGAGAGAGAGAAGGCCAAATGGGACGAGCTCGTGCAGCCGTCCGCGTTGTTTGAGGCAGGGTTGGGTCCGCGACCAATCGGTGGGGACCACGACCGGGCGGAGTTAGAAGCGAGGAGAGAAGCTCAGGAGGCAGAGGATCAGGCTATCCTTGCCAGAGCTACAAAGTTGAAAAAGGCGTAGAAAGGCCAACCGGCTCAACCGATCGCGCGGGAGAGGATCCGACTGCGCCCAAGGCCGCTGGGGGGGAAGGACTTAAGCAGTTTTGAGCCACGGGCCCCTCCAGTGGACCCTGTGAAAGAACAGGCCAGAAAGGAGGGTGAGGCTCTGAAAAGGAAGAAGAAGAAGAAGAGGAGTGCCCCAGAGGGGGCTGCAGATGAATCTGGGCCCAAAAAGGCTAAGGTCGCCCCAGCTGGGGTGGAGGCCCCTGTGGCCAAGGATACCCCAGAGGTGGTGGTAGTCAGCCCAACAGTGAAGGTTGTGGAGAGGGCCCCAGTAGTGCAAGTAGGAGTTGGGTTGACTGGGGCTGAGCCAAGTGGGAGGGAGCAGACCCAAAGGGGCCCTGCACCCCAGGAAAGAGGAGTCGGTCTGGGTGCAGCAATTTATCATGCGCGTGCTGTGGCTGGAAGGCTCGAGGGAGAAGAAGGCCCAGCTAGGGCGGGGGCAGACCGCCTGGTGAAGATTGTAGAGGAGACAGCCCTGCGCTCGGCATCCGGATTCAATGAGGCTGACCTGCTAAAGGGGTTATACTCCGCTCAAACGGAGGTAAACACCTTGGCAAGGGCCCTTCTAAGGAAAGCGGGGGCTGCCAAACTCAAAGCTGAAGAGACCAAGTCTTAGTTGGCCAAGTTGACGAAGGAGAGTGCCGATTGGAAGACTGCCCACACTGAGCTGCAAGCAGTCAAGTTGGAGCTAGAGGACGCACGCCGCCAGGTTGTGTCGCTCGAGTTCCAACTTACTGGCGAGCAGCAGAAGTTAGAGGAGGCCCAAAGAGCTTGCGCTGTTGTGGTCGAGCGGCATGAGGAGGCCATGAGCAATAATGAAGAGCTCGTCAGGCAAAAAGATGAGGCGGATGCTAAGGTTGATGCTCTGCAAAAGGAGCTGGAAGGCGAGCGTGCCAGGGCGGTAGAGCAGAGGGAGAGCCTACATAAGGAGTTGCAGGCAGAGAGGGGCAAAGCGACCGTTGAAAAGGAGGCTCTGCAGAAAGAGTTCGAAGCAGAGAGGGCGAGGGCAGCCGCTGAAATAGAGGCGCTGCGTAAAGAGCTAGAGGCAGAAAGGTCCAAGGCAGCCTCTGAGAAGGAGATCCTACAAAAAGAGCTGGACGAAGAAAAGGCGAAGGCGGCCTCGAAAAGGGCGGCCTATCCCGATCTTTACGTTGCGGCAGTTACTCAATTCAAAGGGTCTCCTGAATTTCAGATGGCAGTGGATGCCGCAGTCGCCAGTAGCTTAGCTGGGGTGGAATCTGGGGGGGCTGGCCCATCAAGGGCGACTGCTGGGGGGAGAACTGAGTCTGAAATCATTGCGAGCTTCCAGCAGTCAGACTTCTACAAACATGAAATGGCAGAGTACTGGGACAGTGGGTGGAAAATGTTCAAACGGAGGGCTGAGGAGCTGTTCCCAGAACTTGACCTTAGTAGTGTAACGATTGGGGAAGATGATGTGGCCCAGACCCCCCTGGATGAGGGCGTTGAAGAAGAAGACCTGGTATCTAGTGAAGAAGAATGACTAGGGAAGATAGAGGAGAACCACTTTGTTGTTTTGTTTTTTTTTTTTTTGATGTAATAAACTTGTGTATACATTTGTGAATGAATAAAACTTCGTTTGTTTCTATCAGTCGATTGTGTTTGCTTGTGCATAAATCAGTGTGGATTGGACCTGCGTAAAAACTTAATGAAACTGGATCTGTGTAAAGTGCCTTTATGCATAATGGAACTGGACCTGTGTAAAAACTTAAGGTGGAGTGGAATTGGATTAAGTAAAAACTCAATGCAGAGCAAAATTGGAGTGGTATGAAAATTCAGTGAAATTCAAAGTGGTGTTGAAATTGGACTTGTATAAGTAAAATTGGACTTGGATAAATCTTCAATGCAACGTAAAGTAGAGAACTCCTTAATGCGCAATGTAGGCTGAAATGAGACTTGTATAAAATTTTAATGGATGAGAGTGATTGAGCGGAGTTATGCTAGGTGGTGGAGGAACTAATATGAGTAGTGAATGAAACTTGTGAGAACATCTGTGGAATTTGACTAAGTGAAGAGTGGTGTAAAAAAAAAATTTTGACCTGGAATTGTGACTATCAAATCATGACTTGTGTAATTATGGAGTTTCACTGATGATGGAATGGTCTTATTTTGGATTTGGAATTGAGGTTGCAAGTAACTCATGCTGGATCTGCATTGGTAGCACTCAGTCTGGTTGAGATCTGTGATGTTTATTATAGCTGAGGCTTTGAGTGCTAAGTCTGGCTGAGGCCTTTGGGTGCTCAGTCTGGCGGAGGCTTTGAGCGCTCGGTCTGGCTGAGGCTTTGAGTGCTCGTTCTGGACGAGGCTTTGAGTGCTCAGTCTGGCTGAGACTTTGAGTGCTCAGTCTGTCTGAGGCTTTGAGTGCTCGTTCTAGACGAGGCTTTTAGGTGCTCGGTCTGGCTGAGGCTTTGAGATGCTCGGTCTGGACGAGGTTTTGAACGCTCGGTCTGGACGAGGCTTTGGAATGCTCAGTCTAGCTGAGGCTTTGAGTGCTTCTTCTGGACGAGGCTTTGGAGTGCTCAATCTGACTGAGGCTTTTGCAGTGCTCAGTCTGACTGAGGCTTTTGCAGTGCTCAGTCTGGCTGAGGCTTTTGAAGTGCTGCAAGTAAAAATGTTATTGAGGCTACAGGGGTAGCTGGGAGACTACATTGTTGTCATGAGAAATGTAGTCCAACAATCAAAATTTACATTATGCGCCAAAATGAAAGTGCAACAATTGAGCAATACAAAAGCAATAGCCTATTGAAAGTAACGTTTCAAGTGTTCAGCGTTCCAGGGGTGGGGAAGATCTCGACCCTCCATGTCTTGAAGTCGGTAAGTGCCCGGACGTGGACGGGCTTTCACAATGTAGGGTCCCTCCCATTTGGCGGCTAGTTTTCCCTCGGTCGGATTTTTG
This sequence comes from Camellia granthamiana, assembly GCA_036172215.1. Taxonomy (NCBI): domain Eukaryota; kingdom Viridiplantae; phylum Streptophyta; class Magnoliopsida; order Ericales; family Theaceae; genus Camellia; species Camellia granthamiana. The sequence continues at coordinate 58,180,429 of CM069914.1, read as the reverse complement.
GTGGCAAGAGTGGCCTCTCTTAAGACAAGATCTCTTACAGCGAATTCTCGTGGTCGGACTTTGCGGTTGTAGTGCGTTCTTATTTTCTGTTGGTATGAGGCCAATCTGACGGCAGTGGTCTCTCTGAGTTCTTCAATTAGGTCCAAATCTGCCCGACGGAGCTCTTCAGTGAGCTCTGGATCTGGATGTAAAACCCTGGGGGTTGGCAGACCGACTTCCACCGGAATAACCGCCTCAGCGCCGTATGTTAAGCGGAAAGGAGTTTCCCTGGTGGGAGTCCAAGCTGTGGTGCGGTAGGCCCAGAGTACATTCGGCAGTTCCTCAGCCCAGAGTCCCTTAACAGCTTCCAGCTTAGCCTTGATGATCTTTAGAAGAGAACGATTGGTGACCTCAACTTGGCCATTGGCTTGGGGATGACCAGGGGAGGAGAAACATGGTTGAATCTGGAGATCTGCATAGAACTTTCTGTACTTGGTGTTGTCGAACTGTTTGCCGTTGTCTGACACAATGGCCTGAGGGATGCCAAACCTGCAAACGATCGATTGCCAGATGAACCTGGTTGTGTTCCGCTCGGTAATGGTGGCGAGGGGTTCGGCCTCTACCCACTTAGTGAAGTAGTCAATGGCGACGACTGCGAACTTGGTCTGGCCTCGGCCGGTGGGAAGCGGGCCGATCAGGTCGATCCCCCATTTGGCAAACGGATAGGGGCTGCAAAGTGTGATCAACTCTGTAGGAGGGGCATGGGGGATGTTGGCAAAACGCTGACACTTATCGCACTTGAGGACAAAATCAGTCGCATCCTGATTAAGAGTTGGCCAAAAGTAACCAGTACGGAGTATTTTGTGAGCCAAAGACCTGCCGCCTGAGTGGTTGCCACAAATGCCCTCATGGATTTCCTGCATCACATATGTTGCTTGGGTCGCATTGAGGCATCGCAGATATGGTCGTGAAAAACCACGTTTGTACAGGATGCCACTATCAAGGATGTAATTGGACTACCGAGCCCTTACTTTGGCGGCCTGTTGTTGGTCATCTGGGAGTTCTCCTGTTGTCAAAAATAGGATGATGTCGGATGCCCAGGGAATGGGTTCATTTTGGAGGAATTGCACCTCGTGCGGGTCGGGTGAGATGACCGGGTGAGTCAGGTATTCGAGGCGGACCCTGTGGCTGAGGTCGGACTGATCTACAGAGGCCAGCTGAGCCATCTCATCTGCTTTGGAATTTTCCACCCGAGGTATGTGTTTGATCTGGAAAGTATTGAAGAGACGAACAAAGGGGAGTTCCATGTCCCTGTAAGCCCGCATTGTGCCATCCTTGGCATCGAATTCCCCCCTGATCTGACCGACGATGAGCTGGGAGTCACTGAACATGCGTATGTGGCTAACACCAATGTCTTTGGCCAGGCGGAGTCCTGCTATCAACGCTTCGTATTCGGCTTCATTGTTGCTGGCCTCAAACAAGAGACGGAGAGCACATTTGAAATAACCACCTTCAAGAGAGGTGAGGATGAGGCCAGCCCCACTACCTTCCCTTCGGGATGACCCGTCGACATTGAGAGTCCAAGAATGGGGGTCTTCTGGTTCAGCAGGAGTTGGTGGTGGTGGGGAGGTAGTGGTTGGGGTAGGGTTGGTGAATTCCAAGATGAAGTCAGCGATGGCCTGTCCCTTGATTGCTGTTCGAGGGCGGTAGGAGATGTCAAACTGGATGAGTTCCACTGACCACTGCATAAGTCGACCAGAAAGCTCTGGTTGCTGCATGACCTTCTTCAGGGGTTGGTCGGTGAGGACCACTATGGAGTGGGCCTGGAAGTAAGGACGAAGTCGTCTGGAGGCGGTGACCAAGGCCAGGGACAACTTTTCTAGCAGTGGGTAATTCTGCTCCGCTCCCCTGAGAGCTCGACTGATGTAATATACCGGCCGTTGGACTGAGCCGTCTTCCCTAATGAGAGCTGCACTGATGGCGGTGTTCGATACTGCTAAATAGAGAAAGAGGGGCTCGCCTGCGATTGCCTGTGAAAGAAATGGGGGATTGGCCATGCATTGCTTTAACTGCTGAAAAGCCTTTTCGGATTCAGTTGTCCATTCAAAAGTCTGCCGCAGGACTTTGAAGAATGGTAGGCACTTATCTGTTGCGCGGGAAATGAAACGGTTGAGGGCCGCCACTCTGCCAGTGAGTCTTTGAACTTCCTTAACAGTTTTGGGTGACTGCATCTCAATCAAGGCCTTGATTTTCTCCGGGTTAGCTTCAATGCCACGCTGACTGACCATAAAACCTAAGAACTTTCCAGATCCTACGCCAAAGGCGCACTTCTCTGGGTTGAGCTTCATCTGATACTTGCGAAGAGTGGTGAAGGTTTCCCGTAGGTCGGTCAGATGGTTAGTGGAGAGTTTGCTCTTGACTAGCATGTCGTCCACATACACCTCCATGTTCCGACCGATCTGATGTTGGAAAACTGCATTGACTAACCGTTGGTAGGTGGCCCCCGCATTCTTCAGTCCGAACGGCATTACACGGTAGTGGTAAGTACCTCGGTCGGTGATGAAGGATGTGTGTTCCCAATCGGATGAGTGCATCATGATTTGGTTGTACCCGGAGAAAGCATCTATGAAGCTGAGCATTTGGTGACCGGCCGTGGCATCGACCAACAGATCAATGCGGGGGAGTGGATAGCTATCTTTGGGGCAAGCTCGGTTCAGGTCAGAGTAATCGACGCAGAGACGCCACTTGCCATTGTTCTTGCGGACTAGAACCACATTGGACAGCCACTTAGGATAATCTACATTTTGGATGAATTGATCCTCAAGGAGTTTGTCAACCTTTGCAGCTATGAGATTATTACGCTCTGGATGGAAAATACGCTGCTTTTGGCGGTAAGGTCGGAAATGGGGTTCGATGCTGAGGCGGTGAGTTATGAAGGAGTGGTCGATGCCTGGCATATCTGAGTAGGTCCAGGCAAATACGTCATTGTGCTCGGTCAGGAGGGCAGTAAGGTCGGCTCTGGCTTGGGGGGATAGTTGACTACCGATCTTGGAGGTTTTCGTTGGGTTAGTGGGGTCGATGGGAACCTCAATGAGCTCCTCAACAGGTTCTCTCCTGATCAGCTCATCTTCGTCTCGGACATCAAGTCCTTCAATAATCATGGCCTCCTTCAGTTTAATTTCCTTGAGAGAGGCGACATAGCATTCTCTGGCCACGGTTTGTTCTCCCCTCACTATTCCGACCCCGAGATCAGTAGGAAACTTGATGGCCAAGTGGTAGGTGGAGGTAATTGCTTGGAAGGCATTGAGGGCAGTGCGACCAAGGATGATGTTGTAGGCAGAGAGGCAGTCGACAACAAGGAAGGTAAGCAACTTCGTGGTCTGCCATGGGTATTCTCCAATGGTGATGGGGAGATCAATGGAGCCGATGGAGGTCACCCGGTCGCCAGTGAAACCAACCAAAGGAGTTTGGAGTGGAGACAGACTTTCCTCTCCGATCTTGAGCTGGCGGAAGCAGTTGAGGAATATGATGTTTGAAGAGCTTCCATTGTCGATGAAAACTCGTCTGACCTTATAGTTGGAGAGGATGGCGGAAATGACAAGAGGATCATCATGAGGATAACGGATGCCTGTACAGTCGGCGTCCGTGAAGGTGATGGGCTCTGTCCACTGCTTGGGCTGTTTGGGGGGTCGGTCTACCGTGGTGACTGCCTTATCTGAGCCCTGCCGTATTTTTCTAAGTTCTGCCTTCTGAGCTGAGCGTGACGGTCCCCCACAAGCAAGACCACCTGAGATAACTCTAATTTCACAAACAGGTGGGGGTGGATTACCTTGTGGTCGAGGTTGTTGGGAAGGTCAATCATGGCCTTGATTTGGTTGAGCTGGCTGCCGTGGTGGGGTGCGTCGGCGATCGTCTCTGTGGGGTTCGGTTCTTTGCCTCTACTGAGGGCGAGTGTCTGTGAATCGGCTTAGACGTCCCTGGCGAATGAAGGTCTCCACCTGATCCTTGAAGTTAATGCAATCGTCAGTGTTATGGCCATGGTCCTGGTGGAAACGGCAATATTTGGACTGGTCTTTCCGGTTGGAAGGGTTCCGTGGAGGGGGAGGCCATTTGAGGGGGTAGTCCCGTTGGATCTGGTTGAGGACATGTTCCATGGGAGAATTGAGAGGTGTATACCGCTCGAACCGACCGGGCGGTCGGACTAGTACTGACCGGTCGGCACGAGGGGGTCGGTCGGTATAGCGGGGTGTCTAGCTATGATACTGGGCATTGCCGGGTTCTTGGTCTTTTCTCTTTTCTCTGGGGGTCGGGTTTTTAGCTGTTGGATCCTGCCGAGGGACTAGTGAATCCTCGGCATTCATGTATTTTTGGGCTTTGGAGAGTAGGACTGCCATGGAGGTCGGGGGGTTCTTAGAGAGGGAGAAAAGGAAATCAGATGACCGCAGACCGGCCATGAAAGCTGTGAGGATGACCTTGTCGTCATTTTCGGCAACTTGCAGGGCTTCGGTGTTGAAGCAAGTAACGAAGCTGCGCAGTGATTCCCCCTCGGTCTGACGAATATTGTGGAGTTAGGTCGCTAGGCGTCGCTGGCGCTGGGCACCGATGAAGTGGCTCAGGAAGGAGTCACTGAGATGCTGAAAAGTGGAGACCGAGTCTGGTGGTAACTGGCTAAACCACAGCCGAGCTGACCCCTTCAGTGTCACGGGAAAAGCTCGGCACATGATTTCGTCAGGGAAGGCATGGAGGATCATGAGGGTGCGGTAGGTCTCCAGATGGTCGACCGGGTCGGTCGTTCCGTCAAAGGAGTCGATGGTGGGCATTTTGAATTTGGCGGGCAGGGGTTTGTCTCGGATGGAGGCGACAAATAGGGAGTTTGCCGTGGTGGAGGGCTTATGCTGGATATTCTGCATAACCCCTTGGAGCTGGAGCTTCATGGCTCGGAGTTCAGCGTCCCAAAGGGAAATGTTGTTGCCACCAGAGGGAGACAGGTGTTGGACGCTGCTGGCTTCTCCCTCGGGGGCTGGTGTTACGACCGATGGACGTGGGGGTGGAGTGGTGGATGTATATGTGGGTGAGGAGGTTGCAAACCTCCCGAGTTGAGAGGATTGGGTTATGGGACAGTATGGCCCGGAGTTTGTTCTGGATGGGGTGGAATATCTGGAGGTGGCGGTGGAGGAATAGGGAGGTTTCTTTGGAGCAGAGCATTGATTGAGGCCTGGTTTTGTTCGGCCATGCGGTTGATGCTGTTGGTAAGCTCGATGAAGTACTGTGGTGGGTTGTTTGGATTGGGAGGGTCGGTTTGGTGATCGGTAGCATTATGGTGGAAAGCCATGGATCTAGTCGTGACCATACACTTGACGGGTGAGATGTAAAGGTTACTAGAACAAGGTCTCCGGCGGCAATGAACACAACTGGCGCACGGATTAACCAGTTCCCACAGACAGCGCCAACTGATGATACAGTTCGTTCTGGTGGATGGACTGGACCGATCCAAGCACCTCAAGCCCACGTCCGAGTGACGAAGCCCACTAGAAGACCTGCAAACAAGTTCAACGGGGAACAGGGTAGTCCCCCGGCGAACCCTCCGACGTGTGAATTAGAAATGGAAGTAGGGAATGTAGAGAGAGAGAGAGAGAGAGAGAGAGAGAGAGAGAGAGAGAGGTAGAGAAAACTTAACCTTCTTCTTGTCTTCAAACTTTGCTTATATCCTTTGGTAATCATTTCACTGTCCCTGGCGTCCTGCCCCCATCGCCGAAAGCTTGTGTTGTGGCTTACCTTGTTCAGGGTAAGGGGGTGCTATTCCGGCTGAGGGGTGTTGTCGCAATAAATGCTGTGATGGGCTGCATTAATGGTGATGTGCTGTGGCAATAACTTTGCAGATCTTTGTCTGCTGACGTGGCCTGTGTTTCACCTGCCACATGTCCGAATGCCATTGGCCCTCCATGCCCTGTTGGTCTCCAGTTGTCCTGGGCTTTTCCAACCGGGTTATGTTATGGGTCCTAAGTAATGGGCTTGGGGTTGTTCACTGTAGGCTGTAGTCTTTATGGGCCTATATATGTCACAAATCAAACACAATTATTTTTTAAAAAAAAAAAACTCTGAGCAAATATATTTTTTGAAAATAAAGAACTACTTTAAAATATTGGAGAAAAAATTGCATATTTTTAGATGCATTTTTTTTTTTTGGAAGCTTTACTTTTATTTTTACCATCTAAAAAAAAATCTAGATGTTTTTAAAAAATAAAATAAAATAATGACAAATATATTTAAAAATTCACTAAAAACTCATCTAAATATAATTTTTGAAAAATTAAATGAAACACAATTCTTAAAAAAAAAAAAAGAAGACTCTCAGCAAATATATTAACAAATCCAAATTCTTTTTTCAGCCTCACATTAAGCCCAATGCCCATTCATAAAGCTCCTATTCTACTCTCATGCCCTACCGTTCAAATCCGATCCATCCATAACCCGTCCCACACGCCACCCACCACAATAAATCCGACCGCCACTGTTTGGCTGCTCGCCACCTCAACCACACAGTTCTTAAAAATAATTTGTTGAATGTATTACTAGTTTTCAAAAATATTATAACAAAATAAATAAATAATTTTATTTCTACACCACTGACACTCTCAGGTCATGTTTGATTCACAAGACTAATAGTGAAGTATTAATAATTCTATTAAATTAGTGTAGTATTCACTATCCAATTGGATTAATATTCATTGGATTAATAATCTCACCCCTACCCCATTACTAATAATCTTACAAATTTATTGGATTAATTATCTATTAGATTAATAATCTTAAATCAAAATGTTAAAACAAGCATAGAATAATTAGACTCACGGATTAATAATCCAAATTTCATACTCTAATTCACCCAATCAAACATACCCTCAATATATACCATTAATAAATTAAATTTTGAAAGCTGTTATTAACACACCTAATTTCTTTAGACTCTCCACCACTTTAAACCCCCACCCACCCACACTCCCCTCCATTTTCACTTTCAACCTCTACCTTAATTTCAATTATAACCCTCATCTTTTGAACTCCAACTTTTCTTCTGCAATGTTCCCTACCGTCGGCAATCCCACCCCGCCGGCAGTAGGAGTCCTCTCTCTCTCTCTCTGCAACAATGGTGTCCAAAGACAAAGAACATCGAATGGTTCAAATCTGAGTATTGGACTGACCAATTTCATTAATTTCACGCCATGGATCAAAATTTCAAAAAACAAAATCAAAATTTACAATCCATTTCAACTCTTACACAAATCTCGATCCTTTTTTTTATTACTTTTATTTTTTTAATGTTAAATATAGTTGCCTATCTTTTATATATATCTTGTTCAATGAAAGTTAGTCCAAGTACTACAATAAAACTTAGCAGAGCTATTGCCAATGGTTTCCATTGTGAATAAGGTAGATACGGCTAGCGTTTCCATGATGAAGATGAAGATGAAGATGATGATAAGCATAGTGAATATGATGAATCTTTCCAGTTGCAGATGCAAATGCAGATTTAGATTTCTTATAGCACAGGGGATATAGTACCAGCTTCGATATCTGGTGGATGCACTGATTCGTGGCAGCGATCAGAAATCTCGAAGAATAAAAAGAAGAACCAGAGGCTGCGGTGGCGGCAGAATGGGATCATTGGTTGCTGGATGATGCGGCGGAGGAAGGAAGATGAAAGAGTTTTTTGGCAGATTTGGGCGGTGAGAGGAGGGCTCTGATCTTGAATGGTGGTGAGGAGGCTCGATCGTATTCTTAGATGAGATTCGAGAGATCTTCATCGATGAGACTGGAGAAATCTTCTTTGATGAGATTGTGGCCATCAGAGTCTCTAGAGTTGTGCTTCGGTCATGGAAAAACGAAGGGGGGCTGTCGGAGATGGTCGTGGGGTTGAGGGAAGTAGTCAGAGGTGGGGGAGATGGTGGCAGGTGAGTGGGGTGGCGCTGGCGCCGGCGCCGGCGCCGGCGAGAGAGGTGCGGAAGTGCTGATGTAATTAGGATTATGGTTGGGAAAATTAGGATTAGAGATGAGAGTAGAAATGAAATTTTATTTTTGGACAAAATTGGAATAAAAAAATAGAAAAGAGAGGGTCTAAATAAATAAGGTAGGTGCTAATAACAGTTTTTTAAATTTATATTCTAATAATATCTTTTAATAAAATGATCATTAAAGACAACATAAGGTGTATTTTACATTCAAAAATTTAATATTTAAAAATATAAAATACTCTTTCTACACCATCATTTCTATAGAGTTTAAGGTCATATAAATATTATTTTTTCATCATTAACCTACATTTATAATATCATTTATTATCAATTAGTTTACTTTATTCTCTTCTCTATTATACTTATCTTTCAAACTCAAAACATTATTATCTTTGAAAATTTAGGGTCTAAGGTTTGGCATAACTTAAAAAAGTCAAAAAGTCACTATCCTATTTAAGTCATATCATCTTATTTAAGTCACATCACATCTCTATCACATCACTTCAAACCCAATCAATACTCAACCCATATTTCATAAAAAGTCAAAAACTGCACTTATTTAGTTTATCCCAAACAAAATGCAATTAATTTTGAAGATTTGCACATCAGGGATAACATTGAGATAGTTGGTTCCAATATAAATATTGAAAATGTTGATTTCAATATTAAAAATGTTAGTTTATGACTTAATGTTTTAGTTTTTATTTATCTCGTTCGTATGTTGGAAAAATGAGTTTGTTCGTCGCGTTCAACTTTTATACAATACTCAACTATTTATATTTGAACATAATAATTTTGTTCAAATTATTAAGATTAACCAAATATTAAATGTTCATAAATAAAAAAATTGAACATTTTAAGTTAGTTTGGTTAAAATAAATTAAACTTGTATTCGTTATTCAGATATAAACTTTTGAACACATTAAGTTTGTTTAACTCTGTATTTATGAACATAACTAATTTGATGAATTTGAAACGACGATAAGAGATAAGAGTTCAAAACCGACAAGAAAGATCAACACCAGGAAGATGGAAATCCAATGAAACACTTCACCGGTTATCCAAAATGATGAAATGACCAAATGAGACACAACGAAAGTTCAACACTAACTACGGAGATCAATACTAGTGAAGATGGAGGCCTATTGAAACTTTCACCGACGATAGAGATCAAGATCGATGTAGATGGTCTCTATCGGTCTCTGTTCTAAAGATTGTGAGGGTTTTTGTTGTGTAGTGATAAAGATGAAGAGTTCTTGGTATGTGTAATGGTGTACATTCAAATAGTTAGTGATGTGTTAATATAAGATTAGTAATGAAAGTTAAGGTGTGAACTGAAATATTTTTAAACCCTAAAAATTATTGTGTGCACAGTAAATAATAGTATGTATTGAGAGTATTAATGATGTATGTACTGAGAATATTAATGATATGTAAATAGAATCACCCAAAACAAAAACACAAAATTGATGTGACAATACCCTTCAACTTTCATTCAAATTTCACCTTTTCAATAATTATAGCCATTCTTGTTTAATAACAGTTGGAAATAACAATTTGAACAACTAAAAAACAGTTGAAAATTACAATTCAAAAATTAGAACTCAAAAATTAATAAATAAAAATAAATAAATTGTTGAAAAGTCTAAAGTAAGAAGCTATAAAACATTAGATTTAATGAATATTTTTTGTAAATAAAAAGTCCACCATTTATGAAATAATTTGGTGAAAAATCCTTCCTTTTTTTTTTTGAAAAACTTTTTATTTCTAATTTTACTCCTTAATTTATCTGTTGACTTTCATTGACTATTTGTTCAAAAAAAAAATCCTATCCGTTCAATTTTTTTGACTATCTGTACAATTTTTTCCCTTATCTGTTCGAGTATTTTTTAAAATTTTATTATTTGTTCAACTTTTTCACTTATCTGTTTCTATCTGTTGAAATACCAAGACAAAAAATATTTTCAAATTTTATTATTCTATTGAAATTTATCTGTTCAAAAATTCTACATGTTTAAATTAGCTATTGAAATTTACAATCTTTTTTCTATTTGTTGAAATGAATCCAAATTGAATCTATAAACAAAAAAATTTCACATTACATTCATAAAATTGAACAGATAGAATCCTATAGTTGTTCAATTTTCTCTCCAGATCCAATTTTTTCTGTATAAAATTCAAAAATCTACCTGTTCAAATTCTCTCCATCTCTCTTTCCACTATCTGTACAAATAAAATTTAAATTCAACAACAGCAACATCAATAACGAATCTATGTTTGTACAAAACAATTTGTGCTTAGAGCTATCTGCTTGAAGCTTCCAATCTGTGTTTGTACAAAACAAAAATCATGAGCAAAGCACATCCATTCACGATTTCATAGCCCTTCTATAGTTTGAATCTCTCTTCAGCCTTTGGAATTGATAGCAGATGGCAGACCTCTCGACTCTACGCAGTAATTTCAGAGAACCATTCACACAAAACAATCACTTTCAACAACTATAAATCGCAGATCTAAAATAAACCTAACTAAAAATGAACATATATAGATCTATATATATATATTACCTTGCCTTTTGAACAAATCAAAAATCATTAACACAAGAGAAAGAGAAAGAAATTGAAAATTCAAAATAAAATTATAAAATGTTTCGCTTTTTAGGTAGTTGCAAATAGATTTCTGTAGAAAATTCAAGAATCAAATAATGGAATTCAAAAAAAAAATTAAAAAAAAAAAAAAAAACTCTAGATCTGTGAAGTTTTGTTTCAAATCAAAAGGCAAACTGGAACACCATTGGATTGCTTGTCGCCATTTTCTGATCTTTGATTTGGTATCAGAAAGAAAGAGAGAGAAGTGATGGTGTGAGGATCTAGGCTTTAAGGAAAATCTGGAAAGAGATAGACTCAAAACTATTATTTGGTGAAATTGATAGGTTTGAGAGATGCAGAACGAGCCTTCGAGAAGGGGGCCACGGTGATTGACCATGACAGCGATGAGTATACTAGAAGATGTGCTGCAGTGGAGCAATATGGATCCAGAGAGTGATGGCGGCGAAGATTTGGAGAGGAGGCGATGAGGTGACGACGACGATAAGGAGGCAGAAGAGACGATGAAGGTGAGAAGAAAAGAGAGAGAACAGTGGTTTAATTAAGGTTCAACACTAACCACAACCACTACCTCAACAATGTGAAGCCACACAAAAAAAGAGGGGATGAATACATCAACACACAGATAAATCTGTGTTGATTTTTTTCTTTGTTGTTGAACAGAAAAAAAAAAAAAAGATAATTTTTTTCGTTGTTGATCATCCTCCCGAATGAATTTTTTTTTCTTTGTTGACCCGATATAGTTGTTGGATTTAGTTATTAGTTCTATAAAAGTGTTGTGGTGTTGTTTTTTTCACAGATAGGTGTGTTTTTTCCACGAACTACAGATAGGTGGTGGTGGTTGTTATTGTTATTGTACAGATAAAAGGTTTTGATCTGTCAATAGAGATTTTTTTAGCAGATAAAAACAAAAAATTGAACAAATATATTTGTGTATGTACTGGATTATATTTGACTGTTAATGGTGGGGAATTTTAACAGATAGAGAGAAAAAAACAAAAGAGAGAGGGAAACAAATAGAGAGAAAAGAGACGGGGAAAGAGGAACAAATAGAGAGAGAGAGAGAGAGTTTAAAATTGGTGTAAATTGGAACAAACAGAAAAAATAAGTAAAAACAATCCAACAAATAGGCTAAAAAATTCAACAGATAAGAAACTATTTGAATAGATAATAAGAAGTGACATGACTTGAATTTGGCTTCAAGAAAAGTTAAAGAAGCATTCGATTCTTTTTCCTTTTTTTTTTTCTTTTTCTTTTATTGTTTGGTTGCTGAGAAAATGTTGAAAAAATCACCTTCGTCAACACTGACCACAACTACTACCTCAACGATGTGAAGCCACACAAAAAGAGATAGAGGGATGAATATATCAACACAGACAAATCTGTGTGTTGATTTTTTTCCTTTGTTGTTGAACAGATACAACAAAATAAATAATTTTTTTCATTGTGATTGATCATCCTCTCGAATGATTTTTTTTTTTTTTCCTTTGTTGTTGGATTTAGCTATTAGTCCTATAAAAGTGGTGTTGTGGTGTTATTTTGAACAAATAAGTGTTTTTCTAATAGGTGGTGGTTGTTGTTATTGTTATTGTACAGATAAAAGGTTTTGATTTGTCCATATTGAATAAAGATTTTTTCAATATATAAATTGAAAATTGAACAGATATATTAGTGTATGTACGTGATTATATTTGATTGTTAGTGGTGGGAAATTTTAACAGATAGCGAGAAAGAACAAGAGAGAGAGAGAGAGAGAAGAGAATGGGAAAGGGAAACAAATGAAGAGAAAAAGTTTAAAAATTGTGTGAATTTAAATAGATAGAAAAAATAAGTAAAAACAATCCAACAGATAGGTTAAAAAATTCAACAAATTAAAAAATAGTTGAATAGATAGTCAAAAAAATTGAACAAATAAATAAAATATTTAAACAGATAGAAAATAATTTGAACAGATAGTCAAAAAAAGTTCATAGATAAATTAAGGGATAAATTGGAAATAAAATGTCTTTCAAACAAGTAAAAAGACCTCTCACCAAACTATTTTACAGATGGTGAATCTCTCACCAATAAAAAAAAAATACACAAGACCTAATGCTTTAAACACCCTCTAAATTGGATTTGTAACCAATTTTTTCTATTAAAAAAAAAGAGTCATAAAATACTAAAAAAATAGATAAATTAAAAAAATTAAAAATTAGAATACAATAAAAACATAAAACATAACTAAAAATTTGAACAATTAAGAAAAAGAAAAAAGCCCAATAAAAACAATTTTTTAAAAAAAAAAGCTGAATTCAACTACAATTTAATAATGAAAACTCAATAAATAAATAAATAAATGATGAACTAACAGCGGAAAACAATTTAAAAATTACAACACAAAAAGAAAAAGGCCCATAAAAACAATTATAAAAGGCCGTTTAAACTAGACTTCAAAAATTAAAACTTAAAAAATAAATAAATAAAAAATGACAAATTAACAGTTGAAAACACAAAAAGAAAAAGACCCCATGAAAACAATAAAAAAAAAAAAAAAAAAAGATAAATTACACTTACACCTTCTAAGATTTATGTTTATTACAGTTTTTTCCCTCACCTTTTGAAAATTACATCTCCCTCCCCGAGATTTAAAGTTTCATTACAGATTCTCTTCCTCAGCAATTTAATTTTTTTAAATATCAATTTTGCCCTCACTGGATAAATTACATTAATGCCCCCACATTTTAGAAATTACAATCCCCTCCCTAAGGTTTAAAGTAGCATTACCGATTGCCCCCTCGGTTAGTATTAGTTGGAAAAAAAATTCATTAAAAAAAATTAATTGGAAAAAAATTAATTGAAAAAAAAAATTTGTTGGTAAAATTTTTTAATTTCTATTTAAAAACCAACGTAAACTCATTTTTTGAATTTACATTTTTTTCTCAAATTTACAAACTGAGACAATAATTTATAAACCAAAAAAAGTATTAAACAAGTTTTTATGACAGTTTTTTAAATTTTTGTAAATATAATTGAAAACTGAAAACGAAATGGTTACCAAACAGGCCTCAGATGGTAAAAATATCATAAAATTAATAAATAATTAAATAAGTTATCAACGTAAGAAATGACTTATCAAAATATTCTTAAGCTATGTATGGTTTGATTTTTAGAAAAAAATTTAAAAATTAAAAATTAATTTGGTTAAAAAATAAAGAATAATTATCATTTAAGGGTAAAAAATAATTATCATTTTAACTTTTGGACATTTTGTATACATACATATGGTTGTTTCAATTTAATTTGTAAAAAATTATTTCTAACCACTCGAAAGATAAAAATTATATAAAAATGATAATTATTTGGTATTTTTTATTTCTTAACCAAATTAAATTTTATTTTTTGAAAAAAATTCTAAAAATCAAACCATACATAGTCTAAGAATCTTTTGATAAGTCATTTCTTACGTTGGTAACTTATTTAATTATTTGTTAATTTTACGACATTTTTACCATATGAGGCCTATTTGGTAACCATTTCGTTTTCGGTTTTCAATTTATATTTACCAAAATTTAAAAAATTGTCATAAAATTTGTTTGATAATTTTTTTGGTTTATAAATTGTTGTCTCAGTTTGTAAATTTGAGGGAAAAAAATAAATTCAAAAAATGAGTTTACGTTGATTTTTAAACATAAATTTAAAAATTTTACTAACAAAATTTTTTTTCAATTAATTCTTTTTTCAAATAATTTTTTTTCCAACTAATACTAACCGAGGGAGCAATTGGTAATGCTACTTTAAATCTTAGGAAGGGGATTGTAATTTCTAAAATGTGGGGCCGTCGATGTAATTTATCTAGTGAGGGAAAAATTAGTATTTAAAAAAATTACATTGCTGAGGGGAGAATCTGTAATGAAACTTTAAACCTCAGGGAGAGAGATGTAATTTCCAAAAGATGAGGGAAAAATTGTAATAAACATAAATCTCAGGAGTGTCAGTGTAATTTACCCATAAAAAAAACTGCAAAAAAAATTTAAAAAAACAAATGAATTAAACAATTTAAAAATTACAATACCAAAACAAACATAAAAATACCTACAAATTTGATAAATTAAAATATAAAAAAAATCAAAACTACAATTCAAAAATTAGAACTCAAAAAAAATAAATAAATAAACATGATAAACTAACTGCTGAAAACAATAATTTAAAAATTAGAAAGCATAAAACATAGCTACAAATTTTTTTAAAAAAATTCAAAGCTACAATTCAAAAACTAAAACTCAAAAATAAATAACTAAAAAAAATTAGAACACAAAGAAAAAGCCCACATAAAAACAATTTGAAAAGAAAAAGAAAAAAGCCAAATTAAACTACACTTCAAAAACTAAAACATACACTTTAAAAATTAAAACTCAAAAAATAAATAAAAAAGGACGAATTAACAGTTGAAAACAACAATTTCAAAATTATTAGAACTCAAAAAGAAAAAAGCTCCAATAAAAACAATTAAAAAAAGATGAATTCTTTTTCGCGTAATTAGACTAAAAGAAAAAAGTTGAACTGAAAACTATACTTCAAAAAAATATACTTCAATTTAAAAAGTAGAACATGAAAAGAAAAAAGCCCCCAAAAAATAAATTAAAAAAGGTCAAATTAAACTATACTTCAAAAATTAAAACTCAAAAAATAAATTTTAAAAAATGATAAATTAACCGCTGAAAACAATAATTTAAAAATTAGACCACAAAAAAAAACCCAATAAAAACAATTAAAAAGAAGCTGAATTTAACTACAATTTAAAAATTAAAACTCAAAAAAAAAATGATGAACGAACAGCAGAAAACAACAATATTGAACACAAAAAAAAAAAAAAAGGAATCATAAAAAATGATTAAAAAAATGAATTAAACAAATTAAAAATTAGAATACAAAAATATATATAAAACATAACTACAAATTTGATAAATTAAAAAAAAAAACTGAAAACTACTATTCAAAAATTAAAACTCAAAAAATAAATAAATAAAACATGATGAACTAACAGCTAAAAACAACAATTTAAAAGTTAGAACACAAAAAGAAAAAGGCCAATAAAATCAACAGAAAACCCCCAAAAAACAATTAAAAAAAACAGATGAGATAAACAAATTAAACAATTTGCAAATTAGAATACAAAGAAAATCATAAAACATAACTACAAATTTCATAAATTAAAAAAAAAAGAAACAGTTGAAAACTACAATTTAAAATTTTTTAAAAAATGATGAACTAACAAATGTGTAGCTGGAAACAATAATTTAAATATTAGAACACAAGAAAAGGCCCACAAAAAGATGAATTAAACAAATTAAAAATTAGAAGGAAAAAAAATCTCCGAAGAACTCGCACAAAACTTTAGAAAAAAATAATACATTCTACTTGATTAGCCCATTAGAGAAGAGATGAATGTGTTTGCAAACAGGAATAAAAACAAAAACATATTTGATGAATATACAATTATCAAAATGAGCATTTAAAAAACAACAGAATTCACAGTTGAGAACTAGTATTTAAAAATTAGAACACAAAAGTGTTGTGCCTAGGTAGCAGAAAACAATCACACACAAGTAAAAACACACAAAGAATTACGTGATTCGGCAAATTGCCTATGTTCACGGGCAGCAAAATTCACTAAATTTGGAACAAAGAATTACACACTCTATAATCTCTCTCTCTCTCTCTCTCTCTCTCTCTCTCTCTCTCTCTCTCTCTCTCTCTCTCTCTCTCTCTCTCTCTGCTCTGTATTCTCTCTTCAACTCACCATACAAAACTCCTCCCATTCACTACCCATTTCTAGATGCAATGGGAGAGCCAAGTTGCCGACTTCATTGAAGGCAACCACCACCAACCAACAAGATTAGCCACCCTACCATAAATAGCTTAGCTAAAAATGTCTAGCTTCTTCATTTTTTTCTTCAATCAGTAGCCATCGTTGAAAATTTGAGCCAATCTTCAACAAATCTCCACCTTGGCGAGAATTCTTTATCCAACATAGTGATCGATCAACACTGCCATGCACCCGAAGGTGCTCAATTCCGAGAGATGTTGACCAAGTCCAAACAGTGTTGGAACTTGATCCCAGAAACCACTTTTGTGAGCATATCGGCTGGATTATCTGCAGTACTAATCTTTTGAATCAAAATATCCCCTTCATTCACAATTTCTCAGACAAAATGAAAACGGACATCAATATGCTTGGTACGGGAATGATGAACTTGGTTCTTTGCCAAACAAATAACACTTTGACTGTTGCAGTACACCTCAATGTGCTTTTGAACAATACCCAAGTCCTCAATCAACCCATGTAGCCAAATAGCTTCCTTAAAGACTTCTATCAGTGCCATGTACTATGCCTCTGTAGTAGACAAAACCACCGTTGACTAAAGCGTTGACCTCCAACTCACCGGCCCTTTAGCAAGCATAAATAAATACTCTATTGTTGACCGGCATTTGTCGAAGTCACCAAAATAATCTGAGTCCACATATCCAATGAGATATTGTCTGAGTCTATGATCTCTCTCAAACTTCAAACCCATATTAACTACCTCAAGATCCATTTCACTGCCTGCCTGTCAAGACCCAAAGTCGCCTCTACAGGTTTAGCGTCATGACCGGCTAGTAATCATGGATTACCTACGGCCTCTATACAAATATCCAACTAATATTAAATACAGGGCTTAGCGAAAGCAAAGTAAATATAGAAGAAGCCCATCAAGTTGTGCATAAATGAAAAGCGTTTACAGCAGCACTATTCAACCATTCCAAAGGTAGGTACTTATACATTACAAAAGATTTTAAAAAGAATAAAGAAAATAAAACAAATAGAGGTTCAGCCACAATTCAACTTGATAAAAGTCATATACAAAAGCCCCTATACCAAAATTCAACTAACAGTTCATAACAAAAAAAAGGGGTTTTGGGCTTGTTTGGCTCGTCACGAGTCCAAGTGGCTCCATATTGGGAGCTCCACAAAAGGCTGACCCCGGGTGACTTCGAGGCGGTCTCTATCCTTGATGTTCAATGTGTTCACCTACATATAGATATAAACATAAATAGTGAGCTAATGCCCAATGAGTAATAACAGGATAAAGATGTTATATGAATGAAGTTCATTATTATTACAAGTACTAGTCTTAGCATTATTAATCATTACATTCATGCATGTGGCATATCCGTTAGATATGATAACAATGGATCACGATACGTCTAATACTAGAGATCTCTGTGCTTCAATCAATTCAATGGCCTTGGTGTTAATCTCCCCCAGGCAAGGGTCAATGTTCAATGGATGCCACAAAACCATTTTGAAACAGAACTTCATTCATTATAAGAAATAACGTTTCAATGAGCCATGCTATCAATCATCATATCGTTTTAAAGATTCATTCAATCAATCACAAATCCATTTCAATAGCAATAACATTTTCAAAAGTAAAGATAACTTGAACATATCTTTATAAAGTTATTACTCACAGTGGTTTGTGTTGCCGCTAAGTCTAGGACGTCCACCTAAACAAAACACATAACAAAAATACAATTGAGGCACCAACTCATTTCAACTCTCTATATGTGTCGCTAGCTTGTTCTATGATTATATAAGTCCAAATGGTGCCTAAGAATACTTGGAGTGGCATGAGGATGCAAATTTGCACTTAAAAGAGTTTCTCAAAATTTGCTGAAAACAGAGTCCACGCTCGAGCGTAACTTCCTGCGCTCGAGCAGAGGATCAAAAACAACGGTGGTCGCTCGAGCGTAACTTCTATCACTCGAGCGGTCTACAAAAGTACTGGTTACAAGAAATTCCCGCTCGACGGTCGCTCAAGTGGAAGGCTGGGAAAAAGGGTCATCGCTCAAGCGCCACTTTGGTCGCTCAAGCAACCTGTAAAATTTTATAGAACTTTTGGGAGCTTGATTTTCATGCTCGAGCGAGGCTTTTCTTGCTCAAGCGGACAGCACGAATTCTGGAATTTCCAGAACTGTGTTTGATCTTCAAGGTTGATATTCAAAGCCTCAAAACTTGTGTTTTTGGTACAAAAACTTGGAGAATCATTATATAACATGAAAATACTTCCAATTTGAAACCATTTATTTAAAATCATGGTAAATTCTCAACCAAAACTTCAACTTCAAGTTATAAAACAAGTTTAACTCAAATTAAGTGTACATTTCTTCAAAACATAATCAAGTGACATGAGAAGTATGAAAACATGATGGATTCTCCAAAATGAGGTATAATTGAACCATGCATGTAGGAATTTCATGAATTCTAACTCAAATTATGCATGCATGTACATATTTAACTCTTAGCTTCCAAATTCAAGGTGATTGAAGCTCCTATTTAGCAATTTCATACAAAAGAACCCAGAACCTTGATGAATACAACTTCTACATGACCCGATGCCAAGAATTTAGGATGAATTTCATACCTAATGTGTAATAACCTCGATCCGTAATTAGCCACTAATCAGTAATTAAGGATGTTAATTAAGTGAATAAGATTAATTACGGGATTAATATATAATTTGCATGATAATTGACCTTCTATCTGTTACTTATAGAAATATCTGTTTGGAATTCCGCTTTAATATGGAAATTGAAAGCCTTATCAGCATCCGAAATCGAAATTGATTACCTCAATATGTTATCTGGAATTTTTAGAACACTATGGCAAATTTTATTAAAAAGTGATTCAGTTTGATTAATTAAGTCATGTTTGGTTAGCCTAATATTCTAATTAATGTGTTTTAGCACCATAAATACATATATGAGCCTTAAACCTATTTTGAGCTCATTTTGTTTCACATCCTTAGTGCAAAAATCTGAGGTTTCATTTTAGTGAGAGAGAGAGTGCAATTCTAGAGAGAGAAAGGTAGAGATTAAAGAGGAATTGAAGGCTATAGCTTGAATTGATCAAGGATTGTGCTAGAACAAGAGTAATTGAAGACTCTAGGTAAGATTGCAACCTCTAGATTGTGCATCTAAGTCATTTAACATGAGATTTCTTTAAGATTATGTGTTTAAAGGTGTATATTGAGCTTAGAAGGAAGATTTGAGTTGCAATTCATGCATGCATGTACATTTTCTTTCAAATTGAGCATGATTTCCAAGAATTCTCTCTTGCATGTTTGAAATTCATCTTCATTAAGAGGAATCATCAAGTTTCAAGTTGTTTTGTGGCATTTAATCATGTTTTGAGAAGCTTAAGATCAAGAAAATCCTTGCATATTATGTTCATGAGCATTCATCATATTTTAAGTTGAAATTGTGAGTTTTCAACAAACTCTTGGGCCGTGATTTTATGGAATAATCCCAAATTCTTCATGTTTTACAAGTTTACTATGTTATCTCAAGTTTTGGGGCCCAAGAGAGGTGTTTTGGATGGTTGAATTCGAGTTTTGAGCTTGAAGGTGCAATCTAGAAATCCCAGAAATTGCATCTACACTCGAGCCAGGGAGTTCTCGCTCGAGCGTGAATTGCAAGCTCCCAGAAGTTGCATATCTTTTACAGATCGCTCGAGCGAAGGAATCTACGCTCGAGCGACCATTCACATTTTGCATGTCCGCTCGAGCGAGGAAAGTTACGCTCGAGCGGAGCTTCATTTTCTGCATGTCCGCTCGAGCGAGGAAAGCTACGCTCGAGCGAGGACCTTATTTTCAGAAATTTTACCAAGTGTTCCAAGGCATGTTTTGGCATCCTCATTGCATCTTAGGCATTCCTAAGCCTTAATTAAACCATAGTAATGAGGTTATGGATTAGAAACACACTAAGAAAAGAATATACTAAGTTCCGAGGCTGTAAGTGTGTGTGTGTTAAGTAATGTGTTGAGCATGAACATGAATCAACGTAATGAAAGCTAAGCCATGTTGGCCACATGAATATGTAATGATAAGATACGTTTGTGTTATGTGCCTTTGTGTTTGTAGGTCAACGTCTGAGAGTTTATTGACCGCTTACTGGAACCACTGTGAGTAACGTTATTGTAAAGATACGTTTATATGAATTATGTTCCAAATGAAATGTGATAAGCTATGTTTTCTGAAATGATATCTGCTTTTTTTTTGTAAATGAATATTCCGTATTTGAAATCTATTATGGCATTCATAGATAGTCCCAAGTCATGGGGGACGGCATGAAAATGCGGGTCCATGACATTCATGTGTTTACGAGATCTCGTTAGCCACTTCATTGTGGTGATATGTGTTTAATCGGTATCCAGAACCGATTACTCTAGTCGGAAGACATTCTGTGATGTGTTCTATGGGATGTACCATTATTATGTTCTGATATGAGAATGAGTATACTATGATATGTTTTCCACTTATGATATGTTCGGATTTTGTTCACTAACCCCTTTACTCTAATGTTATTCACTGGGTTTTAGCTCACTGTTTGTATATATATGTATATAGGTGAGCATTCTGGAGTTCGAGCCCGAAGGCTTTTGTTTGGAACTGTGTTCTGTTGTCAGCCAACCATTGCGCCGCACGTGGAGATTCCGGATGTGTCCCTTGTCACGAGTTTCAGTTACTTGTGTATTTGACTAGTTATATTGTTGGCTGTACTTAAAATACTGTAACGTGTGTCGGTATAATGTATGTTTGACTACTGTATGTATATAAAGTTTTAATTATTCTGTTTCATATAAGTCAGCATAGCTCATTGGACAATTATAATTATGTATTTACTTCCACTAGCCCCTTAATTTTGTTAATCTGTTTGGAGGTCTTCGGTAATCCAAAGATTACTGGCCGGTTACGATGCCAAACCTATAGGGGCGGGTTTGGGTCATGACATAATGTGTGAATTCAAGTGTATTATGGCTCCAATCTTCAAATCTTCCTCAAGTTCTCTAATCCAATTACACCATTCAATCTCATAACTTCCCAATTTCATAACTTTCAACCCAATTTCATATTTCCATAACTTTTCCCAAATTAATTATTCAAACATAATTAGGGCATTTCCTCCTTTTTTTTCAAATATCAACCCTAAGGCTCAATTTCATCAATTTAACAACAATAATTCCATTTTCCAAGGTCTCATCTACACATGGAGTTTAACAATTGAAAACCCCTATTTTTATAACTTTAAAACAAACCCTAACTTTTCAAAATTCCCAAACAACACCATCTATACAAAATACCCAACATTTATGTCAAAACTCATAGAGAGGAGTAGGTTATCCCAACCTCAAATGAAGAGACCCAATGGAGAATATGAAGAAAACTCAAGATGCTCCAAACCCAATGATGCTTCCACAAAACTTTTACCAAGGGAATCGTCTTGTCCGCAAGACTTGTTCCCGTCTATCCAAGACCCGCACTGGTCTCTCCTCATACGAGGCATCCTCATCTACCTCTAAGTCGGTCCAATCTAGTACATGTAAAGGATCCGGCTCATATTTCCGAAGCATACTAACATGAAACACATCATGCACTCCAGAGAACTGCGACGGTAAAGCTAAACGGTAGGCAACCTCTCCAATCCGCTCAAGGATCTCAAAATGGCCAATAAACCGAGGGGACAACTTCCCACTCTTACCAAATCTCATCAAACCCCGCCTAAGTGATATTTTCAGAAAAACATGATCACTCGCCTCAAATGCCAAAGGTCTCCTCCTACGGTCGGCATAACTCTTTTGGCGACTCTGGGCTGTAACTAGCCTCTTACGGATAAGTTCAACCTTCTCCGTCGTTTCCCGTACCAACTCCAGGCCCAACGAAGGTGCATCACCCACCTCGGCCCAACACACTGGAGACCTGTACGGTCAGCCATACAAGGCCTCAAACGGTGCCATACCAATACTCGATTGGAAACTGTTGTTGTAGGCAAACTCCACTAAGGGCAAGTGCCTCTCCCACGACCCACTAAAGTCAAGGACACAGCCTCGAAGCATATCCTCAAGGATCTGAATAGTACGCTCGGACTGTCTGTCAGTCTGAGGATGATAAGCCGTGCTAAAGGTCAATCTAGTGCCTAAGGCACTCTGCAAACTCTACCACAACCTAGCAGTAAAACGCGGATCTCTATCTGAGACGATCGACACTGGGACCCCGTGCAACCTCACTATGTCCCGAATATACAAGTCGGCAAGATGATCTACCGAATCTCTCACGCGCATAGGAATAAAGTGCACCAACTTAGTCAACCGATCTACGACCACCCAAATAGCATCACTACCCCGTTAAGTCCTTAGAAGACCTACAACGAAGTCCATGGTGACAGACTCCCATTTTCCACTCGGCAATAGGCAAATGTTGTAACAAACCCGCTGGCCTCTGATGCTCGGTCTTTACTTGCTGACAAGTAAGTCACTTATACACAAAAACTGCCACATCTTTCTTCATACCCCGCCACAAAAAATGGCGACCCAAACCACGATACATCTTAGTGCCTCCCGGATGCACCGCAAGGCGTGAATGGTGAAACTCTTGGAGTACTTCCTCTCGACAAGACTCCGGCACAAACAAACGGTCTCGATACCTCACACTCAAGTCAGGATACACAGTCAAACCCTTCTCTACCTTCCCACTAGAGATCTTTTCCCGGAGGAATTCTACTTTAAGGTCATTTCTTTGTGCCTCTAACACCTAATTCACAAGCGTAGGCTGCACAATTACAGAAAACAAGGCTGCAGACTCAACAGATTCACCCAGAAACAAATCAAACTCACCAAGTGCACCCAACATCTCCCACTCCCGGATGGCTATACAAGCTACATCACTAATGGATTTCCTACTAAGGGCATCCCCACAACATTGGCCTTCCCTGGGTGATAATGCAACTCAAAGTCATAATCTATTATGAACTCCATCCACCTCATCTGCCTCAAATTCAAGTCCTTCTGTGAAAACAGATATTTCAGACTCTTATAATCCGATAACACCTCAAATCTTTCACCACAAAGGTAGTGCCTCCAAATCTTCAAGACAAATATTACAGCTGCAACTCTAGGTCATGTGTAGGGTAGTTTCGCTCGTGTGTTTTCAACTGCCGCGAGCCATACGCTACTACTTTCCCCTTTTGCATCAACACACAACCCAAACCCTCTCGTGAAGCATCACAATACACCACATAACCCAAACCCCTTTCCGGAATAATCAAAACTGGAGCGGTGGTAAGTTTAACTTTAAGTTCTTGGAACGACTTTTCACAAGTCTCACTCCACACAAACTTGACCCCTTTTCGAGTCAATCTAGTCAACGGCGAAGCTAGCCTGGAGAAATCTTTTACAAATCGACGTTAATAACCGGCCAATCCCAGAAAACTGCGGATCTCAAAAACACTCTTTGGCTGTGCCCAATCTTGCACTGCCTCTATCTTGGATGAATCTATAGTCACCCCTTCCCCGGATACCACATGGCCTAAGAATTTAACATCTCTTAGCCAGAACTCACACTTCCCAAACTTAGCATACAGCTTATGGGCTCTAAGTAACTCAAGCACCACTCGCAAGTGTTCCTCGTACTCCTCTTCAGAAGGCAAATAAATCAGAATGTCGTCCACAAAAATGACCACAAAATGATCTAAGAATTCTTGGAAGATCCAGTTCATCAAGTTCATAAACACAGCCGGTGCATTGGTGAGCCCAAAAGGCATCACCAGAAACTCATAATGGCCATACCGCGTACGGAATGCCGTCTTCGGGATATCTTCCTCCCTGACCCTAAACTGGTGGTAACCCGATCTCAAGTCTATCTTAGAGAAACAACGGGACTCTTTCAACTGGTCAAACAGATCATCTATACGAGGCATAGGGTACTTGTTCTTAACCGTAGCCTGATTCAACTTTCGGTAATCGATACAAAGTCTCAAATCCCCATCTTTCTTTTTAGCAAATAGGGCTGGTGCTCCCCACGGTGAAGTACTAGGGTGGATAAAGCCCTTATCTAGCAACTCCTGGAGTTGAATCTTCAACTCACTCAACTCGGCTGGGGCAAAACGATACGGTGCCATAGAGATTGGTGTCATGCCAGGCACTAAATCAATAGAGAACTCGATCTCTCGATAGGGTGGTAAACTAACAAGATTCTCGGGAAAAACGTCCGAGTACTCACAGACCACTCTGGGCAACTCAGCCTGGGTCTCATCACACTCACTACTCATACAACTAGCGAGAAGACAACTAAGCTCACTCCGCCCTCGCAGATCATATACCGGTGGCAAAACTCTACCAACCTGATCCCCTAAGAAATGAAAACAATCTCCGCTCAAGGTACATACAGTAACCCTCTAGCAGTAGCAATCAATAACAGCCTGGTATGACGATAACCAGTCCATACTCAAAATCACGTCAAAACCCGACATAGCCATAACTACAATAGAAAATGGAGGCCGGCAGTCGGCGACCTCAATATCACAACCTCTACACCATTGTTTCAAAATCAACTCACCCCCAATGGGTGACATAACACAAATAGGATAAGCTAACTGTGCCAACTCCAACCCCAACCCCAACCCCAACCCCAACCCCAAAACAGATACAAATGCAGCAGATATAAAGGAATAGGATGCACCCGTATCAATCAACACATTAGTAACCGAGTTACAAAACGAAAAGGTACCTCTCACAATAGATGGAGCCGGTACAAGATCCTGCGCGGTAACAACATACACACGCCATGAAGGTCTCTGATCCACCTGCTCACCTCTCGGAGCATAAGACTGCTGCACCGACTGAGCCGAAGAGACTCCCTGATTGGCCCTCGAGGCCTGAACTGACTGAGCTGGCTAATGGCTCTAAGTCTGCCTCGAACCAGGTGCACCAGAAGTGCCACTCAACTGCAGGCAAAACCTCTTCAGGTGCCCCACCTGACCACACTAGTAACAAGAGAGCGGCTGACCTCTGCCCTGACTCGGGTTTTGAGGACGAGTCGAAATGAAGCTGCTCTCTGCCCTCCTCCCCTCTGCGGGCAAGCTGGAGACTTGTGGCCCAGCTGACCACATTTGTAACAGGTAAAGTCTCCCTGATTGCCTCTCCCAAAGCCTGAACTCGGCACCGCAAAAGTAGATCTCGCAAACACACCCTGGGACTGCTGAGGGTTAGGACCCCTCTGCCTCCTACCGTCCCCCTGACCATCCTAACTCCTTTTGGAGCCCCTCATCCTAGCCTCTTTCGCCTATATAATGGTCTCAAGATGGGCTGCAGCCTGTACCAGACGCCCATACTCCCTAGTCATGGACCTGGCCACTCGAAACTGGAGTCCGGTCCTCAATTTCTTCTCAAACTCAAGACAACGACATTCCTCAGACGCCACCAACTCAAGCGCAAACCTCAATAAACTGGTAAATGTAGCCTTAAACTCGGCCACTGATGTATTCAGCTGCTTGAGCTGACAGAACTGATCCCTCAACTTCTCTCTAATAGTGGGAGGCAAAAACTTCTCCTGGAAGGCATCAACGAAAGCATCCCAAGTCCTACTAATACGTCCCCGAACAAACTTCCACCACTAACCCTTGTCTCCCTTCAGCTGGAAGGACGCCAAGGTCACCCTCAAGCCTCCGTCTTCGATGCCAAGCATCTCAAGCGTCTTCGTCATCTGCTCAAGCCACTCATCAGCCTTAAGTGGCTCTTTAGGATCCCCCAGAAACTCATCCGGATTAGACCGGAAAAACTCCCTCTTCAGAAAAGAAGGCTCTACCTCGGCAACATGGGCTTGGACTTGATTTTCAGCTCTGAGAATGTCCATGGATTCCCTTAATGCTCCTGCTATCTCGCGGGCTAAGGCGCCCATGGCCTGCTGACCTATTGGCTCGGCCACATTGGCCTAACCAACACCCTCCTGCTGTGCTCGAATCTCATCCGGTATAGACATCTCCTGCCTCCTAGGCCTACCTCGCCTACCACCACGTCCTCGTCCTGACATCCTAATAAAGGTAACGAAAACATTAGGACATTCACAAATGTGCCAAAGCTATTTCACTCGCGTCCTAATACATTGGACAACAGCAATTCATTCCACGTAAGCACATAATCACATACGCACTTACGAATTTCATTTCCAGATAATGACAGTCCCGTGGCGTTGCTAGAGTTTCAGTTAAAACAACATTGATCAAGTGCTTTTCTAACAGGACTCCCAGAAACCCAAGGGTCCAATCAACATCCTAGAAACTAAATTCCATACCCATATAGTCACATAAGCATGTTATCAAACAAACACATAACATCATACATAAGTCTCTAACAAACGAGACAAACCCATTGTGGTACTAACCACTTCCTATGTACCCAAAGTATTCAAACCCGGTACGCTCTGATACCAAGTTGTCACGCCTTCAAAATAATACGTAAAAACCCGACATTCATAGACATAAGAGAATAACATACATTTCCATTTATCAGAGTATTAAGTACAAAAGTATTACATGTTGACAACAAAAGTAAATACCCTACGGGCTTACAACTTTCCAAGTCAACACTTGGGTTCAACAAAAGGGAGTTCTAACTCTAAACATATTTAGCCCTTGGCCTGATTTACATGTAATACAAAATGATAACAACAAAAGATCTTTCAGCTTCTAAACCTCCCAAGCTACGTCCTTAGAGGTGGCATATCACCTGTACCTGAAAATGATGTCCCACATAGGGTAAGCCAAAGCCCAGTAGAGATAGGCTAAACCATATATGAGCAATAACTAAAACATTAGCATTTGATAAATGTTTAACTCATATACACAAATGTACATCTCTTTCATAAATATATTTCAATCCCTTTTCTTGTTTCATTATCCAAACCAATTCATAGATATGGTTCTCTGTTCGTTCAGACAATTTATAATGACAATACAACTCATATTAACAATATTTCGATCATGATTAATCAATATGAGACTATAACTCACATTATTAACACTTCAACACTTCAATTTCAAATGAGACTACAACTCATTTTATTAACACTTCAATACTTCAATTATCTACGTTATGCAAATGTAATTAAGATTTCGGGACTTCACCTTGGACACTTCGGCCAACTTAGTTATCAATGGAGTCCGTCCCCTATCTCCTCCCAAACAGGTTTGAGAGTACATCCTCTATCTCTTCTCAAACCATGGAGTACATCCTCTTATCTCCTCCCAAACAAAATACATATGCAATATATTTAAAAGCTCTATCATGTACAATGATCAATCTAGGCACATATTCAATGTGACAATTCAACCGTCATATTCAATGACATAACACATTTGATTAGTTTCAGTTTTCCCTAATCAACATAAAGTGTCTACAACAATCAAGACTATCATCCACCGATAGCCCAAAGCAGTTATTTCTAAACAGATAATAAATTCATCAAACAGATAAATTATCAACAATTTCATAGGTGAGTGATTAACTAATCCAATTACACCATTCAATCTCATAACTTCCCAATTTCATAACTTTCAACCCAATTTCATATTTCCATAACTTTTCCCAAATTAATTATTCAAACATAATTAGGGCATTTCCTCCTTTTTTTTTCAAATATCAACCCTAAGGCTCAATTTCATCAATTTAACAACAATAATTCCATTTTCTAAGGTCTCATCTACACATGGAGTTTAACAATTGAAAACCCCTATTTTTATAACTTTAAAACAAACCCTAACTTTTCAAAATTCCCAAACAACACCATCTATACAAAATACCCAACATTTATGTCAAAACTCATAGAGAGGAGTAGGTTATCCCAACCTCAAATGAAGAGACCCAATGGAGAAGATGAAGAAAACTCAAGATGCTCCAAACCCAATGATGCTTCCACAAAACTTTTACCAAGGGAATCGTCTTGTCCGCAAGACTTGTTCCCGTCTATCCAAGACCCGCACTGGTCTCTCCTCATACGAGGCATCCTCATCTACCTCTAAGTCGGTCCAATCTAGTACATGTGAAGGATCCAGCTCATATTTCCGAAGCATACTAACATGAAACACATCATGCACTCCAGAGAACTGCGACGGTAAAGCTAAACGGTAGGCAACCTCTCCAATCCGCTCAAGGATCTCAAAATGGCCAATAAACCGAGGGGACAACTTCCCACTCTTACCAAATCTCATCAAACCCTGCCTAAGTGATATTTTCAGAAAAACATGATCACTCGCCTCAAATGCCAAAGGTCTCCTCCTACGGTCGGCATAACTCTTTTGGCGACTCTGGGCTGTAACTAGCCTCTTACGGATAAGTTCAACCTTCTCCGTCGTTTCCCGTACCAACTCCAGGCCCAACGAAGGTGCATCACCCACCTCGGCCCAACACACTGGAGACCTGTACGGTCAGCCATACAAGGCCTCAAACGGTGCCATACCAATACTCGATTGGAAACTGTTGTTGTAGGCAAACTCCACTAAGGGCAAGTGCCTCTCCCACGACCCACTAAAGTCAAGGACACAGCCTCGAAGCATATCCTCAAGGATCTGAATAGTACGCTCGGACTGTCTGTCAGTCTGAGGATGATAAGCCGTGCTAAAGGTCAATCTAGTGCCTAAGGCACTCTGCAAACTCTGCCACAACCTAGCAGTAAAACGCGGATCTCTATCTGAGACGATCGACACTGGGACCCCGTGCAACCTCACTATGTCCCGAATATACAAGTCGGCAAGATGATCTACCGAATCTCTCACGCGCATAGGAATAAAGTGCACCAACTTAGTCAACCGATCTACGACCACCCAAATAGCATCACTACCCCGTTAAGTCCTTAGAAGACCTACAACGAAGTCCATGGTGACATACTCCCATTTTCCACTCGGCAATAGGCAAATGTTGTAACAAACCCGCTGGCCTCTGATGCTCGGCCTTTACTTGCTGACAAGTAAGTCACTTATACACAAAAACTGCCACATCTTTCTTCATACCCCGCCACCAGAAATGGCGACCCAAACCACGATACATCTTAGTGCCTCCCGGATGCATCGCAAGGCGTGAATGGTGAAACTCTTGGAGTACTTCCTCTCGACAAGACTCCGGTACAAACAAACGGTCTCGGTACCTCACACTCAAGTCAGGATACACAGTCAAACCCTTCTCTACCTTCCCACTAGAGATCTTTTCCCGGAGGAATTCTACTTTAAGGTCATTTCGTTGTGCCTCTAACACCTAATTCACAAGCGTAGGCTGCGCAATTACAGAAAACAAGGCTGCAGACTCAACAGATTCACCCAGAAACAAATCAAACTCACCAAGTGCACCCAACATCTCCCACTCCTAGATGGTTATACAAGCTACATCACTAATGGATTTCCTACTAAGGGCATCGGCCATAACATTGGCATTCCCTATGTGATAATACAACTCAAAGTCATAATCTTCTATGAACTCCATCCACCTCCTTTGCCTCAAATTCAAGTCTTTCTGTGTAAACAGATATTTCAGACTCTTATGATCCGAGAACACCTCAAATATCCCTTCATTCTGGCAAACCTCAAAGAAGGGATCTAATGTGTATTCGCCGTCATTATCAGATATGAGCTTCTTGATCTTTCTATTAGTCTGGGTCTCAATCATTTTCTTCCATGTAAGAAAGATGTCTAATACTTCATCTTTATGTTTCATTGTGTAAATCCATACTCTTATTGAGAAATCATCAATGATCGACACAAAGTAGTGTTTACTTCCCAAAGAAGCATTCTTGGAAGGTCCCCAAACATCTGTGTGAACGTAGTCCAGAATCTCTTTTGTACGATGAATGGCAATGCCAAACTTGATTTTTGTTTGCTCGCCCAGTACGCAATGCTCGCAGAACTCAATCTTCCCTATTTTGGCACCTTTCAACAGGCTTTGCTTTACCAACCCTTGTAAAGCCTTCTCACCGACATGCCCTAGGCGCATGTGCCAAAGTCTGGAAGTGTCTGATGCATCATCTTCTGAGTTGGTAGAGACAGCCACTTTCCCTGTGATTGTAGAGCCGTCTAGGAAATATAAATTTCCCTTCCGAATACCCTTCATTGCAACAAATGCTGCTCTATCAACTTTGAGGACTCCACATTCCACAGTTACTCTGTAACCTTTGGAGTCTAAAACTCCCACTGAGATGAGATTTTTCGTCAAATCCGGTACATACCAAACATCTTTGAGAATTTTGATTGTTCCATCATACATCTTCATCCGAATTGTTTCAATCCCCTTTGTTCGACAAGCTTGGTCGTTGCCCATCAGCACAACTCTTCCATCGAACTCTCGAAAGCTCGAGAACCACTACTTGTCGGGAAACATGCGGTAAGAACATTCGGAATCTAGAATCCATTCATCAGAATGGCCAAGTGATGAAGCTATAAAGGCTGATCCTTCACCATTATCTTCATCTCGTGCAACGTTCACCTTTTTTTCTTTCTTGTCTTTATTGGGACAATATTTTGCTTAATGCCCCTTCTGGCGACAAGCAGCACACTTGTCTTTTGCAAGATGTCTTCTATCTGATAATCTCCATTTGGACTTTGAGCGAGATTTTCCTCGCCCTGTATATCTTCTGTTATTTGTCCTGCCTCTGATTGTCAATGCTTTGATGCTGAGTCCCTATTTGCAGACTTATCTTTCCTTTTGAACTCATTATTTACCAAGGCATTTGAAACATCAACATACTTGATCTTTTCTTTACCATACAGTAAAGTGGTGGTGAGATGGTCATATATGTCAGGCAAGGAATTTAATAATAACAATGCTTTATCTTCATCATTTATTTGAACATCCAGGTTTTTCAAATCGGTAAGAATTTTGTTGAAATTGTTCAAGTGTCCGTTCATCGAAATACATTTCTTGTAGTCGAAACGAAACAACCTCTTCTTCAAGTAGAGCCGGTTCTCAATGCTCTTTGTCATGAACTTGTCTTCCAGCACCTTCCAAAGTTCCTTCGCAGTATCATATTCTGTGAAGGTGTACTACTCCTCTTTTGCAAGGCAAAGTCGAATAGAACTTCAGGCTAAGAGATTCACTTTCTTCCATTCTATCTCATCCAAGTCATCTAGTTTGTCTCCCAGAGTAAAGTGCATGTTCATTTGGACAAGCATATCTTTAACTTCGCATCTCCACATGCTGAAGTTGCTGCTTCCATCAAACTTTTTCTACCTCGAACTTAGCATGGGACACCGAGATCCAATGCCTAGAGTTGTTTGTAGTTGCTGGGTTACTTGTGGACTCGATTAATCTCATCTCTGTAGATTCTGCCATTGCGACTGCTCAATAATCTCCACCACAAACAATAACAGACGCTTGAAATACCTGGAACACGACAAATTCTAAGCTCCCAAAAACTTCACTGAAAATTCAGGTCCGAATCTCAAAAAATGAAATTCACGGTTGTGTCCGGAACGGTTTATTTAACTAGAAAGCCCTTTCTCCACCTCTCTAGGGACCTCAATGAAATTTCTCCAAATCTAGGGCCAAATTACAATTTCTCAAAAATCTAGGGACCTTACTACAATTAATAGAAGTTTCAGGGGCTAAATTATAATTTTAGCAAAATCAGGGGCTAAAATGCAATTTACCAAACTTTTAGGGGCCTTCTTGCAATTTCAAAAATTTTGGCTGACTAGATAATAATGCGGCAAGTGTGCTGACGTGGCGGTTGAGGTGTTCCTGACGTGACTCGACACGTGGTAGTGACTTGGCAGCCACGTGGCTCAGGCATGGCAGTGACTGTTTTGACACGTGGCACTAATGTAGAGATAATGTGGCAGTCTTGCAAAAATAATTTGCAAGTTATTGCTGCATGGATTCGAACTCTAGCAAAGTAGAGTAAAGAGCTGAGCCTTGACCACTTGGACACAGCTTGTCTTGGTGTGGTATTTTCTCCAAATAAATATTTGAAGTATAAGTTTTGGTGGCAGATGGTCATCTTCTTCTTCTCGTCGCGCATGGTATTCTGGTTTAGAGTTGACTTTACACACTAACCTTTGACCGGAGTGTGTGGTCCACTCCGAACTCCGTTTTGACCGTTCTTTCTGGGTCTGGACTCATCTCGTCGAGACGTACGTCATGGTATGCTAAAAACTCGATTTCAACAACTTCGAAATTTTCAGTTTACAGAAAAACGCTCTGTTTTTTGCACAACAACGCTCTGATACCAATTTGTTGTGCCTAGGCCATAGAAAACAATCAAACACAAGCACACAAGCAAGAACACACAAAGAATTACGTAGTTCAGTAAATCGCCTACATCCATGGACAGCGAAATTCACTAAATTTGGAACAAAGAATTACACACTATAATTCTCTCTCTCTATTTTGTATTCTCTCTTCAACTCACCACACAAAACTCCTCCCATTCACTACCTATTTATAGATGCAATGGGAGAGCCAAGCTGCCGACTTCATTGAAGGCAACCACTAACAAACAACAAGATTAGCCATCCTACCATGAGTAGCTCGGCTAAAAATGTCTAGCTTCTTCATTTTTTTCTTCAATTAGCAGTCATCGTTGAAAATCTGAGCCAATCTTCAACAAAAAGAAACTTAGAAAATGCCACCTCATTTGTCAACTATACATTTTAGCCAAAAAGTTAAAAAATCACTATAAGTTGTCGCATCACTTTCTTTACTATTGTATATATTTTTTCGTACAAAGCCAAAAAATTACTAAAATAATTTATTTCCAAACGATAGCTTAAGTAACCGCTAAAACCTACAGTTAAAAAAATAGGCGGAGTAAAATAAAAACCACAAAACACCCAAATATGTATATGTGTGTATATATATATAACAGAATTACTAATTAAAATTAAAAAAACAATTGAAACAATAGTTGGAAACAACAATTTAAAAATTATAACACAAAGAAATAAAAATCCAATAAAACACCCATAAAAATAATAAAATACCAACTAAATTAAACAATTTAAAATTTAGAATACAAAAAAATAAATAAAAAAAAATAAAACAAATTAAACAATTGGTAAAAAAATTTTGATAAATTCCACTTACTTAAAACCAATGAACTAATAAAACTTAAAAATAACAAAGTGAATTTGCCCAGTTTGGAATAAAAACAAAACCACACCAAAATGAACAATTAAAAACCGTTAAAATTAATCCAAGGGGTTGTGGCATTGTGGTAAGGCCTTGGGATTTAACCCCCAAGGTCACAAGTTCAAGTCCCCTCCCCTTGGGCCAATCTCCTGGGCGTAGCATTGTTGGTTAGGAGGTTGGACCTCAAGTTGTCTAGTCAACACTTGGTGTGGGTTCAATGCTCCCCCGCTGTGCGAGTCCTGACTTACCAGAGCTTGCCTTGTGAGGTCGGGACAAGCTTCCAGGTTATAGTCTCTTGCTCGGAACGGCCAACATGACACCCTGGTGATCTCCTCAAGGGGCGCTGCCTTGGACCTGCGGGAGAGTGGGAGGATTTTCCTGTAAAAAAAAAAAAAAAAAAAAAACCGTTAAAATTCAAATTTCAAAATTAAAACACAAAAGTTAAATTAAATAAATAAATAAAAGATAAAATACCTAAACCATTTGGAAAAAATAATAATATTCAACTGAAAAGTTGGAAACATACAATTTAAAATTAAAAATGAGAGGATTAATAATAAAGAGATTCAGAGTGAAGAGATTCCCCCAACAAATCTGCTAGAACCCTTCGTATATAAAGAGAAAATTGGGGGGAAAAGCAGAGTTGTTGCTTTTTTCCTTTCAAAATTTTGGTTATCAATTGAGTTGGTTTAGTTTGAAATTTTTAAATTTATTTTTAAAATATTAAAATTTTTTATTTTTATATTTTTTTAATATTTTAAATAATTTTTAAAAAAATTTAATACACTTAACATAAATATATTTAAAATATAATATTTGTGAAAAAAAATTTAAGAAATTCATTAAATATCAAAAATATATAATAAAAAATACGAAAATTCAGTACATTTTTCATATTCTTGTGTATTTATTGATTTTTTTTTTTAAAAATTACTTTTTAGATATATCTAAGTAAGATGCATCTAAAAAAATAAAAAACTGTTTAAAATTTTAAAAATATTTACTAAAAATATAAAAAATAAAAAATTCAATTTTCAAAAAAATTGAAACCAAACACAATGAACAATATTACAAATCCATTCTTATCAAATTTAGAATCTATTTTTTAAAAAAAATAATATAATAGCTTAGACTCATTTTATATGTAGACTCTACAATTTATCAATTCAATTTCCATCACACAAACACATCTATTTATACTATTATCTATCTATACTATTATTAAGTGAAGGTCTCAGTTGGTTTAGTAAAGCTTTATTCTTCTAATTCCACGTGGCAACTTTCTATATGTTAAAATAAAAAATTATTATACAAAGCACGTAAGTAAGTTTTGAACTAAAGACCTTAGGTTTGATTAAGAACATATTTACCACTTATGAAACACAGAGTTTCATAATTTCAATTTTTACAAAATCTTACGCCTCGTTTGGAAACAGACTATTTTAGTATTTTTTGACTTTTTACGAAAATATGTACAGAAAAGTAGAGAGAGTAATATGACAATTTATAGTGACTTTTTGACTTTTTAACTAAAATATATAGTTGACAAACGATGCCTTAGTTTATCTCCTTAATCGTTCACAATCTGCATTTTGTTTTAACCAAATATAATCATAATTTGATATAAATCTTGAGATAAAATGTGGCAAGAAATGAGAGTGATTTTTCTTATTTGTCCTCATTTTGTAGTCATATATTTGTTACATTCTTGACTTTTGTTAAAAATTTATACGGTGGATAATAAAAAGAGAAATATTAATATTTACTTGTCACTGTTGTGGGAATTGAACAATATTTATCTTAAATCAATTTTATAAAATAATATGGAAAGCAAAACAGATTCTGAAAAATTAGGTTTTACAATTCAATAAAACTATATATACATATATATAACAGAATAAATAAAAGATGAAAAAAGGTTCAAAAAATAGCCTGTGTAATTGTGAGATGCACGTCAAAGACGCTGTCCTAAAGTCGTTATGCGCTCCCTCCGTGCAGGTTCTAACGATCACAAACGACTCCACGATACAACCCAAAAAACTTTACAGGATCTAATACAATGCACAGTTGTACCGGAAGAATTTGCCAAGAATGTATCAATCGCCCAGAAAATATGAAATATAAAATACTGTAAAGAGAAGAAGGAGAGAGAGAGAGAGAGAGAGATAGAGAGAAAACAGAGTACGTTCTATTCTTTCCTGAGTTAGAGTCCTATTTAAATAGGCTATTTGGTATCTGTTTGGAACAGACACACCTTTTGATTTAAAACCAAAACCAAATTTAAAATTCAAATAAATAAGACTATAAAAGGAAATAAATAAATAATAAAATATAATAATAAATAAAAATAATTAAAGTTTTGAAGCTTTTAGGAAATCTCCAACAATCCCCCACAAGATTCAAAACTTTGTAAAACAGTCAAATAATAATAAATAAATAAATAAAAATAATATGGGCAACTTTAAAACCATACAATGGGTGTAGGTGTTTTTCAAACTTGAACCTCACTTAGTGTTAACAGTTTCATTTTGAAAGAATCTTAGTGAACTAGGTCTTGAACTAAATCCTTTTACCAGAATTCAACATGTCACACATATGGTATGATACATAACTGTGACGCGGGTTAGCACTATTAGCAGCCATGTGCTCAATCTTGATTCTCATGAGAGTTTTAGGAAATAGCCCTATTTCCACGGTCGTAGCTTCACGACGCTCTCACTTAGGTGAATCCTCCAAAGATAGAAGTGACGGATGTCTATCTTGCGAGAGTTTGCCTGCCTCGGATTCATTTAGAGTAAAAATTCTTCCTTAACCATCACATTTATATCAGCACTAATATCTTAGGGATGAGCAGGAGAATATAAAGTCTCCTTCTTTAAAGTGCTGAAATACGAGTCACACTATAAGGATTGTTCCTACCCATTGAACTTCCTTCATGAGATCTCCAATCACAGAAGTCGGGTTACTTCCTTAGTTGACTCCTTATGGGCTTAGACCCATCCCCCTCGATAAATCTAAGACTACACTCTTAGATAAACCTTTTGTTAACTGATTAGCAATATTCTTTTCAGATTTCACAAAATTCAAAGATACAACATTTTTATTCACCAAACTTTTAATAGATTTATACCTCACTTGCATATGCCTATTCATCTTTTTATTAGTATGTGCTTGTCTCACAAGTTTTATTACAGCTCTATTATCACAATGTATAGAAATAGCAGGTATAGGATTTTTCACAAGTGAAATATCAAGGAGTAAATTTTTAATCCACTCAGCTTCAATACACGTAGTGTCTAAGGCTATAAGTTCTGATTCTGTTGTACTTCTAGAGATAACGGTTTGTTTTTTAGAACCCCATGATATTGCTGCTCCACCTAACATAAATATATACCCAGTAGTACACTTAACATCTAAGTTATCTGTTATCCAATTAGCATCACTATAACCTTCTACCACATTAGGAAAACCACTAAAGCGAAGTGAATAATCTAGAGTTCCTCTTAAATATTTAAAAACTCTTTCCACAGCAATCCAATGATCTTTACTAGGATTATGAGTATGTCTACTTAATCTCCCAACAGCATAGGAAATATCAGGTCTAGTCTTATTAGCAATATAGAGAAGCGATCCAATAATTTGAGAATATCTAAGTTGAGATACAGGTACACCATTATTTTTCCTCAAATTCATGCTAGGATCAAAAGAAGTTGAAATAGGTTTGAGATTATAATAATCAAACTTTTTTAACATTTTCTCTAGGATTCTAGATTGATTCAATGTAATACCTTTGGTTGTTTTCTCTAATTTCATACCCAAAATTATATAAGCTTCTCCTAAATCTTTCATATCAAATTTTGAAGATAAATAAGATTTCAAATTTTTAATTATCTCTAAATTTGTTCCAAATAATAAGATATCATCAACATATAAACACAAAATAATACATTCTCCATTATCTTCTTTATAGTATACACATTTATCATGTTCATTAATCTTAAAACCAAATTCTAGAATTATCTTATCAAACTTCTCATGTCACTGTTTAGGAGCTCGCTCCATACAAAGATTTAGCCAACTTGCAAACCTTATGTTCTTGCCCTTTAACCACAAAACCTTCAGGTTGCTCCATATAAATTTCTTCATCTAAATCTCCATTCAAAAAAGCAGTTTTAACGTCCATTTGATGAATTTCTAAATTATAAATGGATGCTAGAGCAATTAAGATTCTAATGGTCGTAATCCTAGAAATAGGTGAATAGGTATCAAAATAATCTATTCCTTTCTTTTGTGTAAATCCCTTGGCTACTAATCTTGCCTTATATTTATCTATACTTCCATCAGGTTTTATTTTCTTTCTAAATACCCATTTGCAACCGATAGCTTTACTCCCAGGAGGTAGGTTAGTCAACTCCCAAGTATTATTTTGAAGAATAGATTCAAACTCACTATTAATGGCTTCCTTCTAAAATTGTGCATCTAAAGATGATATAGCTTCTATAAAAGTATTTGGTTCTCCTTTAGTTTAAAAAGTATAAAAATCATCTCCAAAGGTTTTCTCTATTCTAGTTCTCTTACTTCTTCTAGGTTCTATGTTTAGATGTTCAGAATCATCTCTCAAAGGAATAACACTAGTACTAGTAGTAGAACTTCTATTTACAACCTGATTTGATATCCTAGTTTTATATGGAAAAATATCTTCAAAAATGTAGCTTCACGAGATTCAATTATTGTATTATTGGTAATTTCACTAATTTCAGAATTTATTACTAGAAATCTATTAGCACTACTATTTTGAGCATATCCTAAGAAAACGGTATCTACAGTTTTAGGTCCTATTTTCTTACGTTTAGGTTCTGAAATTGCTACTTTTGCTAAACACCCCCACACTCTTAACATTTTAAGATTAGGTACTCGTTTTTTTTTCAGATTTCATAAGATGTTTTATCATTATCATTCACAATTACTCTATTTAATATAACACAAGCAGTGAGTATCGCTTCCCCCCACAAGCTCTCCGGTAAACCAGAACTAATAAGCATTGCATTTATCATATCCATAAGAGTTCTATTTTTCCTTTCAGCTATCCCATTAGATTGTGGAGAATAAGGTGGGGTTACTTCATGAATAATTTCATGTTCTTCACAAAAAATACTAAAGGTACCTACATTATATTCACCTCCTCTATCAAATCTAAGTTTTTTAATCTTTCTTTCTAATTGATTTTCTACTTCGGCTTTATAAATTTTAAATTTACTAAACACTTCATCTTTGGTTTTAATTAAATATAAGTAACAAAACTTAGAACAATCATCTATAAAGGTTACAAAATACTTATTTCCTGCTCTAGTTAGTGGTCTATTAGAATCACAAACATCACTATGTATAAGGTCTAAGAGTTGTGAATTTCATTGTACAGATTTATAAGGTTTCTTAGGTTGTTTTGCTTGCACACATATTTCACATTTGCGTTTAACATCAACAGATGATTTAGGTACTAATTCTAAATCCATCATTTTCCTAATTTTCTTTAAATTCACATGTCCAAGTCTTCTATGCCACAAATCACAAACTTCAATATTCAAAATATTATGAGAGATATAATTAACTTCAAAAGATACATTCAATTTAAATAAACCATCACATACAAAACCTTTACCAATAAAAATATTATTTTTACTGATTACAATTTTATTCGATTCCATTACAATTTTGTAACCTAGCTGTACTAAACATGATCCACTAATAAGATTTATTCTAACTTCAGGAACATATCACACATCTCTCAAAGTTAAGATTTTTCCAGAAGTTATCTTCAAATCTATATCTCCAATGCCAAGTATTGGTGCAATTGATCTATTTCCCAAAGTTACACTTCCTCCACTTGATTTCTGGAAAGTTTTAAAATAACTACAATCAAACACACATGTATATTAGCCCCAGAATCTAACCACCAATCTTGATATTCAAAAGTAGAATTAATTTCAGGATTATACCTGAAAGATGGTCCGGCAATTTCTTCTTTCTCCAAAATCATATTCACTTGAGCATTATGACCTTGATTTCTTTGCTTATTGTTGAACCTTGGTTTATACTCATCAGTCTTCTTA
The DNA here is from genome assembly GCA_036172215.1 of Camellia granthamiana. NCBI lineage: Eukaryota > Viridiplantae > Streptophyta > Magnoliopsida > Ericales > Theaceae > Camellia > Camellia granthamiana. The sequence continues at coordinate 58,140,756 of CM069914.1, read as the reverse complement.
AAAAAACAATCCTTAGCATAGTGATTGGTTCTTCCACATACATAGCACAACCTCTTGCCACTCCCTTGTCCCTTAAAATTATTAGCATTGGCTTGGTAGTTGTTATTATAGTGTTTGTCATTTTGACCTCTAGATTTAAACTTAAGGTTGTTCTTGAAAATATTACCTTTAGGTCGAAAGTTATTGTTGGAACTATTTTTATTCCCATTCTCCACCATATTTACCTTAGGCGTTTTCTCTTTTCCAGTTTCTAGATTTGATCTATGTTTCTCTTCCACCCTAAGTGTATTGATTAATTGAGTTAATGACAGATCTCCTTGTTTGTGCCTAAGACGCTTAGCAAAGTCATTCCAAGAAGAAGGTAATTTATCAATAAGGCAAGACACTTTAAACTCCTGACTAAAAGTTTTCCCTTTCTTTTCTACTTTTCTAAGTAGTTCTTGAAACTCATGAATTTGGTCTCCTACAAGTATGTCATCTTTCATTTTATAACCATTAAAATTAGAGACAATGAACCTATCAATACCAGCATCTACAGTTCCATATTCGGCCTCTATGGTTTTCCATAGTTCTTTTGTAGTCGAGGTGGTTGACTGATATACATCATATAAATGGTCAGATAACACACTAAGGATTCTATTATAGCAATGAAATTTGATTTGTTCGGGTGACAACCAAGATCCAACAAAATCCTGATCTTCTATGGCAGACATAAGACCCAACACGGTCAACCAATATCTTGTTTGTTTTTGCCATCTTTCAAAATTGTTACCATTAAATTTTTCAGGTTTCACACTAACAGTTTCTTCTAAATTAACCATAAAAATAAATTAGTTAAGGTACAAGAGAGTAGATGATTATAAAATCTGTAAGAGACAACAATGAAACAATCACAAATGTTATTAAATTTGAAATTGAAAAATTAATTGCCAACAATTTAGGTATAGATAAAATGTGACAAATTTTTTATACAGATCAAATCTACACACAATAATTTATAACATGAACAATGCTAATTAAATATCATAAATCTAAATAACATAATTTATTATGTGAAAATTTTGATTTTACTCAACAATCTTTTTAAGAATAATTAAAATAAATAAATAAATAAATAAAAAACTACACATTAAACAGAGTGAATCGTAACTTTGAAAAACGCAAACTACACAATGTAATCAATGTTTGAATTTAAAAACAGTAACTTTGAAAAACGCAAAACTACACACAATGTAATCAATGTTTGAATTTGAAAACGCAAACTACACAGTCAATGTTTAAAAACAAAGTTACACCGTTTTCGGAAAAAAAAAAAAAAAAAAAACACAATTGAATAAACAGATTTTAAACACAAATAATTAAACAGTTTTTTTTTAAAAAAATAGATTTGTTCAAGATCAACAAGTATAATTATGAAACACAAATAATCAAAAAATTAAATATGTTACAGATATAATGACTTTAGATTGTTGTGGGAATTGAATAATATATATCTTAAATCAATTTTATAGAATAATATGGAAAGCAAAACAGATTCTGAAAAATTAGGTTTTACAATTCAACAAAACTATATATATATAACAGAATAAATAAAAAGATGGACAAGGTTCAAAAAATAGCCTGTGTAATTGTGAGAGGCACGTCAAAGACGCTGTCCTAAAGTCGTTATGCCCTCCCTCCGTACAGGTTCTAACGATCACAAACGACTCTAAGATACAACCCAAAAAACTTTACAGGATCTGATACAATGCACAGTTGCACCAGAAGAATTTGCCAAGAATGTATCAATCGCCCAGAAAATATGAAATATAAAATACTCTAAAGAGAAGGAGAGAGAGAGAAAACAGCTTACGTTCTATTCTTTCCTGAGTTAGAGTCCTATTTAAATAGGCTCTTTGGTATCTGTTTGGAACAGACACACCTTTTGATTTAAAACCAAAACCAAATTTAAAATTCAAATAAATAAAACTATAAAAGGAAATAAATAAATAATAAAATATAATAATAAATAAAAATAATTAAAGTTTTGAAGCTTTTAGGAAATCTCCAACAACAACTTTGTGTGAGTAATTTTCCGATCACACTGCCCTCCTTAGTAATTCAGCTGTAGAACACAGGCAGAATAGATGGCACCTTGCTATCCTGCACAGAAAGAAAAGGCTCTGGCGGTGGTTCTTCCACCCGGGGGCACTCCGACGATCAAGTCAGTAAATCTCTCAAAGATAATCAAGTATTCAACTCACAAGCTTGAGTATTAAAAACATACCTTTGACCCATGGGGGTGCCTCTCTTTTATAGCCAATACAATCCTAGTCCCAATAGGAGCCTAACTCCAATGGACTCAGAATTATTGCTAATCTGGAACTCCCAATGGGTTTAGGACAAAACTCTCCAAGAGTTTTATCTTTATCCAAACTAAAGTCTTCTCCCAATCTAGGACTCCTGTCCTTTATCCGTTTATCCCAGATTCCGATATCTTCGGAGATAACCTCGGCAACTCCGAGATTACCTCGGTATAACTTACCACGACACGTGGCACCTCGACTGACACGTCGGCGTCACTTTGCCACATGTTGGTACTCAGAAATATATCCCCACAACTGCCCCCTAGGTTCTATTATCTTGGCATTCTGAGGTGATGGAACCTACACCGTTAGTTTTTTTCAGTACGTCGGCATAAAAACTCTTTAGCCGAGATCATTCTCTTTAAGCCGACACGTCTTCTTTCAAGAACAAGAATTCAAATGCACTCTTCTACGTGTATGAGCTGTCTTGCATTACTTCGCAACTGTTTTACTTACATGTTTTATTTCTATTGGCCCGTGCCTGTTACGCGCCTGAAAAACCGTCTTTCCACGTGCGCCGCCTGACGTGTGCATTGCTCCAGGTGCAATAATTGCACTGTTTTTGCCGCCGTTTCAAATTTTTGACAGAAGCTTTTGCCTCTCTCCTTCATCTCTTCACTTTTGCATTTGTTTACTTGTGTTTTTGCTCTCTAAAGCTCTCTTTCTTTGAATCTGCCATTGCTCCAAGCTCCAAGCTCTGTAATCGTCTTCATTCTTCCATTCCAGCGAAGCTTTCGATACTGTTTCAACTAGAGGCTGTCCTCGGCGAATTTCGTTTCGGCCTCACTTTATCTGGTAAGCAACTGGCTCTTCTTTTCCCAGTTCTTAATCGCTTCTGGTTTTTTCCTGTTTTTACTGTTCTGCTCAAGTACTTAATTTGTGAATTATGCATCCTATTTCATGATTTTGCATATGTCATGAACACTTGTACCGTTTCTCTACTGTTTTTTGGCCTTCAACCCTTTGTATTCTTTGTGTTGCTGATAGCCCATTTCTGTTCCTGAATCTGAAACTTCTTCTTTGTTTTCTGCTTTTTGTATCTTTCCCAGATCCGTGTTCTTGATCTTCGTCTTCATAGTTCTAGGTTTGGGATTTGTTTATAGAACCTTCCATTCTTAGGAAAAACTGAAACAATTCTTATCAAAATATACCTAGGTGTAAGCCGAGGTCCCAGTAACCCTTTAAGAACACTTTGTTTCGTTAATCCAGTACCTTTATACCAAAATCATGGGTATGTGGAGACATAGGGTAAACACCCCAACCAAACTCGAATTTTTTAGGCAAGAGTTCTCTATTCCGGATGACGTTCACCTTAGGCTAGCTGGGGATGATGATTCCATCATGCCTATAGACAATACGATGCCTTTCCCTGTTGTAGCTTTTGTTGAATGTGGACTCCGGCTTTCACTCAATCCCCTTTTCCGTGAAGTCCTTTATTACTACACCTTGAACCCTATGCAACTCACCATTAACTCCTATGGAGTGCTGAATGGTATTATAGCCTTAGCTCGGCAGGAGAATGTTAGGATTACCCTTGCCGACATCCAATATTGTTATACTATGTGCGCCCTTAACCTGAAGGAAAAAGGTTACGTATACTACCTCAAGCCGAGGTCTACTGAATTCAAAATTGTAGCCGACCTCCCAGACTCCAACAAAGGGGCTGGAGATGATTATCTTATTGCTTCTGGAAATTGGGAGTTTGGCCCAGATGAAGATGTCCATCTCTACCCTCTTCCTCTAACGGTTAAAGAGGGCAAGGGTAAGAGCCCAGTGTCAATCACTTAGTTGTTTCCTTTTAAGTCTTCAAAATTTTGCCTGTTTCTAATGTTGTGTTTTTCTTGCAGATGTTCGTAAGCCACCAAAGGACTTCCGCCAGTCCTATTTCCTCGGAAAAGGCCTAAAGAAGCTCCTGGACCTCCCAATCCAGAAGTGCAAGGCTCCATTGGTGCTGAATTTCATCCCCACCTACAAATCGACTTTGCCCGACGTTCCAAAAAGAAAGAAGAAGAGCTTATCTCCTCCTTCTGCTACCACTATACAAACCGTATCAACATCTTGGGCTGATCAAGGGTCAACCTCTGATCTAACCGATCAACCATCCACCTCAGCCCCATATTTGATACCAATACCAGAAAGAAAACGTCGGCGACGACTTGTAAAGACTGCCGAAATGGTCCGCCCAAAGCCCGTTGCCCAAGATCTCCTTGCCGACCTTCCAGCCGACGTCGATACTGTACCATCCCAAACGGTGCCCCCACCAAAGCCAAAAAAGACTAAGAAGGCCCAGCCAAAGGCCAAAGTAACTCAGACTGATACTGAGGATACTTTACCTATTTCCAAATTAGCTCTAAGTGTGAAGACCACTTCTGTTCCTGCGAAGAGGTCTGCTGAGACGCAACCCTCTGAATCCACTCAATCAAAAAGGCAAAAGTCATCCTCTGGGACGACCTCGGGATCCAAAATCCCAAAAGTTCCCTGGGCGCCTGAAATCACCCTTGAAAACAGGCCTGTGTTTGCTAATGAAAGCGCCGATGACGTTAATATCGGCGTGGCACTCAGTACCGCTGTTCTCCTCCCAGGTGATCTTGAGCGGAATGCCAAGATGAGCGAATTTGAGAACTATGCCCTCATGCTGCAACGTTCTGTCCAAGTAAGTCTCTGCACTTGATAACTTGTCTCCCTGTCTGTCTCTCTATACTTATAAAGTTTTTGCAATACCTTGTAATAATTTTTGCCTTGTTTTCTTTCAGGCCATTCAACATGCCCACTCTCTCTCCATGCAAGCTTTTGAGAATAGGGAAAAGTTGGCTGACATACAGAAGGAATATTCTACCCTCCTTAAGATCAATAAGGGTCTAGAGGCAAAAATGAAGAAGTTTGAGGATCAGGCTGAGGCTGCCACCAAAGCCCAAACCCTAGCTCTTGAAAAGGTTGAAGCTGCCGAGGCCATCAGGTCGGTTGCTGAGGCCGAGAAAAAGGAGGCTGAGGAGAAAAAGGCCCAAGCTGAAGCTTCAGGAGGCGCTGGCCACCAAGGATGCTGAGATTAGGGAGGCTGACGAAAAAGGATACGCCCAAGGCATGGCCGACGTCACTGAGGAATACAAACTACAAGTCAAGCAGGCATGCAACAAGGGCTTCTCCCTTGGTTGGATGTCCCTTGCCAAAAAGCTCAATGTTCTTGAAGATTCTCCTCTACGTAAGGCTGAAGCTATCCCTCTTCCCTTTCCTCCACCTCCTCCTCCAAGTCAAGCCGAAGATGAATCGGCGTCTGAGTCTGAAGGTGAAGATAATAATGATGATGAGGCCTTGGTGAGGAAATCCAAAGATGCCACTGAGGCCAAGTCCCTTCCTTCTACTGAACAGGTTATCAACTTAACCCAAGATGAAGAGGGTGATGAGGTTGAGGAGGTGTCCAAGGAAGCTGTTCCAGGGCAGTTATCATCCGACCTTCTTCTGGCTGAAAGAAGTCTTGACAAAACACTTGCTGAGATCGATGCCGAGATTGGAGCAGAAAAGACCGCCAAAGTAGCTCCTCAAGAATCTGCCGAGGTGGTTATCCAGGAATCGGCCGAAGTCCAGACCCAAGTTGCTCCCGAAGTTGAAGAATCACAACCTTGATGTTTTTTGTACTTTTTTGTTTCTTTGGACAATATAAGTTTCTTCGCACTTCTGGTTTTAAAACATTGCAAGCTCTTTATATGGCCGATGTGCCTCTGTTTTCTGTTTGAACGCTTAATACAACTTCCTTTGAAATGCTTGTACCTTTGTACTATTTTTGAATGCTTCTGCATGACTCTATACTTAGAATATCTTGCATGATTTACATAATTCTTCCTTTGCACAATCTTCTCGGGGTTACATACCTCGGGTATAATAACTGCAAGTTTTACTTCGGCAAGACACTGACCTGCAATCTTTTCATAAATTTCAACAAGTACAAAACATATACTATTCAATGTTAACTTTGCAAACTTTTCTCAAGTTTTAACGAGTGTTTAAACAGTAATCTCAGTCTGACCTACTTGTAAATTGCTACAAATTTCAACAAGGATTAACATATACAGTAAACTTTTCTTAAGTTATAACAAGTGTTAAACAACGATCTACTTGTAAATTGCTTGCAAATTTCAACAAGGGTTTAAACAATATACTTAGCTTTTGCTTCAACCTGTAAATTGCTGAAAATTTCAACAAATGATGACATGTCGGCTTAACTTTAACTTGTAAATTGCTACAAATTTCAACAAGCGAAGAGAAATAGTAATCTCGGCTTAACTTCAACTTGTAAATTGCTACAAATTTCAACAAGTGTTTAAGCTTTGTGTCGGTCTGACCAACTTGTAAATTGCTACAAATTTCAACAAGTGGTAGACTTTGTATCGGTCTGACCAACTTGTAAATTGCTACAAATTTCAACAAGTGGTAGACTTTGTATCCTCTCTGCCCCCAATGTGAACCTGAGTTTCACTTGGGTTCTCATTACTTATGTTTCCCAGAAACAACATTTTGTATCTTTATCAATCATATATGTCTGAAGAATTTTGAAAAGATTTTATTGATGACATCGGCCAAAAATATTGAACATTTTAATGATAGAAAATTTTCAAATTACAAGTGTTCCAAGGTCTTAGCAATGCTTTGCCTTCGTTGTCTTCAAGCCGATAAGCTCCATTGCCTAACACCGAAGTAATTCTGTAAGGTCCTTCCCAGTTTGGGCCCAGCTTGCCCTCTCTGGGATCTTTCTTGTTGCCGACGACTTTCCTCAAGACTAGGTCGCCGATTTGAAAATCTCTTGGATTGACCTTCTTGTTGTAAGCTCTGGCAAGCTGTTGCTGGTATACTGCAAGCTGAATTGCAGCCTTCTCTCTTCGTTCTTCTAAAAGATCCAGATCTCGGGCTAGGAGTATGTCATTAGTCCCATTCTCAACTCCCTGGGTTCAGATCCCTGGGATGCCGACTTCCAGTGGAATTACTGCTTCTGTGCCATAGGCCATGGCAAAGGGGGATTCCCCTGTTGATCTTCTCGGCGTAGTCCGATACGCCCAAAGTACGTTGGGTAATTTGTCTACCCATTTTCCTTTTGCTGCCTGCAGCCTCTTCTTTATTCCATCCAAAATTACTTTGTTGGATGCTTCTGCTTGCCCATTACTTTGGGGGAAACTTGGTGTTGAAAAGTAATTCTTGATCTTGAATTTTGCACAAAAGTTTTTGATAAGTTTGCTGTCAAACTGTGTTCCATTGTCGGCAACGATGGCTCTGGGAATGCCAAATCTGGTGATAATGTTTTTCCATATGAAATTCTTGACGTCCACATCTCGGATTTTGGCAAGAGGTTCTGCCTCTATCCATTTTGTGAAGTAATCTATTGCTACCAGCAAGTACTTTCTCTGCCCAGTTGCTTGGGAAAGTTGTCCAACCAGATCCATGCCCCATTGGGCAAACGGTCAAGGGCTGGATACTGGGTTTAGGTCAGCTGCTGGCTGATGAATCAAAGGTGCGAACCTTTGACATTGTTCGCACTTCTTCACATATGCTTCTGCATCTTTTTGCATGTAGGGCCACCAATACCCCTGGGTAATGGCCCTATGGGCTAATGATCTGCCCCCAATGTGGCTTCCACAAATCCCTTCATGAATTTCATATAAAAAATCTTCAACTTGTAAAGGGTGTACGCACCTTAAAAGGGGTCCAGTGAAGGACCTTCTATAGAGATGTCCGTCCACAGTCAGGCTGAATCTTGCCGACTTCAATCTGACTTTGTGTGCCTCCTTGCGGTCTTCTGGCAGCTTTCCTTCTTTCAGGAATGTAACAATTGCATCCATCCAGCTTGGCCCCATGTCCACACACATTGCTTCTTGCTTTGTGTTCTGTGGTTCTATGCTCACGCCCGACATATAGTCAATCATAATTGTTCTTGTCTTTCTAGTTTGTATTGAACTTGCCAGGTTGGCCAACGCGTCGGTGTGGCTGTTATCATCTCGGCTTACTTGAAGAAGTCGGCAGTTCTGAAATAACTCGGCCAATCTGATAACCTCTTTTGCATATGCCGCCATCCTCTCGTCTCTGGCTGCAAATTCTCCTGTTGACTGGTTAACAATTAACTGTGAATCACAAAAAACTATTACCTCATCTGCTTCTGCTGCTGCTGCCAGCTTTAGTCCTACAATTAATGCCTCGTATTATGCCTCATTGTTTGAGGCCTTGAATCCCAAACGGATGGATTGTTCTATTATTTCTCCATCTGGGAATATCAGCAGTACTCCTGCCCCCGCTCCCTGTCGGTTTGAACTTCCATCGACAAACAGTCTGAATGAGTCGCCGATGTAGATACTGCAAGGTCTGAGCTTTTCCTTCCTTTGCTCCTTTGCTTTTGGCTGGGATTCTCCTTGCTTGCTAGGACCTCGTTCATCCTGGCTCAACGGAGCCCGATGTTCGAGGCATTCAGGCGTGAATTCTGCCACGAAGTCGGCCAAAACCTGGCCCTTGATTGCTGTTCTGGGCCTGAATTCCAGGTCATACTGGCCCAAGGCCACTGCCCACCTTGCAATTCTTCCTGTTAAGTCTCCTTGTTGTAATAAGGACTTCAATGGGTGCTCTGTTAGCACTACAATTTTGTGTGCCTGGAAGTAGTGGTTCAACTTCTTTGAGGCCATTACCAAGGCCAGCATTAACTTCTCCAATGGTAAGTACCTTGTTTCAGCGTTTGCCAAGGTTTTACTTACATAATAGACAGCCTTCTGTTCTCCCTGTTCTTCTCGGATTAGCACCGCACTTACTGCGTGTTCTGACACGGCTAAGTATAAAAACAACTCCTCCCCAGGTTAAGGTGTGGAGAGAACTGGAGCCGTGGTCAGATACTTCTTTAGGTCGGCCAAAACGGCCTCACATTCTTCAGTCCATAAGAAGTCTGCGGTCTTTTTTACCAGGTTGAAGAAGGGTTTACACTTGTCTGAACTTCGGCTTATGAACCTGTTTAGGGCTGCGGCCCTTCCAGTGAGCATTTGAACCTGTTTTGCCGATGTTAGACTCTGTAGATCTAGGATGGCCTTGATCTGATCTGGGCTGGCCTCTATTCCCCTTCTTATTACCAGGTAACCTAGAAACTTACCAGATCCAACTCCAAACGCGCATTTAGATGCGTTGATTCGGAGCCGATATGTTTTGAGTATTTCAAATACCTTTTTCAGGTCGGCAAGATGACTCTTAGGCTCCTTAGTCTTTACGACCATGTCATCAATGTAGACTTCAACTGTTTGGCCTATCAGGTGTTTGAACATTTTGGTTACCAGCCTTTGGTAGGTTGCTCCTGCGTTCTTCAGCCCAAAAGGCATCACCCTGTAACAGTACAGGCCTTTAGGGGTGATGAACGTTGTCTTCTCCTCGTATGGGGGGTACATGGCTATCTGGTGGTACCCCCTATAAGCGTCTAGGAAGCTCATCCTTCCATGTCTAGATGTGGCGTCTACTAATTGATCGATTTTGGGCAGAGGAAAGCTGTCTTTGGGGCAGGCTTTATTCAGGCTTGTAAAGTCCACGCAGACCCTCCATTTACCGTTTTTCTTTTTTACCACCACAGTGTTTGATAGCCATGTTGGATAATTGACTTCTCTGATGGCCTTGGCTTCCAGGAGTCTGTCTACTTCTTCCTCCACTGCTTCGACGTGTATCAACGTCGGTTTTCTAGCTCACTGTATTACAAGTTTAGCTGACCTGTCGACATTCAGTCTGTGACATGTGACCTCGGGGTCAATGCCAGGCATTTCATAAGGTGTCCAGGCGAACACCTCTATGTTCGATCTTAAAAAAGCTTCCAGTTCTTTCTCTTCTTCTTTGGCTAAGCCTGAGCCGAGAAGAAAGAAGCACTCTTCGTCGCCCTCCTGGACGAGGATTTTCTTTAGTGATTCCTCACTCTTCTTAGCCGGCTCCTTGCCGACATCATCTAGGACCTCCATGTCCTCATCTTCAATCTCTGCCTTTGCTGGCTCTTGAATATTGCAGGTAGTCTTCATTGCTGCCATGGAGCAATTCTTTGCCTGCAGTTGATCTCCTCTGACTTCTTCAATCCCATGTTCTGTTGGGAAGCGCAGTAGTTGGTGCAATGTTGAGGGGACTGCCCCCATTTCATGCAACCACGGCCTGCCCAAGATGATATTGTACGGTGATGGTGTATCAATCACAAGGAACTCGGTCCTGATCTTCTTAGTGCCTGCTTGCACTTCCAAGTTTGTAGCGCCTAGTGGCCACGTCGGCGTTCCATTGAAGCCGACCATCGGGCCATTCGATTGCTCCATGTCGTCTGGGTGAAGGCCTAACTCCTTGTAACATCTGACGTACATGATGTCACAAGAGCTGCCTTGATCTATTAGGATGCGTTTCACTTCGCGTTCCCCAACCTGGAGGGATACTACCAAGGCATCATTATGCGGGTGTTGTACTATCTCTAGGTCGGCTTCGGTGAAGGCTATTATTGGTCCTTGGCACTCCGCTGGCCGATGTCTCTTTTCTCTGACTTAGTAGACATGCTGTAGATGCCTTACCCTTTGGGTTTCTCCTCTGACTTCATTCTCATTAACCTTTGAGTGGATCACATTAACTATCCGAGGTCCTTCTGCCCGAGGTTGCGGAGGTGGTGGGGCTGCTGGAGCCTGAGGCATTCTTGCCTGTTCTTCTCTCGTTCTGGTTTCATCGACAAGGTCTCTCAGGTGGCCTTGTCTTACCAGATCTTCCAAGTGTGCCTTTAGGGCTCTGCAGCCCTGTGTTGTATGTTCGTTTTCATTGTGATAAGCACAATGTCTGTCCATGTTTCTTCCCATAAATTCTCCCTGTTCCTTTGCTGGCGTTCTAAAATAGGGCTGGCTCTGAATTTTTCCTAGGACTTTTTGAATTGGAATTCGGAACACGGTCGTCACTGCCTGTTTGGCCCTTAACTCTATTTCTGTTTTGCTGAATCCGTTGTTACTTCGGCCTCGCTTTGGCGAGCCGTTCCCTTTTTCCTGTTTGACTTCCTTGTGGGCCGATGTATCCTCCTCGGCTCAGGCGTACTTCTCAATTCTTGCCATGAGCTCCTCCATGCTTTTCGGCAATGTCTTTGCCAAAGATTTCCGCAGTGAACAGTCATCTTTCAGGCCGTTCTTGAAAGACACAACCGCTACCTCCTGGTTGCATTCAGGTATTCGATTGAACACCTCGTAGTACCTTTTTGCATAGGCCCTGAGGCCTTCATCCTTGCTGATTTTTAGAGCCATTAGCGCGTCCACCCTTAATGGCTGTAGTTTGTTTGTTACGAACCTGGCCACAAACATCTCGGCCAGGCCTTCCCATGTCTTCACGCTTCCCTTTGGTAATTTATGGAACCAATCTGATGCAATCTCCCCAAAGGACGAGGGGAACACTTTGCAGAGTAGTGGCTCGTTTCCACTATATAACGCCATTAAGTTCAAAAATAGTCCAACGTGGAAGTTAGGGTCTGACTTACCGTCGTATATTTGAAACCTCGGCATGTTGAATCTTTTTGGTGCTTCAAATTTGTCCAATTCTACCGAGAACGGTGTCCTCGGCTTGATGGTTGAGGTTACCTCGGCTTCAGCGTTCTGTTCCTTCCTCTTGAGGTAGTTTCTCAAGTCTTCTTTACTCCTCCCCGGAGCTCGGCTATCTTTGGACTTCAGTCTCTTCGGCACACTACTCTCGGCCTCGTGATGGGCCCGTTTTGATCTTTCTCCGTGGGTTGTGTCAAAGCAGAGCGCCTGCCCTTGAACATGCCGATGTTCTCTGCGTTCCTGATCCTTTGTTTGATACGTCCTCTAGGACTTCTCTTGTCTCGGCTCCTCTCGCCCGACCTTCCCAGAGGGCGGGTGAGAGTGCCTTTTGCTCTTGGAGTGTTGTGGTGCTTCAGGAATTATTTTCCTTCCTCCCTTCTGAGTATTAACTGCTGGAATTGCCGTGTCCTGCAGCGGATATGGTGGCTGCATGACATTGTTTTGCATCATGAAGTTGACGACCAACTGCAGGTCAGCCAACTTGTCTGCCAATTCTTTTACTTCCTCATCCCTCCGTAGGCACCTATCCCTCCATACCTGGAGGCTGTCTTCATTGTAGTATCTGCCCTGATCCGTTTTCTTCGAAGTGTCGCCCTCCTGGACGACGTCTTTTCCCCCGTGCCCCTGGCCACGGGCTTCTTCGTCGTGGTTGTCTCCTTCGACGTCAAGGTCAATAGGCCTGCCACTCTCAGCGGAAGCGTCGTCCCCAACCTTTTCGTTTTGTGCGTTACTGGCCATCTATTCGTCTTTCTTTCCCACAGACGGCGCCAAATTGTGTGAGTAATTTTCCGATCACACTGCCCTCCTTAGTAATTCAGCTGTAGAACACAGGCAGAATAGATGGCACCTTGCTGTCCTGCACAGAAAGAAAAGGCTCCGGCGGTAGTTCTTCCACCCGGGGGCACTTTGACGATCAAGTCAGTATATCTCTCAAAGATAATCAAGTATTCAACTCACAAGCTTGAGTATTAAAAACATATCTTTGACCCATGGGGGTGCCTCTCTTTTATAGCCAATACAATCCTAGTTCTAATAGGAGCCTAACTCCAATGGACTCAGAATTATTGCTAATCTGGAACTCCCAATGGGTTTAGGACAAAACTCTTCAAGAGTTTTATCTTTATCCAAACTGAAGTCTTCTCCCAATCTAGGACTCATGTCCTTTATCCGTTTATCCTGGATTCCGATATCTTCGGAGATAACCTCGGCAACTCTGAGATTACCTCGGCATAACTTACCACGACACGTGGCACCTCGGCTGACACGTCGGCGTCACCTTGCCATGTGTTGGTACTTAGAAATATATCCCCACAAACTTCATGCTAAATGCCAAAATAAAAATTTGTACAGAGTGCAAAGTATAATTCACCCTTTCTTTTAATTTCATACACATATCCTCAAGTATACTTTTCTCTTATCCAAGCCATAGGATATCTGGAAGTAGTTGCTTCAGTGTATTTTACAATTAAGTGTATTTAAAAAAAAATTACACATTAAAAATCTTATGATTTTAATTATTAATATTTATAAATGTTACAATTAATTTGTAACTTTTTTTTAAAAAAAAAAAACTATACTAATATCTATATTATTTATACTATTATTAAAAATGAACAACTCATTTGATGTCCATCAACTTCTTTATCTCCTTTGCCAAGCGGTCTTCTATCTTTGCGCCAAGTGTCAATTTTTCTATTCAAAATTCTTTATCTCCTTCGAGTGTCAATTTTTTCATTCAAAATTCTTTTATCTCCTTTTGCTAAGTGGTCTTTTGTCTTTAAGTGGTCTTTTGTCTTTGCACCAAGTGTCAATTTTTTTATTCAAAAAAAAAAAAAAAAACATAATAGCTACCAAAGAGATATAAGACTTAAACCTAAGACTATTGATTGACTTAATAAAGAACACTTTCACCATTAAAACAACATAGAATATATGTTTTCAATTTAAAATTAAAATTTATATTTTAAATACACCCATTGGATGAACTCGCACTCCTAATATAATTAAAAAAAATTACAATTCAGTTGATTTTTAAAAAATAATTATGAATAAATAATAAACTTTATAAATATTTATAATTAAAATTATAAATATTTTCATGATTTTATAATACATTTCCCCTGTTACCACTGAATGATAATATCCCCTATAGAATTTTCCCTTTTTAAAAGTAAAGGAGAATTACTTTTAAAAAAATTGGAAAGTGGGGGTAGTTATCTATGAATTAATGAGAAATCCCCAAAAGAAAATCTACTAGCACCCAAAAAATTATTCTTTCGACCCCACGTGACCATAAAAATACTTACTATAATTTTAGCACCCAAAAATTATTCTTTCAACCCCACATGACCATAAAAAAATTTATTATAATTTTAATCATTCATAAAATTCTATTTCTACCGCCATTACTTACCTCCCAAACCCTAATCTTAACCCTCCCTACCCCCATCCAACCAATCACCCACCACAACAGATCCAACCGCTGCCCTCTAGCCTCCTCCACAGCTCTGGCAGCCACCCAGCCCCTCACCACCCTCCCCCAACCCCACAACCACACCCCATAGCTCTTAAAAATAATTTGTTAAATGTATTGTTAGTTTTCACAAAATTTATTTATTAAAAAAAGCCACAATTAATGACAATAATTTTTTTATAAAAAAGTTGTATTTTGTTTTAAAATGATTATTAATCACACCATTCTGTATAAAAAATAACAATAATAAAATCTGTATGAATTCTATATGAGGTTTGAAACCACTATGGAATATTACGCATCAGTATGCGGCAACCAAACTGTTCAAACTACATCAATAATACTCCAATTACTTCTTAACACATATTGAACTAATCTTTTTCTTTTTTTATATATATCAGACATATCGAAGTAATCAGACCCACCCCATAAAATATGCAAAAGCTAGTCACAGAAAACTGAAGCCAAAGAAACAATTAAGAGGCCAGAAAATCAAAATTCTCGCCAAAAAAATAAATTAAAATACAAAAAGCCCATCAACAACAGACAAACAAAAACCTAATATACACACGTGGACACACACCACGAGAAAAACACATCGCAGGGCACACACACTCACACACCTTATACTCAACTTGAAGCTGTGGTACACAAAATACAACGCATCCGAGGGGCACCTGAAGCAGTATTACCATCCTCATCATCATCAACATCACCATCACCATTATCGTACTGATAATACAATTCCGTGTCCCGAGAAGTAGGTCTGGCTGCCTCTTTCTTGGCAAGAACCGCATTGGTAGAATCCAAAAGACAAGTTGTGTGATACGCGTGACAGCAAAAGAATACAATGATTGATACATTCTGTATAGAGAAGGGATCAAAACAAATGCAACACCTTCCACCTCCCTTAGTTTTCGACTTAACCTCTGTGATTTTCATGATCTCAGTCTGAGAAGCCCTACTACTACTGTCATTCCTTTTAGCTCGTGTTTCGTCTTCTTCATTGCTCAAGTAAATGGCACGCCTTGCTTCTTTATAGTATTTGAGCAACAGGTTAACACAATCAGCCTGCCATTTTAAAAGTAACGCCAAATTGTCAATTTTCAATCAGTTTTAAAAGGAGGAAATCAAGAAAGTACTGCAAGGAATAATCGTACACGAAGCGTAGTAGTACCTTAAGAATATCATTACATCCATGTCTAAGAGAAGTTTCTGTTCTGTAGTCTGTTATGATTTTGACTAGGCGATCCCTCAGTCTGAAAAGTAAAAGTCATATATGGGTCCAATAATTGTAGAGAAGATGAAAGGGTGTAAACACTCCTTACTTCCATAACAAAGATATGGTCGACAAAATTATTACATTTTTCAACTCAAAAAAGAGAGTTTTCTATGCATGCACATGGAACAAATACAAAAGGAAACAAAAAGAACCAACTAGAAAGTAAAAAGTTGGATGAAAATTGTAAGAAGGGGAGAAAAATATGTCAAAGAAAATATATTTTTAAGCACAAGATTTTATACAATTTTCCAGTAAAAACATCAAAGTAATGTATTTAAACAAGCATAAGAATGATATGTGATGATGCAGTTCATAACACAACAGAGAATGCAAATTTAAACAAGACATAACTCGTAAAAATGATTGGTATGATTTCAGGTTGTTTTGAATCAGAGTCCATAATTTCTACGACGTGCTGCTAGCTTTGATAAATTTATGCTTTATTAAGTTGAGCCAAGGTATTATGGTCAAACTGTTTTTATTTTTGAATTTTGGTAAGTCCATATAAATTCTCTTTATCAAACTAGCTAAATATTTTGTTAAATTTTAGCTAAAAAGCTACTTTCTATTTTACTTTTTTAAATCACTCTCCAAAAATTCTCTATTTTTTCTCTATTCTTTTTAAATATTCATTTTATTCTTTTTAATTTAAAATTCTTTTCTATGAACTCAATACAACCAACTCCAAAATATCAGAAGTAATATATTATTTTAATGTTTGGCTAGTAAAAACCACTACTACATTTGTTGAGCCTAAAGTACCAAAATTAAAATACCAAACTTGATAACTAGTTTGATGGGAGTAGAGAATTTGGTGATTTACTCACTAATTTAGCTAAAAAATTGAAATAGCTAGTTAGATGGCAATGCTCTTAAGTTCTAACAGCATTTGAAGTAGCTAGTAATGCAATTCTCTCAATCCAATCAACATCAGTCTAGAGAATTTTCAGGAGCTTTGAAGTTTTAATCGGGAGTGTGCGTGATGCAACTATAACCTTAGCTATGATGCCTAGAGGACCCAAGGAGAGCTTCCCAGGATCTTCTTCTCATCTTTCTTTTCAAAGTACCTCAAAAATAAATTCACCACTCCACCACCCTGACCCTAAGAAACACCAACCAGTCCCTATATTCTGTTTACCATGTCAGACCAGAAACATTGTCTTCATTACCTAATGAAGATAACAAAACCATTTGAGCTAGTTCGCAAAATACCTCAGAATTTTACTTTTCAGCATATATATATATTTCATTTATTTGTCTTAATGAAGGAATTGAGTGAGTGACTCAAGGATAATTCCTATACCCATTTACGAGAAGAGATATGGATAATTTTGTATCTTAAAATTCTGTTGCCAATAAAAAAATAAATTCTCCTAACAATTTTGTTCTTTTCATATAAAATTAGGTAATGCTATTGCCACGGATAAATGGTTCTGTATCCTAGAAAAAACTATTCCTGAATCATTTCCATTTATGAGGCTCTGGGATGCCTGCCTTACAATTTCCATAGAGCATGAAAACCTTAAAATCCATACCTTAATAGATATGAAATTCCCATCCTTCAAAAGAAGACAGACATTGTCATTGAGGGATTCTTCATGGAGTAAAAAAAATTATCAAAGGTCAACATGTAGCACATAAGAAAAGTGATAGATTTATGTGTACACCAAGGTTCTGAAAAGCGGTTGCGGTCACCGTAACGGTGGCAGTGACGCGGTTGCGGTTGCGGTTGCGGGGTGTAAAGTCCGTAGTGTAACGGTTGCGGTAACCGGAACCGTGAATTTTTTTATTTTTTGCACAATTTGAAAAAAACTTACTGATACGCATATTTTTTTCCCAGGATTATATTTATTGGGTTAAAAATAAATATTGATCAATTTTTGTAAATTTTTAAGTATGATCCAATATATTTCATATTTTTAAATCATTATAAACTGAGTTTTTTACATTTTATTTTAATAATTAATGACTTTATATTATACAAAAAATCAATCACTAACTATTATATATAAGATAAACAATGACAAAAGTAAGAGAATAAATAAGAGCCTAAATATATATATACACATATTTCAACCAAGCCAAATAGATAATGACCACACTTATTATTATTATTATTTTCAAACAATATATAGATAGACACACACAAACAAAATGGTTTAGTGATAGCAGCTGAATAGAATAGCATAGGTCTTACAGTTTCAACAAATCAATAACATGTTCTTCATCTTCCCTCTTCTCTCTCTCTATCTCTTACTCCTCCATTTTCTCTTTTTATCTTCCCTTTTCTCTCTATCCCTCTTCCCCCATTTTCAGCTTTTTTTTGTGTGTTTTTTTCAAAAGAAACAGTTTGGAACTGTTACGTAACGGTGCATAACAGGCCGTTACGGCTATTACGGCACCGTTACGACCGCTACGGCTGACACACCTGTGAACCTCAATCACACTGCAAAAGCGGCCGTAACGGGTGGCGGTAATTGCCAAAACCGTTACGTAACGGCGTTAGGTGTACACAGAATCAGATTTTCTGAACTTTCGGTATAATAATGATATGATATATCAGCTTTAATAAAAGTAGTATAATGTCCCTATCTAGGACTAATGGTATCAATATCCATTGGTTAATGTTCATGCTACAAAAAGCATATCTACCATAAAATATCAGAGGCTAATTTCAAATTGAACCAGCACACACTTATGTATTACAGCAGGTAAATCATTATCTTATTTATTTATCTAGTTTTGGTAAATAAAAGTTTAGGTGAGGGGAGGCTACCCCAGTCCAAGTCCAAGGCCAAGGCAAGCCGCAGCCTTAGGAAGGACTTATACTGGATTTATAGATTGCCCACCAAGAAGGACTGCTGGTAGCAGGAATCGAACCTAAGCCTTGAAGGCGAAGAGTCCGATCCTTACCAACTCAGCCAACCTCCGTTGGCTTAAATCATTATCTTATAGTTCCCTCTAAATTACAGGCAATGGCTGAGAAGTAGCCTCTGACCAGCGTCTTATAGAAAATTAGCAGTTAATTAAAAAGCATAACACATGCAACCTAGCAGGAAGCTATAAGAAAACCATGATGTTAAGCAAGTTATTAACCTCCAATCAAAACAAACTCTTTCATCCATAAGGAGAACTCAACACAGATGGACTGTTTAATTGAACACCAAAAGTTGACCCTAAAAAACAGAAGACACGTCTAAAAGAACTGCTAACATAAAAGCATTTTACGATCATACGAACCGAGGTATCTCGAGGCCATTGGGCACTATATTTACAATATAGAGAGGATCAAGATTGCCAACAGTGTGCTCCAGCAACACTCCCACCTGCCAGTTAGCAGAAACATACATGAAAACTTGCAAAAGAAACATTTGAAGATTTGCAGTGATTATGCTTTCATGTGTATTTAATAAGGAAAATCAGTCCAGACAGTACCATTTCAGGTTTATGAAAACACTGCTTTATCAATTCTTCCCAAAGTTCATCATCATGCTGCATACTCACAAATTCTATAGCCTGTACAAGGTCATGACATTAATACTATCACCACTGAACTTCGATGTTACATAAAAATGACACCCTAGATGAAAAATGGAAAGTACCTCTTCAATGTCCCCTAATTTATTTATGATAACCACAAGGGCTTGTCTTGGATTTCCCATTCTTCCAAGGATGAAAACTTGCTCTCTCAATAGATCTCTTCTGACACAAATTTCATACGCCTGAGATAAGATTGCAGAAACTATTAACACAAAGGTAAATCATGGAGAAATGATTTACAGCCATTTACTGTGCCAACCTTCTCAAGTGTATAGTGCTGACTACTGCGAAGAAATGGAAGCAACATTTTTTGATCATAGTCTGCATAAAGCTCCACCTTGTACAGTTTGTAAACAATAGCAAATTTGTCAAATATTGCATGCAACATAATGCATGAAATTATAGGCATGTGTCATACAATAAATACATGGAAATAACAGGCAATCACCTTGTTTGGTTTAACTCAGTTTTCTGAAAATTGAGTTTTTTGTTTTCCGTGATTTTTTTTGTTTTTAGTATTTTTTTATAATATTTTACGCAATTTTTTTATTTTTTATTTTTTAGACACACCTAATCTAGATATACTTAAAAACGTATAATATTTGTGAGGAAAAAAAAAAAAAAAACTTTAAAAAATTCACCAAATACAAAAAATACAAATCAGTACATTTTCGTATTTTGCAGTATTTAAAGAATTTTTTTAAAGATTTTTGTACAAGTTTTATACTTTCTAAGTATATCAAGATTAAGTGGATTTAAAAACTAAAATGGTTCAACCAGCAGTTCTGGTTTTGTTTGGTTGAACACTGAAAGTAGTTTCTTTGAAAGTAGAGTGTAAGGAAAATACTCTAATTATTTGAATTATTTTCAAGCAAAGGTCTTGATTTTGAGTCATTTCCCTTGGCTCCATCCCCAGGGATTTATCATAGTAATTACCTGGTGCATGTGGATGGGAGGACTGCATGTGCCCATGAATTAGTTGGGTGCTCTATGAGGCTCACATACCCCATTAACCAAAAATATATATAATTATTTCAAAGTCCAAAAAATAATAAAATTATTTAAATTTATAGCCAAACAGATGCAAAATGAACATTTTCATTAGGCTAGGCATTTCCCATTGAATGAACCAAATATCTATAGCTTACAAACACAAAATATGGGAATCTAAGACAACATACTTATAACACTACCACATCCCATGATTCAAAATATCACCATTTCCAGTAGAAGTATCTTTCCATAGAATGGATGATTAATCAACTACTACTCTGAAGACTTTAATAGTTCCAACATCCACAAGAAGGTAGATTCCGGGAAAAAAGGTGCACTTATTGATGGAGCTCACAAGTGGATGGTTCTCACACTCCATAGTTGCCGTTACAAAAGATCAATTTAGATGATAATATTTAGCCATTATGCAATTCTTTTTATTTGTGCACATCAATTTTCATCCCATGAGCCTCTTCTGATTCAATCTCCCCATCACTCCAAAAGTTAAGAACAAAACCAACTCTAGTGTGAAAGCATTTTCTAATATGAATTTAATTCTCTTTCCGCATACCTGCATATCATGGAAATCCCTTCCAGCATGCGGGTTAGCTTCAAATAGCGAATGCAGATACAGATGTAAAAAGTATCTGGAATCACACTTATTCCCCGCAGCCAAAAGTTGTGAAACAACTTCAGATGCAGTGATTAAGTCTCTGTGCTGGGTCAACAATGGTACTGCACGTTTGCAATCTATCATCATCAGTTGGACAACCTACGCATTCATAGATTACAAAAGAAAGTGTCAATAAATAAGTTTCAGTGTTCTCGTTGAATTTTTCCTTTCTAGGTAACAACTGATAATGATAACAATAACAACAGCAGAAACAAAAAGCAAATCAAGGAAATGGGCAATTTCAAGCTTAGATATGATACGAACCAAAAAAAATCACCTAATGTGGTAACATACACATACCTTTTCCCGAAGAGCATCATGTAAGTTATGTTTTTCGAGAAAGTCAAATATATCTGGCTTCATAAGCTGAAGAATAAAAGAAAATTAAATAGTAAGGAAACAACCAAGTTAATGACAAGAAACTAGTATAGCCAGAGCATGATTTTGCAGAGCATCATGTGAGTGTATTCAGTAGTGTAACTACTTTAAGCTGTCACTGGTTTTCTGCGTAAATTATGCAGGACTCCATATAGAGCACTTACATCAGCATATAGTGCAAAAGCTTTCTCGTACCGTCCATCAATTACATACAACTCTGCTAGTGCCTGACATGGTAAAGTAATTCATAATGGAAAAGATGTAATAATAACCAAAATTCATAATCAATATCAAGATAACAATGTTCATACCGACCTCTCCTAGTGCATCAGTCATGGATGAAGTATTAAGCTGAGGTTCTATGGCTGAGATAACAGGCAAGGCAGAATAAATTACAGGCGGCCAAGATTTGACAGTTGACAAGAGATCCTTGTGAAAAGATGGATTTGTTGTCAGAGCAACAAGAGCTACCTGTAGATGATTAACAAAAACCGCTGAGACCTTTATTTCCAATTTAGCAAGTCCAAAGAACATATGAAGTATCAAATTAATTTTCAGGAAATGTCAAATATTGCATACCTCATAAGCAGTATCACGTAACCTTGGGTTTTCAGTTGGTATGTATGGAACCAATATAGGAAGCTGACGAAGATGAGCAAAGTCAAAAACCCATCTGTGAGAAATAACCCACTGCTAGTTATTAAAAATAAATTTACAAGAGAGTCATACTTAATAGTATTTAGTACCTCTCCCATGCTGAAGCCGATCCTCGCAACAATTTGGGACATAATGATGCGGCTTCGGTATATTTCCTTTCCACAATCAAATGATCAAGATAGCTAGACCCCACCTGCATACATAGTGGACAAATTGAAAATGTATTACTACCGATACTAAAATATAATATGGAACTGTGGAAGGAAATACATAGCAAAGTTTAGTTATTGTCCACATGTACAGGAAAAATAATTTGCAATTGAAACAATCAAAACTGACAACAGGAGATAGTGAAAACAGCCATACTATGGCTACAAAAATGACTGTGCGAACGTCATAAATGGAAATGGCATATATAACCAATTGTCAAGGACTAGGCACCATCTTTTATATAGAAAATGACTAGATTTTAATTTTAACCACCTCATACTTCGGGGGACTTGGAATGCCTAATGTGGCTCTTTTATTTTTTAGAAGCACAATGCCCTTAAAAGGCTTTAATTTGAAGCCACAAAAGAGGCATGAATTTTGGTTCGTAAAGTTTTAGAGCATTGAATTATTTATGCTATGGAGGGATTTCAGTGGGTTGATCATTTTCTTGGCTTTGTTGCCGAATAAGCATTTAGGCCATAAAGGCAATTGTTTTGAATTTCCAAATGTTAGCATTTGGGGCATAAAGGCCATTATTTTGAATTTTGAAATGTTGGATCTTAGACAAGTATCCAGTGCATTGCATTGAGCATAGTGTTTGGTCCCAAGACAATTTGATCCTTCTAGGACACTTTCAAACTACTCATGCTATGAACATATGCAACCATATGCCTCATGAACCAGGTGATTCATGATTATAACATTAGGAATTAATTGACATATTCACAAAGTAACCTAGAATGACTAAAAATAACAACACATAAACAGCCTACTTCCAAAAAATAAGAGAATCTAGACAAATTGTAGGTTTCTATATTACATTGTTTCCATGAAAATATGGGAAAGAAAATGTAAACATTTCATATGTAAATCATGCATCAATTATTATTTAGTAAGTAACACAATGCAAATAAATAAATGAACCGTTAAACTAAAATCAAACAGAAATACCTCATCAAGAAGCTCACTTCGTCCCTGCCCAGCTTCAACTGCTGCTAAAGCTTTTTCATGCCATCCATGTTGAAGAAGCCAAGAAATATGATCTTCTGCATCCCTAGCAATCAACAAGAAATTGCATTTGTAAATCAACAAAGTTTGTGATTTTTAATATGGCATAGGAGATGATATAATGGCAAAACAAACAATGCGAGCAGTAAAGGAATCAAAATTATGCTTTTAAATCCCACAATTTTTTCTATCAAGGTGAATTAAAATTTAAAGCATTCCATTTTCAGGCAATTCACTCACCATATTAAAATGACATACACTTAAATTCGTTCAATAAAAAAATTAATTGAACTCACTAAAACTAATGGATGAATTCTACACTTGTCTGCTCAAGCACCCCCCAACCAAGTGGGACACCTATCTGCTCATGCACCTTCTTAATTTGTTTCACCATTTTCTTATTTTTCAATAAGAACTTCCAGATTTTTTTCACTTCTATCCACCTTCTCACAAACTTGAAGTATTCAGATTTAGATATCCATAAATGGTGAGGAGCCTATGCTTAATTGGAATTCTAAAGATACTGCATTTGGTGAGCAGACATATGAAAAAAATGAGAAGCGGGGAAGAACTTTAAACAGATAACTCCTAATGTTTGCATAATAATCATCTCATGAACTAAACTTGACAGATAGCATTAAGCAGTGGTTGGATTCACAAGTGTGGAAAAAGTGTCTTCTTACTTTATAGATAAGATAGCATATAGATTGATATAATTAACGATAATGCTAAAAACAGCCCTTAGGGCTGTTATTAGTGTTGAAAAATGTGTAAAGTGTATTGAAATATGTAAAAAGTGAATAAAAAAATATGAAAGTATTTTGGATATGTGAAAAGTGTATTTGGATTATAAATATTCTGGCCTTTTGTGCTGTAATCTAAGTTACACGGACGCGGGTACGGGTGTCGGGTGCGGGTGCGTATCTAAGGGTCGGACACTTCAAAATTAAAAATTAAGGATACGTGGATATGTATCCAAACTTGGATACGGGTACGGGGATACATTAAATAGTTTGTTTTAAAAAAATATATATTTATTATATGAAGATGAGTTATATTATATAAATAACAAATAAAAATCTATGGAGATGAGTTATATTATATATATATTTTTATTTTAATATACATTAATTATTTAATTTATTTATTATATTTTTTAAACAATGTGTTCTAATTAATTTTTTTATTTTACTTTACATACATGTGTTTATTTTTTTTTATTAATATATACAAGTATATATTATCTTATAAATATATTATATGTTATATAATAATTATTATTTAATATATAATAATAATTTTAGTTATTAACTATTATTATTATTATTATATATTATTATAGTTATTACAATAAATATATTATATGATATATAATAATAAGTTATAATAATATTTATTATTATAGTTATCAATTATTAATAGTTTATTAACTATTACTATTATTATTATAGTTATTAATATTATAATAATAGATAGATTAGACAGAGTCGGGGAGAAGAAGAAGAAAAGGGGAAAAGGGGGACAGTCAGGGAAAACGACACAGAGAGGGAGAGGGTGAAAAGGGGAAGCGACGGCGATTGCGATCGCGATCGCGAGGGAGAGAGAGAAGGCGAGAGAGAGAGACCGGATGGAGCTTCGATCGACTGATGGAGTTCGATCTTCGACTGGATCGACTTCGATCTTCAACTGGATCGACGGGATAGAGCTTCGACTGAGGTCTTCGAGCTTCGACCAGGTTCTTGCTCTCTCCTCTTTCCTTTCTTTTGCTGTCTGTGTCTGTGAAGAGCCGTGTCCGAATGAGAACACGCGAATCCGACACAGATCCCACACCCGCACCCGTGTCGTGTCGTGTCGTGTCGACACGGGTACTTCGCCCCAAAGTGGCGAGTCCATGTAACACAGGCTGTAATTAATTATCAATAGGAAAATTACATACTGACATTCTATTAGAATAGAAACTAAGGAAAGATAAAATTGAACTAACCTAGGTTTTGCAATAACTACATCCTTTGGGGATACAATATAGTATAATGGCTCATCACCAGCAGCCCACTGCCCACCTGCATAGCTGCTACCTACATAAAAATGCATAAGTATTACCACTGTTTGAATGCAAATTCATAAACTCTTGCACACTTTTACCTGAGAATGGAGCGTGAGCAAGGGCATAGTCCTTTGCCTTGTAATGCTCAAAGCCATGGACAGGTAGTGCATCTGTTGCAAGCTCATCATTGTTCCATGTGACTACACGCACTTCTGGTCTCTGAGCATTTCCCTGCTTACAACAAATTTCTACATCTTAACACTTAACATGTAAACTACTGACTTCTACCTATCTATATTTATATAGAAATATGACAGTGTTCTAGTACTATAGAATAAATTGAATAAAGTAATAGAACTGAACCATAAAGCTTATTAGAGGCTTAGACAACAGAATAGTCCATGATTCAAAGGGTCAATGAAGGACAATATGCAGTGTCATAGAAAAGAAAAAAAGTTTTCAGAAGAAGATTTTGAGGCATAAAAGGATTGTAGAAATCATAATACTAAACAGCTCTGAATAATTAATAGATGAAAAGCATAGAAAATTACTTCGTGAAAAGGATTAAGGATAGATAAAACAATCACACACAAAATTGGCATTCCATGGGCAGAGATGCTGAAAGAAAATAGATATTGTTCATGAATCCGGATACAATCTCTGAACTGAAGGGAAGAGGGCCTCAAAATTAAGACCTTGTAAGTCAAGAAAAATCACCTAAGATAATGTGGCAATAAAGATGGTGGCTAGGGAAGATTTGATGGGTTATGATCCCTTCTGCCTCCATTCTCAAGACTCTTTAACCATTATCGCTTCCTTTTCACTTGTTTGGTTGGGAGGGGGGAAAAAAATTAAAAGCTTGTCCACAAATTTCCCTCACAGAAGAGGGGGGACTTGGACCAAGTACAATAAAATAAACAAACAAGGGGAAATAATTGTTTTCTTTTCCCCTCTGTTCCTATTCTCTCTTCTTTTATCCTTCTCTTCTCTTCCCCTCTGTTCTCATCTCTCATAGAAAACATAGAAAAAAAAACATTTGGGAATCTGTAAACATTGGAAGTTTAACAGTGTTCTTCCAGCTATGCTCTTTTTCTTCCCTCCCACAGCTCTAAAGCGCCCTTTCTCCATGCGAGGAGTCCTATAATATGAGTTCAGGTGAATCTGTTAATCTGATTTTTGCCAGACTAGTATCGTCCATTTTCTTCTTCTCTTTTGTATAGAAGTGGCATTCCTTTAATCCCGTCTTTTAAAGAAACATTACTATTATTCATGAAAAATAATATTCACACAGTTCCTATGCATCAGGACCACAAAAATCTATCAATAGAATTAAGGTGTGAATAGTTCCAAGAAAAGTTTTATTTTGCAAAATTATACGAGCAAATGAGTACAACAATTCTGGAAAGTAAAACACAGCCTAACTTTTACCAACAAAAAAGCAGGGATCTCGGTGTTCGAAATTGGTTAACCTGGTCTTGCAGTGAAGCATAACTGCGAAAAGCAAACATGTCTACAATGACCGCTCCTATTGGGGGTTCCTATAAGCAGCACAAAACTTCTGTCTTCAATATTTGTCCTTCACTCATGATTTGTGAAAAAGGAAAAAGATTTTAAAATTTCCAAATTCTCTTGGTAACAATTGATACAAAATGCCCATACACCCAAAGCACAAAGTGAAATGAGTAGTGCATTAAGATCAAAAGTAAATATATAGAAACAAATAATCTTCTTCACCACGTGGAAATGAGTGTTCCAAACTTCAGTGTGTTGCATGCAGGGTTAAAAATACAAATCTGCTTTACTAGAAAACACAAATGAGGAAGAAAAATACCTGGCGTGATGGAATGGTGCTGCTAAATTCCTTCTCTCCATCTCCTTCCCCCGGAATATAAGCTAGAACAACCAAAGTATCACCAAAAGGAGCAATTCCGGAAATGAAATAGCTGGTTTGAAAAGATGCCACGATATCCACTTGGTTCATGCTAGACATGGGAATATGCTTATGTGTCCCATTCGCAACTTTGTTCTGATTTGTTCTTATAGATGCAATTTTCACAGATGTTCCCCATCCAATTACCAACAGAACATCATCCTAAACATGATGGAGAGACATTATGCAATGGCAAGCAGGCTTAAATTAACATAGTTGTGCTACATTTCTTTTCAGAGGCAAAATAAATAAAATAGATAACTCTGGTGTTGTAGTTCTTTTCTAAAATATTACTGCAATTGCAGAGGCACTCACTTCATGCAGGCGTGTCCGCGTGTGTCCCAATATTGTGCCTATCTTAATGTTCTACTAACCTGCCAAACTAAGTGAGGAAGCAGAAGCTCAGGGCGTGGGCTTCCTCGTGGTCTCTCAATAAAGGTTATACGCTGATCATTAGCAGAATCATAAACTTTCACACCTGCATCATTAGCCCAAGCAATGAGACTTGTTCTCCACTTCACTGCATGAATAGGGCCTTCACCAGAGTGCAGAACCTGAAAAAACAAATAAATATATTATTTCAGGAACCAAAAAAAATTACTATATTTTTTTAGTAGAGACATAAGGGGACATGCCAGACACATGGAACAAACCTGGTCACGGTAGCCCCATCCACTTCTTTGTATTAAAATATAAATGACCTGCTAAACCACCAGCAACAAATCTTCTGGATGATTTTCTTATATAATCTGGATCCAGAGCAATCGCCTTCATTGGACGATGATAATCAAATTTCATTCTCTCGTCAGTAAAAAGGCTGCTTATTACAACAGATCCATCATCTGAACAGCTTCCAATGTATTCACCTTCTATGTCAAAGCAAAGATCATTGACAGTAGCAGTATGGGCAGGGAATTCCATTACCTGTAGAAAAGAAAGATGCGTATTTTGAAGGGGGAGGGGGAAAACATTAACTTGAATGCAACCGTATATCAGCTTAGTAAAGCTGAAATAAATAAGAAACCATCCATTTGTCCAAGCTAACAAGGTAGTTGAGAGGTCTGAATCATGACCCTAAAGCAAAGATCCCATAGTGTACCACCCACTAGATTCATGATTCTTAACCAAAAATCTCTAGAACTTTCATTTGCAACACAAATTCCAGTTGCTTTGTCCTATGCATTTCACAACACCGATGCCAGAGATTCTTACAGATGAATACACAGTTATGCTTTAAGT
The DNA here is from genome assembly GCA_036172215.1 of Camellia granthamiana. Classification (NCBI taxonomy): domain Eukaryota; kingdom Viridiplantae; phylum Streptophyta; class Magnoliopsida; order Ericales; family Theaceae; genus Camellia; species Camellia granthamiana. The sequence goes on along the minus strand of CM069914.1, from coordinate 58,112,445 downwards.
TTGCCAAAAAAATATAATAAATAAAATTTTGAAGATAATATAAATTGCTAATCTGTACGTCCTTGCTCAAGCGTGAAAGGCATAAATTTTGATTTTTATACAAAATAATATTCTAGATAATTACATTTAATCACTAAGGCATCACTAGGATGCAAATTCATAATTTATTCTTTTTTGAAACAAACAAATGGTATGCAATAGAAACTTACTATCTTTTGGAAAGTTGGTTGCTAGATAAAGGCAAACGATAGAGTTGAGGTTATGGTAGGTTTGGGTGAGAATCTTAGAAGACGAATTTTAAGATTAAGCTTTGCAGAAGTAGTGTTTACGAAGAAAATTTTTTGGGTACAAAAGGCAAAGATGAAATGGCTAGAAGCAGAGCAGACAATAACTCAACACTTTTTCACAAGGTCGCAAATAAAAGGTTTGGCTACTGCAAAAAGGCAAAGGATAGAATTGAGGTTATGCAAGGTTTGAGTGAGAATCTTAGGAGGCATATTTTAACATTAGGCTTTGAGGAAGTGATGTTTGCGAAGAAAATTTATTGGGAGGAAAAGAAAAAGATGACATGGCTAAAGGAAGAAGACAATAACTCAAAATTGTTTCACATGTTTGCAAATGGAAAGAGAAAGAAGAAGTTCATCAAAATTATGTCTGGTCATTTGTGAATATGGAGGATCTGTTGACGAATTTTTTTTCCTTCTATTGTAGGTTGTATTCTTCAAATGGTTTATAGGCTAAGGGTTGAAGGTTTGGAGGAATTCAAATTTCAAGCATTCATTTTTTAGTGTGATAAACAAATCACTAGGGCTTGACAATTTCTCCATGGCCATTTTTCAAGATTATTAGGAGGTGATTAAACATGATTTGGTCGAGGTGTTTGTTAAATTTTTTAATAATTGAGTTGTAAAGGCATCTACAAACGATACTTTCATTTGGCAAAATCCTAAAATAGAGAATTTTAAAAAATTAGTGATATTAGGCCAATCAATTTAGTCCCCTCTTTGTATAAAATATTAGCATAGATTTTGTCAAGAAGGTTGATGGCAGTTTTGGTTAATACCATTTCCTCTTATCAGGGTGCTTAGGCCGCCAAATTTTAGATGTGTTAATAGCAAATGAGACAGCAGAGAAATATAAGAGATCAAACAAGGAAGAATTCATTTTTAAGGTACTTTCAAAAAGCATATGACCAAGTGAAGTGGGGTTTTATGAATTTTGTCTTGCAAAAGAAGGGTTTTGAGGATAGGTGGAGAAGGTCGATTTGGGGTTTTGTCATCTTGTAATTTGTCTGTGATGTTAATGATAAGGACTAAGGAGATTGATCAATGGCTTTGTAATTGGGATGGGTAGTATTTTTGTTTCTCATTTTAATGATAAAATAAATAAATAAAATAATAATAATAATAATTTAACTCATGCTTCTCATTTTTGGTTCGAACTATTACTATATTTTTCTCTTATGGTGAAGATGACAAAATGGTACAATTGCTCTCTATATTGAGATTGTTTTTTATTCACTTTAAGTGCAAGTAGTATTGTGGGTATAAGGCGTGCAGGGCTTAGGGTTTGGGATTTAGGCTATTCCATTGAATCATTACCAATGAAGGCGTGAAGTATCCAGGTCCATCTTTGGGTATAATCCTAGGTGTTAACAGTTTTTGGGCTCTATAGCCTCTAGTTATTGAGAAGATTGGCCAAAGATTGGAGGGGTGGAGGAGGGTTTTGATATTGAAAGGAGGAGTGAACATGCAAGCTCAAGTTCAAAATGAGTAGGGAAACAAACTAAATGATTCCTAAAAATCAACAACTTAATATATACACCATATCTCCAGAATTACAAAATAAACCCTCATTATACTCATAACATATATATATATATATAATTTAGAGACTTGGAATGGGTAAGTTGCACTAAAGCTTATGAATGGTCAGTTCAATTGAGCAAGATGAAGATCAAAGCTAATTTCTTTTAAAATATAAACTACTAAACTTCTAATTATAAAAAAAATAAAAATCAAAAATCAATTTTAACAATAATAGGGGAAATTTTAGATCTGGGGAGTGATTTCAATCATGATTATTTCAGTTCAATCAAGCAATTTGATGAGAATTGAATAAAGATGTGATTCAATTGAAGTACAAGTGATGTTCAAGAAGTTACTTGATTGCCGAGAAAATCAAGAATATGAAGAGAGCCGGCGTGAGTGCCGAGAGCGATCATTCGCTCGGCGACGGCGATACACGAGGCAGCGTCGCTAGAGAGAAGCGAGGGCACACTTCCCCCCATTCGCTGGTACTTGAGCCTCGGCTCATCCTCTTCTTCCTCGTCCAATTCTTCTTCTACATCTTCTTCGTCTTCTGAATCTTCCTCCTCTTCTCGCTCATCGTCGCCGTCGATTCCGTTCTCTGAGGGCTTCGTAGACATTGTTAAGCCCTGTCTATGGTGGAGATAGAAAGTAAAAATGAGTAGAATTATTGAGTGAGAGAGAGAGAGGGGTTTGGTTGGGTTTGGTTCGGTTCGGTTCGTGTTTTTGGGGGGCTTGGGGATTTTGCAGGTGTGGATTAGCGATGATACGGTGCTATTTGGTGTAGCTGTTAAAATAGGTTATAGCTTATAATTTAACAGATTATAGATTATGACTTTAATCAGAAGTTGTTAGTCTGTTTGGTATAGCTGTTGAATTATTGATTTAAGTTGCTGAGTAGTGTTTGTTAAATAAGCTGTGAAGTAGCTTTTTCAATTAATTTTTATTTTTTATTATTCACTATTTATCTACATTTTTCATAAAAAGTAATAATAATATTTTATAGTCCATTTGGGTCTTTTTCTATTTTTAAAAAAATAAAAAATAAAAAAATCTAAGAGTATAACCGTGAATTAACATGTCCACAGCAGAAGCTGATAATCAGAAGCAGGGGGTGAGCAGCTTCTCAGAATCAGCTTTTTTGACTTAAAATAAACTGTTAGAATCAGAAGCTGTTTGAAATAAGTTTAACCAAACAATCCAAAATAACCTTTTAAAAGCCAGAAGTCATAAACTGGCTCAAAAAAACTGCACCAAACACCCCATGGTAGTGAGCTTTTTGGTGCCGGTTAAACAGTTGTTCATTTATTTATTTGCAATACGACAAAACAGCAGTGACAAGATGGGGATTGGCACTAGTCCTTCCCATTTTTGCATTTCACCCTTCACATACTTTAGTAGTTGTTTGGAATGTCTTCCATAAATTGTTTTTTTTTTTTTTTTTGTCTTTTTAGATTAAAAAATTAAGAAAAAAAAATAAAGATATTTGAATTAATTTTTTAATTTTTTATGAAAAAATATGTATTAAAAAATTATATAAATAAGTGTGTAGGAGAAGATAAGGTAGGAGGTCGTACGAACGGGCAGTGGAGTCGTCGGTTGAGTAAATGAGAAAATATTATCTCCTTCTCGGGCTTTAATTGGATAGTGTTGCTTGGCCCATGAGGACCCACCACGGGTTCCGTTTTTTCTAACCGAAACCGTTCAATATGTATAACTCGTCGAGTACTATATACTTATAAAAAATTACGTTGATTGGATATCGATAGCTATCTGATCGTGTAATTTTTTTTTATTAACTGTTAACTATAACACCATCTATTTTTATACAAAACTAATTTGATCATATAATTAGCGATATCTGATAGACTTGATTTTTTAAAAGCACATAGTATTAGACGAGTTCTACGTATCGAACAGTTCAAATTATCAAAACGGGACCCATGGTGGACCCCACCGTCCCAACTTTATCATCCAATTTAGTGAATATACACATGAAAAAAAAAAATTTGTTTCTTGACTAGTTCGTCACGTCAGTACCTAGATTTTATCAAAATGTTGATTTGTATTAATATTTGTATATTATTTTTTTTTTTTTGGTAAATAGTGATAACTTTTTTACTTTTTTGATAACTTTTTTTAAGGTTGTCAAACCAGCCCTTAATATTAAAAGAAATGTTTGACCCTTTTTTTTTTTGGAGATTCTATGACTTCTAATTTGATTTTGGTGTTTGATGTTTGTGTGGGGTTTACTCATGTATATGTAGATTTCATATTATGAGTGATTGGAATGAGAGTTGGGGTTATGAGAGTCATATATGTGTGAGGGTCTCTATCATAATTGTAATATTAATATGAAAGAATTGGAGAGATTTATTTTGTTACGATAATTTAAATTATTTATTTTGTTACGATAATTTAAATTATTTATTTTATAAGACTCGTAATATATATTATTTATAAAATAAAATTTTAATTGATTTAACTGTAATATTTAAAAAAAATGATATATTTTTAAATATATATTTGTTATTTATTTTTTTAAAGATAAATGCAATGAAATAAAAAGATTTACCATGCTTGTTTTTGCTTTTCTAAAAATACTTTTCAGAAAATTCTATTTTCTTATTTTTCATATTTTTTTATTTTTAGTGAATTTTTAATATTTTAAAAAAATTTAAACACACCTAATCTAAATACACATAAAAAGTATAATTGTTGTGAAAAAATCTTTTAAAAATTTACTAAATACCAAAAATTAAAAAAAATGAGAATTCAGTATATTTTTCATATTTTTATGTATTTATTAATTTTTTAAAATATTTTTTTACAATTTTTTTATTTTTTTAGATACATTTAAGTAAGGTGTATCTAAAAAAAAATGTTTAAAATTTTTAAAATATTCATTAAAAAAAACACAAAAAAAAAAAAACTCAATTTTAAAAAAACCTAATACAAAAAACTCAAACCAAACACACGCATTACTATTATCGGATTAAAATTAATTTTTTACACAAATACATTGATAGTATTACAAAATGAATGATTCGAATTATCAAAATAGGACCCGTGATGGTCCTTATGAACTCCTCAAATTTTCTCATATTGAAATGTAAATATGAGAGAAACTCAGTTCTTTCATTTTATCTTTTTGCACTTTTTATTTGTTACAATAAAGTTTTGTTTGGAAAGTTAAATTTTTAGTTACAAAAATCAAAAAATTATTATAAAAGGGAATTTACTATCTTTATTATTTTGCATATCTTTTTATAAAAATATCAAAAATACTAAAAAATTCAATTTATGAACCAATCCTAAATCTCTTAAATTTATGTAAGGATAAGTGAGCCAAATACTTATAATGACTTGATCGATTCAAATCTCTTAGGCCTTGCTTGGGAATAAGTTATGTTAGTCAAAAAGTCAGCTTATTCTCTTTACTTTTTTATATATCTTTTAGTAAAAAGTAATAGTGCTATTATTAGCACTTCATCAATTATTTTGGACATCTGTTTTTTAGTTTTTTTTTTTTATTACAATAATAACCTTAAATGAAATTATTACAAAAGATATCATTAACTTTGAGATACCACATCTCACAATTAAACTCACACACTCACTACATCGTGATTAGAGTTTATGAGAGCACTCACTTCCATCACCACTCATCCATTTTTTTTTTTATACCAAATCACACCTTCAAAATCTATCCATCTTTAAAACCTTAAAAATATTTTGGCGACAATATTCTAGTGACAACGGTGGCTACCATTTAATTACATACACTTCTCGGGCAATAACAATGAGTATTTTTTTTTTTTTTTCCAGAAATTACAACTCCATGAGATGAGATAAATACAATAATAAAAACTCAAAAAAAGTTCATAACTTTGATGGTGTTCTTAGCTCGAATGAGATTGGCCTTACAAGGTAAGTTTCTTGAAAAAAAAAGTTACAAAAATAATAAAATATGTTCTTCATTTTTTTGAAATTGAACTCCCGATCATATGACTGAAATTCATGAACACATGCCCAAACATTGTTTATTTGTTCGGGAATAGGTAACCAAATATTTCTTATTTGTTCGAGAATAGATAATTAAAGCAGTAGTAGAACGAGGCAAACAAAATAAGTCGAACCATCCTTCAGAAGTCGACTAGCCGATTGACCAGAGGGTCAACCAGTTGTTGAAATCCTGCCCAGTTTTGATCACACAGAGAGTATACAAATACAGTGAGGCCATGGATGAATGACAAAAAACCAACCGGATAAGCATAAAAATGGATTGTGTTGTGTGTGTGAACAGAGGTAATAGGAAAAAAAAATCAAACAAATTGACAAACTTTGTAATGAAGTAGAAAAAATTTTCAATCACCATAATTTTTTTTTACTGATTTTGAGAGGTTCTACTATCATGGGTTTTGTTAAGGTTTTCGAATAGAGGCTTTTTGATGTGTGGGTGGTGTGGGTGTGTGCATTTGAATGTGTGAAATATTTTTATAACAGTAATTTTGGTATTATTTGGGTAGAGAAAATAGATTTTAAGAATTTTGCAATTTATAAGTGGGAGTCCAAATAAATGGGGGTCTAAAATAATTAATCGAGTGCTAATAGCCACACTTAAAAGTAAAAAATAAACTAAAAGAGCCAATTTACAAACGAACCCTTAGACTTTTTTATGGTTTTTTTTTGGAAAGTTGACTATTTGACTTTCTGATTATTTTAGCCTAACTAAAATAGTTGTGTTTGAGAAATTGGTTGATTTTTTTTATTTTTGTTTTTTTATTTTTGTAGTTGATTTAATAATTGTGATTGTGGGAGAAAAAATAAAATGATTATAAATTTAATATAAATTTTATCTTATTAATTATTTTAATCTATTTTATCTTTTAATAGATTATTTTAACCCAACGCTCTTCTTAAACACCCTTATAGGTTGGTGAAGTGAGCAAAAACCTATATCACTATTTTTGTTACTATTTTGATTTGATTTATTTAGGCTATGTTTGGTACAAGTTTTTTTTTTTTTTTTGGCTATTTAAATCACAAAAAGATAAAATAGATTAAAAAGTTAATAAAATAAAATGTCACATATAAATTATAATCATTTTTTGTTTTCTCTCATAAAAGTTAAAAAAATAAAAAAATTCATATCAAACGAGACTTTTTAGTCCTAAGTTAAAATAATCAAAAATAAATAAATAAATAAAAAACTAACCCACATTATAACGAAGGCTTGGTGAGATGATGAGGGGTTCAAATACAGGGGCGGATGGGAAAATCCTGCCTCATTGCTGGGAAGGGGAGGGAAACACTAAAATTGATATAAAAAAAATTCGTCCGGTTTGCCATCCTATTTCGAGGTGATTTTCTGGGGGGGCCATTTTGAGGTGGTGCTTGAACCGCCATTTTCGGCTGGCAAAGAGTGGCCTATGCCCAGACCATATTGGGCCGAAAAGCAAAGGCCTCAAGTTGTACTCAAAGGCTGAAAAGGCTAAAGGTCAAAAGTTTAGCATGTGATCCCATTGGGCTAAACTCATCTAAAATTGGGTGATGAATTGGATATTAAGATGAACAGAACATCAGGACTTAAAAAGTACGTTTATTTTTCTCTCTAGGTATTTGCAGTGCGATTCGATTGATTTTAAAGTAAAATTACAAATTGAATAACAAATTGGTGGTCTGACAAATCATGATTTTGATAGTTTTGTGCAGATTGACAGATTGAAAAATATTATAACCGATTATTAAATATTTATATAATATATAATACTAATTTGCACAATATTTTTCATATATACTACACAAACTATTTTTACATAATATATTTCATATATATAATTACTAATTTGTAATAAATTTCACATCTTAACAATTATTTTTATTTTAATATTTCATTAGAAGTTAAAATATATATATATATATATGTATGTATTAATTATTGCGGAGCAGAACGGTTTCGAAGGCAGATTATAAATTTTAAAGTTTAATATGCGATTAGCGAATAGAATGGTGTGGATTGATGTAGATTAGTGCGATTTTAGCGGATTGAGCAGTATTTTACACAACTTTACTTTTGTCTACCATCGAAAAAAAAGAAAGAAAGAACAAAGTTGTTTTTAGTTTATTTATAATAATAATAAGGGAAAATTACTTCCCATACTACAAAATTATTACCAATTCATGAAAAATCTTATAACTTTAATTACTAATATATATAAACTTTATAATTTTTTTGTACTATTTTTTTTTTAAATATACTCTGATTTGAATTTTTCCCTAATAATAATTTGTTGGGGGGGTTTTTTGACAAATGCTTTCTAACAGAATTTATTCAATTTTTTATATTTAGTGATTTATTATTATTATTTTGTCAAAACTTTTACTTTTATAACTTATTGAAGACAAAAAAAATAAAAAATAGAAAATAAATTTTGTGGTGTATTACACATTTTTTTGTTTTTTTTTTTTATTGAAGGAATGTTTTTGAAATTTAGTCCATTGTTTTTTCTTTATAATTTTAGGGCTTTCTAGTCTAGAACTTAAAAAGGTGAAAAACTTAACAAAATTCACTAAAAATAAAGAATTTGAGCTCCGCTCAAGAGGTTTCACATCTTGTTTCCAAGGAAGAGGTTCAAGTTTATAGAGAAACATCGAATGCTTATTGCCTATTGGTAAGTAATCTAACTAACTAATTCGCTAACATTCTACCTCTAAAGAAGAAGAAAAAAAAAATGATGACTTGGTGCATGAGTGTAAGGAGTAAGGAGATAATTCAATTCTGAATCTATGGCCTTGTTTGAGAAGTTGACTATTTTAATTAGTTATTTGGCTTTTTAATTATTTTATCCTAGTTAAAAAAGTTGTATTTGGAAAGTTGATTGACTTTTTTTTGTAATTGATTTGATAGTTGTAAGAGAAAAAATGAAATGATTATGGGTTTGATATAATATTTTGTCTTATTAACTATTTTAACCTAAGTTATCTTTTAATAGGTTATTTTGGCCTAACTGTCTTCCTAAATACCCCCTATATTTGCTTTACTGTAGAATTGTCTTCAGCATAAAAAATAAATAAAAATTTAAAAAAGGGTGAAATTTTGAGAATGAGTTTGAAGGAGAACGAAAAGAAAGACAAGAAAAAGGAAATTGCAAAGGACGAAGTACATTGCAGTTATTAATGTATATATTGCTGAGTATTTATATATCTAGGTTAAACTTTAAATCCTCTCAAAAATAATTCTTCATGCAACTTTTATACCTACCAATCACAGAATTTTCTTTGGATTTGATTACCCAAAATTTCAAATGTTACAACAAAAATGAAATGAGTACCAAAACATAAAATGTTGTTGTCTAGTAAGATGTGATTGAAGGATTTGTGGTGTAGAAAAAAGATGTAAGTTGCATTGTATACGTCTTCTTGAAATTCATGTCTTATCTTCTACGTCCAAAATGGTATCCTATGCACTGAGTATGTGTACAGACAAGTTAGAGATATATGGACATGACAGGCGAAGAGAGAGAAAGATATGCCCATTGTGGAGTTATTTACCAAACTCTTATACATCTTTCAAGAAATATTTTGAAATGCTAGTAGTTATTTTGAATTCATGACGTCTTGTTTTAAAAATTAGACTTTAAAGTTATGTTTTAAAAAAAATTTTTGTTTGTTTTGTCTGCTTGTTTGTTTTGATTTCCATTTCCGATGTACTCAAAAGAAAAAAAGGAAAACTACTTAATTCATCAGGAATTACATTTTCAAATTTAGCAGGAATAGTCACCTTACCCTTGATTATTTTAAGGTTATGTTTGAATGAGATGAATTTTAAGGGGAAATGAGAATTTTATTACGATTAATAAGATTACTAATAACAAATTTTTTGTGTCAATAGTATTCAAGTGTTTGTTTTCGTTAGGATTTTCAATGGGGAAATAATAAGATTGAAAATATTTTGGGTCAATTTTTTTTCTACTCTTAAATTGTTAACATTTCTTCAAGAATATGAGATTTTCACGAGAAAGTGGGTAAATTAAATTCCTACTTAGTTTGAGAATGTGATTTCTACTGAAATAGATAATAATAAGTAACTTTCTCATTCCAATCTATTTCTAATGTTGGAATCATATTTTTATTCTCCCTCAAGATTACTATTCAAACATAGCTAAGAGTAAAAAAAACTGTTGGGCTCACCATTTTGAATTTTTTCTTAGATAATCCTATTCCTAATAATATGATTCCTGATAATATGATTCTTGTTTTCCTTCTTTTAATTTTTGCCATCTAAACACAACTTAAATCTCAATTGAGATTCATTAAACTCTTGAAATGTTTTAAAACAAGCCTTGAAACTTGAAGTCAGGCTTTCAAATTATATTCTATATTTTTTTATATAAAAACTAAAACTAATTTGATAAAAAAAAATAAACACATCATTTTTATATGATTTTCACTTTTCTAAAACAAAAATAAACTTTGAAAATATTTTTTTGATTATTAAAAGTCAACCAAACAATCTGAATTTAAGAAATAAATTCAAGATTACTTAAATTTGGAAAATATGTGATAAAACTGAGTGTGTTTGGTAAGAAAATTCAACCACTGTGCATGTGAGGTGTGCAGTGCAGGACGTAAGCTAAGAATATGGCTAAAACCACTGTCTGTGAGATAGAAGAAAATTTTTCAAGAATTAGGTTTGCTTTGAAACATATATATATGATGATCTTCAACACTCCTCTAACTAACTCTACATTTACATACAGCAGCTAGTATAACTGCCCAAAATCATAGAGAATCCTAAGTTGCCGACAATAGTAAAAAGGGTTTAATCAATTTTATATATTAATTTTGTTGGTACAACTTTAACTGCTTTGCGTTAGGTGTGTTAGCTTGAGATTAATGGTGGTCTAATAAGATTAATTGTGACATAATTTAAAGCCCTCCAATTCTTTCATATAATGGATCGGGTAATTGGCCTAGTGATCTATGTAACTATCTCTTGTGACAATGAGAAAATCAGAGACTTAGAATTTGACTCGATAGAGTGACTGCGACCTTTTTTTTACAATCTAACTTGCCAACGCCTTAACATCATATGGTCAAAAAAAAAAAGACAACTCTTCGTACAAGTAATTGAAGCTCAATGGACTTGACCCATTTTGATCATATATAAGAAAGGATAAATTTACAAGCTATATGTTGTTTCCTGCAATTTAAATAGGTTATTTATGGACTTGTTTAGTGTAACTTATAGTAGTAAGACCTAGTTTGGGGACATAATATGTTAGTATTTTTTTGACTTTTTATAAAAAGATGTATAGAAAAGTAGAGAGAGTGATGTGACAACTTATAATGATTTTTTGACTTTCTAGCTAAAATATATAGTTAACAAATAAGGCCTAAGTTTGGGAATACATAATTTTAATTTAAAAGTCAAAAAGTCACTTAAAAAAAGTAAAAAATCAACAAACTATACAAAAAAGTCAAAAATACCTTTTTTTTCCCTCTACTTTTTGCATATTTTTTTTTTCGTACAAAGCTAAAAAATAATCTAAAATATACTATTTTAACCAAAACACTAAAAAATTACTAAAAATGTTGTTCCCAAACGAGGCCTATTATATGTTGAAGTTGTAAATGAAAAAGTATACATCAACAACACTCCTATCCTAATTTTTGAATAATCAATTTTTAAAAATTATTTATGCCTAATAATTGTTGCAAGGAGAGCGACATCAAACAATCTGATACTCTCAAAATAATTTAAAAAAGAAGTTATAAATATCTCATAGAAACTAAGATGAATTGATTATTCTTATAGATAATGAATAAATTTTCAATTCTGCTTTAAAATTATTCACTTTTAATTTAAAATAAATTGCATCAAACATTGCTTTGGGATCAAGTTGGATCTTGGATCAAAGTCAAAATGAATCATGTTCTTTTCTTGCAAATTCAGTAGGTGAGGGTATCAGTCAGATGCCTTAAAATGACAGCTTTGTCATTGTATCTCCAAAATAAAATAGAGAGAAAAAAAAAATGAATGAAGTCATGAAACATACTGTACAATGTACAAGAGTACAAGAGAAGAAAGAGAGCTCACCAAAAGACAGTTTCAAAACATAAGAAAAATAAGCAAACAAATTTGTCAAAACACACTCTCTCTCTCTCTCTCTCTCTCTCTCTCATGCACATTTTGCACCTCCAATCTCCATTTTTCTTTCTTCAATTTACCTAGTTGCAGACTCTTCCATGTCTAAAGATCATGTACTACTCCACCAAAGTTTACCACAAGAAATCAGACAAGAAGATTGTGAAGAACAAAATCAGTTAGCGATCGACTATGAGGAGTGTCGAACACCAACCTCTCAAGATCACAAGATTCCCGCCATCCAAACATGTCCACCGGCACCAAGAAAACAAGGACGTGTTTTCTCACGCAAAAGAAAATTTCCCGAGTCGCAGTTCTGCGAAGCTACGTGGCGTGAGGAGATAGATTCATTCTTTCGATCGAGCTTTGAGTTGTCTGGTGTTGCTAAGAAGAGACACCTCAATGATCAGTGAAACCCTTCTTACTATTCTCGTTATGTATAGTTGAGATATTATTATATATATGTGTAACTAGAACTGCTTCATTGTAGTTTGGGAATTTTCTCATTTTAATTGTTTGGGATGTCTTAACTTTTAGCACAACATTCTCTGCCTTCAATTTTTTGTATTTTCTTTATAGTACTTTTTCCCCCCCTAGAGTTATTACCTATGGATAATTGAAGACAAGAAGGAAAAAAAAAAAAATTCTTCTGATGTGTTCGCTTGACGACTATCAAACTACCTTTTTATTTATTTATTTATTGTTAATTTTTCATAGTCAGGGCCATCATATCAAACTCGTCATTTTTTTTTTTTTTTGTTAGTTTTTCTGGAGTAGCCCAATGTTTTTGATCCCTAGTTGCTGTGGGAGACGAAGAATGAGATATAATTAATTTCTTCATTTAAGTGGTTCTCGCTTCTTCTTATTCTGTTTTTAATTTTTTCCTTTGATGTTTGTCACTATTTATACTTCAAAATTATCAAATTCGCTCATCGTTATATTAAATCTAACATATGTGACATTAACCTTTCCCCCTTTATCTTGAACGAGGATTGTAACTTCTTGATCCACAAGATCCCAATTCGATATTATTTGTTTATTTCTTTATGATGCCTGAATTTTTTCTTTTTGAATTTATTGAATTTAAGAGGTTATTTCAAATTGGAGAAATCTCAATTCATCTCAAAAAATTGAAATATTTAAATCATGCCAATTTTTTAAAAATAGCCACTCAATTTTTTAGCCACTTTCTCTCTTTGTATTTGTTGGGTTAGAAAATGAACCATTTCGCCCATATGTTTATTATTGACGGATTGATCCTCTCTATTTTAAAATTGTATGAAAGATCTCATTCTATTATTTAAGGATATGTAATTACTTTCTTTAAATTTAAAATAATAATAAATTTTAATAATTCTTTCATAACTCTTAGATGATATAATATTGGAGATCATCCATTACAATCATGTAATGACATGGCACACCCTAGTTTTATTTAAAATGTATTATTAGGTTTATTACAAATATGAATCCTATAAAGCACCTTAATCACTAGAGAACCACGCATTAACTTTTTAGAACTCCGCAACACTAATGCACCAGATCCCATCACTAGAGAATAACTTAGTAGCTTTATTTTGGGAGCAATCATAATAGCACTGTAGACGTCCCCGAACGCATTCCGGGAAAAGGAGTGCGAGTCCCTCCCCCGTTTTGGTTCGATATTGGGTCACTACAGTTCGAAGGACTCTAATGTCACGGTTCTAAATCTCGAACCAAAGAGTCCAAATCCGGCAAATCGTTTTGAAAACAGATTTTTTGAAAGAAGTGCCAAACATGGACTGCTTTGCCAGATACAGAGTCGCCACCTAAATATTTTATTTTTGGGAAATTTAGGAAACCCTGACTCGGTGCCAAAGGCCACGTGTCCGTCATCACCAAAGTTGCCTCGGCTCGGGAACTTGGGTACGATTGGGGAAGGTCACTTCGTGAGCACCCCCGCTCGCCCGGTCAAAGACCGGCCTCTACTAACCATGATATCTTATTTTGAAAACATTGTATGTTCTTATTTCGGTTATTAGCCTAGGTTACTATGTGATGCGCACAGCATACAAGTATAGACTGAGTCGCCTGAATTGGAACAAAACATTTCATGTTTGTTTGTTTGAAAAAAGGTTTGATGGTGCTACCCGCAGGTAGGCTAAGACGTGGATTTGCCACCCTCAGGTGGGCTTAGAAAATATGATTTTGCCACTATCTAGTGGGCTTAAAACAAACGGTCAATGCATTGTTCCAATCCAAATAACTCAACCTCCACCCACAGGCATTCAAGGCAGTTTATATCACATAAGCAAATAGCCTCATGGCAAGCATGCTATTCATGGCAGTCACTCACACGCATGCAAGGATGCTAAAGCATAAAACTCACCGAGTACTCCAAGCTAAAACAGAAACTCATTAGAAATCATGCATGATCCTAAATATGCTGAAATGCCTAATGCAACACATGCAAAATGCAGCTATAGCGGGCTCGGCTATTCTAAACATGGCATATGAAATGCTACAACTAACACGTATTCAATTTGGAATTGAAATACAAATGCAGTTTGTATGATGCGCCGAGTCCGGTGCGTGCAAAACAGATGAATGATGCAAACATGCTGTCATACTGTATGCTAATTGAAATATGCCCTATATCTAACCATCATAAGCGGGTAAATAAAAGGGAGAAAGACGTGGGGTTGGAAGACATACATCACACTCACCCACACTTATTACAATTATGCCCTCGCGCAGAGGGTCCAAATAAATATACAGTCCGAATGAAAGAATAACACAGTCCAAAATATTACAGTCCCAAATAATATACAAATTTCTAATTAATTAACAGATTTAACTAAGAAAAACTGTAAACTGGCATGCAAGCCAGGGACTGCTTTGCTTCTGATGAATGTTGCATGTCGGAGCTGCCTTGCGCGGAAATCCACTGGGATGCCCCAATTAGCCTCTGTTTGCAATGTTTATCGAAATGCGTGCCAGACTCCGAAAAGTTGCTGATTCTTCATTTTGCTGCAACAGAGAGCAGGAAAGGGGCATAGCAATGTATTTTACAAATATATGCATGCCTCGATCCTCGTGCCACCAATCACGCATCTCGATGCATGATGGCCGAGGAGTCGGATTGTACAACTCAATGTAGGATGAATGCGTATGAATGCTACAATAAAACCTAACTCCATCACGGATAATCCGGAGTGTCGGTGACTTGGGAATTGAGATCCGTTCCGTCACTCGGAGTACGAAACGCGCCTCGTTTCCCGTGCCCGGGCTAACCCCTATCCCGAACACGATGCAATATGCATGATATGCATGAAATGCAGCTAATATGCAATCTTAACATACACAATGCTATGAAAATGAAAGGCCTCGAAATGCGTGCACACGTGCACGCAAACCGAGAAAATGATCCTAAGGCATGAAATGGCATATGCAATGCAAATTGGACTTACACTAACACGAGTGGACCTCAGCCACACTCACATAAGAAGCCGTCGGATAAAAATGAAGTGCCTCGAAATGCGTGCACGCGGGCACGCAAACTGAGGCAATGACATAAAGGCATGAAATGGCCTAAAATATGATATAAAATGAGACTAAAATGAGATGTCTCAAAATGCGTGCCCACGGGCACGTAAACCGAGGAAATGGCATACGGAATGCAATGATGCTAAAATGACATACAGAATGCAAAATGGACTTACACTAACATGGGAGAGCCTCAGCCGCACTCACATAAGAGGCTGTGAGATGAAAATGAGATGCCTCGAAATGCGTGCACACGGGCACGCAAACCGAGGCAATGGCATACACGATGCAATGAGACTAAAATGACATACAGAATGCAAAATGGGCTTACACTAACATGGGAGAGCCTCAGCCGCACCCACATAGGATGCCGTCGGATAAAAGTGAAGTGCCTCGAAATACGTGCACACGGGCACGCAAACCGAGGCAATAGCCCTAAGGCATGAAATGGCACGCGAATGCAATGATGGGCTTATACCAACATGAGAGGGCCTCAGCCAGACTCACATAGGATGCCGTCGGATAAAAAAAGATGTCTCGAAATGCGTGCACGCGGGCACGCAAACCGAGAAATGGCCCGAAGGCATGGAATGACATACGAAATGAAACATGGCATATGGAATACGGAACACGTAAATTTCAGCAGCCAAAATGATGCAAAACAGCCCCCGAATTATAGCAAAATTACACCCGATGCCCGAAATAGGCCCCGAAATGCAATGGAATGGCTTACAGCTATGTCAAACATGCACAATATGGACATGAAGTGTAAATACAGATTCTAGGCAGTCCCTAAACTAGCATTTTTTTAGTACAAATCATGGCCAAACAACAATCATAGATGGGGAAAAAATAGCATGCAAAAATGGGGGAAAAAGGGGAAATAATGAAGTAAGTGGTATATTCAATGCTCAAACTGAAAAATATAGTTCTACAACACTGAAGGGGGACCAAAAATATGAACATTTACAGCTTATGACAAACCCCAAAACAGTATGTAGATATGCTCAACATAGCATGCGAAATATGAGCCAAAAGAGGGCTATAAAGAGAGGTATACCAAGAATTCATCAAACAGCCTAAGACCCTTAATGAAACATGTCCAGGGGGTCAAAATATGACCCATTTCAGTTCTGAGGATGGCCCAAAAACAGAAGTAAAATAGGCTAACAAAGCATACAAGAATGGGGGCCAAAGAGGGATATAAAGACAAGCACAACATGGAGACCCCCAACAAGGTTGATCCCTTCTACAATGTTGTAGAGAGATCCAAAATAAGCCTACTCACAGTTCATGATATGCTCCAAAACAGATCACATGTAGGTCAAACAAATCATGTAAATTTACGGTAAATGTGAGAGATTATGAAGCAAGTGTATGATAGAAAGGCCAGACAGGGTTGAGCCCTTCTTCAATGTTAAAGAGGGGCTCAAAATAGGCCCACTAACAGTTTACATCAGGCTCAGAAATAGATCACACATGAACTAAAAAAAGCATGCAAGATATTGACATACAAGATGATATTGAAGCAAGTGCATCATAGAGGGCTCAAACAGGGTTGAGCCCTTAAACAAACATGTAGAATAGCTCAAAAGAAGGCCCCTTTCAGTTAGGGCCGGAGTCTAAAACAGTGAGAAAGTAGGGTAGAGAAATGGTGCAAAAAAAGGTGCCAAAAGAGGGTGATTGATACTTACCCTTGAAGATTACACTCTTGTTGCTTCTTGGCTCAAGTTTGCTGCTCCTAAGCCTCTGAAAAACCCTTCCTTGCAGCTGGAATGGAGTGGTGGTAGTAGAGCTTGAAGATGATGAAGAAATGGCACCAAACTTAGGAAAAATGAAAGAGATAGAGATGGAGATGTGTATGTATGCTTGAGGAAAATTTTTCAACCCTTGTCTAAGAGTTGGGAGGTTCCTTATATGGACAAAAAAGAGGGGTGTAAAGGTGGAGGGAAATGCACCTAAGTGTTCCCCTCCAAAATATCCCCCGGATACAGATCTTTTCTGGGGGAAACAGCTATACAGCTGTGCAGCACAGGTCCCAAGGAGCATGGCCGGCTAGGCACCTTTACTGGAGGTGGCCGGCCGGCTACCCCCCATGGCTGGCCGGCCAGGGGCAAAAATGGAAGTTTGGAATTGCTGGCCGAGCTCTACATATTGGTGTCCTCCCATGTATGTACAACAAAGCCTTGTGGTTGGAATCTGGCAACTCTGAACCAAGAGAGACAACAAGCCATTTAAAAGAGGGGTTCAAAAGGGTCAAATGCAATTACTGGCCGGCCATGTGTTTTTAGGGTCCTCTCAGGTCTCCTCAACACAAATATGTGGTTTTGGCTCGAAGAAAATGGCCCTAGGGTGTTCAACATTAGCCCGGAAGTGAGAAAAACGGGCGCCGGGGGGCGCCGGGGGAGCATAACTGGTTGTTTGAGACAATTACTGTCCTCCCACCCTCCAGTGACCTTCCTGGTGATAAAACAGAGGTACCTGCCAAAAATGAACAAAAACCGATGCAAAACGAATGCTCGGGGGCCAAAACACGCAGTTCGGGATCCCGAAAACCGGCTGTTAAGCACCGAAAGTGGTGTTTGACTACGAAGTGGGTATCTGAGACCCCAGTGTCCCTTGAAAGGGAGTAAATGAGATGCATGCCAAAAACCGGAGGAATCGGAGATGGTCGGGTGGTCCCGAACCGAGGCACACGGCCTGACGACTCCGAAAACCGGGATCCAGGCTCCGAAACGGGCAAAATGGCCTACGACCACGAAATGTAGCCCACGGCCACTGAGAGATAGTCTACGGGACCTCTCCCTCCCCTCAGGAAAGAAAATAGAGAAAACCGAGCCCGATTCGCAAACCGAGGCAAGGCACAGAAGAGAGTTCGGAAGTCCGGAGGCAGGGCGCACGGCCGCGACTCTGAGACTTTTGAACGAGCACAATATGCAACATCACCGAGCGCTCAATCGGCGACGTCTGAGTCTTAAGGTCGGTCAAAAATGGGGTGTCTACAAGCACTAATGCATCGGATCTTATCAGGACTCCACAGTTAAGTGTACCTCTGTGAGAGTAGTATAAGGATGGGTAACCCTCTGGGAAGTTCTCATGTTGTATCCTTTTGTAAGATCTTGTTCTGGATAGATAAGTAGAGGGGTGATTCAGGCCTGATGGCACAGTTTCCTAAATTGTATCAGTTATGTACTACTGAAAATGATATATCATTGAATGGGCAACTCTCAACATATGATAGGTAGAGCAGGTGGGTATTCAAATTCAGAAGACCCTTTCATGCTTGGAGAGAGGAAGAGTTAGATAGACTTCATAATCTGTTAAGTGAAGGGCCAAGGTTAATTATAAATCTGGTTGACACTCCAAGATGGAAATCAGATCAAGCTGGGGTGTTTGTGTAATGTGTAAGAGTTGTGAATTGTCTTTAGGACCCGAAATAGGGCTAGCATCTTTGATTTGGCATAATTTTTCCCCACCCAAAGCTAAGTTTATAACACGGTTGGCTTGGAAAGGCAAGATGAAAACATTGGATTTCCTGTATAAAATTGGAGTGCTAAAAGGTAATGTTGATTTGTCTTGTGTTTTCTGTAAATCTGAACTAGAATTATTATCTTACTTTGGTGCCCCTTAGGGTGTGTCTGTTTGGACGGACTGGATAAAGAGGAATTGTAATCCATCGGACTATTAGTCCTGGGATATATTGTTCTCGGATTATTTAGTTGGACTAGATTTGTATCCTATATTTGTTTAATCATGAGATTAGATGTCTGGATTAGACTATTTTTAGTAAATCCGATATTTATTTGGGATATTATGGAGAAGGATAAATGCTCAAATGACTATTTTATCCTTTTCAATTTTTATTAAGTAATAGCAATATTAAACATAACTTTAATATTTTAATTATTTTTAGTTAGATTAAATAAAAATTTATTTTGTTTTATTTTATGCACAATTAAATATTTTTTTTAAAAAATTAAATAAATTAAATATCAATAAAAATATATGTTATTTTTTAATTAAAATTTTAAATAAATTTATTTTAAATAATAATAATAATAATTAAATAATGAAATAAAATAAAACATCTATTAAAATTTAAATAATGAAATTACATAAAATATAAACAAAATTTTAAAATAAAACATCAATAAAATATCTATAAAAAATTATTTTAAAAAATTAAATAAATACAACAAAAATAAAAATTAAATAAAATTATTTTATTTTTAAATTGAAATATTTAAATTTTATTGAATTTTACTAAATATAATACATAATTAAAGACCAGAGGGCAAAAATGTAATTTTAGTAGATAATCCCATGGAATGAGTTATCCCATGGTTTCTATTCCACCTCCCCCATGGGATAGGATAGTCCCACAAATATGAGACTAATAATCCGGAAAAAACTTTTGAAACAAACAACGGACTATTAGTCCATCCGGACTAATAGTCCAATCCCATACCCAATCCTTCCAAAACAAACACCCCTTTAGAGCATCTCCAACGCTTACTCAAAATTTTCACCAAATCTGAGTCAAAAAGTATCCATTTCAGCAAATTTAATAACAGATGCTCCAACGGTTCACCTTTCATCAAATTTGTCCCGGGACAACCGGGTGGTCGACCGGCCGGTTGACCGGTTTGCCCAAATTTTTTTTTTTTTTTTTTTTTTAATTTTTTGAACTTTTTTTTGAACTTTTTGAACTTTTTTCGGGACGACCGGGTGGTCGACCGGCGGGTCGACCGGCCGGTCAACCGGTTAGGCAAAAAAAAAATTTTTTTTTTTTTTTTTGAATTTTTTGAATTTTTTGCTGAACTGTTTGAACCTTTTACTGGTTGACCGGTTGGTCAACCGGCCGAGCAACCGGTTGGTCGACCGGGTCCTCCTCTCCAACGGTCCGCAACAGTGTTTTGGTGAATTTATTTCTTCCGCGTCGATCTGATGAAAATTTTGGTGAAATCTCATTTTGGTGAACGGTTTGGTGAACGGTTGGAGCCATGAACAGTAACATTTTCATCAAAATTCAAATTTGATATCAGATTTGCTAAAGCGTTGGAGATGGTCTTAGTGTGCAAAGTTTGGTCAAGTATTTTGGATTGGTGGGGATTGTGCTGGGTTTTAGCGGGGTCTGTGCAGTGTTTGTTGCAATAGTGGATGGATTGGAAATTTAGAAAGAAAGAGAGGTAGATTTGGAGAACTAGTGGTTGTGATTTGGTCAGTATGGAGGTATAGGAATGAGTGTATTTTTTTGGTACTTAACCAAACACTTTATTAAATTGAAGATGACAATCTGGTTGAAATCTGTGGATGTTGATTGCATTTACTCTGTCAATGACATTGTGTAGAATTTCCAACAGATGAAAAGGAGTATCTGTTATGTATTGGTCTGAGTTGAAGTTGTAAGCAAAGGTGATCTATTGAGGATAGTTGTCGCCTCTGCTGTTTGTTGTTGGCCTGTTTGGGCAGAGATCCATTTGAGAGTGGCTGCTGCTACTGATGTTTGATGCTGGTTTTTTTGTTACTGTTTACTGGTTTTGGTCTGTTTGGGCAAAGATTTGTGGAGTAGAGAAAATTTTTGTTCTGTGATTTTCTTTTTTTCTATTTCT
Source organism: Camellia granthamiana (assembly GCA_036172215.1). Taxonomy (NCBI): domain Eukaryota; kingdom Viridiplantae; phylum Streptophyta; class Magnoliopsida; order Ericales; family Theaceae; genus Camellia; species Camellia granthamiana. Next base: position 58,091,350 of record CM069914.1, on the reverse strand, counting down.
GTTGTTTTTTGTTTTGTTTAGTTATTATTTGGGTGCGGTTGGTTTTTGTATTTGTAGTTGGTTACTCACCAATTCTTAATGGTGTATTAGCATATGATTTGGCGGTCTTTTTGGTGGTTGGGATTGATTTGTTTCGTTATGATATTTTTTGTACTCATCCCTTTTCTTTATTAATGTAATATTCTCTTAATTCATCAATAAAGTTTCTTCCTCTTTTGTTGATCAAAAAAACTTTTTAGAAAGACAATTATGTACTTTGAATTGACAATTTAAGCCTTGTTTGGCATGCAAGTGTTTTAGTCTAAAAGTCAAAAAGTTATTAAAAAAATCAAAAAGCCTATAACCTATATCAAAAAATCAAAGATTTCATTTTCTCTCTACTTTTTGCATATCTTTTCGTAAAAAATCAAAAAATCATTCCAAACATACTAATTTTTTTTATCTCATATTTTAGCAAAAAAATAAAATTATTAAAATAGCTTGTTCCCAAACGAGGCCCTAACCCTCGTTTGGCGTTTGAAATTTTGAGATTAAAAGGTTAAATAATTCTAAAAAGATAAAATATGTTAAAAAATTAATAAAACAAAACGTCACATCCAAATTATAATCATTTCATCTTTTCTCTCATAAAAGTCAAAAAAATCAAAATTTCTATCACAAATGAGACTTTTTAGCCATAGACTAAAATACCTAAAAAATCAGAAAGTCAAAAAATTAATTCACATCCCAAATGAACCAAAGTTTCAGTTATAAATATATGTGATATCATACCTTAATATTTTTTATTTTTATTTTTTTTTAAACAATTAAACCATAGGACAAAATACAGAAAATCATTCCAATGCCGTTTGTCGCACGTCAGTTCGGGAAGAACAAAATCAACGGCTGCATGATGATCAAAGCTGAAAATTCCAAACCTACGTATGAGCGGAAAATCTAAACTTTCAAGAAATAACTGCCTTAAAGATAAAGGAGAAATTACTTGGAGGTGATAATTATAGAAAATTATTACATATGTATGGAAAAATTTATAATTTTAATTATTAATATTAATAAAATTTACTACCAATTTATAATTACTTTTTAACTTATACACTGATTTGAAATTTCTCCTTAGATATATAATAACATATTATTAGATAGAAAATTACAAGATAAAAAGTGAAAATTTTATTTACCTTTTAGTGGAACATAGCTTTTATTGTAATTTTTTTTTTTACAAAAAAAAAGAAAAAAGGTTACACTTGTAATTATTTTTAATCTTTGGGAGACTTATTTATAAGTTGTTTTTCAGACACTTATGGTAGGTTAAGTTCTGTGTAATTTCTTATAGAATCTCAAGTTCTATTTAGATAGGAATGTATTTCACAAGATTCTACATAAACGTAAAGTGATATGACACTTACATAAACGTAATGTAACGTGACGCCTAAATAAATGTAACGTAACGTGACACCTATATAAATATAACGTAACGTGACGCCTACATAAACGTAACGTGACACCTATATAAACGTAACGTAACGTGTCACGTTACGTTTCGCAAACTTAATGAGTTTTTATTTTTTTAAATTGAATGTGAAAATGTTACTGGTTTATGTTGGTGTCACGTTACGTTTCATATAAATATGATCTATGAAATTGAATGTTGCCATAGATCATAGGCGTCCCGTTACGTTTATGTAAGTGTCACGTTACGTTACGTTTATGTAGATATGATCTATGGTAACATTCAATAGGTGTCACGTTACGTTTATGTAGGTGTCACGTTACGTTACGTTATGTTTATGTAAATATGATCTATGATAACATGCAATTTCCTATATTATAGGTGTCACGTTACGTTTATGTAGGTGTCACATTACGTATAGGTGTCACGTTACGTTTATGTAGGTGTCACTTTACGTTACGTTTATACAGATATGATTTATGGTAATATTCAATTTCCTATATATGGTTTTACTATTATTTATGATATTAACAACTAATATTGAGGGTAAATGTGTCAACAAACTTCCCACAAGACTTATGAAAACATAAATATTTTAGTAAAACTATATATAGTATAAGTCTCCCTAATAGGACTTATAAATAATTTTCTCTTAATCTTTCTATATTGATTTATAATTTTTTTTTTTAAATTTTTTTTTACCCTCAACTTTTTTTCACTTTTAACTGCACCCACGTAGCCGTGTTATTCAAAAGATTATTGACACCTGTCCTCCACGTGTCAACCTCTATAAACCTTAATAATGTGTTTAGTTGAGGGATTGAGAAAGAGAAATAGAAAAAGTAGGTGAAATGTAAAAAAAACATGTCTACATTTCACATAGTTTCATACATCTTTTCCTTTTACCTTTCCAAATCCCTCATCAAATCGCCTAACCAAATACAGCGTAACAGTTACGTATCCTATTTGAAAGCAAATTCTCCACTTTTAAACCGATCCAAAGAAGAGGGAAAACCAGAAAAAGGCAAAGAATTACATTTCAGAGAGAGAGAGATGGGTCCTAAGAAACGTTCAGGGAATGATGTGGGCACTGTGGTGAGATCCACTAGGAAAGTTGTTGTCAAAGAAACTGTTCAAATTTTAGTGTCAGAAACCAAGAGAAAAGCTGAGATTGTAACACCAACCAAACAGTCTGTTGTTGAAGACAAAACCCAAGAGGAAGAACAAGAACAAGATCAAACAGTGCAAGAGCAAGATGAAGATCATGATGAGAGTGAAAAGAAGACAACCCAAGAAGCACAAAAAACCAAGAAGAACAAGAAAGCCCAAGAAGTGGAAAAGAGTGAGAAGAAAAAGAGAGAGGGGGAAGAAAAAGGGGTACTAGTGGTGAAGTGTACAACTATAAGAGGTACATCCTCATATGGGTATATCCTCCAAGGCTATGACTATTATCAACAATTTCATGACAGACATGTTTGAGAGGCTGGCAGAGGAGGCCGCCAGGCTGTCCAAATACACGGACAGGATGACACTGTCGTCGAGGGAGGTGCAGGGGGCGGTGAGGCTAGTTTTGCCTGGAGAGCTTGCAAAACAGGATCCCCTCTTTGCATTTCTTACTTGCAAGGTTATTGGGCCTATTTTTAGACCTAATTTTGATAATTCGAACCGTTTGTATTTTAAGATTTATTCAGTATATCATAACTGTAAAAAATCAAGTTGATCGGATATCAAAAAGCATGTGTTCGGAAAACTCGAACTAAAAACTATTTTTTTAAAGAATTTAATAACAGTTTTCTAAACACATGCTTTCTGATATCCGATCAACTTGATTTTTTACAAGTATGATATACTGAACAAATCTTAAAATATGAACGGTTTGGATTATCAAAATTGGGCCTAAAAGTAGGCCTAATGGAGGGGATCTTGATTCACTAAGGCTGTCACTAACGCTATGTTTGGATGGAGTGATTTGGAGAGAAAAGAAAAGAATTGAGAGATATGTGTTTCTCTTACTTGTTTGGATAACCTAAGTGGAGAGAAATGGAAAGAAATTGAGAGAAATTCATTTCTCTTATAAGCCTCATTTTCAATCTTTCCAAAAGTGGAGAGATTGGGAGAGAAAAGAAACTACTATTTTCATAATACCAATTTTGTTCCTTTAAAAATAAAAGAAATAAAATGATTGAAAATATAAAAAGGTTATTTTAGTAATATAACATAAAATAATTTCTTTTTTTTTTCTCTTATGAAATCTAACCAAACAAGAATAACAGAAATCAAAATCATTTATTTTCTTTTATTTATTCCTTATCCAAACAAAAAAAAGAGAAATCACAATTATTTCTTTTCTTTTCTTTTCTCTTATAACTGAAGTAATCATTTCTTTTCTTTTCTCTCCTAAGTTACCAAACATAGTGTAACTACATATCCAACACTGGAAAAGCGTCCAAGTAAATTTTTTTTTTTTTTTGGATTTAATTAGTAGTTTTTGGTTTCTATTTTTTACTAGGCATGTACTGTGGTTCGTATATTTTGGACCTTTTTTGTAAAGAATGTAAGGAAAATCAGTGAACTTTCACCTCTTTTGAGTAGGGTACGCTAATGTGTATTTTTTTTTTTTAATTTTGTATTGTTTTGTTTTGTTTTCTTTCATATTTCTTGTACAGCAGCATACCATCAGAGTGCCTATATAGAGAAATGGAATATAAAACAGAATTATCCATCTTTTAAGTTGAATTTTTTACTCAACTTTGTTTGAAGTCTAGATCCCCTCAAATTAATTGGAATGTTTAACTTTTAAATAAGATATAATAAACATTCTATTTAGTTATAAGTTTTTGATTGGGTCATAAACACTTTATTAGACCACTTAATCTTTATTTTAAAAAAACACACGACTAAAATGCTCATTTAAATTTTTTTTATTACATATAAATATGAAATAAAAATATAAATTTATAATTGTGTTTATTCTAAAATGTTGAGTTGATTATATGACAAGTACGTTTACCACTTATAAAATAAGTATGTCACGTGGTATTAGAGAAGCATAATTTGGTAACTTATTAGTTACACCGCTGAGAACCATAATAATCTGATATTAAATACCTTTCAGAGGAAAAAATTATAAGAACAATAATTAAAAAAATCAAAACATGTTGACAGACTTCAATATCACCTCAAAAAAACTGATGCGTTTTGCAAACTGTATAGGTGTTGTGTTCATGGTTCCACAGCTTTCAACAATGGGACTCATCATCAGAACAGAAGAGACCTTTCGAGTGATGGAACTGTAACCTTAAGAAACTAGCCAATTCAGACATTCGATATTCACATATATTGTTCTTTCACCGATATACTGTAACAGCTTCGTCGGGGCGCAATCAGATCAATCAACTTATTTGACCTAATTTCAAGAACTGTCTTTTTGAGATGTAGATCCAGCAGTCTGAGAAAGTTCATCGGTATACAGTTGGATTTAACCTGGGATTTGGCCCATATCAATGAAATGGTAACCAATAATTTGAATTTAAAAAAAAAAACAAATTTGAATATTACCTAGGAGAGTCGGAGAATAACTGACGAGGATTCTATATCTTGTTATTCCAACATTTATTCCCCATATTCTTTTCTTTTCTTTTTTTCCTTTTCTGTTTTTGTCGTGTGTTTGTTATTATTGAACAGAATAGGCTCGGATCATCTCAACCACAGGGGCTCGGCACATCGGACAATTCCCTCTTCCTTGGACCAGTTTATCTGCACATTTTGAACACGCGCACATGTGCCCACATCTGTGACACGAAAAGCATGGAAAGAAAAAGTTTTTACAAGATTGAAACTAAAAGACCTATGGTGAAGAATGTCATTTGACATGCGTGTTCTTGTGATCTATATCATGAAACTGTGCAGCAGCGTTGTCCAATTTTACCTGTACAGTAAAGAATCTATGTTGCGATCACAACATATACAGCAAATTCCTTTCCTCACATGATCCCATTTGGATTCATCCTTTGGCAGACACTTATCATCACCCTCCTCTGCAACAGATTAAAAGACGGCTTTCAGTGGTCAATACTTTTGGATCTTGTATTTGTGAAATGTTTTATTGAGGGAAAAAGAAAAGGGAAGGAACCCTTCACAAATCTATCCACAAATTCAAGATACAAACACAACCTAAGGAAATTTAGCCAAGGAAACAAAAACTAACAAACAGGCCAGCAGGAGTTGCACACATCAAGTAAATAAAATTAAATGAAATTAGATACAAAAGGAAAGAGAGAAATTTATGAAAAACAAACAGGCCAGCATTAGCAAAGTAGGAAAGAGGGAAAAGTCATAAATAAATTTAAAAAAAAAACACACAAAAGCCCAATTGTGTCAAGGGTGTAGACAAACCTGTAGAACAAGCTGACCTATTCAGAGCTGCAGAAACCTCTTGTCGTACAGCGCGCTGCAATTCAAGCTGCATATCCATGCAGGCCTCTAGCATCCTCTGCATGTTGTTCATTCGCTGCTGAAGCCTAGCCATGTCAATCCTCAAATCATTAATGATCTCCCACTCCTGCTCCCAATCAACAACAATATTAAGTTCAAATTGTGAACTATAGAAATCAATATACCGAAAAGAGAGATTTCAACATAACAATACTCATTCACATAAAACTTTCACCAAAGATGCAACTTACAAATAGGGTCCATTTATAATATTCATCATTTGGATCACTTGGATCACAATGTAACCATGAAGAAAGATCATCTTCACGTGCTAAAATTTCACCATTACATTTATTTTGCACATTTAAGGTTGATTCAAATGACTTTAAAGAAAGAAAAATCTGTGAGATATTTTACACAACATAAATAGTATGGTAAATTACACTGACCATCCCAGAAGTTTTTGGAAAAAATAATATAAGCCCCACAAGTTTGGCATAGTTACACTCACCTCCCTTTTAATAATGCTCTAAAGCAAACAAAACTAATACATGTAGTATGTAAACAAACACACGGATAATCAATGGCAAAACATAAATTTCAGTGTAAAAGAGATGATAACATTATTTTTTCATAACAAATGACTGATGGAAAAGGCGTTGTGTTATGTGAAATAAACCAATATGGGAGTATGATGTAATAATGCTAAGTTTGTGGGGCTTAGTATATTTTTTCAAACCTCAAGAGAGGTTAGTGTAATTTACCCTAAATAGTAATACTTGATATGGGATGAACAACGCACAATTCCCAAGCGTTGATGCAAGTTATTTTGGGGCCAATTATCACCATGCAACTCCGGGCCCCAAAAAGGATGAGAAGGGATGACTGGAGGTGGAGGGAGAACAAATGGAGTCCTCTCCAAAGCATCTGGCCAATCCTGGTTCTGATTTCCACTCTGCTGCACATCTTGCTCCACAAATGCAGGAGATAGTGGAGAGGGTAACATTCCATCTACTTCCCAATCAACTGAAGCATGAGCTTGCCTTTCCGCATATGATTGTATCAACTGGTTTAAGCTCTCACGGAAATCACTTTGAAGAAGATTAGAGACACTTCTCCTACAACATGAATAAAACCTCCCATAAATTTCCATCATTTTGAAGGATTAAAATGCCCAAGGCCTAAAGTAATCAAATAACAAACCTGCTTAAAAGCTCTCTAATTTCTGTACTGTAAACGTTATCATCATCTGGGAAAGAAAATGTATCAAACCTTCTCACTGGATCAGCTTCCCGGGCGGAAGATCCTTCTAGCAAATTATCCATAGCATCATTCTGCTGACCATTGTCATGCCATTCTTCATGCAATTGTTGCAGGTGTTGGTGTTCATCACCTTCACTTCCTGATGTTTCCTGGTACCAGTGATTAACATCACTTTCCCTCCAGTTTCCATCTGTGCCTTCTGCAGTACCATCTCTCCATCCACTAAATTCAGCATTGTCTAACTGTTGCCAGTCACTGTCCTCAGTATCAGTAATTGATTCCTGCCACTCACCTTGTCCTGGAAAAGTATGTGACCGTTGTATGCCTTCAGTTGTGTTATTCTCATAACCATCAGCATAAATTGATGACCCATGGACATCACATTCCTCACCACTAGGTTCATATCTTTCATGAAATACTTCATGAGCTTCTTGCTGACAACCTTGTTCTTCACTTTCATTTCCTGAAGTTCCTTGTAACTGTTCATTTGTACTATTTCCCTCCCAGTTTCTACCCGCATTTTCCATAACACTATCTCTCCTTCCAATGGACTCAGGATTAAATGATGGTTGTCCCTCTCTTTCCTCATTTTCAAAATCATGCGCCTGCTGCTCTTCTTGAGCATTAGGTTCTTGCCAATTTATATCTTCACTAGCGTCGCTATTCAAGGGAACAGTGCATAATTCATCAATGTCTCTTTCACCATTACAAGGCTCAGATTGTTCCTGGATTGCATCTAGGTCCTCAAATGAACTGTTTGTTTGAGTTTGTTCATTTCTATAATCATTTATGTCATTGTAAGACGTGGTATCAGACTGGGCAGTGATAGCTGGTCCTGGGATAAAATTGTCCAATCTGGAAAGGAATCCTTCCCTGTTTGAACAAAATGGTTCCAATTTAGTGGATAAATAAACAAACAAATCTTTGCTTTTATGAATTAAAACTAACTATGAACAAGTACAGACCTATGTTACCAGAAAACGCTAATACCCTAGCGATTTACGTATTGGTACATACGTTTCGAACCATGGTACACTTTCGTTCCAAAATAATAAATTTAGTGATCCGATGCAATCCGCAAATTCTTTCCAATATATTTCTTTAAATGTTACCTTAGGAGAAAAAAAAATCAAATATATAAACTAAAATTTAAGGTGAGTTAAATTTTGACGAGATAAAAAATAAAAAATGGGTCATAATTTTCATACAAATAATTTGCTACATGAAAAAAAATAATAATAAAAAAAAATGAAAAAAAAAATAAAAAAATTAGATATCTAATAGTTAAAAGAAAATTACTCTAGAAGTATCTTAAATTCTTAAGTGTAATATATACAAGTCTACTTCTATCATACCACATTTTAGAGCATGTAGCGTACCACGTTTCCGTTTTCGTTCCCATTTCATGTACCAGAATGATCCATATTCTAGGTAACATAGGTACAGATCTCCTTCAGTAATATGCCAAAATCAGAACATATGGTCTAATCCAAGAACTCAATAAGATATTTCCAATACTAGAGAAAAACAAAAACCATAATGACCTAATAGGTATAACCAAGGAGAATGAGTACAAAGACTTTAATAATGCTCCAACAGTCCATGAAGAATGTAAAGAAAGTCAAATATCTAAAGATGTACAACGTAATACTAAATTGCTAAATTGATTGACTAGTGCATAAAATAAAAAGCTTCCATGTTTGTAAACCATTGCTCATAAAATGAAGTCAACTTAAAGTGACACATCACATTGCATACCATTGGGTAATACCTGATGTTCACCAATTTATATTTTAGAAAACAGCACAAACTTGCCAGGAAGCAGTATTAGGAGAAAACGCCAATACTCTAGCAATTTGACATTTTAGTATGCAAGTTCCAAAACAAGGTGTACACTTTTGTTCTAAAATGTGAGTAACATTCCAAAGGGGTCCCAATTTTTTCCTTAAGGATTCTTAGGAGCAAAGAAAATTAAATGCAATGAACCAAAATATGAGGAGATTGGAGTTTTGGCATAACAAAATATTAAAAATAAAAAGAAAAGAGAAAAAAAAGGAAGTCAAAATACTCATAGAAATGTATGTTTACATGATTAATTTGAAAAAAAAAACTATATTTTATTGGATGCACACAAAATAAGAAAAAAGTAAAAGCAAACATGCCTATGAGAGAAAGGAAAAGATATAACACACTCTTATAGCAGATATAGAAGACAAACAGATACCTCAAACCAGACACACTCTGTCTTTGCCTCAACAAACCCAATTCACTTGCCGCCACAGAAGAGGGTCTCTCGTCTTGGACCAATCTTCCACTTTGCAAAAATCTGCCTCTCAGTAATGACTGAAAAACAATTGTAACATTTAAACAGTCAGAAAGTTTCCCATGCTTTGTATGCAGAAATCCCAAACTGAACAATATCATGGGTCAAACATGAAGCATGGATTTCAGTAACAAAGCATCAAAACTGGATATATCTGTACACATATATATTAAAACTTATGAAAAGGCCATAATGTGAAGTCATCTTTAAGTAAAAAAAAAAAACAAAAAACAAAAAACAAAATTTTGGTAGTCATACGTCCTGGAATTTTTGAACCAATGCAACTCCAAATTCCGAGCCCTAATTGATCGCTTCAAGTTCAAGAAAGTTGTGATTACACATTCCAGTCCTAATTAGATCAATTCGAAGGACATCTGTTACGATTTCTCTAATTTGAACATAATCTGATTAGTTCAAACAATGATTGAGTGAAATCAAGCATGGTTGCAACTTTAGTCAAGTCTTTGATTTAAATCTGTGATCACAGTCGAGTGTCCATTGAGCTCTAATTAGATTGTCGAACTCAGTTGATTGATTGAGACCACCTATAATTGATTTGTATTAAAGCTTTGTTGTTGCTGTAGAGGTTGTTGCATAAATAATAAGGCTACAGAGTGAAAAGGAAAAGGAGTTGAGAGATGACATAAAAATAGGAGTGAAGAAATATCAGCTTTCAAAAACAGATTATACCTGAATACGATTACGGTGAGCAAAATCAGATACAGGCCGATGCTCCAACAAACCCTGGAGTTCTCTTTGCCTTTCCCTCTCGGCCCTTGCCAACAAATCAAGCAAAGCCTGTCTGCCACATAATTGGCGGATGTTCCTCCGAGCACCAATCTCACTATGATTAACAACAAGTCCATCACGAACTCGTTCAATTTGAGCACCAATGTGAGCAGCCTGTTCTTCCCTACTGCTACCACAAGTGTCTCTCTGCTGGCTAGTCATTTGTGTCCACTCTCTTATAACTCTCACTCTTTCGCACTCATTTTCACCAAGACATTGTGCCCTCGAATAGTTGTTCACATGGGAAACATCCGATACTTGGCCCCTTACTCCACTGTTCATCCATTCCTGGAAGATTTGCCTCACCCTCTCCCTTTCAACCTCCCCAAAATCAGTGGACTGCTCTGAGCTAGAACTGTTCCCATTTTCTTGTTCATTCTGCAACCTGATTTGTCCTTGGGACCATGTTTGGCACTCATTTGCAATCTCATTGCCATCCCCCAAGCTATCTTCATCATCACCATCTTGTCTCTCAGATAAATGTGCATTCTCAAGGTCAGCATTTGAGACATGAATCCTCTGTTGCAGCAATCTATCACCAACTCTCAATTGGGAATGACTCATCACATGCTCACCCTCGAGCGTCCGCCACATTTGCAGAAGAGAGGATGTCCGAGTGCTCAGCCTGTCATGATTACCCCACCGCCTTGAGAGTGGAGACCGAGATTCTCTATTAAAAGAAGAATCAAGCACAGGAACATTTTGTAAACCAGCAGCAATAGCCATTACTAGACCTCACTAACAACTCCAATGCCCAACCATGTTAAGCATCTCACGGGTATGTTAAACATCGCATCTGCTTAAAAGACCTGAAAAGTGCCCAAAATCTACCAAAGCTTCATCTTGAACCCATTTCCAACATCAGACTTCTATGGGAATAATATCAAGCGTGGCCTAATTCCTTGCTTCTGCTGCATAAATTTGAAAACGTGTCATGTTTCGCTCTCTTCAAGTCAAAGAAACAATTGACTAACAACCATCCCATGTCTTTAAAAAAATAAGGACAAATTACACTTTACCCTCCTCAATTATACGCCATTGTCACTCTACCCCTCAACTAAAAAATGCTTTACTTTGCCCTTCTCACCTATATGTATGTAAATTAGCTCTTGAATGGACATTTTTATCGTAAAGTTGGCATGTACAATTCACATGCCACTTTTTTCACCTTCTTTTCATAACATAATATTAACAGACGATTGAGATTGAACAAATTATTAGGTGACAAAATGTAATAATTTTTAATTGAGGGGTAGAACGACCCATAATTGATGAAGTAAAGTTGTAATTTGCCCAAAAAGTAACAAGGCAGATCCCAAAACCACAGAGAGAGAGAGAGAGAGAGAGAGAGAGAGAGATTCAAACAACAAACATTCATAATTAATGGCAACCTCAAGTATTCCTATTTCTACATTTTAAAAACCAATTTTGATTCATGCAACTTCAAAAACTCAGTTATAATTAACATTAGAAAAAAAATCATACACGTTGAAATCGAAATTAATGAATCATTTGAAAACTCTCTCTCTCTCTCTATATATATAAAACAATCCGTTCAAATATATATATATATATAAAACAAAAGGAAAATAACACAAGACAATGTAAATCAGGTGAAAAGCTGATTCAAACCGTGAAACAGAATTCAAGATTGGATCAGAAGAAGGATGGCACGTTTACGCATTGTTGAAAGCGAGATAAAGGGAAAAAAAAAAGGCAAAACAGAAGGAAAAGCAGAGAAGAATAGAACCGACCTTTGAATCTCTGTGTTCTTCTTTTCCTTTTCCAACTGGAAGAATCGAAACCCTAGCTGCTGAATTCAACAGAATGTTAATACAGAAACGAAATGTGAGAGAGAGAGAGAGAGAGAGAGAGAGAGGAGTTAGTTCAGTTGTTGGAGAGAGCGAGAGAGGGAAGCGCAGCGATTTACGAAATAATAAATGAGGTCACGTCACACGCTTCCCTTATTTGATGGACTTTCACTCACTCTTCCCCATAAAATTTGCCGTAACTCCAACGTCTATATTTCTTCACAGGCCGCGAGGGAATGCCACGTCGCAACTTACTTTCTTTTTGGTTGGGAAAATTACACTTCCGTTACAAGAATGAGAATTGAAGTAAATTTTTTTGGCTTATTACCTTATTTTATTATAAAAAATATATATAAAATAGTAAAAAGGTATAAGAACAAAAATAAGTTGACAAGTTAGTTTTTTTTTTTAAACTCAGAGTTTTAGGCTCCGTTTGGTAAGGAGATTTGGGATTATTTTAGTCACAAAAAATAAAATAGATTATTTTAATCACAATAAATAAAATATCACATCTAATCCATAATTATCACACTATTCTCTCACAAAAAAAGTCAAAAAAGCTAAAAAATCCTTTCCAAACTAAACTTTTTAGCTCAGGTTAAAATAGCCAAAAAAATTTAAAAGTCAAAAAGCCAACCCACTTCCCAAACGGAGGCTTAGGCCTCGTTTGGCAAGTGACTTTTTTAGCCAAAAAGTCAAAAAGTAACTAAAAAAATCAAAAAGCCAATAACTCATACCAAAAAGTCAAAGATTCTATTTTCTCTCTACTTTTTGCACATCTTTTCGTAAAAAATCAAAAAGTCAACCCAAATATACTAGTGTTTTTTAGCTTATATTTTAACCAAATAGCTAAAAAGCTACTAAATTAGCCTGTTCCCAAACGAAGCCTTAGTGGTGCTTTCTCAAATAGGTTAAAAGTTAAATTTTTTTTTTTTTGAAAAAAATAAAATAAAAAATAGAGAGATATGATCAAGAAAAGGAAAAAAACACAAAAAATTAACTTTTAACTCAGACGCCAAAATAGGCTTACGTCATTTTATTTTTTAGATATGATTATAACTTTTTTTTCCTTCTTATTATGACTTAGGGGTTGATTGGGGTGTCCTAAATAAGTGTACTTTTTGTCTTTTTGGACTAAAAAATTGAGGTTGAAAATATGGATGTTTGGGTTAATTTTTTGACTTTTTATGGAAAAATGTGTAATAAAAAATTGTAAAAATTGATTTGTAGGGAAAAATTCCAATTAGGAGTTGTGCAGCAGTAATTGTTGACTTTTGGTGAATAGTGTTAACTTTTTAACTTTTTGAGTAACTTTTCAACTTTTTGACTTTTTTTACAAGTTCCCAAACTAGGAAAAGAAAGTATGAAATTATATAATTTTTTTATGTAATTATAAGGTCCATTTATAATCTTTTCCATTCAAAAAAATTACAGTATATTTATTTTTATGATGATGTAACTCTTCTCCTATCTTATGTGCATTGTCTAATTTATTTTGTGCTTGCTGCAATTCTTCCTGTGTTAGAGTTGCTCAAAAAAATTCTCATTTGAAATATAATTATCGGCAGTGATAGGTAGCTCGAAACCGAGCGGCTCGAAATGGCTCGAATTCAAAAATGGCCTCGTTTTTGAGATGAAGGTGAAGCAAAACCAGAAGCAGGGGAGGGAGGAGGAGGAGGAGGAGGAGGAGGAGGAGGGACTGGAGGAGGCCCAACATTTGGGGCTGGAAGCGGGGGCCGGGGGGCGGAGGCGAGGCAGAGCTGGCAATCGCTAGTGCTGCGACGATCGGCGGCAGCGAGGCAACAACGGTGGCGGTGGCGAGGCGAGCAGCGACGATCCTCTCTCCCTCTTTCTCCTCTGTTCTTCCTCCTCTCTTCTCTCCCTCTTTCTCCTCTACTTCTTCCTCCTCTCTTCTCTCCCTCTTTCGAGCCAATTCGAGCCATTGGATTCGAGCTACGGCTCATTTCCGTATAATTATTTTGTGACTGTCTCATATGTTTGTAATTTTTCTACTTTCTTTCGGAAAAAAGAAAAAAAAAATTTGACTAATTGTTGAAAAGAGTATCATGTGATGGAAAAATTTAAAAATTTATCTTTTAATAATATTTAAAGTTTTTTGGTTAATATTTTTTTTTTAACATTTCATTTAATGATATTTTTCTAAAAAAATTATCAGATAGGATTTTAAAATATCTGCCTAATCTCTTGTTACATTTTAAATTATATGAGTGGAGTTTGATATTTTTGTAAAGCTGGGACAAACAAATTTTGTTAAAAAAAAAAAGGAGAAGATTTTTAGCAACTATGTTTTCACATAGTTTTTTTTTTTTTTTTTTTCTGCTTCTAAACATTCGATTATTTAAGGTAATAAGTTTCACGCGTTTGAGAAAATAAAAATAAAAATACTACCTTATTATTATTTGTGACTCCATGTACTACATTAATCTACAAGGAGGTAAGAAAAGTATGAGAATGTATGAAAAATATTTTAAAATATGAAAGTGATTTAAGACTTATAAAAAATACTTTAAGACTCTTGTTATTACACTTTGCACCTTGGCTATGTATTGCATCAGTCATTATTTAAAGGACAAAATACAAGCATGGTCCTTAAAACATGCATTTTGTATCACCTTAATTTATTAATTTTAATTTTATCAATTTTACTTTTAAAGTTTTCAATTTTATTCAAATTAGTCCAATTACATACGGTCATCTAAATCTGTTAACGTTGTAATTATAAAATTTATAAAATATGTGTTTTTATGTCACTTTGGTTTCCAAAGTTTAATTCTGTCAATTTTATCTCTTTTTTTTTTGTTTTGGTTGATAATCAATAGGAGAGTAATTACAAATATAAGAAATAAATATATCATCAAATAGACTACTAGTCCACAATAACAAAAAAGTCAACAAAACTTAACTCAGCCAATACACCTAACCCAACAACAAATAAACCCATTATCACAACCCTCATAATGAGGGAGAAATAAATAATCACTACAAATGGTATTAAACGCGTACTTTAATTTATATATATTTCGTTCTCTTCATCTGTGTTTAGAGACCAAAGTGTAAAATTAAAAAATTGTGAGATCAAAGTGACATGGAAGTTACTAATTTAAACTGTTCATCTGAAATTAGATTAATTTGACTCAAATTAAAAAAGAAATTAAGATGAAATTGACAAAATTAAAACTTAAAAGATCAAGTCACACAAATGCATACCTTAAGAATTATAAATATATTTTATTTTTATTTAAATAACTTTTAAAAAAATGCACACCTACTAAGTTAACATTTGATCTTATGCACAAAGGTTAAGAACCATAAGAAGTATTTTGTTTATTTTTGGTTGGGATAGGTGAGAAAAGCCATTTGCTTATTTTTATAAAATAAAAAAAAATAAAAAAAAATTAGCGGTTGGAAATGCGGATGTCGGTGTGAGTCAATTCGTGGAGTCTTGCTTTATTTTATTAGTTTAGCTTCAATATAAAGACAAATTTTATAAGGTAATAAATTGACCTCATTATTAGTTTAGCTTCAATATAAAGACAAATTTTATAAAGTAATAAATTGACCTCATAGAGATACACCAAATCCAAGTCCCTGTTTGTTGCTTCCAAGTCAATTGCCATAAAACACCTCCACTTATTTTCTATTTGTCCAAACACTTTTTTTCATTCTGCTGCCTAGCTACTTCAACACAATGATCCAAGTTTTTATTTTCTTCCTTTTGTGTGTGTGTGTGTGTGTGAATTTGTACTTCTTTTACAAGTCAAACAACATTGTTCAATTGAATCATCTTTACTTATTCTCCCTTGATTGAATATTCATCAATTGAAAAAAATAACATCAGGGTTCAATTCTCCTCTTTTTTTTTTTTCTTTTTCTTTTTTTGTGGAGAAAATTATAAATCAGTGGTAATTCCATAAAATTATTGCATATCCATGAAAAAGTTTATAAATTTAATTATTAATATTTATAAAATTTATTATTTATTTGCAATTATTTTTTAAGACTCACACTGAACTGAAATTTTTCCTTTTTTTCCCTTTCTATATTTTTTTTTGGAGTCTTTTACTCATATTTTGAGAGTTATATAAAAAGAAAAAGAAAATTAAAATAATCTAGTATTTATAGCACCCATTTTTATTATCAAATGATCAACAATATATGAAAAAATATTATGCCTTTATTTTAACATGGTTGTGACTAATTTAGCTCACTAAAAGATAAAATAGGTTAAAAAATCAATAAAATAAAATGTCACATTCAAATTATAATTACTACACTTTTTATTTCGCAGAACAATAAAAAACGCAAAAGTTCATCACAAATGGAACATTTTTTGCTAGACTAAAATAGTCAAAAAAAATCATGCTAAAAAAGTTATTCCCAAACAAACTCTGTTAAGCTTGTTTGCTAAAAAATTAATTTTTTTTTTGCTTTTCATGTTTTTTTGTTTTCACGATTTTTTTTTAATATTTTAAGCAAATTTTTTAATCTTTAGATACACCTAGTATAAATATACTTAAAAAGTATAATATTTGTGAATTTATTTTTTAAAA
Source organism: Camellia granthamiana (assembly GCA_036172215.1). Lineage (NCBI taxonomy): Eukaryota > Viridiplantae > Streptophyta > Magnoliopsida > Ericales > Theaceae > Camellia > Camellia granthamiana. Next base: position 58,074,709 of record CM069914.1, on the reverse strand, counting down.
AATTCACTAAATACAAAAAATATATAAAATAAAATAAAAATTCAGTACATTTTCATGTTTTTATGTATTTATTGATTTTTTAAAATATTTTTCTACAAATATTTTACTTTTAGATACATCTAAGTAAGGTGCATCTAAAAAAGTAAAAAAATTGTTTAAAATTTTAAAAATATTCAGTAAAAATAAAAAATACGAAAAATATACTTAAAAAGTATAATATTTGTGAATTTGTTTTTTTAAAAATTCACTAAATACAAAAAATATATAAAAAAAAATAAAAATTCAGTACATTTTCATGTTTTTATGTATTTATTGATTTTTTAAAATATTTTTCTACAAATATTTTACTTTTTAGATATATCTAAGTAAGGTGCATCTAAAAAAATAAAAAAATTGTTTAAAATTTTAAAAATATTCACTAAAAATAAAAAATACGAAAAATAAAAAACTCAATTTCTAAAAAATTGAATTCAAAAAATTAAAAATTGAAAAAAATTAAAAACCAAACACAGTAATTAACTTTCAGAAATTCTTACAAGTATCTTATCTTAGTGATAAAGGAGATTGTATAATGGGAGAATTACAGGTATTAGTATGAGAGAAAAAATTACTAATATGTAAGGGTGCAAGTGTATTTATAATGGGGTGCAAATAAAAAATTATTAGGTATGAGTCTTGTTAGAAATGGGTTTTGGAAGTTTTGAAAAAATAAAATTTTCCTCAACTTTGATCTATTTTTTAGGTGAGACCCATGCGCCAAAGTTGGCGGGTCTGAGTAGTACCGCATTCTATGTCGCGTTGTGATTCACGTAGTATATTTGGTTACTCAAAACCATTATAGGGTGAATAGAAAATTGAAGCCAAAGTGAGCTCTATGGAAATGAAGTTTTTGGTGGAAATTTCTTAAGGTTTGGTTTGAGGCTTGTCCTACGTTGGTTTGGTAGGCAAATTTATGTGGGTTTATAAGGCATGTGTTTGTAACTTGGGGAGGGCCCCAAGTGGCACTCCAAGTTTGTAGAAGGGAGAGGTTATAGGCAAATTAGGCTAGACCCATTGGACTCAAAAATAAACATACATGCACACCGTCGTCCGGGCTGGGCTTGGGCGCGTTATCTTTTTGGGTCAAAAACATTTGAATTTAATTTTATTTTTTGATAAAATAAAATCTGACCGTTGAAATTCAAATTTTTGTTGGAAAATTTGCACCTTTCTGTACAGATTTCAAATTTGTCAGAACAGATTCAGTTAAAAAAAAACCCTTACCTGCTTTAATTTAAATTCAAACAGATTTGTAAATTTGTTGGAAAATTTGCACATTTCTGTAGAGATTTCAAATCTTTCCAAACAGATTCAGCTAAAAAAAAACCTTACTAATTTTAATTTAAATTCAAACAGATTTGTATCTGTTCAATTTAAACCGAACAGGTACCATATCTGTTGGATTCAAACCAAACAGCTACCATTTTCCTATATAAATAGGCAGTCCCTCATTTAGTTTTTCACTTGAAATTTTCGTCCAAAATTCTGTAATTACTCTCTACATTTTGCTGCATTATTTTCTTGTGAGAAAGAGTGTAAACACAAAGTGTGTTCGTTGTGCGAATAATTTGTAGTGCAACTATTATTTGCAGTTGATCATTTTATCTTAAGAGATAGACGTCTACAATCTGAAAGCACCGTGGAGAGGACGAATCTGGCTTAAAGGACACAGTGTTAAACACTAGACTTGATCAAAAATTTGTTCAACAAATTAATTTGGTAAGTAATTAATTTACTTTCTGTTTTATTATTTTCTATTTCAGATTTTGATTTTATTTTTGTAACAAAATAAAAATATGTTTTTATTTATTTATTTTATATTCTGGTTTGATTTTTATAATCAAACAAACCCTCTTTATTTTTATTTTTATTTTTTCTATTTGTTGTTAAGTACACAAACATTATTTATTCTTTGAATACAGTGAAGATTATCCAACAATCTTAAGACAGACTTTATTTGGTGTCTTCATTGTAATTATTTTTCTGTACTTTCACAAAGTGATATTCTAGTTGAAAAATACAAATAATAGTAATATACTGTTTGACAAATAGCAGTAATATACTATTTATCTTCTTTGATAACTAGTAGTAATATACTGGTGTCATTAACAATTTCATAATATTATTTTGTGTAATAGTGTTACAAAAAATTATTGTGTAGTAATTTATTTTCTTGGTTTTAGTAACTAGAAAAAAAAAAATTATTTTGTGTTATAATTTATTTTCTGGTTTGAATAACTAGAAAATTAATTGTGCTTTGATTTTTCTGATTTTTGTAATCAAATATTATGGCTGCTGAAAGTAGTACTCAAAATCCGATCGTTACAACAACTCCGGTCCCTATCTAGAACCATGTTCAAGTTCTAATAAATCATGGAGAAAAATCGAAAAAATTTAATGGCACTGAGTTTAAGAGATGGCAGTAGAAAATGCTATTCTATCTTATAACTCTAAATCTAGCCCGGTTTCTCCGTGAAGAGGCTCCAGTATTTAGAGATGATGAAAGTGATCAGCAAGTTGTTGCCGCTGTAAACGCTTGGAAACATTCTGTTTTTTTGTATAGAAACTACATCCTCAATGGCCTTGACAACATGTTGTATAATGTTTACAGCCCTCTGAAAACAACAAAAGAATTGTGGGATTCTTTGGAGGAAAAAAATACGAGACAGAGGATGCCGACACAAAGAAATTTGTTGTCGGTAAATTTTTGGACTTCGTTATGGTATACTCCCAGATGGTAATTTCTCAAGTTCAAAGTTTTCAATTAATTTTACATGATATTCATTCTGAAGGTGTGTATTTTAGCGAGTCTTTCCAAGTCGCTGCTTTAGTGGAAAAGTTACCACTGGCTTGGAAAGATTTTAAAAATTATTTAAAACATAAACGCAAATAGATGACCATGGATGAACTTATTGTAAGACTGAGAATTGAGAAAGATAATTGAAAGGCTGAAAAGAGGAATGGTAAAAATCCTATTGAGTCCAAGGCTAATGTGGTTGAACAAGTGCATAAACCACATAACAAAAAGAGGAAGTTTACTAGAGATGGTCCTAAACAAGGTCACAACAATAACAATAAGAAGTTCAAAGGAAAATGCTATAACTGTGACAAGACTGGACATCGAGCTTCTGATTGCTGCGCCCTAAGAAGGATCGCGAAAATACAAGGAAGAAGACCACCAATCAAACCAATGTGATAGAATTAGATTACATCTCTGACGGGGTAAATGGCATCAATCTCTCTACTGTGGTGTCTGAGGCTAATTTGGTTGGAAATCCCAAGGAATGATGGGTTAACACTGGGGATGTGCGAACAAGAAGACATTCACTACTTATAATGAGGCTGCAAACGGTGAGCAACTATTCATGGGAAATTCATTTACTTCTGCTATGGCTAGACAAGAAAAAGTAGTCTTGAAGATGACATCGGAGAAGGAACTAACTCTCAGTAACGTGCTGCATGTACCAGACATCCGAAAGAATTTAATTTCTGATTTTTTGTTAAGTAAAAATGGTTTTAGGCTTGTATTTGAGTCTAATAAATTTATATTAACAAAGAGTGGTATGTATGTTAGTAAGGGATACATGAGTGATGGTTTCTTTAAGTTGAATGTAATGACGGTTGTACCAAAACTTGTTATTAATAAGAATAATATATCTTTTGCTTATATTATTGAGTCAAATTTATGGCATGGTAGATTAGGACATATAAGTTTTGATGCTTTGCGTAGATTAATTGGTTTGGATTATACACCAAAGTTTGAAATTGATCCTAATCACAAATGTGAGATTTGTGTAGAAGCGAAACTAACTAAGACTCCATTTAAATCAGTTGAAAGGAAAATTAAACCTCTAGAATTAATTCATACTGATGTGTATGATCTTAAATTTATTCAAACTAGAGGAGGCAAGAAGTATTTCATAACATTTATCGATGATTGCACAAGATATTGTTATGTATACTTACTTAGAAGTAAAGATGAAACCTTAGAAATGTTTAAACTCTACAAAACTGAAGTTGAAAATCAACTTAGTAAAACCATTAAAATGGTTAAAAGTGATAGAGGTGGTGAATATAATGCACCATTAAATAAATTTCGTGCACAACATGACATTATTCACCAAACTACATCACCCTATTCTCCACAGCAAAATGGAATTGCTGAAAGGAAGAATAGAACCCTTAAAGAAATGATGAATGCCATGTTACTAAGGCATTGTTTGCCATCCCCTAAAAAAGCCAAAAAGCTAAAAAGTTACTATTCTATTTACGTCACATCATCTTATTTAATTCATATCACATCTCTACCACGTCACTTCAAACCCAACCCATATTTCATAAAAAGTCAAAAAGTTTACTTATTTAGAACATCTCAAACAACCCCTAAGTTCAGGTTTACTACAAAACTTGTGGGGGTAAGCAATATTGTCTGCTAATTATGTTCTTAATAGAATACCCCACAAGAAAACCAACAACACTCCTTATGAATTGTGGAAATGACGACTATCTTTCTACAAATACTTAAAAGTGTGGAGGTGTTTGGCGAAGGTAGAAGTTCCTATTCCTAAAAAGACTAAGATAGGACCAAAAATCGTGGATTATGTGTTTATTGGTTATGCTTAGAATAGTAGTGCATATTGATTTTTGACTTATAAATCAGAAATACCTAATATAAATATGAAGATTATTATAGAGTCAATCAATGCTATGTTTTTTGAACATGATTTTCCTTACAAGAAAGGACGGGAATTAAGTTTACATAAAAGAACTTATGATTATACATAAAGTCAAGAGACTAATGACAATCAAATGTAAGGGCCTAGTAATGGTCTCGACTAGCAGGATTTAACTGATGATAAACCAAGGCGAAGTAAGAGAGCAAGAACATCAAAATCCTTTCGTCCAGATTTTCTAACATACTTGTTAGAAAATGAACCTTAAAGCTTTAAGGAATCAATGACAGATCCTTAAGTACCTTTGTGGAAAGAGGCTGTTAATAATGAAATTGAATCCATTATGCAAAATCATACTTGGGAATTGGTGGATCTTCCACCTGGTTCTAAACTTCTTGGATATAAGTGGATATTTAAGAGAAAAATAAAAGCAGATGGTTTAATAGACAAGTACAAAGCAAGACTTGTAATAAAAGGTTACAGACAAAAGGAAGGTTTGAATTATTTTGACACATATTCTCCTGTGACAAGAATAACATCTATTCACATGCTTATTGCCATAACAACGTTGTATAATTTAGAGATACATCAAATGGATGTTAAGACAGCTTTCTAAAATGGTAATCTAAATGAAGAGATCTATATGGAGTAACCCAAAGGGGTTGTAGTGTCAGGGCAAAAAAAGAAAGTTTGTTGGCTTGTAAAATCTATTTATTGATTAAAACAAGCACCTAAGCAATGACATGAAAAATTTGATCATGCTATGCTTACTAATGGGTTTAAGATAAACAAATGTGACAAGTGCGTCTATATTAAAAACACTGACAAAGGTTATGTCATCGTTTGTCTTTATGTGGATGACATGCTTATCATTGGAAACAGTCAAAACATGATCAAATCAACTAAGCAAATGCTGAATAGAAGATTTGATGTGAAAGATATGGGGATCGCAAATGTAATATTAGGAATGAAAATTACTAAAACATCTGACGAATATGCATTATCTCAATCACATTATATTGAGAAAATTCTTGGTAATTTTATCAAGGATGATATGAATGTAGTTAGAACACCTATACACATCAGTTTTTATTTATCGAAAAATAAAGGTGATGCGGTGTCTTAGTTAAAATACTCTCAAATCATTGAAAGCCTGATGTACCTAATGAATTGTACTCATCCTGATATAGCTTATGTTGTCAGTAAATTGAATAGTACACTAGTAACCCCGGAGAAGACCATTGGAAAAGCGATCATTCGGGATTCTTAGATATCTAAGATTTACTCATGATCATTGTTTGAACTTTACTCGATATCCAGCAGTACTCAAAGGTTATTGTAATGCCAATTGGATATTGGATACTGAAGATTCAAAATCCACTAGTGAATATGTCTTTACTTTGGGAGGTGCTGTTGTTTCTGGGAAATCCATGAAACAAACATGCATTGTATGATCCACAATGGAATCTGAGTTCATTGCTTTAGACAAAGCAAGAGAAGAAGCAGAATGGTTTCGCCACTTCCTAGAAGATATTCCAATGTGGTCAAAACCTGTGCCAGCTATTTGCATTCATTGTGATAGTCAATTTGCAATAGGTAGGGCACAGAATCATATATACAATGGTAAGTCATGACATATTCATCGTCGACATAATACTGTAAGGCAATTTCTCTCAAATGGAATAATCTCAATAGATTATATAAAATCTAAAGAAAATATTGCGGATCCGTTAACAAAAGGTTTGACTAAAGAGCAAGTGTATAGCTCATCAAAGAGGATGTGATTAAAGCTTATTACATAAGAGTCATCATAATGGTAACCCTACTTAAATGACTGGAGATCCCAAGAATTAAGTTTAAAGGGACAACTAAGTTATGTGTGGCTCGCCAGAAATCACCAAGGGATTAAAATTCCCTACCCCTTCCTAAGTTGAAAGTGATATCTGCAACATGTGTTGTATACAGGGGTTTAAGGATAAGCTTTGCTTTTAATGATTACTTATATCTTGATTTAGGTATAAAAATCAAGACGAGTATAAAAGAAATACTCATAATAGCAATCACCCATATGAGTGTCGAACTGGGACTGGTTCTATGAGAATGAAGAGGCTAAATTCTCTAGAAAACACGCATGAACAACCAAAAGCGTTCGAGGCCAAAATGAACACAACCGTCAGAACCACGATGTGTCAGAAAGATATTTTGTGTGAAATCTATTGTCTTGGCTTACACAAACGGCTGAATAATTCAAGGCATCGCGTCCATTGGTTAGCTAATAAGTTCAATAGGTTATCACTAGGGAAGGTTTACGGCCGGAAGCTACCTATCCTGATGTAAGATATTTTTAATTTATACTCTTTCGACAAATTCTGCATCTTATTACATTTCCGTTGTCATCAAATTCCATTAATGTGGGGGATTGTTAGAAATGGGTTTTGGAAGTTTTGGAAAAATAAAATTTTCCTCAACTTTAGTCTATTTTTTAGATGGGACCCATGCACCAAAGTTGGCAGGTCTAAGTGGTAACATGTTCTATGCCGCGTTATGATTCACGTAGTATATTTGGTTACTCAAAACCATTATAGAGTGAATGGGAAATTGAACTTAAAGTGAGCTCTATGGAAATGGAGTTTTTGGTAGAAATTTCTTAAGGTTTGGTTTAAGACTTGTCCCACATTGATTTGGTGGGCAACTTATGTGGGTTTATAAGGCATGTGTTTGTAACTTGGGGAGGGCCCCAAGGGGCACCCCAAGTTTATAGAAGGAAGAGATTATGGACAAATTGGGTTAGACCCATTGGACCCAAAAATAAACACACGCGCGCGCCGCCGCCGCTGTCCATCTGGGTGGGCTAGGCTGGGCTGGGCTTGGGTGCATGGTGTGAGGTTGGATTAGGCTTGTCCGGCTTAATACTTATCTTTTTGGGTAAAAAAACATTTCAATTTAATTTTATTTTTTGGTAAAATAAAATCTTAAATTCAAATTTTGGTTGGAAAATTTGCACCTTTCCGTACAGATTTCAAATTTGTCCGAACAGATTCAGTTCAAAAAAGCCCTTACCTGTTTTAATTTAAATTCAAACAGATTTGTATCTGTTTAATTTAAACCGAATAGGTACCATACCTGTTGGATTCAAACTAAACAGCTACCACTTTCCTTTATAAATAGGCAGTCCCTCATTTAGTTTTTCACTTGAAATTTTCGTTCAAAATTCTGCAATTACTCTTTACATTTTGCTGCATTATTTTCTTGTGAGAAAGAGTGCAAACACAAAGTATATTCGTTGTGCGAATGATTTGTAGTGCTGCTATTATTCGCAGTTGATCATTTTATCTTAGGAGATAGACGTCCACAATTTGAAAGTACTGTGGAGAGGACGAATCTGTTTTAAGGACACAGTGTTAAACACTGGATTTGATCAAAAATTTGTTCAACAAATTAAGTTGGTAAGCAATTAATTTACTTTCTGTTTTATTATTTTCTATTTTCAGATTTTGATTTTGTTTTTGTAACAAAATAAATATTTGTTTTTATTTATTTTTTTAAATTATGGTTTAATTTTTATAATCAAATAAACTCTCTTTTTCTTTATTTCTTCTGTTTGTTTTTAAATACACAAACATGTCAAACAAATGTCACTTATACCTCCATGTGTGAGTTATTTTTGTTTTTTTTCTTCCATTTGTATCTAGTTTCCCATTATATAATTCACCTTCGCATAGAACGGTAAATTTAAACATCTTACATTTGACATTGCATATATTTAGTACACGTGATTTTGTAGCTCTATGCAATCATAAATACAGATAGATTCAATGTACTTCTACGTTAAAAAGGTTTGTGGTTAAAAAATTAAAAAATTAAAAGAAAAAAAATAGTAGCAAAAATTCTTAACGTGTGCTTGTAAGCAAAAGCGACACACATCATTACCCTTTATTCAAGAGAAAGATTTTGAACCATGTCTCTAGTATATGCAATTAAAAATGGTTTTGGGTCTAAGCGGATCAAATAATAAAACAGTTTATAAAACAACCAATCAATAACGTTGGGTAATATTTATGTTTTTAGTTTATATTTACAAAAAATTTATAAACTAGCTTTCGTTTATTTTTTTAAAAATAAATTACAAACGCTTTTGGTTTGAACAAAATATTTAAAAAATTTTAAAAACATAAACTAAAAAATATGTTTGTTCAGATCTAAAATATTTATATTTATTTTTTATTATTTATGGCAATGGAATCATACACATTATAATTGAAAAAAAAATAATTGAAAAAAAATTATTTGAAATAAAATTAATTGAAAAAAATTTTTATTAGTCAAATTTTTAAATTTCTGATTAAAAACCAATGTAAACTCATTTTTTGAGTTTACGTTTTTTTTTCTCAAATTTATAAACTGAGACAACTATTTATAAATAAAAATTATAATCAAACAAGTTTTATGATAATTTTTAAAATTTTTATAAATATAAACTGAAAACTAAAAATGAAATGGTTACCAAACAAGCCGTCAACGTCTAGGGCACGCGTGAGCCAAAACAATTATAATATTCTTTCAAAACTAGATGTGTTAAGGCCTCGTTTGGAAATATATTATTTTAATAAATTTTTAATTTTTTGACTAAAATATGAGGTAAAAAAATTAATATGTTTAGAATGACTTTTTGATTTTTTACGAAAAGATGTGTAAAAAATAAAGAGAATGAAATTTTTGATTTTTTAGTATACGTTATAAACTTTTTGATTTTATTTTTATTAACTTTTTGACTTTTAGACTTAAACTCTTGCATGCCAAACGAGGTCTAAACTTGTTCATTAGCATAGATAATTAAAATTAAAAAAATATATAAAACAAAATATATGCTTACTTGAAGTATAATCTCAGTCACATAGGCAGTGTTTAGAAAGTCAAATTTGGTCTTTTTTGTTTTTTTTGTTTTTGTTAGAATTCACAAAAAGATAAAATAAGCTAAAATGGGTAATGCTATAGTGTGCAACTTACACCTTACACCTTTTTGTGTTCACTTACACCTTACACTTACACCTTTTTTACCTTGCACTTACACCTTTTGTGTAAGTGGCACATGGTGTGCAACTTATACATTTCATTTATACCTTCTACTTACACTTACACCTTACACTTACACCTTTTGTGTGAGTGGCACATGGTGTGCAACCCACTTACACCTTTTGTGGGTTGCACACTTAAGAAGAAGCCAAATAATTAATAAGACAAAATGTCATATCAAATTTATAATTATTTTATTTTTTCTCTCATAAACATTACATCCACCTACAAAAAAGTCTAATCCTCTTCTCAAACATAAAAATTTTAGCCTACTAAAATAGATAAAAATTAAAATACCCTACTAAAATAGCCAATTTCTCAAACGAGACCATAATTCAACTTAAAATAAGGTTTTTTTTTTAATAAATAAAACATCTTAATGATAGCTCAATAAATTGTTTTAGAGCGATGCTACATTGCTTATTCTTTTTTCCAAAATTCTCTTCCAATAATGTGGTGACAACCACATTATTGGGAGGGAGTTAGAAGGGAGGAAAATTGAGGAAGTGAAGCATTTTTCATTGTTTTGGGAGGGAGTTTGAAGGGAGGAAAATTAAGTGAAGCATTTTTCATTGTTTTAAGATGACGAAAATGGTAAAGATAAATGTTAAGAATAGCAACATTTTTATTAAAAATCCTGAGTGATGGTCAATCCTATAAACTAAAGCTTGTGAGTGTAAGATTATTAGTAAAAATGATAGTTATTTTAGCATTGTTGCACGAGAACTTTTTTTACATCAGTCAGAACTCATTGTTATTCTAGTCATATTTGTTATATTAAGTGATGAAATTACTAGTGTGGTAGTGATATTAAATTGGAAATATAAGATAAGTTGTTTGTTTGTGCACTAGTGTGATAGTATTAATTAACTGAGATTAAATCTATAAAATTATGTAAAAACTCTTATAACATACAAAGATAACTTTATTGATTTTATAAACTGAGAGACAAAATTATATTTTATCCACCAATCTATGAGATTGGATTAGCAATCTCAATCTTCCCATGTGAATGCTATTCCCACTATAGTAGGGGATTGACAGCAATCCTATAGCATTCTTCCACAAACAAACATGATTTAGGAGGGATTAATATAAAAACTCTTTTTTTTTTCTTTTTTTTTTTCTTTTTTTTGTCTTTTGTAATAAATTCTCATTTAAATTCATAAAATAGGGCTATAGAAAATGCTGCCCCCTTGTGTCCATCCTTGTGGATAGGGCTCATCAGCTGTGCCTGTCTGTGCGGATGAAGACAGTGGCATTAATAGAGGATATGGAGAAACTGTTTACATGTGTTAGGTTTCCTATCTTTGAATTCCATTCATGTTCATGACCCTACCCTTTCCATCCCTTCTTCACATCATTTTCTGTTTCCCTTTTTATAAGCAAAAACTCCCATCTACTACTGGCCAATCTTACTAATTGAGGATGATGATGAGTAATTTTGCAGCTGGACTGACTGCCTGATAATTGGTTGCCTTTTTAAGGTTCAATTTACTTCACATCCTCTTCTTCTCTACTAGTAATCCCCACATCAAATAAAAGAGTAATAATATAGGCTATCATGAAACATATGTATGTACCTTTGGCTATCTTAAGGTCCCGTTTGTTTGGGGTTATAGGAAAGGGATTAGAATTGGTAGTGAGGTGTGACCTACTATATAGGGTGTTTGTTTTGAGAGATAGGGAGGAGACTCCTAATTCCTTGATATTAGGATATGCCTTAGAAGGGAGATTTGGATGGAGGAGGTGAATGTGGAGGTGGTATTAGAAAAATAATCCGTCAGACTAATTTTTTTTTTTTTTTACATGTTGGGCATTTTTTTGAACATTAATGTTTAATTTTTTGTATTTTTTGTTAAGTAAAAATCTTTGTTTTATTTGTTTTATTTTTTTTGGAAATTTTTTATATATTTATTTTTTTTTTTTTACATGTTGGGCATTTTTTTGAACATTAATGTTTAATGTTTTTGTATTTTTTTATTTGTTTTTATTATTTTATATAAAAATAGTTTAACAATCCCTACACCAACAACTATCATCAAAACAAACACAATTTTACTTAATCTCATCACTAATAATCCCCTCACTATTAATCTCCTCATTATAAATTCCCTCTATTCTCCATCTGAAACAAACGGGGCCTAAATATCTTGCATCTTGTCATGAAACCAACCATGTGGATTAATTTGCAAAAGGATAACTGAAACATTTTTTTTATTCAGAATAGAATTTTACTTAGAAAATTATTGTACAATCCATATGCATTTTAAGTATAGGATCTCATCATACAAAGAGTTAAATTTAGACCATACCATAACCACACAAGATCTTTCCAGATATAAGTCATGGCAAAAATTATGAGTAGTTAGTTTTATTTATTTATTTTCAGATTCTTCCTATAGTTGGTGTCGTTTTCAATTTTCTTTTGCATGTTTTCAGAAACAAAACAGTAGAGAATGTGCCATAGTCTTATAATGTTTTCAAAATCTTGAAATATTGTTAAGTGAGTTATTTTCTTTCTTTTCTTTTTTGCAAAAAAACATATTAAAAAAAATATCAAATGCACGCTTTATTTTATTTTATTTTATTTTTCATAAATTTAAAATCTGAATGAAGCAATAGTGCTAGTGAAGTATTAATCCTGAATTTGTGTTTTGTCTCTCTCATCTATCACCTCCACATAATAATGAGTTACTCATGAGTTACATTTTCTAATGTGACTTGCTTGATGTGGAGGTATGAACACTTCAATTCCATGTGAAAGTAGACTGATCAACCACCATTGTTTTTCTTCTCTCATGAATTATAACCAAATATGTACAGTTTTTAAGGAGTAGTTATTCAGTATTTTCGGAGTTTGGACACGTAGTTTTCTATAAGATTTTGATTGATAGAGAAGGATAGGGGCTCACGATTTATGTTGGAGATAAGGAACAAATGAAGATTAAGTAATTAATGATTAATTTAGACTACGATGAGGTAGTGTTCCGAAATTATTAAATAATTTCTCCTTTTTAAGTCATGTGGTCACAAATCCTCTCTCATCTCCACCTACTTTGGTCCCCAAGTATTTGTTTTTTCCAATCCAAAGGCTAAAATATTAAGAGTACCAATTGTGACTCCCACCAACTAAAACTTCCCTCTTATCTGTTTCATTACAAAGGCAAAAACTTTAGCATATGCTCTCTCTCCAAGTTTTGAATACTTGATCCATCAACTTCTACCCTCTAACATTAATGTGACAAAAAAAAAAAAAAAAATTAAATAAGTAAATAAAATTTAATGTGGAAATCACAAGTCATTTTCCCTTAAAAGACTTACCTATAGGGGCTTAGAGAAGAATCAAAGTTAAGAAACTTTAAACAACAGTTTCCTTCTACTTGTTGCACCTAATCTTATTTTTAATTTCTTTTAATAATCTTTTTTAAAATGGTTTTTTTTTTTTCTTTTTTCTCTATCAAATTGGAGTGACTGAAACAAAGGATTTGATGAAGATAACGATGAGATCAATTTATAATTTGCTTTTGGCCAAAATCTAATATCAAAATGATAATCTAGATAATGAAGTGAGCGTTACATTATCTTTCTACGGCAACGGAAAGTTCCAAATATGTGTGTGAGTGTGAGAGAAACTAGGCGGTGGGTGCTAGAGTGGTGATTCCTGTGGTGATTCAATTTATAAATTTTTTGGGGCCAAAATCTAATATCAAAATGATAATCTAGATCTGATATATTGTTGGTATTTAGTTTAGCTCTTTCTCTTCATGATTTTATATTTCAGATCAAAGCATAAATCCATTCAATGAGTAGAGTATTCTCCACACATAGCATATGTAATTTCATTTTCTATTCTACATATTATTAATTAATCTCAACCTTAATTTCATGATATTATTAATATCAAATAATGCTATAAAAAAAAATGATTCTCTTATTGTTGGCTTTTTTGACTTTCGAAGGTTATTATTGTAATTTTGAGCGTGCCAGTAAGGATCAATTAGTCCTTACAGAATATTAATTGCCAATCAATTATCAAACGATTGTGTTTTAGTTTTTTCAGCCTCAATGAAGAGGACTTTTACTGGTGGCTTTGTTTAGGAAAATTAAGCAAACAACGATTAAATGAAGAACAATTGTAACATTTCATTAAGTAAACTGGAAGACTTACAATGATCCAAATCAGCCTCGTAGAGGTTTACATCAACAAACTACTTGAAACTACTCTTATGAACGAAGGGTAGTGCAGGAATTTGAAGTACAGAAATGTAAAGAACAAAAAATGTAAAAACTGGAAGGAAAATAAAGTAGATAAAACTGATTTTTTTGATTTGAGTCTGGGGCTTTTTCTGGGGCCTTCTCAGCTATTTATACTTCTCAATGACAACTGTCGAAATGGATTTCTAACCGTCGAACCATCCCTCCATGATTATTGGTCATGTTTCCTCACAGTTAGCTCCACTATGCCATATCTGCAGTTAGGTTTCCCTCTTGATTTTGAATTTAAATATATGAGTAACCGTTAAGGCCATGTCATTTTGCATCTCTTCGCATATTCAGTGCTACGCAGATCTACAATAACCAATACCGACTGCCACATGTATGATTACGATTGAAGATTTGAATTGTCTTCCCGTATTGCCCTCATCCTGCCATGTGTTGGATTGTGATTGACTTATATAAAATATGCAGCCAACATTAGCCCCCGCACTAATATACCCAATACTTGGTGATATTGGTAGATCAAGGTATTTTATCCACGTCTTAAAACGTGCATGGGATTTGCACTTTTCAGAAATGCAACTGTCATTCATCAACGAAACATTTGCATTAAATTCTCTTCTAACCTTTGAACATTTCCACTATCTCAGTATTCGAAAAGACTGGTACATCTTTTATGGCCAAGCAAGTCTTTTCTTACATTGATCAAGCATACGAAGAGTTATTTGATAATGCTGTTCGTCCTCGAAAAAACCTTAATGCATTGATTAGCCACCTTTATCCACCCCCATTTATACAAGTTGTGGAAGCTTTCGCAAATCACCGACCTTCGTACCAAGAACCTACTGCTTATAATTCTTTGGAACACAAATTTGCAACCATGGATATTGGAAGCTCTTCTTTTGTAATAAAGCCTTCCGCGTGGGATGAAGCTGCTGCTTCTTCTTCTTCTACGACCTCTGGCAGGGGAACTTGGCCTATCCCTACTCAACTTCAGACGAGGGAACACATTCATCACCTATTCCCTAAATTCAATGACCCTCTTGAAATCCCCCCTTCTAGACGCAGCACTGTAGTATATCCATATGTTTCTATTGATCGTATACGTAGTCTTGAGGACAATCTGCTTTCAGCATGGTATACTTCTACCTTACCATCTCGGATGGTTTGAAGTGTCCCACGTCCTGATGAAGCTTTAGGGATCAGTCCTGCGCTTTTAGCCAAAAAAACAAAACTTTATACCTCCGATTGGCTAGAATGTGTGGCCAGACCTGAATTCCTAGATTCGAACAGAGAACCTCCGACTACTCTTCCTCTGCCTTCCAATCCAAATTGGATTGATGAATTGAGGCTCACTCTCTCTAAGGGCCAATACTTCACCCCCTACTAGGCCCTAGTGCCTCCAACTCCTTATCAGCAATTTAGGACTCAGACCTGGCTTACTGCTTTTTCCCATTTATTCTTTGAAGTCCTTCGAGGTGACATTCCCCGCAAAAACTTTCTATGGGCTTGTGACATTATGTCTCGAAGTCATCTTCTCAACCCTGTGGCCCAAATAGAACTTTATACCTTTTTAGACCAACTTTCTCTCATGCTCAACTAGTACTTCCATGCTTCCATTACCAGTGAAGTTCTGGATGAAGCCTTCTCTGCTCGAATTCAGGTTCAGTATGAGGCAGAGAACCTCCTTGATGAATATGAGGCCTTCAGGAGCCAGGATTCTAAGCATGGGGAGGATGTTGCAATGAACGAAGTGCATGAAGAAGAGGAGATGGATGCCACAGATAAAGCCCTAAAACAGATAGAATTCGAAGTGAAGACCCAACAACTCACTTCTCAATTAAGAGCTTACCAATTAGATAAACCAAACCTGGACAAAATAGAGGATATAGTAGGAAAAGAGTATTCATTTATTGAGTTTTGTTGGACTAAATTCCATGATCTTGTAACTTTGTCCATTCCATATTTCTTTGAAATTGAGAATGTAATCAAATGAATCCCGGTGTAAACATCACTTATCAATAAAACTAGGCTTTCCGAATTTCATTTGTTAGACTCTGATTTACCACTCCAATTGTAAACTTAATTGTATGGTTGATGTGAAATTTTCAAACTCAAATCCCTAACTCAAACTCTTCCAAAGTGTGAAATTTTCTCTTTAAGAAAACAATTATTGCCCTTCATACTGATTCTAGGATTAACATAATTCTTTAGTTATTAGCTTCGAATTAACCAACTTTGTCTTTTGAAACTTGATTTAAACACATCCAACGAAATACTGGAAGTTCAATTTGAACTTTTCCAACATATGGAGTGTAATTGACAACTTTTGCCGGTTTCCTTTCAGAATCAGAGTTTCGAATTAACCAAATTTGCCCTTCGAAACTTAATTTGATAATATCCAATTCCCAACATACGGTTAATATAATCAAGTTATTTCAAATCAACTAATTTTGTTTCGAACAAACAGTCTATATTTTCCAACATATGGAAACCTCTTTTAAGGACTACACTATTTTATTTTAAAAAAGTCATTTTTTCTGTATACTACCAAACTAACTATTGGTTTGAAACCTAGAATAAACAAATTCTAATCGTAAGGTATTTCAAATTTTGCTTCGAAGGATTTTACTCTAATCAAGAAACCTAAAACAGGTCTTCAATCCGTTTGAAGTAAACAAATACCTAAGCATTCCTGCACCCTTAGGTGTGGAATGTGCTTTGAAGTCGACTTCCTGCTTTCGAAGCCGTTTGTCAGTTGATTTTGGTGCCAAAATTTGGCTTTGAAGCCAAATATTCTATTTCGAAACTAACATTAGTATTTGAGATACATTTCCCTCAACAACTATCAATTTTGAGGGAAACTTTTCGCACGCGTATCTTTAGTACTTCTTTATGAATTCTGCTCGCATAAAACGACTGGGTTTTTTTTAGACATAAAGGTTTAAAAACCCTTTTTATTTCGTGCTTTGAATTTACTTGTTTGTCTAACACAAACCCTTCATCTCTACTGACCCTCTCTTTCTTGCTGTTCGTTACCAATGGAGTCTTCTTCTTTGAAAGTACCAACTGGCGAACGTATAAGCCCAACAATGGCTTTGAAAAGATATATTCAGGAAGAAATTGCTAAATTCAAAGCTGAAGGATCGAGTGTCATAGACAGACGCCTCTTTATCGCTCGCTATAGCGAAAAACAAGAATATGTCCTAAGTCCTATCTTTCGAGAGGTTCTCGCCCAACTTCCTGCTTTGTACCCTCGTTTGGAGGACCATTTTCTTCTCTATGAAGGGGGGCTTAATTGGAGAAATTGGAGGATGAACCGACCTCATCGTTGCTGGACAACATTGAGGGCTGAATGGGAGGAATGGTATGACAAGGTCGTGCTTGCAAGAGAATGGGACCTACAAGAGATTTGTATTCTCGACGCCCTTCGTCTTTCCAGGTTTATCATTTCTGAAGACCCTTTTTTGATTCCTGCCGCTCTTTGCTTCTGGAATATGGCCTTTAACTTTTTTTAGTTTTGGTGTGGTATGATGGCCCCCACCGTTCTTAATATCTGCCATCTCTTAGGGCTTTCACCACTCGGTACTCCTTTTACACCTAGCTATCCAGACTTTTTAGTTAAATTTTCTTTTCCACCTTTGAATTCTTCCTCCTGTGACTTTGTAAAGCCTGAAAATAAAAAGGAGGGCCCTGTGAGTGATCGAGAACTTTTCTCTTTTATTGTATATTGGTTATGTAAATTTCTTTTTTGTATATCATCTCAACGAATCATGCCTGAGTTTGCCCACTTGCAAAGGCCCTTGTTTTGAAGAAACGAATAGCCTTGGCCCTTTATCTTTTAGGCCATGTTTATAGAGCTTGCTCTCAATTTTGTGAAAGACCTCTTGATATCAACTAGAGAGGTCCCCTCTGGATGCTTCAACTCTGGCTCTTTGCATACTTCACTGATCTGCATCATAAGTGCTTGAAGTTCTTAGTTCAAGACCCTAGCACTTATGGAAAAAAGTATGCTAGAATTGCCCTTTATCCTATTTCTTTTGCCTACTATCTTACCTTTTTTCATCAGCTTCTTGTTTCCCTAGCTGCCACCTTCTTTTACCCATTCGATGCCAATAAAGGACCAACTTGGCTAAAAATATTCTTGGCTGATAGAGAGTGTTCCATCCCATCACACAAAGATATGTGGGCTTCTATTTTGTTGCCAAGGGAACTTTTTATTGGTACTTTAAACCCTCGAGCTTATAAGTGCATATCTGAGGTATACTGCCCCTCCCAATTTGCCAGGTAATTTGGGCTTACCCAAGGAATTCCCATTCCACTCTGTAGTCTCTCGAATATCCATCTTATAGCTAGAGACCTGAGAGTACCCAAATCTAAACTAGATGAGGCAACATTTAAACTGTTGAAAGATTTGAGTGAGTTTAAATTTACTCCCTTCCTCCCCTCTGGCTCAGTTTTAAAAAGATTTCAAAATTGGTGGACAACCAATATGGAAGCGCATCTAGCAATACATCCTCATGATTTACTAATAAGGTTAGGTGTGCCTTCTAAGGCTAAACCAAAAGAAACCGGAACCATCCCCTCTTTTTCTACAGCTACCAAGACTATTCATGCAGTCTCACTCCCTCCTTTCAGAGTTACCAGAGCTGCTTCGAAAAAGGGTATGCCTTTTTAGGTTTCATTTCTTTCAGAATTTTTTGTTTGTTTTCTTCATGTTCATACTACTTGGTGTAGGGTCTCCACAAGAAGGATCTCCCAAGAGAGCTGAAGCTCTGGCTATTCTCAAAGACAAACACCAGTAGAAAAATTAAAGAAAACTAATACTCACTCCTGAGGAGTCTAAGTCTCAGATTGAAGAGAAAGAGACAGAGAAAGAATAGGAAATACCACTGTAGAGAAAAAAGAGAAAGAAGATAGCTGTCTCTCCTTCTGATTTAGTCGAAGACCCTACTCATGAGACAACTGCCAAAATAGTGGAGAAGGAACACTCTAAAGAAATAATTGTTTTCCAGAGAGCTGAAAAAAGACGGCAGCAACAACTACTAAGGAATGAAGTTGCTGCTGCTAATGCAATCCAAAGGGAAACTGCGAGAAGACAACACATTGCTGAGCATTATTCTTTTCGTAGTTCTTCCATCATTGCCACCACCTCTGAAACCAGTAATTTCCTTTCGTGTTTCCACTTTCTTTTCTCAAATTCTTGATACTGAGACTTAACATTACTTTGTATTTCTTCTTTTGCAGTAACAACTACTTTGCCTTCTCCTTTAATAAGGATTCTTTCAGTTTCATCCGAAGTTGAACAACCTCAAAATGTGGATCCAATTCAAATAATACTCCCTCTTCCGGGTCTTATATTTTCCATACTTTTCTTGAGGCCAAGTATTCCTACATCTTTATCTTTTGGCTTAACTTCATACTTTCCTTTTCTATCCTTCAACTCTACCCAATTTGTTCTTTCTTCAAGGCTTGCTGCTCCTTCCCCTCCTGAGGAAATTTCAGCTATTACTTCATCTCCAGTGATAGCTGATTTCCATAGAGAAGACACTGATAGCTCTCCAATCCCTTGTCCATTATCTCTACCTAGCTCCAGTTCCTCTTCTCTTAACATACTGGTAGCCAAAACTATGGAGATTGCTAGGGATACTTCACGTTCTTCTCCTATTCCTATGCAATCATTTCTTCTTTCTACTAGAGTTCTTTCTGCACCCTCCATGTCAACGAATGAGGTGGACATCTTCGAAGCTAGGCTAGCTAGTCTTTTTGACATGCCTTCCACCACTCCAACAGCTAGCAATGAAACTAAGCCATTAGTCCTAGCTGATTCTCTATTAGAAATTTTTGAGAGCTCTTCCTCCAGTGGTAGGACTTCCTTGCCTTCAATAGACTTGGACAGCTGTTTGGAGTTGATGACATCCATCTCAAGGATTCCTTTCGAAGCTTTACAAAGGCCTATAATCAAGAATGACTTCCTCCAGTGCTGCAAGATTGTTGAGCAATCCAGCATGACTGTTTCAAGTCATTTATCTCAAGCGACAGCCACCATTGATTTTTACATCAACATCTGCCATGTTGCCAAGGCTGCAGAGGAAAAATTGTTGAGAGGCCAGAGTTTTATTTCCCAAATTCATGCTAAAGTGTTAGAATTGAAAGAGCAACATTCCTCTGTCTCCCAATTTCGAGTTCAACTATTGGAGAAGAAAGCTCAGCTTGAAGAAGAGTTATCAGCAGTCAATCAGGCTTTAGATCGAACTGCCACCAAGCTGCAGATCACTAACCAAGGACTGGCTGATCAAAAACAGGAGATGGCTACAGCCATTCAGTTGTTCCCATCTCTTAAGAGTAGAGAGTCTATTGTAAAGGAACAACTGAAACATTGTATTGACTTTTGGGCCAATTTATGGCTGCATGTATTCAACTCATTATGAAATAAAATTCTTATTTATTATTTGAGTGTTTCCATGCTCTTTTCACTTAGCACTTATTACATTCCTTGTGTTTCCCATCCGGTTGGATAATAAGGCTTCAAATATCTACCATTAATTTTTTTTGGTGCACATATCCATTCAAAATTTTCAAATGATATGCTCTCGAAGGCAAGACTCTGTGAATTTGATATGGTCCTTCCCAATTAGGTGACCATTTGCCAAACTTGTGGCTTTTAATCCCTATTGGGAGTATTGTCTTCCATACCAAATCACATTTATCAAAGCTAATGTGCTTGACCTTTTTATTATAGTTTTTGGTTGCTTTCTTCTTTTGGAAAAGAGTACTATTTAAGGCTAAAATTCTAACTTCATCTACGTTCTCTAATTCCAAGCACATACTCTGATGGTACTGCTCAGGAACTAACTGGTCCTGGTCTCTCACCCTTAAGGGCTTGATGTTAATTTCTACAGGTAACACTGTATCATGCTCATATACTAAGGCATAAGGAGTAACTCTTGTACTTGATCTTGGAGAAGTCCTGTAAGCCCATAATACATCCAATAATAAGTTATGCCAATCCCTGTGATTGTCCTTTACAACTTTCTGTATTCCTTTTTTAAAATATTTATTGGATGATTTTGCCTGACCATTGGCTTATGCATAATAAGGGGTAGAATTAACAAAGCTAATTCCAAACTCTGCAACAAAAGACTTTACCATCTTTCCATCAAATGCAGTCCCATTATCAACAGTTATAGTCTGTGGGATGCCAAATCTGTGGATCAGATCTTTAACGAATCCAATAACTTCGGTTTGGTCTACAGCCTTATATGGCTCTGTTATGACCCGAACCCGCCCCTATGGGTTAAGGCCATAACCGGCCAGTAATCACGAGATTGCCTACGGCCTCAAACCAAATAAAACGAAACTCATCAGAGTAAAGGGGCCAAACGGAAGTAATTCAAAACTTTGTCCATAGAGCTATGCTTATATGCACACCATCATATTCTAAGCATTTATGTGTTAATAACTCACATCAAAATTTGTACCAACACAGAACATTGTACATACAGGATCATACAAGTTTGAGTGACTCGAACCTAAGACTTATATACAAAAGTAGTCCAATGTTTTCGCCAACATAACAAAAACTATGAACAAAGGACAAAAGCGAAGATAGTCTCATGTGTGAGACATTTGGGTTGACTCTTCAAAACTCTGACTGTTTCTCATAATTTCACCGAGGTTGGTTCTGGACATCCCTTGGCTCACCTACATGTACATGAATGAGCGTGAGCGAAAGCCCAGTGAATAATATCAAATAAGGTAGATACATAAGCAATCTTTGAAACAGTTACAGCAGACAGCCTTTGGCCCAATCACTTTGATGAATCGGCCTTTGGCCCAATCACTTGGATGAATCGGCCTTCGGCCCAATCATTTATGTCAATCGGCCTTCGGCCCAATCATTCATGTCCATCGGCCTTTGGCCCAATCATTCATATCAATCGGCCTTTGGCCCAATCATTTATGTCAATTGGCCTTTGGCCCAACCATTTATGTCAATCGGCCTTTGGCCCAATCATTCATGTCAATCGGCCTTCGGCCTAATCATTCATGTCAATCGGCCTTCGGCCCAATCATTCATGTCAATCGTTGTCCACCATTCAAATTAATGAACTTACAAAACTTAAATAGAAGTAAACAATTGGACAACAACATATTCAAATATCTTGTTAAGATATTACTTACGGTGATCGGTTTGTGGATTTGCCCTGGAGCTTGACTCTACACATTCTATGAACACAAAAAGGGTCACAAACAATTCGATCCATTCTAAATTCACATATTCCTCTTTAGGCTTCATTCTTATCTTTTTAACTCAATTACAATGCTCAATGCATGCCTAAGAGTACTTGGAATTGAAAGAGAACAGAAAGCGAAACACAGGATACACAAACAAAATTTCAGAAAACAGGGTCCCTGCTCGAGCGGACCCTTGAGGCCTGCAAAAGTACTGGTTATGTGAAATTTACGCTCGAGCATGCGGAAGGCCTCTCTACATGGCTCCCCGCTCGAGCATGAAATTCCCCGCTCGAGCGGACATCATGTCTACAAAAAGTGCTGGATGTATCATTTTTACGCTCGAGCGTGAACTCGGACGCTCGAGCGGACCCCATGACTGCAAGAAAATACTGGGAGCTCGAAACCCTCGCTCGAGTGGCGGTTCCCCCGCTCGAGCAGACATCAAAAATTCTGGGTTTTCCAGGATGGTTCTTGAGCTCGAATTCAACACTCTAACCAACATTTCTTGCATGCCATGGCTCAAATTTCACATATACACATACCAACATGATACCAACACCAAATTACAACATTTTGAGGCTCAATTTCACAAATCGATCACATGCATGCCCCAAATTAACTCAAACTCATGCATTCAAGGTTCCCATTTTTAATAAACAACATACATGCCCATTTTGACTTTCATTTTCACTTCTAATGATGCAGTTAGTGCTCATTCCCATGAAACTCAACAAAAACATGCTTGCATGTGGGATTACACTTCCAATCTTTCATAATTTACAATTTACATGCTAGATTTTGTGATTCCATAGATATTCTTTACATACATGCACATATCAAGCTTTAATTCCAACAAGACCAACTCAACTCATGCTCTTGGTTACAAATAAGCCTTGAATACACAAGATTACACATTAAACTCATGAATTCAAGAATCAATTGCTTACCTAGAGGCCCAATCTATGGTTAAATCTTGAACTAGACTTCAAATATCCAAGCTTGAGTCAAAATTGCACAAGTCTCTCCCTTCTATCTCTGTGGCCGGCTCTCTCTCTCCCTCTCTCTCTCTCTCTCTCAAGGCACCAAAATCAGATTTTTGAGTTCAAAAGAGGCAATGAGAGTGTATGTGGCCTCACACATAAGGCCCCATTAACTATTATTTTAATATTAGATAATAGAGCACTGAATTGATCATTCTGAATCTAATTATTTTGATTCGAATCAATTTTTCAATTAAATTTCACCGTAGGCTTTAAAAATTATGCCAATCACAATGGCGCGACCAATTTTGGTTTCGGTGGCCGATAAGGCCTTTGATTTAATTTCCAAAGCAGATAATCAAACAGATATTCCTACGGTGAACAGATAGAAATTCAAAACCACATATTCTCACATAATGGCACACAAAATCATATTAAACACATAATCATACTCATATTAAGGACCAATTAACACCTTACGGAATAGGGATATCACAGCTTAGCTTCGACCCACTTAGTGAAGTAATCTGTGGCCACTAAAATGAAACAATGATGCTTCGAAGAGTGTGGGTGTATTTTCTCTATCATATCCATAGCCCATCCTCTAAATGGCCAAGGCTTCACAACCTCATGCAGATCAGTTATGGGTACATGCCTTATTGTGCCATGTTTTTGGCATGCTTGGCAACCTCTAGCATATTCTATGCAATCTTTAAGGATGGTTGGCCAATAGTAGGAATGCCTTCGAAGCTTCACACCAGGCTGATGAGCACCACAGATGCCTTCACGAACCTCAGCCATGGCTGTCAATGCTTCCTTTGGACCTAAGCACTCCAATAATAACCTGTCTGCCCCTCTTTTGTAGAGAGTATTACCATACATTATGTATTGCATAGATTACAATTTGATTTTTCTGTTGGCTTTTGAAGATGGGCCAGCTAGATACTGCATTATTGGATGCCTCCAATCTTGTTCTTGTAAGTCATTATGATTGATTTCTAAAACCACATTCCTTTTATTTAAGGGTGGTATTACCTTTTGATATGTTGTTTGACTTCTGTCCATTGGAGTATTATCTCTTCTCCTGAAATTTGAAGGTTTCTGAGCCACATTATTAGCTTTATTATTCAAGAATCTTGGGACATAAGTTACATTTGCTATCTGAAATTGAGAAAGCAAATGTAATACAACAACATAGTATGGCAACATGCTCACACTTTGACACTTGAAAATTCCTTTCACCTGGTTAACCACCAATTGAGAATCTCCAAATATATCAATTGCATGAGTTTGTAATCCAATAAGTATTTCCAGTCCTATTATTAAAGCTTCATATTCAACTTGATTATTAGAACAAGTAATTTTATCCACTCTGAAACCATGCATGGTTTCTACCCCTTGTGGTGACTTAATCACCACACCAATTCCAGTTAGACCATTAGCTTTTGATCCATCGAACCACATTTGCCATGGTTCAACATTAACAATACTAAGTTCCATTATTTCTTGGCTTTTTATTTGACATGGATGATCTGCCAAGAAATTAGCTAAAACTTGTCCTTTTACTGCCTTTTGGGGGACATATTCTAGATGAAATTCTGATAAAGCTAGTATCTATTTGCCAATTCTTCCTCTCAACATAGGTCTAGATAACATATATTTAACCAAATCTGTGTTTGCACTTACCAAGACAGTTGTAGGCAAAATATAATGCAAGGCACAGCTTTTCTATAGTTGAATATTTACATTCACAAGAATTTAGAAACCTACTAAGGTAATAAACTACTTGCTCTTTGCTTTCTTTATTGTCCTGGGCTAAGAAAACTCCCAATGAATCTTCTGCTACAGTTATATACAACTTCAAGAGCTTATCACCCTTTGGTGGCATCAGCACTAGAGGGTTGGCCAAGTAGGCTTTGATTCCTTTGAAAGCAGTTTGATGCTCTGCTGTTCACACAAACTCCTCTTCATCTTTCAGCCTTAATAAGGAAGAAAATACTTTAGTTTTCCTTGCAGTATTAGAAATGAATCTTCGAAGAAAATTAACCTGTCCAAGGAATTTTTGTAATTCTTTCTTACTTGATGGAGGTCTGGCTTCAATGATAGCTTTGGCTTTGTTCTGAAAAATCTGTATTTCCTTCTTGTGTACTACATAGCCCAAGAAGTTTCCAGCTGATACGCCAAAAGCACATTTGAGAGAATTAAGTTTCAACTTGAACTTTCTCATTCTTTCAAAAGCTGCTTCCAAGTGAAACAAATGTTCCTCCATAGATTAGGACTTTACTACAATATCATCAATGTAACACTCTAAATATCTTCCAATGAGATCATGAAAGATAGTGTTCATAATCCTTTGGTATGTAGCCCCAGCATTCTTCAGACCAAATGGCATTTTAACCCATTCGAAGGTACCAATGTTGCCAAGACATCTGAATGTTGTCTTGTGGATATCCTCTTTTGCAATGTAGATTTGGTTATAACCAGAGTGCCCATCCATCATTGATAAAATCTTGTGCCTTGCTGAACTATCCACCAGTAAATCTACTATGGGCATAAGGTACTCATCTTTTGGAGTTGCTACATTCAGGTTTCTGAAATTGATGCATACCCTCATTTTACCATTCTTCTTAATTATAGGCACAATATTAGATAGCCATTCAACATATCTGGCTGTCCTAATAAAGCTTGCCTTAAGGAGTCTAATAATTTCCTCCTTGACCTTCTGAATCACTTCAGGACTCATCCTTCTTGGTTTTTGTTTGTATGGCTTGAAATTAGGCTTCATGGGGAGCCTATGTTCTACTAATGACCTGTCCAACTCTGGTAGTTCATTGTAAGACCATACAAAACAATCTTTATATCTCTTTAAAACCACCAACAACTGGTCCCTGTTAAGAGCATTTAACCAAGTACTTATATAGATAGGCTGCTGTATAGAACCTTCCCCTAAGTTCACTTCTTCCAAAGGGTCTTGCATCTGAGAACTCACTGATGCTTCTTTTTTGATTTCTTTTTTCTTCGAAGCAATCTCCTTGCTTTGTCCTGCTCCTAGTTTCTTTGATTCAACATCTTTGCCCTCCTCTTCATAGACAAAGTCTGTCCATAAGGCTTCTTCTTCCTGTATCTCCTGGAATTTTGTTTCAATGTCCAATGCACAGTATTTATCCAAGACCAAAACCCTGACCTGTTGCTGTTCCTGCTTACAGCCAATTACTATGGCTTCTTTCTTTTGCTCTTGCACCCTCTGGACTATTGATTTTATGTCTAATACTGAGAACTTAATTAAAGCCAAAGATCTGGCCTCCTGGGTTCCATCTTTTTGCCTACAACCAGGCATCATTGTCATCCTTGGCGACAAACTCTTTATCAGTACTTTCCTGGACTAAGTGCTTTAGGTGTACTAATTTCTCATCAGCCGTCACTTCGGTTGATCCATCAGGTTTTCTCAGTATACTGAGTAGTGTCATTCATTCAATATACAATTTGGCCTCTGCAAAATCTGTACAAGCTATGAAGGGTTGAGGGTCTATATTGATCTCTTCTGTCTCTCCATTGCCCAAGGCCATCATTATTTTCTGATGCAGAGGGGAAGGCACACATTTGTTGATGTGAATCTAATCCCTACCAAGTAGAGCATTATACTTAGCATTGTTGTCGATAACGAAGAATGCCGTCATGCAGTCCCTGGTTCCCACACTCAGGTTGATGGGCAAAATGCCCTGAGCCATCTGTTTGTCTCCAGCGAAACCAGCAATGGTTGTGCTGGTTGGGATTAATCTGGGGTTCCTCTTTCCTAATTTCTTCAAAGAAGATTTTGGAAGCAGGTTTATTGCTACCCCATTATCCACCAATACCCGGTTCATCTGTATCCCATCGAAGAAGACCTTGATATACAAAGGTTTGACATGCTGTGTCATGGATGTCGTGGAATACTCAAAATGGTAGGAGAGGTTGATACTCACCTCTTCCTCACTCTCGTTTTCAGTTTCCATTGGTATGGCCACTTCGTATTCATTTTGCACCATACTCACTTGTGAGTCTTCACTAGAAATTGGAATTGGGTCAATCTCCTGACCTTCTTGGTTTTCCTCTTAAGCTTGAAACTCCTGTGATAGTATATGCACCATATTCACTGACACTGGAGGAAATGAGCCAAATTGGACGACTGGCTGTACCTGTTTCTTTTCTTGGCCAACTTGTTCAATTACTTCAGAAGCATCTTCCATGTTGCATTTTGGCACTTCAATACTAGTAACTTTCTTTGAATGATCTGCTTCTGTTAGTTTTTCGATAAAAAATGTCTGTTCAGCCATGAAGGTTTCGAACATTTCCTCATCAACCATCTATTTCCTTTGGCCTAGGCCAACTTCTCCCTCTATCTCACTATCGCTTTCCATCAAAGCCCTTTCCAATCCTACTAAACTAGATCTTTCTTTGGCTTTTAGTTCGGAGTGAACTTTGGCCAACTGCTCTCTACTGCAATCCATTTTGTCTTGAGGAGTCGATTTTGGACTATGTTTTAAGTTTGGACTTTTCTTTCCCTCAGTCTGGCCTTTTGACTGGACCAATGAAGAGCTTTCTCCACTTTCTTTTAGGTCTTTCTGGTACTGAGTGTACCTTCGCTGGATCTTCCTTATTTGGGATCTAGAAATCACTAGGACCATATTTGGTTCCTTTGTTTTTGGATACTTTAGTAACACCTAATTATTTGGAGCCATCAAGTGAGGTTTGACCATTCTACCCTGGTCTCCAACAACATTTCTTTGGGTAGGTATTTCCCTAGGTTTGTTCTTCATAACAAACCAATCTGGAACTCCAAGTACCCATGAGCCCACTGACTCAGTTGTTGAACTGTTCCTTTCCTCCTTCGAAGCTAGTTTTGAAGTTGCCTGTGAAGGCCACTGCTTGGCCTTGATTCCCTGTTTTGGGCCTAATTCAGTCTTTCCATGAAGGTGGCCACTTTCCATCCTATGTGTGGCTAGTCTAGGGGGCCAATCTCTAGCTTTGATCTCATAACTTGAACCCCTTTCAGGTCTCCTTTCAGGATGATTGCCCTCCATTCTGTAATAGTTGGGTAGTCTGAACTCATGTAGAAGTCTCTTGCCCTTGGAGTGCACTCTAGTGGTTGCTGACCCAGCCATGAATGGTTGTTGCCTAGGGCCAGTTGGATGTGGCCTTTTGTTACAACCACTGGTTGGTTTAGGACGCCTTTACACATCCTTGTAATATTGCTTCCCATCAATAGGAAGCCCTTTCAACCACTTGTAGCTTAATCTACACCTGGGACACATTCTTTGCATAACAGTTGCTTCTAAAGAATCATCACCCAATGCCTCTTCATCAGAGTCTTCCCTTTGGTTTAGAAAGCCCTGTCCAACAGTTGGTGAACTTCTAGCATCTTTCTTGATAGTAGTCTAGTTGGCAACATGCATTTGCACATTGACCTCTCCCAATTCCTTCAAGGATAAGTTCTGGAAGTCTGGCACAATAACATTGGCTGCGACTTTTTCAATTTCTGGGAATGGATTAGTGTCAATCCCTATAGCCTTTTCTGCTTTAGCTGAGAATTTTAAACTCCCCTTCCGAATCTATTCTTGGATCCTGTCTCGAAAAATAATACAGTTTTTAGTTGAGTGAAACCAAGAATTATGCCATTTACAATACATTTTTCCTTTAAGTTCCTCAGGAGTTGGAATTTTGACTCCTTTTGGTAACTTCAGGAAGTTTGCCGCAAGCAAATGATCAAAAATGTTATCTGCCTTTGTTAAATCGAAAGAGTATTTCCTATGCAGGTCTTTCTTTTTAAACTGCTGGTCTATTATTGTGTCTTTATGAATAAATGCCTCACATATCACAGGTTCTTTTCCTACAATCTTTGCTGCATCAATCTCATAATTAGGATCTCTATAATGCGTCTTGTATGATGCATTACTTCGATCTTGTTTTTCCTCTAGTAATGCTTCATACCTAGACACCTTATAAGTTAGTTCCACTAAGTCTCTAAACTCAGTTGAGTCAAACTTCTTTCGAAGCCTGAACTCTAAACCATTTTGAGCCAATCTCACGAATTCAGGCTCTGGTAAGATAATCCTACATTTGTTTCGTGCTCTTTTGAATCTGGCAATGAACTGAGCAGCCTTCTCATCAGGCCTTTGACTCAACCTTGCCAAGTTTGCCATGGAAACTTCTGGCTCTGTTTGGAAGAATTGGGCATGAAATGCCTCCTCCATTTGTTGCCAAGTTTGAATAGAGCCAGGTGTAAAGTTAATATACCATACAAAGGCTGCCCCAGTTAGAGAATTTGGGAACAGTCTTAACTTTATGTAATCATTATTGGTAAATCCACCACATTGAGCAGCGAACCTAGCAATATGCTCCACTGTTGACTGGTTTCCATTCTTATAAAAAAGAGTGAAGTCTGGTATCCTAAACCCTCTTGGGTACTCATGTACCCTATCTACCCATTCTGGATATGATTTCCTATACACAGGAGTTTGAACTCCCTGAGCCATCGGTCTACACATCTCTCTAACAATATCAACAATTTGGTCCCTAGGAACCATATTTTGTACTTGTTGAACCACTACTGGAGGAACAAACACAAGATTTGATGGATAACCTTGTGTCTGAGGTCTTCTTGGTCCATAGGATGGTATATTTGGGACTGGTTGTCCCTGTGGTACTGGCTGCTGTTGACGGTATGGGTGACCCCTCTGAGCCTGTCCTGCGAAAAGACCTGCGAAAGGTACTGGAATAGGTGTTGTATCTCCTCCAGTCACAGGAAACCCTTCCAACTCCCCGGGTACAAATTTGAAGAAAGGATTAGTGAACCCCCTTGCGCCAGGTGTGGCTTCGAACATGGGATTTGGGAGCATCCTTACGCCATTTTCTTGTGTTGGCTCGGATTCACCAATTTGCATGGTTTCATCATTAAGTAATGAGGCATTCCGATTTGTCACAGGCCTCGAAAGAGGCTCATACCAAGACTGAGGTGATGGTCTTTCATAGTTTTGGTTACTAGTTTGACCATTAGTATGTCCATTACTCTGCATAGGCTGTTTATCTCTAGCCAATCTTTGCTGAGGGACATTTGAAATTTCTTCTATGTGTCTTGCGTTAGTTAGTTGATGAGTATTCATTCAATCCAAAAAGGATGTTGCCCATCTTTCCATTGTGTTCATTAACTGCTGTCCCATGGTATCTACTAAGCCTCCCCATGGATTCATTGGCTGAGTAGATGGAACAGTGGATGGTCCAATTCCTTGGCCTCGTCCAATATTTTGAACATGTGGTACTTGCTCCGAAGTGCTGGTCTGTTCGACCATAGGTTCTGATAAAACAGGTACTTCCACAAGATGTGTTATCACATTATTCTCTAGATTAGATATTTTTACCTCTCCTTCCATGCATTCTTCCAAGTGTTCATTTTTTCATTGTCTCCTACGTCTAGCCATTTCAATTTGCCTCACTGGGCATGCCAAAAATATATGTTGGCTTTTTTGGCTTTCGAAAGTTATTATTGTAATTTTGAGCGTGCCAACAAGGATCAATCAGTCCTTACAGAATATTAATTGCCAACCAATTATCAGACGATTGTGTTTTAGTTCTTTCAGCCTCAATAAAGAGGGCTTTTACTGGTGGCTTTGTTTAGGAGAATTAAGCAAACAATGATTAAATGAAGAACAATTGTAGCATTTCATTAAGTAAACTGGAAGGCTTACAATGATCCAAATCAGCCTTATAGAGGTTTACAGCAACAAACTACTTGAAACTACTCCTATGAACGAAGTGCATTGCAGGAATTTGAAGTACAGAAATGTAAAGAACAAGAAATGTAAAAACTGAAAGGAAAATAAAGTAGATAAAACTGATTTTTTGGATCTGAGTCTGGGGCTTTTTTTGGGGCCTTATCTGCTATTTATACTTCTCAATGACAACCGTCAAAATGGATTTCTAACCGTCGAACCATCTCTCCATGATCGTTGGTTATCTTTCCTCATAGTTAGCTTAACTATGCCATATCTGCAGTTAGGCTTCCTTCATAATTTTGAATTTTAATATATGAGTAACTGTTAAGGCCACGTCATCTTGCATCTCTTCACTGATTCAGTGCTACGCAAATCTACAATAACCAATACTGATTGCCACATGTATGATTACGATTGAAGATTTGAATTGCCTTTCTGTATTGCCTTCATCCTGCCACGTGTTGGACTGTAATTGACTTATACAAAATATGCAGCCAACACTTATCAAACATGGGATTTTATAATGATGGGCCAGTAATCTAAGCTACTTGCAGCAATAGCCCAAACCAAAAGGTGTCACAAAATTTTCAGTTTCTAAAATACTCATAATTATTAACTTATGTAAAAAATTTAAAGTATAAAATTTCAAAATATGAGCTTTAATTAAATGATAATTTTTAAATTTTTTTTAACAGTCAATAAGAGGGAAATAGGAAAATGCTCTTTCACTCACAATAATAAGGTAGTTTGACCGTACATGGTAAATTTTATGATAAATCAAAAGTTGATATGTAATTTACCATGTCATCGTAGATAAATTAAAAAAAATTACAATTCAGTGCAATTGTTTTTATAGTTTTTTTTTTGTTGTTGCACAAGGACAGTTATACCCACGTTTCTGTAATTAATTTTGATCTATTTGACTTATAATTGGCCACAAATTAATGATGAAGCCCTTTTACAGGCAATGGACCCGTTTGGTCTTTTGGTAGCCCGGGGCTGGGCTATTTCGGATGTCGTTTTGCCGACTAGAAAGGCCAAAAAAAAAAAAAAAAAAAAAAAAAAAAGAAAAAAAGCCGCAATTAGTGGTAGGTCCTATATACAAAATTCAAAACTTATTTAATTTCAAAATAAAATATTTATACTAATTAATTCTACATATTTTTAATTATTACCAAAAAATTATTTTAAAAAAAATAAATTAAAGATGCTGTTACATTCCACTACCAAGGCTTACCGGAATGTTCAACATCACTGGGAAGCCAACCGAAGTATCGACATAGTGTTTTGAACATCATTGGAAGTCGCCAGAATATTGAGAATGTTCATGGGATGTTAAAAATATTGTCAGAGACTCGTCGGAATGTCAAAAATATTGCTAGAAGGAAAAAAAGAATAAATGGAAAAATTAGAGCAAAAAAATAACAAAATGTGCTAAATATTGATAAATTGACAAAAAAAAAAAAGAGAGTAACAAATAGCGATAATGAGAAAAAACATATGTTATTTTTTAATTTTTGTAAGGTTTAAGCAAATAATCTCTAATATTGATTAACTTGAAAAACAAATTTTGAAACTGAGTATCCTTATTAACCAAACTAAAAAAAAATGTTATGAAACTGTAAAATTTTACAGTAAAAGAATGTTCTGAAACTACCAAATTTTACAGTTCTAAAGTATGTTATGAAACTGTAAATTTTTACAGTTTTAAAGAATGATTCATTTCAGCACCAAAAAAATTGAATTTTTTTTATAATTTTCATCGCCTGTAATTAAAACTCGAAACAACTTGTTCAGAATTTGAAATTTTTTCTATTAAAATAGGAAAAGAGAAGTGTGTAGCAGAGAAAAAGTAGAAAAACTGATAGATTAAAGGAGAGAGACGATATCGAGAGAGGATTGTACTCCGACAAATATTTTTGATTTATATCTAGCAGGATCTGATGTAGATCTACTCATTTTCCTATTCGAAAATCATCTTTTTCACTGTCTGTGAGGGTAAGGTAATGAGTCGGTAGTTAGTTGTTGTCGGTGAATTCCAATTGATGGTAATCGTCAAAGAAAAAGAAGAAAAACGTAATCGCCGGTCACCGAATATCAGAAAGAGAAATAAAGAGAAGAAAGAAGATGCGCAGAATTTTCGAGTCTACCAAAAGATTTTGAAATTAGACAGAGTGCACAACTTTTAAAGAGGATTTACAAGTAATTTGTCCCAAAAAAAAAAAAAAAAACGCAGAAAGAGAGAGACCGAAAGAACGAGGCAGAAGAAATCAATGAGAGGGAGAAGACAACCCCGCTAAAGTTCTCGCACATCTCACTTCTATACCCACCACCCAGGTTCGATTTTCAGGTTTTAAGTTAAAAAATTAAGGTTTTAATTTTCACTTGGGAATTTTTAATTTCTAAATTAGGACTTTTCCTCTTCATTAACCCAAAAACCTCACACCACATAATTTTTTTATTTTATTTTTTATATTACTTTATCTATCAGTGACATATTTGTACATAAATATATACATGTCAAATATACGATACAAATGTATATGCATTGAAGGGGGTAAATGTGAAATGGGTCGGGTCCAAACCTTGGGCTGGCCCAATCCACTGAAGTCCGAATCCAAGTGGGCTGGATGAGTATATGGGCAAACCAATTAAGCCCAACTTCATGATCAATAGTCCACCCAAGTCCTCAAGCACTTGGGTCCAACCTACAGTGGAAAGGCTAGTCCAGTCGTGGTGCTGGGCTGGGCCGAACTGCGAGACTGAATCTACGGGCCGAACAGAAAATAGGCCGAGCTCTTACAAAAGTTACCTGAATGGACAAGCCCATCTCCATGAGTGATCCTGTAAAAGACCAAGACAAGACATAATGATGTCGAGCTGAGGAACATCGGTACCGAACTGAGGAAACCTCGCAAGGAAACGTGGAAACTGTGAACGTGTGCATGTGCAGGTTGCCACCTCAGCTGGTCCCCTACACCTAGAATCACGGAAGTTATTGAACCAAAGGAATGTGGTTTGTTATCAGTATGACTACAATGAGTATATGCATTCAATGACAACTACCAGGTGGTCCCCCCTCTTGAGCAATGCTAAAAGGACACCTGGCAGCATCCAAGCTCCATGAACCCAGCTTGAGAAGCAAGCAAGGAACATTATATATACAACATGAACTTCACATTGAAGGTAAGAGAGAAGACTGAACTGAACTATGCAAAGCAAAATCACGCATAGAGAGAGATTCAACTCTCTATACACTTCATCTTCGATCACTAATTCTCACACCGGAGGGGTTATCCCGCCAACCCCGGTCGGGTAGCTCTAACGGTGCTTCTTGTTGCAGGAACCTCAGTTCTTGGATAGTCCAACCAAGTGCGGAGCCCCGATCCACTTTCATCTAGTGCGGAATCCGGTATGCACAATTGGTGCAGTGAGCGTGGAGACTTCATCTCTGAGCTCTGCACTCAGTTCCGGCGATGGGGACTGAGGACATTCCGCCGTCAACACATACTCCACAGACGGAGAAAACAAAGAACAAAGGTTTGGCACTCCTAACAGTCCCGGAGGAACAAACTGGAAACAATAAT
Source organism: Camellia granthamiana (assembly GCA_036172215.1). Taxonomy (NCBI): domain Eukaryota; kingdom Viridiplantae; phylum Streptophyta; class Magnoliopsida; order Ericales; family Theaceae; genus Camellia; species Camellia granthamiana. The sequence continues at coordinate 58,040,150 of CM069914.1, read as the reverse complement.
CGAACCCCTGAATCCGTCGAGCACCGATTACCCTTCGCTGGAGGTTCTTCTCATCACTTTTTTCTGGAAAAAGATTATAAAGATCGCATTATAAACTCCATGGGGATGGAGATACAGGAGTTGAAAGCCCAACTTAAGAGGGTGCTGGGCGATCCAACAGAAAAGAAGACGGAAGCGGAGCCCTCTCGTTTGCGATGGAGGAGCTTATCCAGAGAGCCACCAGTGAAGAAGTTCCCCAGGAATGAATCTGGACAACAAAGCCAGCCTATCCCAATACAGAGTGAGGCGGCAAGCAGTTACACCCGTGGGTCACGCCGGAAAAGGGCCAAGAGGCAGAAGACTGTTAGTCAACAGACCGAATACCCTCCTCAGGACCTTCGTACTTGGTTGATTGGCAATAGGCAGAATGAACAACATCGGGATCATCTGGACCGTACTGTTTACCAGAGGGAACACCGAGCGCTGAACAGGCTCGTCTCTTCGCCATTCTCCCCGGAGATCGAGACCATGAGACCGCCAAAGAAATTCACCCCCCCAAAGTTCACTTCATACGACGGGAAGTCGGACCCGCTGACACATATTAGCCACTATAGACAGATGATGTCCCTATGGAACCGAGACAAGGCACTGATGTGTAAAGTCTTCCCATCCAGCTTGGGAGAAACCGGACTTCGATGGTTCGATCGTCTCCCTGCTGGATCGATCCATGGCTGGAAGCAGCTCTCCGAAGAGTTCCTAGTCAGGTTCGTCTCCAACACTAAGATCCCGAAAGAGCCGGATACACTGTTCAGCCTCCGAAAAGAGCAGGAGGAAATGCTGCGCAATTATGCTAGGAGGTACTGGGAAGAATACAATGACCTGGAGGAAAATATGTGCAGCGAGCAGATGTGTAACAAGTCCGCGAGGGACCTCGCTACAGTTCGGACTCGATTCGTGTCACGGTTCTAAATCTCGAACCAAAGAGTCCAAATCCGGCAAATCGTTTTGAAGAAAACAGATTTTTTGAAAGAAGTGCCAAACATGGACTGCTTTGCCAGATACAGAGTCGCCACCTAAATATTTTTTAAAAAGGGGAATTTAGGAAACCCTGACTCGGTGCCAAAGGCCACGTGTCCGTCATCACCAAAGTTGCCTCGGCTCGGGAACTTGGGTACGATTGGGGAAGGTCACCTCGTGAGCACCCCCGCTCACCCGGTCAAAGACCGGCCTCTACTAACCATGATATCTGATTTTGAAAACATTGTGTGTTCTTATTCCGGTTTATTAGCCTAGGTTACTATGTGATGCGCACAGCATATAAGTATAGACCGAGTCGTCTGAATTGGAACCAAAACACTTCGTGTTTGTTTGTTTTAAAAATGGTTTGCTACCCGCAGGCAGGCTAAGAATGCAGATTTTGCCACCCTCAGGTGGGCTTAGAAGAACAATGGTTTTGCCACTATCTAGTAGGCTTAAAACAAACAGTCAACGAATTGTCCCAATTCAGGTAACTCAACCTCCACCCACAGGCATTCAAGGCAGTTATATCACATAAGCAAATAGCCTCATGGCAAGCATGCTATCTTGGCAACACTTACACGCATGCAAGGATGCTAAAGCATAAAACTCACCGAGTACTCCAAGCCAAAACAAGAAGCTAATTAGAAATCATGCATGATCCTAAAATATACAGATTTGCCTAATGCAACACATGCAAGATGCAACTAAGATGGCAGGCTCGACTATTCTAAACATGGCATATGAAATGCAACAACCAACATGTATTCATCTTGTAATTGAAATACAATGCAGTTTGTATGATACGCCGAGCCCGGTGCGTGCAAAACAGATGAATGATGCAAACATGCTGTCATACTGTATGCTAATTGAAATATGCCCTATATCTAACCATCGTAAGCGGGTAAATAAAAGGGAAGAAAGACGTGGGGTTGGAAGACATACATCACACTCACCCACACTTATTACAATTATGCCCTCGCGCAGAGGGTTCAAATAAATAATACAGTCCCAAATGAAAGAATATTACAGTCCAAAATATTACAGATTTCTAATTAATTAATAGTTTAAAGAAGAAAAACTATAAACTGGCATGCAAGCCAGGGGGCTGCCTTGACTCCGCTTCGGATAATGAAATGATGCATGTTGAGCTGCTTTGGCGCTGAAATCCACTGGGATGCCCCAATTAGCCTCTGTTTGCAATGTTTCTCGAAATGCGTGTCGAACTCTGAAAAGTTGTTGATTCCTGATTTTGCTGCAACAGAGAGCAGGAGAGGGGCATAGCAATGTATTTCACAAATGTATGCATGCCTCGATCCTCGTGCCACCAATCACGCATATCGATGCATGATGGCCGAGGAGTCGGATTGCACAACTCAATATAAGATGAACGCAGATGAATGTTATAACAAAAACCTAACTCCATCATGGGTAATCCGGAGTGTTGGTGACTTGGGAATTGAGACCCGTTCCGTCACTCGGAGTACGAAACGTGCCTCGTTTCCCGTGCCCGGGCTAACACCTATCCCGAACACGATGCAATATGCATGATATGCATGAAATGCAGCTAGTATGCAATCCTAACATACACAATGCTATGAAAATGAGATGCCTCGAAATGCGTGCACGCGGGCACGCAAACCGAGGCAATGGTTTCAAGGCATGAAATGGCATACACAATGCAAATGACATGGAAAATGCAAATTGGGCTTACACTAACAGGAGTGGACCTCAGCCATACTCACATAAGAGGCCGTTGAATGGAAATGAAGTGCCTCGGAATGCGTGCACACGGGCACGCAAACCGAGGCAATGGCCTCGAGGCATGAAATGATATGAAAAATGATATGCAATGAGACCAAAATGAGATGTCTCGAAGTGCGTGCCCACGGGCACGCAAACCGAGGAAATGGCACACGGAATGCAATGGGACTAAGAATGAGATATGCGATGCAATATGGGCTTACACCAACATGAGAGGGCCTCAGCCACACTCACACAGGAGGCCAATGGATGAAAATGAAGTACCTTGAAATGCGTGCACGCGGGCACGCAAACCGAGACAATGACATAAGGAATGCGATGAGGCCAAAATGGCATACAGGATGCAAAATGGACTTATACTAACATGAGTGAGCCTCAGCCACACTCACAAAAGAGGCCGTCGGATAAAAATGAAGTGCCTCGAAGTGCGTGCACACGGGCACGCAAACCGAGGCGATGATGTAGAAGCATGAAATGACATGAAAATGCAAATTGGGCTTACACTAACATGAGAGAGCCTCAGCCACACTCACATAAGGGGCCGAGAGATGAAAAATGAAGTGCCTCGAAATGCGTACACGCGGGCACGCAAATCGAGGCAATGGCCCTAAGGCGCGGAATGACATACAAAATGCAATGATGGGCTTATGCCAACATGAGAGAGCCTCAGCTGCACTCACATAGGCTGCCATCGGATAAAAATGAAGTGCCTCGGAATGCGTGCACACGGGCACGCAAACCGAGGCGATGATATAGAAGCATGAAATGTCATAAAAATGCAAATTGGGCTTACACTAACATGAGAGGGCCTCAGCCACACTCACATAAGAGGCCGTGAGACGAAAATGAGCTGCCTCGAAATGCGTGCACACGGGCACGCAAACCGAGGCAAGGCATGCGCAATGCAAATGACATGAAAAATGCAAGTTGGGCTTACACTAACATGAGAGGGCCTCAGCCACACTCACATAAGATGCCTAAAGGTGAAAACGAAGATGCCTCGAAATGCGTGCCCATGGGCACGCAAACCGAGAAATGGCCCTAAGGCACAAAAATGATATGCGAATGAGACGTGGCATACGGCATATGGAAAATGCAAATTTCAGCAGCCAAAATGATGCAAAAACAGCCCCCGAATTATAGCAAAATTACACCCGATGCCCGAAATGCTATGCTAAGCACCCGAAATGACTTGCAACTATGCCAAACATGCACAATATGGACATGAAGTGTAAAGAAAGATGCTAGGCAGTCCCTAGACTAGCATTTTTCCAGTACAAAGCATGGCCGAACAACAATCACAATTATGGCAAAAACAGCATGCAAAAATGGGGGAAAAAGGGGGAATAATGAAACAAGTGATATGTACAATGCTCAAACTGAAAAATACAGTTCTACAACATTAAAGAGGGACCAAAAATATGCACATTTACAGTAGATGACATCCCCCAAAACAGTATGTAGATATGCTCAATATAGCATGCGAAATATGAGCCAAAAGAGGGCTATAAAGAGAGGTGTACCAAGCATTCACCAAACAGCCTAAGACCCTTAACAAAAGATGAAGAGTAGGTCATTTTAAGACTATTTCCAGACCTGATGATGGCCGAAAACAGAAGCAAGATAGGCCTAAAAACTCATGCAAGATAATGGACCAAATAGGGGCTATAAAGAGAGGTCATCCATGGAAGCACCAAACAAGGTTGAGCCCTTCTACAATGTTGTAGAGGGGCTCAAACTAAGCCTAATTACAGTTTATGGCATGCTCCAAAACAGACTTCAAGTAGGCCAAATAATCCATGCAATTTTACGGTAAATATGGAAAATTACAAAGCAAGTGCATGATAGAAAGGCCAAACAAGGTTGAGCCCTTCTTCAATGTTGAAGAGGGGATAAAAATAGGCCCATTCACAGTTTATATTAGGCTCGAAAATAGATCATTCATAAGCTAAAGAAAGCATGCAAAATATTGGCATAAAAGGTGATATTGAAGGAAGAGCATGATAGAGTTACCAAACAAGGTTGAGCCTTTCTTCAATGTTGAAGAGGGGCTCAAAATAGGCCTAAACTCAGTAGGGGTCGGAGCCCAAAACCACAAGCAAATAGGGTAAAGAAATGAAGCAAAAATGTGCTAGAAAAAGGGAAATGGTGATTTACCCTTGAAGACTACACTTTGGTTGCTTCTTGGCTTGAATTTGTTGCTTCTTAGCCTCTGAAAAACCTTCCCTTGCTGCTGGAATGGATGTGGTGATGGTGAGGCTTGGTGTTGATGAAGAGATGGACTTGAGACTTGAAGCTTTTCAAGGTTTTTTGGAGATGGAGATGGAGGCAAATGGTTAAGAGTTCTTGAGGAGAGTTTTGCTAACCCTAGAGAAGATGATGGCCAGCCACTTAAATGGACCAAAAGGGGGTGTAAAAGGGGAGGGAAATGCACCCAAACTTTCCCTCCCAAAATATCCCCCGGATGCAAAGATATTTTTGAAAAAGCAGATATACAGCTGGAATGCACACATCCCAAGGAAGCAGGCCGGCTAGGCATTTTTATTGGAGATGGCCGGCCAGCCACCCCTTATGGCCGGCCGGCCAAGGGGCAAAAATGAAAGGTTGAAATAATGGCCGGCCATAGCACCTTAGGGTCCTCCCATGTGTCCTCAACACAACCCTGTGGTTGAAAATTGGAAAATGTGAACCAGGAGAGAGAACAACCCACTTTAAAGAGGGGTTCAAAAATGAAAAAAAGAATTAATGGCCGGCCATGTTTTTTTAGGGTCCTCCCATGTGTGTACAACACAAATATGTGGTTTTGGCTCGAAGAAAATGGCCCTAGGGTGTTCAACATTAGCCCGGAAGTGAGAAAAACGGGCGCCGGAGGAGCATAACTGGTTGTTTGAGACAATTGCTGGCCTCCCACCCTCCAGTGATCTTCCTGGTGCTAAAACAGAGGTACCTGGCAAAAATGAACAAAAACCGATGCAAAACGAATGCTCGGGGGCCAAACCGCGAGGTTCGGGGCCCGAAAACCGGCCGTTAAGCACCGAAAGTGGTGTTTGGCCACGAAGTGGGTATCTAAGACCCCAGTGTCCCTCGTTATGATAAAACAGAGGTACCTGCCAAAAATGAACAAAAACCGATGCAAAACGAATGCTCGGGGGCCAAACCGCGAGGTTCGGGGCCCGAAAACCGGCCGTTAAGCACCGAAAGTGGTGTTTGGCCACGAAGTGGGTATCTAAGACCCCAGTGTTCCTCGCTATGATAAAACAGAGGTACCTGCCAAAAATGAACAAAAACCGATGCAAAACGAATGCTCGGGGGTCAAACCGCGAGGTTCGGGGCCCGAAAACCGGCCGTTAAGCACCGAAAGTGGTGTTTGGCCACGAAGTGGGTATCTAAGATCCCAGTGTCCCTCGAAAGGGAGTAAATGAGATGCATGCCAAAAACCGGAGGAATCGGAGATGGTTGGGTGGTTCCGAACCGAGGCACACGGCCTGACGGCTCCGAAAATCGGGAACCGGGCTCCGAAATGGGCAAAATGGCCTACGGCCACGAAATGTAGCCCACGGCCACTGAGAGATGGTCTACGAGACCTCTCCCTCCCCTCAGGAAAAGAAACAGAGAAAACTGAGCCTGGTTCGCAAACCGAGACAAAGTACAAAAAGAGCCCGGAAGTCCGGAGGCAAGGCTCGCGGCCGAGACTCTGAGACTCCTGAACGAGCACGATATGCAACATCACCAAGCGCTCAATCGGTGACGTCTGAGTCTTAAGGTCGGTCAAAAATGGGGTGTCTACAGTTGCCCCTCTTTGACAGAACTCGAAAGTCATAAGAATGACGGGAGTGAATGTCGAAGCCCAGAGACGACCCATTTTTGACAAGGCCGAAGACTTAGACAATCATACAAGATAAACAGAGATGTGCCCACAGGCATGCCCGCAGGCAGGGGGCAAAATGCAAATGATATGCAGAAAGATTTTGATAATTGGACTTACACGCTACGCGAAGCCGGTTTGAAAATTGGACTTATACGCAAAGCGAAGCCGGTTTGTAGATTGGACTTATATGCAAAGCGAAGCCGGTTTGTAGATTGGACTTATACGCAAAGCGAAGCCGGTTTGTAGATTGGACTTATACGCAAAGCGAAGCCGGTTTGTAGATTGGACTTATACGCAAAGCGAAGCCGGTTTGTAGATTGGACTTATACGCAAAGCGAAGCCGGTTTGTAGATTGGACTTATACGCAAAGCGAAGCCGGTTTGTAGATTGGACTTATACGCTGACGCGAAGCCGGTTTGTAGATTGGACTTATACGCTACGCGAAGCCGGTTTGTAGATTGGACTTATACGCAAAGCGAAGCCGGTTTGTAGATTGGACTTATACGCTACGCGAAGCCGGTTTGTAGATTGGACTTATACGCAAAGCGAAGCCGGTTTATAGATTGGACTTATACGCAAAGCGAAGCCGGTTTGTAGATTGGACTTATACGCAAAGCGAAGCCGGTTATCACTCATGATCATGCAAAGAGAGCTGTAATGAAGCAAATATGCAAAAAAAAATGCAACATTTTAAGCGAAAGCTAGGCAAGAAGTAAACTCGAGACAAATTACATCTTGTGCAGAAAGGACGCAAGAAAAATTATGCAATGCTCATTGCGTCTCACGCGGAGAAGGCTAAAAGTGACTACCGAGAATACCCGTAGTCTCGCACAAGACATCTCTCTGCGTATCAGACACAAGAGAGGGAGAAGGTAAACCTCTCAGCGTATCACACGCAAGAGAGGGAAGGTAAGTTTCTCAGCGTATCACACGCAAGAGAAGAAAGGTGAACCTCTTAGCATATCATATGCAAGAGAGGAAATGGTCGTCTCTCAGCGTATCACACGTGAGAGAGGAAAGGGTCGTCTCTCAGCATATCACACGCAAGAGAGGAAAGGGTAGAAACCGGGTAAACAATGGTGTAACCAACAGGCGTATCTCAACGTATTTCATACGGAGAGAGGGAAGGTTTTAACCGGGTGAACAATGGTGTAACCAACAGGCATAACTCAACGTATTTCATACGGAGAGAGGGAAGGTTTTAACTGGGGGAACAATGGTGTAACCAACAGGCGTATCTCAACGTATTTCATACGGAGAGAGGGAAGGTTTTAACCGGGTGAACAATGGTGTAACCAACAGGCGTATCTCAACGTATTTCATACGGAGAGAGGGAAGGTTTTAACCGGGTGAACAATGGTGTAACCAACAGGCGTATCTCAACGTATTTCATACGGAGAGAGGGAAGGTTTTAACCGGGTGAACAATGGTGTAAGTGTGGGTGATTGATACACAAAGTAGGCAAAGCGAGTGTGTGATAGATACACTATTTGAGCAAAGTGTGATTGATACACTAAAGGGTGAACACGAAGTGTGATAGATGCACTAAGTGAACAAAGTATGATAGATATACTAAATGTGAACACAAAGTGTGATAGATGCACTATGTGAGAATGTGTGTGATAGATACACAAAATGAATGAAGTGTGATTGATACACTAAGTAAATGATCTCAAACGGAACTTCTTTGAATGAACCGTACATACAATATCGTGCATGACTGAGAAAGAAACTTGACAGGTACAATGCATTACAATGCACGATGCTTAAGGAAAGCAATAAACGGACAAAGCGGCGCTTTAGAAAGCGCCTCATGAGGTGAGTGGCGGTGAACCGCTCTACTCTGATGGGGATCTCCCCTCGTGCTCTTTGAACACTTTACCTTGAACTCACAGTACAAAGGCTCTGGAACGCTAACAAGTAACAATATCTGCATGTTGGAGCCACGGCTGCCGCTTGTCTTCCTGATCATACTCACAACTTTCCCTATTCTCCAACGGGGTGACAGACTAGGTTGGTTCAGTATCCAGAATTGAGGTGCATACACGCTATCTCAACCTATGGGGCTTCCATACAGATTTCAAGCCGAGGGCGCGCCTCTGGGTATTTAAACCAGACTTTAGTCTCGGAAATCCCGAACCTTTGCGTTCTAGGCCACGGCCATTCGAACTCTAATTTCCACCGTCGCAGTTGGTCTCCTAGGAACTCATCGCAAACACGGCCAAGATGCCTCTGGCAGGGAATAGTACTCAGGGAGAGCACTTCTGATTGCCATTCTGTCTTGAAGTAGACTTGATCTTGAGCTTGAGGTAGAGGCACACTCATACTTCGGAACATTGGCAAGACCTGAAGAGGTACACACGGGATGCAATCTCGGAACTTACTGAAGTTGGAACAAAACTCAGATGCCCGACATTTTCCTCTTTTGCTTTTGCTTTGCAGTCCAGAACCATTATAGCTTCAGATAGGTCCTGGTTTTACTATTCTCATATGACCTGGGTTGAACCCTGCAGTTTTATGAAAGAACAAATTCTGTTTTGCACAAATGTAGAGAACGGCACGGCACTCGGAGCACAAAACGATTTTTTGAAACTGAGATTGAGCATAAGTTCTCAACTGGGTATTGAGCCTACGACTGAATACATCACACTACGACTCAACAAGAAAATAAAAAGCACACAACCTAGACACATCAAGTAACACTCGAGACGACTCAAAACAAGGATCGAGATAAAACAAAAAGACACGACACTCATACGTGCACAAGGAGCCTGTTTCACCGGGTAGTGTTTCCCACCCTTTCTCACTTGTGGTTCTCACATCATTCGGCCCTCAGGCTCTGTTTTTCTGAAAAAGCCCTTTTCTCACTTTTTCTCTCATCGCACATCTCTCTATTCTTAGATCTCTCATTTTTCATCCCTCCCCTGGGTGGTTGATGGATAAACAACAAGTTGTGGGCTCATGCCCTTAGCATTCTGCTAGATTCTTCTTCTTCTGCTCACAACGGTGAGTTTCTCCCACAGAGGGGTTGCGCTACAACTGGGTGTGTAGCAAATTTGCAGCTGTCATCAGTTGACGATGCTCTGCTGGGGAGTTTGGACGTGATCAGATCTGTCCAGATGAGGGAGTGGAATATCTTGATCCATTCCGGTTTGTGCTTCGCACTTGGCTTGATACCTCGCTGCTTGGAGGATGTGAGAGCGTTCAGCCCTTTGGTGTTGGTCAGCTTCAGTGGTGCCCTTCTTGGCAGGTAGAGTGCCCTTTTTGGCAAGTACGGTGCCCTTTCTGGCAAGTATGTTGACAATGGGAAAAGACAGAACACCTGACTCAACTGTGCCCCTGGTTCATTGTTTCGACCATTTTGTTTTTGGCTTTCCACCAAAACAGTTTTGACCAAAATGAGAATTAGATTAACATGCTTGTTCGATTTTTGATTTGAAATCATGCAAGTCGGGTTGTAAGCACTGAAAATTTTCCTTTTTTGGGTCCAAGAAATGGTCCAGTTTTTGGAAAAGATGGAACAATTTTCGAGAAAATTAGTCAACCTCAGTAAAAATTCTCAAAAACTATTTTTGCAAACGGCCACTTGCTCAACGAGCATGAAACCTACTCCTGAGATGCACAACCTCGGATCCAAGGGAAAACTGCCCCGTGCTTGAAGAGAGCTGCATGGCGACGGAAAGTTGCCCCTTGTTTGAACGGCACTGCAGCGCATTGAATGGCAACGGAAAGTTGCCCCTTGTTTGAATGGCACCGCGCGCGTTGAATGGCAACGGAAAGTTGCCCCTTGTTTGAATGGCGCCGCAGCACACTGAATGGCAACAGAAAGTTGCCCCTTGTTTGAGTGGTGCCGCAGCGCATTGTAGTCCGTCCTGAGAGCGATGGTTACAACCGAACTCTCGGATACAGAGAAGGCAAAGATGGTCAAAACCATTACATGGACACAATTGAATTTGAATTATTTTACGGCTGGACTTCAGGATGAAGTTGCCTACGTATCCCAAAGATGGGAATCAAGCCTTACGTAGTTCGGGGTTAAGGTACGCTCGGGTATTAACCTCTCCTTTTTATGCTCTAACTTTTGCCAAGGCGCCTATTGCAGGTTTTCGACCTTGCGAGCTTTGTTTCTCTTTCTTTTTTTTCTGTTCTTTTCATTCCTTTTTCTTCTTTTCTTTTCTTTGCATTTTTTTCTTTTTCTCTTTTTTTGTTCTTTTTTGCATTTTTCTTTTTTTTCTTTTTCTTGCTCTAACTTTTGCCTGGGTCGCCCTTCGGGGTTTTCGGCCCAGCGAGCCTCTCAAAGGGTAAAAGTGTAACAAGTCCATGCCAAATGGTTTTGAGATTGAAGCCCTCTGTATCTAGGAGAGTGGCTGTTGTATTGATTTGCAGAAGGATCCATCTTTGGCTCTTCGAGCACATCGGATATTTTTTTGCCCCTAGTTCGAGGGGTGCTTCTGTTCTAGCTTTGCAAGCTTCTTCTGATGAGGTCTGACCTTCTTGATCTGACTTTGGTGCCTCTTGTTCGAGGGCTGCTTCAAATCTGGCCACACAGGCCTTACATTGTGGTTGACCGTTGAACATTCTGAATGTACGTTCAAGGTTTGACAGCAAAGGGGTTGAGTCTCGAGACCGAGAGCGATCCTAAGCTGCACAATCTCAAGAGCGATTCCACACATGTCTTCGCAGGACCGCGCAAAACATTTTTTTGAAAGTTTTTAATAAAGCGACAAATCGCTCGAGCTGAAGACAGTGTAGGACCAGTCTGGATCAAAGCTAGGGTCCTTCTCAGTACTCATATTAACAAGCATGATCTCAATCATTAAGGGCTTAGCATGCCTCTCTTTCTCTCAATTGGTCAAAGTTTTGCAAATCCCGAGGAATTCCTCCCTCTTTGTTTTCACCGCAGTGTTCAAAAAAGTTTTGAAAAAACTCAGGTCATTACAATGACTTCAAGGCACAAGAGAGCAGGTGGAATGCACTAACATTTCATTCAAATCCCGGCACAACTAGCACACGGCAGAAGCAAATGTGAGAGCGTGGAAATCACTGCTGTTTCATTCAAAATCTGTTGGCACAACTGGCTTCCTGGCAGAAACAGACTCAAAACAAAACGAAAAGACAAACACAAAACAAAATGGTAATGCCCGAGGTAACATCCCCGGAATCACCCAACTCCTATACAACAGGACTGACTCGATACAACAAGACAGACCCAAAACAAAAGAGGCAGACTCAAAACAAAAAGACAGACTCAAAACAAAACAAAAGACTGACCCAATACCCAAGTCAGAATGCAAAATTAACAGCACTTGTACATTGCTCAAAACAGTGCGTGCCATTCCCACGTCTGGAGTTAATCGAGCGCCACCCGCAGCTGGTTCATCCCCCTAATCACATAGCATTATCCCCCAAGTTCATCGATCCAGTGCCAATAGACTTTGCAGAGCTTGGCGTGAGGACAACTCCGTTGTCAAACAGATCCTGTACTTCATGGCGAAGACGGAAGCAGTCGTCGGTAGTATGGCCGGTTTGCTGATGGTACGCGCAGTACTGGGTAGCATCATGTGTAGCCGGAAGAGGGTTCGGGAGAGGCCGAGGCTCAAGGGGTTTGAGATGGCCTTGTCCAACAAGGATTTGGAAAGCTTTGGACAAAGGCATGTGGAGGGCATGGAAGACCCTCTGACCTCGAGGTCGGTACTTCTGGGTTTGTGGATTTTTACCGGGCGTACCAGCAAAAGGATTGGCAGGTACTGGCCTGGTTTGCTGATCTCTTCTGAGTGCAGGATTATAGCTGAAAGGAACGTTTCTGATACAACGACCCTTCTCCCGGCTTGCCCCTTGGTTCAGACTACCCCTGATGTCACGACCCCAACCTGCCCCTAGTAGGTCGGCGCCGAGATGGCCAGTAACCCGAGGTTACCAGAGGCCTCTTACAAGAATTCACACACAAACAGAGTGTACATATGGGGCTTACAAATGCGGAAGCAATAAATAAAACTAAGTAATCCGTAAGAGCAGTGCTTAAGTTAAAATGAAATGACATACATCTCATAATGGCTTCAGTACAACAAGATAGAGTACAAAAATTACATCTTGACCAAAAGGCTTCTCAGCCATCAAATACAGAATACAATGAAGTAACTAAGAAGCATGATCTTCAAGACGTCGCAAACATGAGTCCAAAACACATTAGCAAAATACTTCAGCAAAACACCTCGGCACAACACCTCGGCAAAACATACTTAGGCGTCATCGCCGCCCTGCTCATCACCTACATATATATAGAGAGGGTGAGCTTGGATACTCAGTGAATGGCATAAGCAATAAAGGGTTTGCATGAATGACATCCGAGATCTTTTAGCAAAACAGTACAAGGCACACATCAAGTCGTCCATCAAATCTTTCAAGTTTCAAGAGATGCTTATTAACATCAATATAATACAAGAGATGACAATCCGGACAAGCAAACCCACGCGGTAAAACCGTCAGTGGCAAGGCAAGACAAGACAAGAGAGATCTCTAAACAAGAGTGTCGTTGCATTATAGTCCCCGACACTAAGGACTTGTGCTACAAGTGCTTATAGTCCCCTAGCACGTACGGACTGGTGCCACAAGTGCTTAAAGTCCCCTGGCACGTACGGACTTCCAAACTTTGTGCTACAAGTGCTTATAGTCCCCTAGCACGTACGGACTGGTGCCACAAGTGCTTAAAGTCCCCTGGCACATACGGACTTCCAAGAGTGTCATCAAAACAAGATATAGTACTTGGCATACAAAATAGGGATGATCATTCATGCTTACAAATACTTTTCAAAACAAGGCAAAACAAGACTTTTATCAAAACATTGTAACATAGCTTTATTAAAATGCCACTCACATAGTTCTTCGGACGTCGGGGTCAAGGCAAGTCCAAGTCCTACAATCACATAACAAGTCTATTGAATGCACTTTCAAACAAGCTTCATATGCATGCAAATGACCTCGGCAGTCGCTCAAGCTAAGTCAAATCATATCAAACACTGCTTCTTACTTTGGGAAAACACGCTGGGCACCATCCAGGCCTTGGCCGAGGTTCCACACTCTCTCGCCGAGGTGTGGTCCCGAGGGCCACATTCAAGGATAAATGAAGCCGGGGAAAACCTGGGTTTCCCTCTGCTCAAGAACATGAACAAGATGAATGCAAAGATCATAACTTACATTTATAAAGTCTAAGATTTCGTGCCATGAGTTTGGAAACATGGACCTGGGTACCCATACTAGAAGACCTTGGTAAAACAAACACAAAAGCATGGATTTCAATGCAAGCTTTCGGATCAAATCAAGGCTTTTCCTCAAGAACACATAAATGTCTTATTTTCTTTCTAAAACCAACTTTAAATCTATGCATGGCACACAAAACAAACTCAATCATGCAATGCAGCTGGACAGACAATAAGAGTAATCAAAGGAGAGCAAGAATCTAACCTCAAAACTCAAATCCAACGGTTTGATCTTCAAGGATCAAGCTCGAACTCCACTTCTCTCTCTAAACTCCCTTTCCTAGAGCTTCTCTCTCTAAGACAAAGATTTGAGACCAAATGATGTGTTTCTAAGTCTGTCGGCTGCTTTAACCTACAGCTCGGACACGTGGCAGCAGGTGGTTGGCTCTATTCAAAAGGTGACTGATTGAAGGGACAAGACTCTGACAAAGCGTATCTAACAAGTTTCCCAGTGAAACACTCCGGCGGGTAATGACATCGGCTATCAACAAGACTTCGGCAAGAAATAACATCGGCTAAAGGTAGGACTTCGGCTACAGGGTAACAAGGACATCGGCTAGGGAGGACGACACTTGACTAAGCTGTGCCACACCTTGGCCAGGGTGTGCCACACCTCGGCCTATGTCATACCATCCCGGGAACAAGGTCACTAATGTAACATACCTCGGCTAAGTAGTAACATCTCGGCTAGAATGCCGGGGTGAAGGTGAAGGTCAATCAAGTGGTCCTAACATGATTCTAAGCACAAGGGTTCAAAGGTGAACTAGTCCCAAGGTTACCTCGGCTACACACACGTAATCAGTAAGGAACATAACACTCAAGTATCGCTTATGCAAGACAAGTCAAAGATGCAAGGCAAGTCAAGATTCAAGATGCAAACTTAACAAAGCAAAATCATATAAAATGTATATGAGTATGGCTAAGACAGTGGGAGGGTTATTACATCCTACCCCCCTTAAAGAAGTTTGGTCCCCAAACTTGAGTTACCTTGGTTCAAAAATAGTTCTGGATGTCGAATGTTCATTTCTTCTTCCATTTCCCATGTGGCATCCTTGCCGTAGTGTTCCTTCCATTCAACCTTTACCATTGGTATTGCCTTATTTCTCAATTGCCTTACTTGCCTATCAATAATACGCATTGGTCTCTCTTCATAACTCAATTCTTCATCAACCATAATCCCAAAATGATCAATCACATGCAGGGGATCCCGAACATACTTTCTCAACATTGAAATATGGAACACATTGTGTACTTGGCTCAATCCTGGTGGTAAAGCAAGTCTGTAGGCAGTCGTGTTAATCTTTTCAAGAATTTCGAATGGCCCGATGTAACGAGGTGCTAACTTACCTTTCTTCCCAAATCTAAAAACTCCCTTCTTCGGCGAAATCTTCAGAAATACATGATCCCCAACTTCAAACTCCAATTCTCTTCTCCTCTGGTCGGCGTAGCTCTTCTGCCGACTTTGGGCAGTTGTGATCCTCTGACGAATAAGCTTAATCTTCTCGGTTGTCACTTGAATCAGTTCGGGGCCGATCAAAACTTTATCTCCTACTTCGGTCCAACATATCGGCGATCTGCACTTCCTTCCATACAAAGCTTCATACGGTGCCATGCCAATGCTGGCTTGATAACTGTTGTTGTAAGCGAACTCAACTAAAGGTAGATGTGCTTCCCAACTTCCTTTGAAATCCAGTACACATAGTCTGAGCATATCTTCAAGTGTTTGAATTGTTCTTTCTGTTTGCCCATCGGTTTGAGGGTGAAAAGCTGTGCTAAACCTCAACTCGGTTCCCAAGGCTCTTTGTAAACTCTGCCAAAACCTACAAACAAACTTCGGATCTCGATCTGAAACAATAGACATCGGCACTCCATGAAGTCTCACAATCTCATTCATATACAGTACAGCTAGTCGGTCAGCATTGAATGTAGTCTGAACAGGCAAGAAGTGTGCTGACTTGGTTAATCTGTCAACTATGACCCAAATCGAATCCATTCCCTTCTGTGTCCTTGGCAACCCAATCACAAAATCCATGGAGACATGTTCCCATTTCCATTCAGGTATTGACAAAGGCTGAAGAAGTCCTGCTGGTCTCTGATGTTCTGCCTTCACTTGTTGGCATTGCAAGCATCGAGATACGAACTCGGCTATTTCTCTCTTCATGTTCGGCCACCAAAAGGTCTGCTTGACATCGTGATACATTTTTGTGTTTCCTGGATGGACAGCAATTTTGGAACCATGAGATTCCTGCAGAACCTTCCCTTTTAACTCTGGGATGTCGGCCACGCACAATCTTCCTTCGAACTTAAGTGCTCCCTCTTCAAATGTGTAACCTGACCTCGGCTTGGTGATAATCTCGTCGGCTACCTTCTTCAGGAATTCATCCTCCATTTGTCTGGCTTTCACTTCCCCAATAATAGTTGGCTCTGCCGAGGTTATGGCTAAGCACGCCAAGCTTCCCATTGACCTTCTACTTAATGCATCGGCTACTGAGTTGGCCTTGCCTGGGTGGTACTGAATCTGCATGTCATAGTCTTTCAATAATTCCAACCATCTTCTCTGCCTTAAATTTAGTTCCCTCTGAGTGAATAAGTACTTCAAACTCTTGTGACCCGTGAAAACCTGACAAGAAGCTCCATACAAGTAATGACGCCAAATCTTCAAAGCAAATACCACGGCTGCTAGTTCTAGGTCATGGGTGGGATAATTCTTCTCATGAGGTTTCAACTGGCGAGATGCATATGCTATAACCTTACCCCCTTGCATCAACACACAACCCAAACCCTTATGTGAAGCATCACTATAAATCTGAAATTCCTCATTACCTGATGGAAGTGCAAGAACTGGTGCTGTAACTAACCTTGTCTTCAACTCCTGGAAGGCTGACTCTCTATCTTCAGTCCATTCATATGTCACTCCCTTCTGAGTTAACTGTGTTAGTGGTATTGCAATCCTTGAGAAATCCTTTACAAACTTTCTGTAGTAACCTGCCAAACCCAGAAAACTACGGACCTCGGACACGTTGGTCGGCGTTGGCCAATTTACCACGGCTTCAATCTTACTAGGATCAACGGAGATACCCTCTTCATCAATCACATGCCCCAAAAATGAAATACTGGAAAGCCAAAACTCACACTTACTCAGCTTAGCATATAACTTCCTGTCCCTCAAAATCTGTAAGGCAAGTCTCAAGTGGTTTTCATGTTCAGTTTTACTCTTAGAATAGATCAGTATATCATCAATGAAGACAACTATAAACTCATCTAAATATGGCTTGAAGACTCTGTTCATTAAGTCCATAAATGCAGCAGGGGCATTGGTCACTCCAAAAGGCATTACTAAAAACTCGTAGTGACCATATCTGGTTCGAAAGGCCGTCTTCTCAACATCCTCGGCTCTAACTTTGAGCTGATGGTAACCCGACCTAAGGTCAATCTTGGAAAAGACTCGTGCTCCTTGAAGTTGATCTAGCAAATCATCAATCCTAGGCAACGGGTACTTGTTCTTAATGGTTACCTTATTAAGTTCTCTATAGTCGATGCAAAGACGAAGTGTACCATCCTTTTTCTTAACAAATAACACTGGGGCTCCCCATGGTGAAGTGCTCGGTCTAACAAAACCCTTATCCAACAACTCTTGTAATTGCACCTTCAATTCCTTAAGCTCGGCTGGGGCCATTCTATAAGGTGTTTTGGAGATCGGCTGTGTTCCTGACGTGATGTCCACAGTAAATTCTATTTCTCTATCAACTAAGTGGCCAGGCAATTCATTTGGAAAGACATCGGTGAATTCGTTCACAACTGGGATGTCGGCTAGAGTAACCTTCCCATTCTGATCATTCAATATACTACACAAGTAGCCATGGCACCCTTTCTGAATTAGCTTATAAGCTTTAATAGACGAGATCAAGTAAGGCGGGGATACTACACTTCTACCCTGGAAAATAACCTCGGCTTGGCTTGGGGGTTTCAAAGTAACACTCTTAGAAACACAATCAATAGATGCATGATTCATCACTAACCAATCCATCCCTAGTATAACGTCAAAGTGAGTCATGTTCAATGGCATTAAGTCAACTAATAGTTCCACACCCTTAATCACAACAACACACTCCCTATAAATAGATGCAACAACCATAGTTCTCCCAGATGGAGCAGATACATATAACACATAACCAAGAGGTTCCTGTGGTCTATTCATCTTCTCGGCAAACTTAACAGATACGAATGAATGCGTAGAGCCTGAATCAATCAATATGTATGCATCTTGAGAGCAGATTTGAAGTATACCTGACACTACTGTCTCAGCATTTTGGGTGTCTCCTGGCACTAGCGCGAAAACTCGGCCTTGCCTCATCTGTGTCCTTCCAACATTGCTTCCCTGTGCAGAGCCCGAGGTGCTCCCACTTTTCAAACCATCACCAATCCTGGACCTCGGACAATCTTTCACACGATGACCCATTTCTCCACACTCAAAACAGGCACCTGACGCCCAACGGCAAACTCCGGAATGCGATTTTCCACAACTTGCACACATCGGCTTCGTAGTACCTTCCTGGTTCAGATTGCTGGAGCTGCCGACGTTCGTCTTCTTCTTGGCGTTGAACGGAACTCGGCGGTTATCATAGTTCGGCCTTTTCCTCTGGTTCTCTCCTGCATTCTGGTATCGGTTCAAGTTGGTTTCTGCAAGAATAGCCTTGTCCAAGACTCCAGCGTAAGTCGGCATGTTGAGCATGTTGACTCTATCCTGTATCGGTGCACGCAACCCACTTTCAAACTTCCTAGCCTTCCTGTACTCATCACTGACCATATGAGGCGCATACCTCGCCAATTCTGTGAAAGCACGATCGTATTCTGCCACTGTCTTGTTTCCTTGTGTCAAAGTCTGAAACTCCGTGATCTTGCGATCTCGGACACTAAGGGGAAAATGCTTGTCATAAAATAGTTCCAAGAATTTAACCCAAGTTAAGTCGGGGTTCCCTTCCCGTGTTATCATCCACCATCTTCGGGCATCGTCATCTAACGTAAATGCGGCCAATGCCACCTTCTGAGCATCTGTGCTGGGAAAGATCTCGAACAACTTCTCCATTCCTAAGACCCACGCTTCGGCTTTCATTGGTTCTACGCCCCCTTGGAATCTCGGCGGGTTCATCTTCTTGAACTCCTTAATCAAAGTCATAGTCCCATCCCCATACAAGGCTGGCTGTGAGGGTACTTGGGGCACTGGAGGAGGTGGAGGTGGAACTGCATGTCGGCCATTAGTCTGTTCGGCCTGAGTAGATGTGGCACTAACAGTCTGTTGTCTTATCTGCCTCAACTCCCGAGTTAATCCTTCAACTAGCCTTTCTAGTCGACCCAATCTGTCTTCTGATTGATCTCGGCCAACTGGTGGTCTTCCTCTCCTCATAATGCTATGAGTATGCAAAATGTAACTTTAAAACAAAATGCGCAATAAAACATGTATGCAAGCAACAAGCTGCTATGCCGAAACGATGCACACATTGTCAAGTAGCAGGCAACATGATGCAATCCTATTATCCTTCTAAGGGAAATCCTATGCTCTTTAGGACTCAAAGCGTGTGAATAACGTACTATGAGGAACTTGTGCTCTGATACCAATCTGTCACGACCCCAACCTGCCCCTAGTAGGTCGGCGCCGAGATGGCCAGTAACCCGAGGTTACCAGAGGCCTCTTACAAGAATTCACACACAAACAGAGTGTACATATGGGGCTTACAAATGCGGAAGCAATAAATAAAACTAAGTAATCCGTAAGAGCAGTGCTTAAGTTAAAATGAAATGACATACATCTCATAATGGCTTCAGTACAACAAGATAGAGTACAAAAATTACATCTTGACCAAAAGGCTTCTCAGCCATCAAATACAGAATACAATGAAGTAACTAAGAAGCATGATCTTCAAGACGTCGCAAACATGAGTCCAAAACACATTAGCAAAATACTTCAGCAAAACACCTCGGCACAACACCTCGGCAAAACATACTTAGGCGTCATCGCCGCCCTGCTCATCACCTACATATATATAGAGAGGGTGAGCTTGGATACTCAGTGAATGGCATAAGCAATAAAGGGTTTGCATGAATGACATCCGAGATCTTTTAGCAAAACAGTACAAGGCACACATCAAGTCGTCCATCAAATCTTTCAAGTTTCAAGAGATGCTTATTAACATCAATATAATACAAGAGATGACAATCCGGACAAGCAAACCCACGCGGTAAAACCGTCAGTGGCAAGGCAAGACAAGACAAGAGAGATCTCTAAACAAGAGTGTCGTTGCATTATAGTCCCCGACACTAAGGACTTGTGCTACAAGTGCTTATAGTCCCCTAGCACGTACGGACTGGTGCCACAAGTGCTTAAAGTCCCCTGGCACGTACGGACTTCCAAACTTTGTGCTACAAGTGCTTATAGTCCCCTAGCACGTACGGACTGGTGCCACAAGTGCTTAAAGTCCCCTGGCACATACGGACTTCCAAGAGTGTCATCAAAACAAGATATAGTACTTGGCATACAAAATAGGGATGATCATTCATGCTTACAAATACTTTTCAAAACAAGGCAAAACAAGACTTTTATCAAAACATTGTAACATAGCTTTATTAAAATGCCACTCACATAGTTCTTCGGACGTCGGGGTCAAGGCAAGTCCAAGTCCTACAATCACATAACAAGTCTATTGAATGCACTTTCAAACAAGCTTCATATGCATGCAAATGACCTCGGCAGTCGCTCAAGCTAAGTCAAATCATATCAAACACTGCTTCTTACTTTGGGAAAACACACTGGGCACCATCCAGGCCTTGGCCGAGGTTCCACACTCTCTCGCCGAGGTGTGGTCCCGAGGGCCACATTCAAGGATAAATGAAGCCGGGGAAAACCTGGGTTTCCCTCTGCTCAAGAACATGAACAAGATGAATGCAAAGATCATAACTTACATTTATAAAGTCTAAGATTTCGTGCCATGAGTTTGGAAACATGGACCTGGGTACCCATACTAGAAGACCTTGGTAAAACAAACACAAAAGCATGGATTTCAATGCAAGCTTTCGGATCAAATCAAGGCTTTTCCTCAAGAACACATAAATGTCTTATTTTCTTTCTAAAACCAACTTTAAATCTATGCATGGCACACAAAACAAACTCAATCATGCAATGCAGCTGGACAGACAATAAGAGTAATCAAAGGAGAGCAAGAATCTAACCTCAAAACTCAAATCCAACGGTTTGATCTTCAAGGATCAAGCTCGAACTCCACTTCTCTCTCTAAACTCCCTTTCCTAGAGCTTCTCTCTCTAAGACAAAGATTTGAGACCAAATGATGTGTTTCTAAGTCTGTCGGCTGCTTTAACCTACAGCTCGGACACGTGGCAGCAGGTGGTTGGCTCTATTCAAAAGGTGACTGATTGAAGGGACAAGACTCTGACAAAGCGTATCTAACAAGTTTCCCAGTGAAACACTCCGGCGGGTAATGACATCGGCTATCAACAAGACTTCGGCAAGAAATAACATCGGCTAAAGGTAGGACTTCGGCTACAGGGTAACAAGGACATCGGCTAGGGAGGACGACACTTGACTAAGCTGTGCCACACCTTGGCCAGGGTGTGCCACACCTCGGCCTATGTCATACCATCCCGGGAACAAGGTCACTAATGTAACATACCTCGGCTAAGTAGTAACATCTCGGCTAGAATGCCGGGGTGAAGGTGAAGGTCAATCAAGTGGTCCTAACATGATTCTAAGCACAAGGGTTCAAAGGTGAACTAGTCCCAAGGTTACCTCGGCTACACACACGTAATCAGTAAGGAACATAACACTCAAGTATCGCTTATGCAAGACAAGTCAAAGATGCAAGGCAAGTCAAGATTCAAGATGCAAACTTAACAAAGCAAAATCATATAAAATGTATATGAGTATGGCTAAGACAGTGGGAGGGTTATTACACCTGACTTGAGTAGTGAAAGTGTCATCCACAGTTTTTGCAATAACTGCGAGGACTTGCTCTTTGTTCAGTCCCTCGGCTTTCAAAGCCTTAATAGCAAACATAAGATGTTCATGGGGATCCGTGCCCGCCCCTGCCTTGTTCTTTCCACTCGCTTCCACTTTGCCAAGGGATTGGCCTTCCTCAAATGCAGCCCATCCCAAGACTGGGGAGCCTTTTGACATGAACTCCCTGGTAGGCGATGTGGTTGATGATGGCGCCAAAACTCCAAAGGTTAAGTCTGCCACTGTTCTTTGAAGATCTTCAATCATGCTCCCCAGCTCAGAAGTAGTAGGTTCACGGGTTTGAGATGATTGGGGTTCAAGTGCATCCATCGTGCTTAAGCCCATGCTTTCCGGGATAAACATCTCGGGCTTGAGTATATGGGTCGGGGGGTATATACTGGGGTTGTAGGTGGGTAGCAGTGTATGGCTGAGGTTGGGATGTGGATGAGGTACTTGGTCCTTGGGGTTTTGAAATGGAGCTATTATCCGGTTGTCAATGAGATTCTGGATCTCATGACGAAGGCGGTAGCAATCATTGGTGCCATGGCCGCGCTGCTGATGATATACACAGTATTTGCTGGGGTTATGTCTGGCAGGGAGTGGGTTTGGCAAAGGTTGAGGATTAAGGGGTTTGAGATGCCCTCTTTCCATCAGGACTTTGAATGCGCTGGTTAGGCTCATATGGAGGGGGGTGAAAAATCTACCCTGAGCTCGGGCTGGGCTGGCTATTTGTAGGCTGGCCTTGGCAAAAGGGTCGGCTATGGCGACTGTGTTGACTTTAGCAGGTTTGGAAAGGCCCTGCGAATCTTCAGCTGGCAAAAGTGGGTCAAAGTTCGGCTGGGGGCCCGAAGCTGGGTGCGAGGCAGATGCCCCAGATGGGCGTTGCGTTTCAGCACTGGTCTCATCCTGCATTGCAGTTCCCTGATTTAACACTGCTATCATAGCCACAAATTCTTCCGAACCTTGTGCCATCATGGGTCTACTGATGATGTGACTGGTGACTGTCGGATCAGATGAGCCAATGAGCTCTGTATGGCCCTTCTTTGCCTTGCCTTGGCGAAAAAACACTGGTTTCCCTTGAATCGAATTTCTGACCTCACAAAGTCTATCAGCACTAGTCCAATGTACCTGGGGATAGTGGAGCCTTCTGAAGCTATGGTTCCAGGACTACCTAGCAAAAGAGAAAACGGACAGCATCTCAGCCCAATTTCACCAGAACAGATACGAACAAAACCGAATGAGTGTGCTCTCTACTGAATTCTGCCCCCAAAATTCCGCCTGTAAGCTGATACCCTCAGGTAAAACTGATTCCACCAAATACTGATGCCCGCAGGCCTGATACCCAAAATACTGAATTGGTGCCCGCAGGCCTGATGCTCAAACTTGCAAACTGATACATGCATTCCCTGTAGAGACGCACTCTAACAAGCACATAACAGATAAGTGAGAGCCAAAACACCCCTATGTTGGGGTAGGGTTTCCCTGTCCTATTTTGTCAGGAACTAGGGTTTCACTACGCACGCAGCGGTTTCAAACAACCTATAAACGGGTAAGCAACCTGTCCTAGTTTGGAATGGTCACTATGGATCCGAATATGCACTAGGTCGAATGGTCAAAAAGGGTGCCCCGGTAAAACCGGGGTTTGTGTTCCCATGCTGTCAGAGCCCAGAGCTGATCAGCCTTACGGACATGACTTGACAAGACAAGCCTCCGGCAAATCGTTCGGGAATGGCATATGGCAAACACGGTGTCCTAGGCGCACCAATGCAAATGCAATGCAAAGAGACACACAAGTGTAGTCAAAAACAGATATCATGAGTTCGAGTCAAGTTCTCTAAATCCCCAGCAGAGTCGCCAGAAACTGTAACAAGTCCGCGAGGGACCTCGCTACAGTTCGGACTCGATTCGTGTCACGGTTCTAAATCTCGAACCAAAGAGTCCAAATCCGGCAAATCGTTTTGAAGAAAACAGATTTTTTGAAAGAAGTGCCAAACATGGACTGCTTTGCCAGATACAGAGTCGCCACCTAAATATTTTTTAAAAAGGGGAATTTAGGAAACCCTGACTCGGTGCCAAAGGCCACGTGTCCGTCATCACCAAAGTTGCCTCGGCTCGGGAACTTGGGTACGATTGGGGAAGGTCACCTCGTGAGCACCCCCGCTCGCTCGGTCAAAGACCGGCCTCTACTAACCATGATATCTGATTTTGAAAACATTGTGTGTTCTTATTCCGGTTTATTAGCCTAGGTTACTATGTGATGCGCACAGCATATAAGTATAGACCGAGTCGTCTGAATTGGAACCAAAACACTTCGTGTTTGTTTGTTTTAAAAATGGTTTGCTACCCGCAGGCAGGCTAAGAATGCAGATTTTGCCACCCTCAGGTGGGCTTAGAAGAACAATGGTTTTGCCACTATCTAGTGGGCTTAAAACAAACAGTCAACGAATTGTCCCAATTCAAGTAACTCAACCTCCACCCACAGGCATTCAAGGCAGTTATATCACATAAGCAAATAGCCTCATGGCAAGCATGCTATCTTGGCAACACTTACACGCATGCAAGGATGCTAAAGCATAAAACTCACCGAGTACTCCAAGCCAAAACAAGAAGCTAATTAGAAATCATGCATGATCCTAAAATATACAGATTTGCCTAATGCAACACATGCAAGATGCAACTAAGATGGCAGGCTCGACTATTCTAAACATGGCATATGAAATGCAACAACCAACATGTATTCATCTTGTAATTGAAATACAATGCAGTTTGTATGATGCGCCGAGCCCGGTGCGTGCAAAACAGATGAATGATGCAAACATGCTGTCATACTGTATGCTAATTGAAATATGCCCTATATCTAACCATCGTAAGCGGGTAAATAAAAGGGAAGAAAGACGTGGGGTTGGAAGACATACATCACACTCACCCACACTTATTACAATTATGCCCTCGCGCAGAGGGTCCAAATAAATAATACAGTCCCAAATGAAAGAATATTACAGTCCAAAATATTACAGATTTCTAATTAATTAATAGTTTAAAAAAGAAAAACTATAAACTGGCATGCAAGCCAGGGGGCTGCCTTGACTCCGCTTCGGATAATGAAATGATGCATGTTGAGCTGCTTTGGCGCTGAAATCCACTGGGATGCCCTAATTAGCCTCTGTTTGCAATGTTTCTCGAAATGCGTGTCGAACTCTGAAAAGTTGTTGATTCCTGATTTTGCTGCAACAGAGAGCAGGAGAGGGGCATAGCAATGTATTTCACAAATGTATGCATGCCTCGATCCTCGTGCCACCAATCACGCATATCGATGCATGATGGCCGAGGAGTCGGATTGCACAACTCAATATAAGATGAACGCAGATGAATGTTATAACAAAAACCTAACTCCATCATGGGTAATCCGGAGTGTTGGTGACTTGGGAATTGAGACCCGTTCCGTCACTCGGAGTACGAAACGTGCCTCGTTTCCCGTGCCCGGGCTAACACCTATCCCGAACACGATGCAATATGCATGATATGCATGAAATGCAGCTAGTATGCAATCCTAACATACACAATGCTATGAAAATGAGATGCCTCGAAATGCGTGCACGCGGGCACGCAAACCGAGGCAATGGTTTCAAGGCATGAAATGGCATACACAATGCAAATGACATGGAAAATGCAAATTGGGCTTACACTAACAGGAGTGGACCTCAGCCATACTCACATAAGAGGCCGTTGAATGGAAATGAAGTGCCTCGGAATGCGTGCACACGGGCACGCAAACCGAGGCAATGGCCTCGAGGCATGAAATGATATGAAAAATGATATGCAATGAGACCAAAATGAGATGACTCGAAGTGCGTGCCCACGGGCACGCAAACCGAGGAAATGGCACACGGAATGCAATGGGACTAAGAATGAGATATGCGATGCAATATGGGCTTACACCAACATGAGAGGGCCTCAGCCACACTCACACAGGAGGCCAATGGATGAAAATGAAGTACCTCGAAATGCGTGCACGCGGGCACGCAAACCGAGGCAATGACATAAGGAATGTGATGAGACCAAAATGGCATACAGGATGCAAAATGGACTTATACTAACATGAGTGAGCCTCAGCCACACTCACACAAGAGGCCGTCGGATAAAAATGAAGTGCCTCGAAGTGCGTGCACACGGGCACGCAAACCAAGGCGATGATGTAAAAGCATGAAATGACATGAAAATGCAAATTGGGCTTACACTAACATGAGAGAGCCTCAGCCACACTCACATAAGAGGCCGAGAGATGAAAAATGAAGTGCCTCGAAATGCGTGCACGCGGGCATGCAAATCGAGGCAATGGCCCTAAGGCGCGGAATGAAATACAAAATGCAATGATGGGCTTATGCCAACATGAGAGAGCCTCAGCCGCACTCACATAGGCTGCCATCGGATAAAAATGAAGTGCCTCGGAATGCGTGCACATGGGCACGCAAACCGAGGCGATGATATAGAAGCATGAAATGTCATGAAAATGCAAATTGGGCTTACACTAACATGAGAGGGCCTCAGCCACACTCACATAAGAGGCCGTGAGACGAAAATGAGCTGCCTCGAAATGCGTGCACACGGGCACGCAAACCGAGGCAAGGCATGCGCAATGCAAATGACATGGAAAATGCAAGTTGGGCTTACACTAACATGAGAGGGCCTCAGCCACACTCACATAAGATGCCTAAAGGTGAAAACGAAGATGCCTCGAAATGCGTGCCCGTGGGCACGCAAACCGAGAAATGGCCCTAAGGCACAAAAATGATATGCGAATGAGACGTGGCATACGGCATATGGAAAATGCAAATTTCAGCAGCCAAAATGATGCAAAAATAGCCCCCGAATTATAGCAAAATTACACCCGATGCCCGAAATGCTATGCTAAGCACCCGAAATGACTTGCAACTATGCCAAACATGCACAATATGGACATGAAGTGTAAAGACAGATGCTAGGAAGTCCCTAGAATAGAATTTTTCCAGTACAAAGCATGGCCGAACAACAATCACAAGTATGGCAAAAACAGCATGCAAAAATGGGGGAAAAAGGGGGAATAATGAAACAAGTGATATGTACAATGCTCAAACTGAAAAATACAGTTCTAAAACATTAAAGAGGGACCAAAAATATGCATATTTACAGTAGATGACATCCCCCAAAACAGTATGTAGATATGCTCAATATAGCATGCGAAATATGAGCCAAAAGAGGGCTATAAAGAGTGGTGTACCAAGCATTCACCAAACAGCCTAAGACCCTTAACAAAAGATGAAGAGTAGGTCATTTTAAGACTATTTCCAGACCTGATGATGGCCGAAAACAGAAGCAAGATAGGCCTAAAAACTCATGCAAGATAATGGACCAAATAGGGGCTATAAAGAGAGGTCATGCATGGAAGCACCAAACAAGGTTGAGCCCTTCTATAATGTTGTAGAGGGGCTCAAAATAAGCCTAATTACAGTTTATGGCATGCTCCAAAACAGACTTCAAGTAGGCCAAATAATCCATGCAATTTTACGGTAAATATGGAAAATTACAAAGCAAGTGCATGATAGAAAGGCCAAACAAGGTTGAGCCCTTCTTCAATGTTGAAGAGGGGATAAAAATAGGCCTATTCACAGTTTATATCAGGCTCGAAAATAGATCATTCATAAGCTAAAGAAAGCATGCAAAATATTGGCATAAAAGGTGATATTGAAGGAAGAGCATGATAGAGTTACCAAACAAGGTTGAGCCCTTCTTCAATGTTGAAGAGGGGCTCAAAATAGGCCTAAACTCAGTAGGGGTCGGAGCCCAAAACCACAAGCAAATAGGGTAAAGAAATGAAGCAAAAATGTGCTAGAAAAAGGGAAATGGTGATTTACCCTTGAAGACTACACTTTGGTTGCTTCTTGGCTTGAATTTGTTGCTTCTTAGCCTCTGAAAAACCTTCCCTTGCTGCTGGAATGGATGTGGTGATGGTGAGGCTTGGTGTTGATGAAGAGATGGACTTGAGACTTGAAGCTTTTCAAGGTTTTTTGGAGATGGAGATGGAGGCAAATGGCTAAGAGTTCTTGAGGAGAGTTTTGCTAACCCTAGAGAAGATGATGGCCAGCCACTTAAATGGACCAAAAGGGGGTGTAAAAGGGGAGGGAAATGCACCCAAACTTTCCCTCCCAAAATATCCCCCGGATGCAAAGATATTTTTGAAAAAGCAGATATACAGCTGGAATGCACACATCCCAAGGAAGCAGGCCGGCTAGGCATTTTTATTGGAGATGGCCGGCCAGCCACCCCTTATGGCCGGCCAGCCACCCCTTATGGCCGGCCGGCCAAGGGGCAAAAATGAAAGGTTGAAATAATGGCCGGCCATAGCACCTTAGGGTCCTCCCATGTGTCCTCAACACAACCCTGTGGTTGAAAACCGGGACACACGGCCTGACGGCTCCGAAAACCGGGAACCAGGCTCCGAAATGGGCAAAATGGCCTACGGCCACGAAATGTAGCCCACGGCCACTGAGAGATGGTCTACGAGACCTCTCCTTCCCCTCAGGAAAAGAAACAGAGAAAACTGAGCCTGGTTCGCAAACCGAGACAAAGTACAAAAAGAGCCCGGAAGTCCGGAGGCAAGGCTCGCGGCCGAGACTCTGAGACTCCTGAACGAGCACGATATGCAACATCACCAAGCGCTCAATCGGTGACGTCTGAGTCTTAAGGTCGGTCAAAAATGGGGTGTCTACAGCCGTTATGTCCTTCAAACATGGTTTGCGCCCGGAAAGTAAGCTGAGACAATCACTTACCAAGCGCCTGGCCACAGCTTTGAAAGATTTGCGTGCCAGGATTGAGCAACACGCACGCCTCGAAGACGATCAGATCCCCATCGAGGTAGCGTCAGCAGAACAAACAGCTCGGCACAAGAAGAGATCAGACCGAGGAGAACACCGAGGGAGTGCAGTGAATGAAGTGGATAAGTCCAAATCCCACGAAGCCGTTGTGACTGTATTCAAAGAGCCAATCTATCGAATCCTGGAAAAGATCAAGAGAGAGCCCTTCTTTGTTTGGTCGCCGAAAATGTTGGGAGATCCAACTCAGCGCAATCAGAAGCTCAGATGCACTTACCACCAAGACAGAGGGCACATGACTCAGAACTGCAGGGCACTGAAGCAACACTTGGAAGACCTGGTGGCAGCTGGACACCTAAGGGATTACATTGATCAGGATAAGGAAGTGACCGAACTGGGAAACCCACCGCCAGAACCAAACATTGAGCATCCACCTCAGCTAATAATAAATGTGATCCACGGGACAGCGACTCAGGAGTCTAAGAGGCACTGAAAGAAGAGATCGCTAAGGCTGCGCAAATTCAGCGGATCATGTCAGTGGAGCCTGCATCGAAAAAGGTACGTACAGTACCTAAATCCCCCTTGTGCACTGTTTTATTTACTAGTAAAGATTTAGAAGGCATACAGTACCCACATACTGATGCATTGATTATAACTGTGGGAATTGGGAAACGATTTGATGTAAAACGAGTCTTGGTAGATCAAGGTAGTGCAGCAGATATATTGTATTATGAATTGTTCAGAAAGCTTGGTTTCTCCGAGCAGCACCTCACTCCAGCGGCAGCCTCGTTGGTCGGTTTCAATTCACAGCCAAAATGGCTGCTTGGTAGAATAGTGTTGCCAGTCGTAGCAGGAACAAAAACCCTCCAGATAGAGTTCTTCGTTATTAATACACCATCCCCTTACAATACCATACTTGGCCGTCCATGGATTTATCAAATGGAGTCAGTCCCTTCAACCTACCATCAGCTCATCCGTTTCCCAACGGAACACGGAGTAGAGCAGATCTCAGGGGATCAAGTTGCGTCCAAACATTGCTTCATGGCAACATTAAAGGCAAAGCAGCTCTGCAATCGGGTACAGACGGTAGAAGTGGCCGAACAACCAGTCTTGGAAGATGTAGGGGGAACCCCAAGGGAAAAGATGGTAGAGGATTTAGAGAAAGTTTTGGTAAAAGGGGATGACCCAGAAAAGTACTTCCTTATCGGTACCTCGTTAGGCGCTGATGAGAAACTTCAGCTGCTGGAACTGCTGAGGGAGAATATGGAGGTATTCGCGTGGTCAGCATATGATACTCCAGGGTTGGACCCAGAATTTGCTTGCCACAAGCTCAACATCAACCCTTCAGCTCGGCCCATTGTGCAGAAAAGTCGGAGATCGTCAGTCGAGCACGCCGAAGCAGTAATTGCCGAAGTCGAAAAACTCCTGGCTTCAGGAGCAATCAGGGAAGTTCAGTACCCGCAATGGCTATCTAACACAGTTGTAGTCAAGAAAAAGAATGGAAAATGGAGAGTATGTGTTGACTTCACTTGCTTAAACAAAGCCTGCCATAAAGATAGCTTTCCGCTGCCTCGCATTGATCAACTAGTAGACTCAACAGTAGGGCAGGAGCACATGAGCTTTCTGGACGCTTATAGCAGCTATCATTAGATACCACTGTCCGGTCCGGACTAAGAAAAGACAGCGTTTATCACTCCAAGGGAAACTTACTGCTACAAAGTAATGCCATTCGGCCTCAAGAACGCCGGGGCAACCTACTAGCAACTGATTACACGGATGTTCAAGAACCAACTGGGAAAAACCATGGAAGCATATATAGACGATATGGTAGTAAAAAGCAAGCTCGCTACAAACCATCCCACAGACTTGAGAGAAGTTTTTGGCATCCTGAAAAACCACTAGCTTCTCCTCAATGCTCGAAATGCGCTTTCGGGGTAGGAATAGGGAAGTTCTTGGGATACATGGTCACTCACAGAGGAATTGAAGCGAATCCGGATCAGATCAGAGCGATACGAGATCTTGAAGTACCAATAAGGGCTAAAGAGCTACAGAAGCTTGCCGGAATGGCGGCCGCATTGAATCGGTTTATTAGCAAATCCTCAGATCGGATGAAACCCTTCTTCGAGCTTTTAAGGAAAAAGGCAGCATTTGAATGGAATAACGAATGTACCGAAGCACTGCAAAGCCTCAAAAGATACCTCAGTACACCTCATCTGCTGTCCACTCCAGAATAAGGAGAGGAGCTGTACCTCTATCTAGCAGTCTCAGATCATGTCATGAGCGCAGTATTAATTCGAGAAGTTGACAAGGAACAGAGGCCTGTCTATTATGTCAGCAAGACTTTACTAGATGCCGAGAAACGGTATCTACCATTGGAAAAGTTAGCATACGCGCTACTTATCACCTCAAGAAAGTTGCAGCATTACTTCCAATGGCATACCATTCACGTCCTCACTGAATTCCCCCTCAAATCTGTATTCAGTCGAGCCGATTTCTCTGGCCAAACAGCAAAGTGGGCGGTAGAACTTGGTGAGTTTGACATTCGGTATCAACCCAGGACAGCGATCAAGGCCCAACTCTTAGCGAATTTTGTCGCAGAATTTGCTCCAACCCAGAGTACCGAACCGGGGGATCCGAGTTCGGCACAGGTGCCATGCACTACCGAACAAGGAAAACCCTGCGCTTCGGAAGCTTGGAAACTCTTTATTGGAAACATCTGGCAACTCTATGTTGATGGATCGTCCAATAACCGAGGCTCGGGGGCAGGAGTAGTACTTATTTCACCAGAAAGGTTCATCTGGGAATAGGCTCTCAGGCTCGGTTGGAAGGCTTCAAACAACGAGGCCGAGTACGAAGCGTTATTGGTTGGCTTACGTAGCGCCGAACACTTCAGTGCAGAACAGCTTCTTGTTTTCAGCGATTCACAACTAGTGGTAAACCAGCTTTCTGGGGTCTATGAAACACGAGATGAAAGAATGGCTATGTACGCAGGCAAGGCCAAGGACCTACTCAGAAAATTTCAATCCATACGGGTGGAATGAATCAGTCGGGACAAAAACAGCCACGTTGATGCCCTGGCATGCCTCGGCTCGTCAGTGAATACGAAGGATGCCAGAAAAGTTTGGTCGAGTTTGTACCAGAACCAAGTATTGCATCTCCAGTCCTCTGCAACAACTTAGAGCCAAGCTGGATGGATTTGATATTTGCTTTTCTGAAATCTGGTACACTCCCCGAAGACAAAAAGGAAGCCAACAAGTTCAGACACAAGTCAGCTCGGTTCTGGATCTCACCATCTGGAAAGCTTTACAGACGCTCCTATCTTGGCCCCTACCTCCTATGTGTACATCCAAATCTCGTTGAGAATGTCCTCTACGAAATTCACGATAGGATTTGTGGATGCCACGTTGGCGGAAGGTCATTGGCACACCGAGCCCTCACTCACGGGTACTGGTGGCCACAGATGCAACAAGATGCGCAGCGGTACGTACAGAAGTGCGACAAATGTCAGAGGTTTGCTCCACTCATTCATCAACCGGCCAAAACTCTCACTCCACTCACCAGCCCATGGCCCTTTGCGCAATGGGGACTAGATATTGTCGGACCATTGGCGCGAGGCACTGGGAACAGGCGATTTTTTATTGCCGTAACCGACTATTTCACTAAGTGGGTTGAAGTTGAGGCACTGGCGAGTATCAAAGAGGCAGACACGAAGCGGTTTGTTTTGAAGAATGTAGTGGTGCGTTTCGGTATTTCGCGGGTACTGATTGCGGACAATGGAACACAGTTCGATGGTAAGGTCTTCAGAAAGTTTCGTGCCGACCTTAGAATCGAGTATAGGAACTCTTCTCCAGGGTACCCGCAGAGTAATGGACAGGCAGAAGCGTCAAACAAAACCATCATCAACGGAGTAAAGAAACGGCTTGAACATGCAAAAGGCAAATGGGTTGAAGAGTTACCTCACGTATTATGGGCCTACCGAACCACAACACGGCGTTCAATGGGGGAAACACCTTACTCTCTAACTTATGGAATGGAGGCCATCATCCCACTTGAAGTAGGTCTCCCAACCCTTCGGTCTGAATTGTTTGAAAGCTCCAGTAACGAGGAAGCTATTGCACAAGCACTGGATATGGCAGAGGGCCGAAGAGAAGCAGCGCTGATTAGACTTGAAGCGTATCAGCAGCAGCTTATCAGAAGTTTCAATCAAAAAGTTTTCCTAAGGCAATTTGCGCCTGGAGAACTGGTTCTGAGGAAGGTTATGGATCACAAACGGGTGCCTGGCAAGGGTAAACTTGGGCCTAACTGGGAAGGTCCCTACAAAGTCACAGTCGTTGTTGGAAACAGAGTTTACTACCTAGAGGATCTGAATAGCAGAGCTATACCTCGGCCCTGGAACGTAGCAAATCTCAAGAAATACTATCAGTAGAATTATCCCCCAACTTTTCTATCAGAATGTAAAAGCATTTATCTGTTGACCAATACAAATACTTCCCCACTTTTCTCAAATTTATCAAATTCTTGTAATTAGCTTTGATGTTTATCAAACGGAATTAGCTTTGGTTCATACCAAACGGAATTAGCTTTGGTTCTTAACAAACGGAATTAGCTTTGGTTCATACCAAATGGAATTAGCTTTGGTTCTTACCAAACGGAATTAGCTTTGGTTCTTACCAAACGGAATTAGCTTTGGTTCATACCAAATGGAATTAGCTTTGGTTCTTACCAAACGGAATTAGCTTTGGTTCTTACCAAACGGAATTAGCTTTGATGTTCATCAAACGGAACTAGCTTTGGTCCTCACCAAACGGAATTAGCTTTGATGTTTATCAAACGGAATTAACTTTGGTCTTTGCCCAAATGGACTTAGTTTCAGAATGACTGGACAGAATATAAATTTGGTTAGCACTCAAACATGCTAAGTGGTATTACTTGGTGGAATAATATTTGGCAACTGAATTAGACTTTAGCCAAGTGGAATTGCTTGGTGGAAACCACACTAACATATCTTTTTTTTTTTTTTGAGAACACACTAACATATCTTAAGTAAACATCTTTGCATCTACAGAACCTCTTACGTACCAACACGTCAACACGTCAGTATTGACTCAAACAAACAGAGTTGGAACAAGCACGACCAGGTTCTATCAGGAGTAAACTTCCAGCATTAGTCTTACTCAACTCCAGGTGGGGGCAAACAATTATTTTTCAAAACCAACCTGGACTTGAGTAAGACACCTCTTCATGCCTTTAACGTATTCAAATGCACCTATGCTATCTAAGTTGAAACAGACACAAGCAGTTCCACACAATGGCATAATCTTCAGTATCGATCTTACTTAGCTCCAGGTGGGGGCAAACAATTGTTTTCTTTCAAAACCAACCTGGACCTAAGTAAGACCCACTTACGAACTCTAGCACAGCCATACCACATATCCGTTAGCCACGCCGAGCACTAGTTCAGCCCCGAGATCCCAACAGTGCTCGGCCGAGGGCAAACAGTGCAATGCCACACTGAGCATCAGTTCGGCCCTGAGGCCCCAACAACGCTCGGCCGGGGGCAAGCAGTACAGAATCTGACAGAACATCCATTTAAGAGCAGTACAAAACCAGACCGAGCATCTATTCGGCCCCGAGGTCCCAATAGTGCTCGGCCGGGGGCAGGCAGTATAGAATACATTCAAACATAGAAGCCAAACAGCATCAGATTGCAAGTTCAAAAAGAAAATTCTATCATCCAACAAAAGGCACAGATGGCCTCATAACCAGCAGCAAAGAAAAGAAAAATTGTCTTGACAAGTGCAGAAAGAAAGCTCGTCATGGAGACCGAGCCACAGTACATCAAAGCAAAAAAGTTCAAATCCTTTCAACATCA
The DNA here is from genome assembly GCA_036172215.1 of Camellia granthamiana. Lineage (NCBI taxonomy): Eukaryota > Viridiplantae > Streptophyta > Magnoliopsida > Ericales > Theaceae > Camellia > Camellia granthamiana. Next base: position 58,005,541 of record CM069914.1, on the reverse strand, counting down.
ATTTTCATCAACAGTGGGCAACTCAGGAGCAACATCAACAATTTTGTCCAAGCCGTCTACGGGAGGAAAAGTAAAGGAAGCTCCAACTTCCTGAGAAGTAGAAGCCCCCTTAACCACATCTCCCGTGGCTTCAGTCTCTGGGGTTTCAATCCCTTCAACATCTACCATTTCAGCGGTAACATTCCTGTCCTGGGTCTTGCTTGCAGAATCATCCTCTGGAGAAACTTCGGCTGGAAGAACAGTAGGGGTGGAAACAGTCTTCGAACCCAAGGATCTCGAAGGAACGGGATATCCTGAAATAGGGAAGAGCCCTCAGGAACCAGCGCAGCAGTCAAGGCACTCATCCAACCCTTCACGAATAGCTTATCTCGCAGCACTAACACCTTTTCCTTATAGGCAGCCCCGGCTTCATCCCAACCCTTTTGCCAGTGTTTGGCTTCCAGTGTAGAACGCTCGGCAGACATCACGGCAATAACAGCCTCCAATTTGGCCACCTTTCCCTCAAGTTAAGCCTGCGTCCCAATAACAGCCTCCTTCGATTTTTCAGCCGAAGCGACAATCTTGTTCAAACGAAATGCTTCCCTCTCAGCGGTTCGGCGTCCTTCCTTCTCTGACTCCAAGTTTACCGTCAGTCTCTCCATGTTCATTGCGGCCTCCAGCACGGCCCTTTCTAGCTCTTCAGCACGAGTAATGGACAGATGCATTCTCTGGATACACTGCAAAGGACAACGAAGAATTAAGAGAAAAGGAGACAACAACGCAACAGTAAAGACAAGTAAAATAGGAAACACTTACAGCGGTCATCATCTGAAGGGTCCCCTTCAGGATAGGAATATCACGGGCCCATTATGGTTAGCCATATCAACCGGCATCAACAAAAACTTAGTCAAATCAAAGGCAAAATCTTGTGAAGCAACAACTGAATCAGAAGTGGAAATGGGCCTGCCCTCATGCGATATTGGTGGCTCCTATTTCTCAAAAGCATCATCCTCGGTAGGATCCTCAGAAGCTTCCTCCACCACTGCTTTGCCAGCCTCCCTCATTCTCTTTTTTGCTCGAGCAGCTACTGAAGCTGAGGGCTCGGCAGCAGTCGCAGGGGTCCCAGAAGCTCCAACCTCCACCTTCACCTCGATGAGGCTCTTCACCTCGGTCTTTTCCAGAGGGGTTTGCAAAGCATCGGAGGCTTCGAAGGCCTCGGCCTCTAAATCCACCAACACCCTTCTCTTCGCCACAAACCCGCTCCCTGCGAAACTGGGGGCGGGGGAGGGCGTTCTCTCAGAAAGTGCACCCTGACTCCTGCGACGGCTCGTGACCAGAGGAGTGAGAGACGTGTCGGTCTCCGTATCATAGTCCAGAAAGGCAGCAGCGAGCCTTGCCTTCTTCGAAATAACGGAGCGGTAAGTAGACTGGTAATCCAATAACTCGGGTGCAGATCTCTTTTTATACCTCAGGGCAGCTTTTATGGCCTCAGCATTCTCTTGGTTCGGCCTTCATTGGAAACGAGAGGCCTCTGTAAAAAAAAAAAAAAGTGACCCCTTAGAGCAATATCCGAAATAGAGTAAGAAATACAAAAGTCATCAGAAGGAGAGGCCCGAACCTGGGTAGCCGTCTTTCTGGGGCATTGTAACAAGCCCGCGAGGGACCTCGCTACAGTTCGGACTCGATTTTGTTGCGGTTCCAAATCTCGAACCAAAGAGTCCAAATCCGGCAAATCGTTTTTGAGAAAAACAGATTTTTTGAAAGAAGTGCCAAACATGGACTGCTTTGCCAGATAACAGAGTCGCCACCTAAATATTTTAAAATGGGAAATTTAGGAAACCCTGACTCGGTGCCAAAAGGCCACGTGTCCGTCATCACCAAAGTTGGCTCGGGAACTTGGGTACGATTGGGAAAGGTCACATCGTGAGCACCCCCGCTCGCCCGGTCAAAGACCGGCCTCTACTAACCATGATATCTTATTTTGAAAACATTGTATGTTCTTATTCCGGTTATTAGCCTAGGTTACTATGTGATGCTCGCAGCAAACAAGTATAGACTGAATCGCCTGAATTGGAACAAAACACTTCATGTTTGTTTGTTTGAAAATGGTTTGCTACCCGCAGGTAGGCTTAAGATGCAGATTTTGCCACCCTCAGGCGGGCTTAGAAGAAAATGGTTTTGCCACTATCTAGTGGGCTTAACAAACAGTCAGTGCATTGTCCCAATTCAAATAACTCAACCTCCACCCACAAGCATTCAAGGCAGTTATATCACATAAGCACATAGCCTCATGGTAAGCATGCTATCATGGCAGCACTCACACGCATGCAAGGATGCTAAAGCATAAAACTCACCGAGTACTCCAAGCCAAAACAAAAACCGATTAGAAATCCATGCATGGTTCCTAAGTATACAGAATTGCCTAATGCAACACATGCAAAATGCAACTATAGCAGGCTCGGCTATTCTAAACATGGCATGTGAAATGCAACAACTAACATGTATTCAATTTGGAATTGAAATACAAATGCAGTTTGTATGATGCGCCGAGCCCGGTGCGTGCAAAACAGATGAATGATGCAAACATGCTGTCATACTGTATGCTAATTGAAATATACCCTAATCTAACCATCATAAGCAGGTAAATAAAGGGGAAGAAAGACGTGGGGTTGGAAGACATACATCACACTCACCCACACTTATTACAATTTTGCCCTCGCGCAGAGGATCCAAATAAATAATTAATACAGTCCGAATAAAAAAAATAATACAGTCCGAAATAAATATTACAGATTCCTAATTAATTAACAAATTAATTACAAAAGAAGTAAAACTGGCATGCAAGCCAGGGACTGCCTTGCTTCTGATGGATGATGCATGTTGGGCTGCCTGGCGCGGAAATCCACTGGGATGCCCCGATTAGCCTCTGTTTACACTTTTCTTGAAATACGTGCCAAGTCCCGAAAAGTTACTGTTTCTGGGTTTTGCTGCAACAGAGAGCAGGAAAAGGGCATAGCAATGTATTTCACAAATATATGCATGCCTCGATCCTCGTGCCACCAATCACGCATATCGATGCATGATGGCCGAGGAGCCGAATTGCACAACTCAATATAGGATGAATGCAGATGAATGCTACAATGAAAACCTAACTCCCTCATGGGGGATCCGGAGTGTCGGTGACTTGGGAATTGAGATCCGTTCCGTCACTCGGAGTACGAAACGTGCCTCGTTTCCCGTGCCGGGCTAACTCCTATCCCGAACACGATGAAATATGCATGAAATGCAACTAAGATACAGCCTAGTATGCACAATACTGTGAAAATGAGACGCCTCGAAAAGCGTGCACGCGGGCACGCAAACCGAGGTGATGATGTGAAATGCAAATCGGATAAAACCGAAGTGCCTCAAAATGCGTGCACACGGGCACACAAACCGAGGCGATGATGTGAAATGCAAATCGGATAAAACCGAAGTGCCTCGAAATGCGTGCACACGGGCACGCAAACCGAGGCGGTGATGTGAAATGCAAATCGGATAAAACCGAAGTGCCTCCAAATACGTGCACACGGGCACGCGAACCGAGACGGTGATGGACAAGCAAATCGGATAAAACCGAAGTGCCTCGAAATACGTGCACACGGGCACGCCAACCGAGGCGGTGATGTGAAATGCAAATCGGATAAAACCGAAGTGCCTCAAAATGCGTGCACACGGGCACGCAAACCGAGGCGGTGATGTGAAATGCAAATCGGATAAAACCGAAGTGCCTCGAAATGCGTGCACACGGGCACGCCAACCGAGGCGGTGATGAACAAGCATGAAAATGCAGATTGGGCTTATACTAACCTGAGTGGACCTTAGTCACACTCACATAAGATGCCGCCACATAAAACAGAGGTGCCTCAAAGTGCGTGCCCACGGGCACGCCAACCGAGGCGATGATAAACAAGCATGAAAATGGTACAGAAATGCAATGATGGGCTTATACCAACATGAGAGAGCCTCAGCCTACTCACATAGGAAGCCAATGAATGAAAACGGAGTGCCTCGAAGTGCGTGCCCACGGGCACGCCAACCGAGGCAATGCACTAAGGCATGAAAAGACATGGAAAATGATATGCAGGCATGCAAACCAAATTTCAGCAGCTAAATGAAGGGGAAAACAGCCCCGAAATGATACGAAATGACAATCAATGCATGAAATCATCCCGAAATGTGATTTTAAGTACCCGAAATGGCCTACGGCTATGCTAAACATGCAAAATTGGCACATGACAGCAAAAACAGTAGCAAGGCAGCCCCAAAAAAAGCATCTTTTCAGTACAAAACAAGGCCAAATTGTGAGCATAGATATGGCAACAATGGCATGCAGAAATGGGGGAAAAGAGGGGATTTATTAAGCAAGTAGTATATAGAAAATTCAAACCACAAAATTTCCTTCTACAACTTTGAAGAGGAGCCCAAAATATGCATATTTACAGTGAATGATAACTCCAAAATCAGTATGTAGATAGGCTCAAAATAGCATGCAATATATGGACCAAAAGAAGGCTATAATGATAGATCATGCATGGAAGCACCAAACAACTTTGGACCCTTAACAAAAAATGAAGAATGAGCCAAAATAAGACACTTTCTAAGCCTGATGAAGGCCGAAAACAGAAGTTAGAATGGCCTAAGAAATCATGCAATTTTACGGAAAATATGAAGGATATAATATGAAGTACATGATAGAATCACCAAACATGGTTGAGCCCTTCTTCAATGTTGAAGAGGGGCTCAAAATAGGCCCACTCACATTTTATATCAAGCTCGAAATCAGATCACTCATAAGTCAAATAAAGCATGCAAATTATTGACCTAAAGAATGATATTGAAGCAAGTGTATCATGGGGCTCTCAAATGAGGTTGAGCCCTTCTACAATGTTGTAGAGGGGCTCAAAATGAGCCTAAAACCAGTAGGGGTCGGAGCCCAAAACAGTAGGCAAGTAGGGTAGAAATAGGAAGCAAGAAAATGTCACAAAAGATGGAATTTGAGACTTACCCTTGAAGATCCAACTTTTGCTACCTCTTGGCTTGAATTTGTTGCTTCTTAGCCCTTGAAGAACCTTCCTTTGCTGCTGGAATGGTAGTGGTGATGGTGAGGCTTGGGGTTGATGAAGAGAAGAGCTAGGAACTTGAAGGTTTTTAGGATTTTTGGCTATGGAAATGAAGGTTTTGGGAGAGAGGCTTTTGAGATCAAATGTTCTAACCCTAGCAAAGGAGCTGTCCAGCCCCTTAAATAGGCAAGAAAGGGTGTAAAAGGGGAGGGAAATGGAGGCAAGCTTTCCCTCCCAAAATATCCCCCGGAGGGCTGGGATATTTTGAAAAATATCCGGACAGCTGTAAAGGGTGGAAAAGCAGAAAGCTGGCCGACCAGGTAACTTTTTAGAAGGTGGCCGGCCGGCCACCCCAACTGGTCGGCCAGCCACTCACCCTGGCCGGCCGGCCATGGCCCAAAAATGAAGTCAAGAATTTCTGGCCGACCACCATGTTTTAGGGTCCTCCCAAGTGTGTAAAATAAGGCCCCAGGGTTGGAATCTGGCAACACTGAAACATGAGTCACAACATAGAACTTGAAGGAGAGGCTCAAAAATGAAAGCAACAATTACTGGCCGACCAGTACTTTTTGGTGTCCTCCCGTGTGTGTAGAACAAGGTTCCAAGGTTGAAATTTGGCAACATTGAAGAAGGAGTCACAACATTGCATTTGAAGGAGAGACTCAAAAATGAAATTCACAATTACTGGCCGACCATGCACTTTTAGGGTCCTCCCATGTCCCCTCATCACAAATATGTAGCTTTGGTTGGAAGAAAATATCCCCAGGGTGTTCAACATTGGCCCGGAAGTGAGCAAAACGGGCGCCAGAGAAGCAAAACTGGTTTTCTGGAACAATTGCTGGCCTCCCACCTTCCAGTGATCTTCTTGATGCTAAAACAGAGGTACCTGCCAAAATTGAACAAAAACCGATACAAAATGAAAGCTCGGGGCCAAAACCGGGCAGTTCGGGGTCCCAAAAACCGGCTGTAAGCACCAAAAGTGGCGTACGACCACGAAGTGGGCATCAAAGGCCCCAGTGTTCCCCAGAATGATAAAACAGAGGTCCCCGCCGAAAACCGGAGAAATCGGAGATGGTTGGGCGGTCCCGAACCGAGGCACACGGCCTGACGGTCCCGAAAACCGGGAACCGGGCTCCGAAATGGGCACAATGGCCTACGGCCACAAAAAGTAGCTCACGGCCACCAGGAGATAGTCTACGGGACTACTCCCTTCCCTCAGGAAAGAAAACAGAGAAAACCGAGTCTGGTTCGCAAACCGAGACAAGGCACAGAAGAGGGTTCGGAAGTCCGGAGGCAGGGCGCACAGCCGCGACTCTGAGACTTCTGAACGAGCACAACATGCAACATCACCGAGTGCTCAAACGGTGACGTCTGAGTCTTAAGGTCGGTCAAAAATGGGGTGTCTACAGGCATCCTCTCAGACTGAAACTCAGTTCTGGCAGGGAACTCCCAATTTCCACCAACTTGTAAGAAATCGTCGTTGTGTTTATCTGAATCAGGCAGCCCAGTAACCAAATGGCAATCAAACGAGCGAACACGCAAGTAATATGTGCTGTGGTCTTTGCTATGAGAAAGAGTATAATAACCTAAGATATCCCATATGTCAAGGTTCAAACCCAATCGTCTATTAAGGGCAGAGACACCGCAAACAACATGGAAAAGGTTCACAGATACTTGCATTGGGGTTAACTGGACTTGATGCAGAAATCGGCGTACCAACGGGTCAAGAGGGAACCGAACCCCTCCCTCGACTATGGCCGCGATGGGAAAAGCAACGGTATTCCTCGTGCCCATACGCTTGGCGTCTACCTTCGCCAACGAGAGGGTAATGTCATTGGGAATATCATAGTCCAGGCAGAACATAGCCATGGCCTCTAGGGTATCAACCAGTGAACGGAACTTCCCCATTTAATGAGCCTAAACGGACAAAAGTAGGACTCAGATAACAGAGTATGGAACACAGACAGTGAGTAGGCCAAACAAGATGATTAAGGCAAAAAGAGGCAAGAGAAGAAGAGTCGCAAGAGGACTTACAGAGATTAGAACAGTGGTAGCACAGCAAGATCAGCGGTGAAAAAGTCTGAGCAGGGCACCAATGAGACTGGTTCAGAGGAACGGGAAGAGTTCTTTGTCTCTCTTTGAAACTCTCTAGAGGAACGAAAAAAGCAGATGAAGGGATTTGTATTGACAGCCAGAGCATTAATTGCACTAGTCGGCGCGCAGGTACACGGAGCACGACCTTCAGTATGGAATCGACGCACTATCTCTGTACACCATTCTCATATCGCCACGTGTTACTATGAAAGGACACATGTAGGAATTGTGTGTCAGGATTGAACCGTCACCAAGGCCGAGCTGGGGAAAACCAAAACGACGCGACGCTTGGGAAGCAGAACAATAGCTCCCCTCAAGGGGAACCTTAGCGCGAGCTAGGGGGCAAATGAAGGGGCTAAATGTGAAATGGGTCGGGTCCAAACCTTGGGCCCGCCCAATCCACTGAAGTCCGAATCCAAGTGGACTAGATGAGTATATGGGCAAACCAATTAAGCCCAACTTCATGATCAACAGTCCACCCAAGTCCTCAAGCACTTGGGTCCAACCTGCAGTGGAAAGGCTAGTCCAGCCGTGGTGCTGGGCTGGGCTGGGCCGAACTGCGAGACTGAATCTACAAGCCGAACAGAAAATAGGCCGAGCTCACACAAAAGTTACCTGAATGGACAAGCCCATCTCTATGAGTGATCCTGTAAAAGACCGAGACAAGACATAATGATGTCGAGCTGAGGAACATCGGTACCGAACTAAGGAAACCTCGCAAGGAAACGTGGAAACTGTGAACATGTGCATGTGCAGGTTGCCACCTCAGCTGGTCCCCTACACCTAGAATCACGGAAGTTGTTGAACCAAAGGAATGTGGTTTGTTATCAGCATGACTACAATGAGTATATGCATTCAATGACAACTACCAGGTGGTCCCCCCTCTTGAGCAATGCTAAAAGGACACCTGGCAGCATCCAAGCTCCATGAACCCACCTTGAGAAGTAAGTAAGGAACATTATATATACAACACGAACTTCACATTGAAGGTAAGATAGAAGACTGAACTGAACTATTCAAAGCAAAATCACGCATAGAGAGAGATTCAACTCTCTATACATTTCATCTCCGATCACTAATTCCCACACCGGAGGGGTTATCCGGCCAACCCCGGCCGGGCAGCTCTAACGGTGCTTCTTGTTGCAGGAACCTCAGTTATTGGATAGTCCAACCGAGTGCAAAGCCCCGATCCACTTTCATCTAGTGCGGAATCCGGAACGCACATGCATGTATCTCTGTTTATACAAATTCAAAGATATAATAAAGGGTTTAGTTGATCTCCAATTGGAGATCAAGACTGGACCGTCCAGACTAGCCCGTGGGCCCATTTTTGGAGCCCTTTTTGGTAATTTAACTCGTTCATTGTATAGTCGAGTATTATATTCCTACAAAAAATTATGTTGATCAAATATCAATAGCTATTTGATCGGATTAGATTTCTGTCAACTGTTTATTTTTTTGCCGTTCATTTTTTTCCAATACAAAACTGATCGGATTAAATAGCTGTCGATATCTGATTAACGTAATTGTCTTTTTTGCATAAGTGCACTTATTTCATCTTTTTATCTTTTTTGGGTCACATCAATCAACATCTCCTCTCTACTTTTTCTACACATAATACAAGAAAAGTCAAAAAGTGCACTTATTCTAAACTTCCCAAACTTGGCCATAATACTTGACGAATTTTACATATTGAATAATTCAAATTATCGAAATGAAGCCAAAAAATGAATCTACGGGCCGAATTGGATGGTCCAGTCTTGATCTCCAACTAGAGACAAGCTGGACCGATAATAAAAGCTTTTTGTTTATGATTTTTTTATTTCTAGTATTATTGTGGTCAATCACATAAACAGAGAGCTCCAACCTAGGAAATATTGTTCCATTGATTACAAAAATTTCTCAATTATCCAAATTCCATAAAAGTAGCTTTCTTCATTGAACCAAAAATAAAAAATAAAAAAAAACTTTCACATAATTGTGGAATTTACATCATGAGGTCTATATACATTGCTTGAATTGAAGATACCAATTCTTTAGGATTTTGTATCATATCCCATGTTTGAAATACTTTTGGATTAGGAGGGGATAGTACAATTCTATATATATATATATATTTTTTATCAGAGGAAATTTCCATTAAGGGTAGCCAAACGACACTTACAAGTCCAACCACCAAGAGCAAACACAAACAAAGTGAAAATATTACAATAAGCACAAAGGTGAAAACTATGAAAATTATCTAGACGCACATCAGTGCTCGTGCTCATACGGCGAAGCAGAGCCAATTAAATCGGCGTTAGAGCATGTCTGGAAAAATCATAGATAACAACCACAAAGAGTGTAGGCTCCAAACTAGCAGCTGAAGACTCCAAAAAACAAACAAAATCAAAAAAACAAAGCAAAATAAGATCAAGCTTGACCTCAAACCTGAACAAGGCCAGATCTGTGGAGGTGGTCCAGATCCGAGTAGATCTGGTGCGCGGCGCTGAAATCGGCTCCTGCATGAGGCGACAGATGGAGGAAAGAGGAAGATCTAGCTTCGGCGGGGGAAGAGGGAAGCCCAACACAAACATCCACCAAGAGGGGAAGAAAACCTCCCATAGAGGGAGAGAAGTGGGAAGACAAGCTCCTATAGCTTATTCACAGCAAGCAAAAGACCAAAACAGGGGGAGGAGGAGGGAGGAGGAAGAGGTGGCTGGCCGCCGACGGCCCCTCCCCCTCCCCGCGCTCTTCCGACGGAACCCTATGAGAGTTTAGAGAGAGAGGCTCTCGGTTTTACACCATGTACAATCTTATATTATTCTATCACATGTTTGTTTGAAATTACTAGACATTTACTACATGGTGTAAAACATAGATGGGGTCTTTTAAATCTTTTTACATGTTAGTCCGCACTCACTAGGAATCAATATATGAACTATATCAGAATCGGACTATCAATCTGGAACTCAATTTCCCATCAAACAAACATATTACAAAGTACAGGGAAACAGTAAACATAACAATGATCATCACAGCATTCAATTCCAAAAAAAAAATAAAAAAAAAAGGGTAAGAAAAAAGAAATATCACAAGAATCATCAAATTAATAGAATAAAATCCTCATAAGAAATCCAAGCAAACACAACTGCACTCTCTGCAGCAGCTTATAGTGAAACGTGACAGTCTGTCGTCTGTGAATTCGTCTTGGATGACTGCACAAAAACAGGTGAACAGAAAACCCTCAATCTCCGATGTCCTGTCTTCCACGATCCATACTTAAACCTCACCTTCGCCTTCATCTGAACATCCAATTCCACATTCCCTGCCGCCTTCTCAAGCCCCAAGTCCTTCGCCACCTTCCCAGTCAATGTCACATTTTGAGCCACAAGTTTTTCATCCAAATGAGTCTCATTCCTATGAGGCTGAAAAAAAGGTTGGCCAGCGCTGGCCGCCAACTTGTCTTTGTCATAGAACACATACACTTCCACTTTGTCGTAGTAGATTGAGACTTTGCTGTTGGGATTGAATGCTCTTATCACAAAGTTGAATGTGCCATTAAGGTGGTTGTCGGCTATGTTGAGGTTGCTGATCGAAGCGTTTTCGATGCTGTACCTGGGTTTTTTGGGCTTGAGAGAGAGCCAAATGATGAGCACACTAAGGCCTATGAGGACAATTAGGGCTATCAAGACCATGCAAATGGTTCTCACTAGCCTTGATTGTCTTGGTTGGGCAGTGTGTGGTCTTGGATTGGCCATTGTAGAGAGATTGATGGATGGTATGCAATGCTGAGCCTTGGGTTTGAAATCTCCGTTGTTTTATACAGGATAAAAGGTGAGAGAATGTTTGTTTTGAGAAGCTACACTTTGTGCTTCTCCATAAAATTTTTGCGTTGGTGCCTATATTTTAGTAATACGTGTAAAACATTTAATGTCACTTTTCTATATTCCTTTCTTTATCTTTCCAATTGCTTTATTATTATTATTATTATTATTTGCATAATTTTTGTATATCTGATTTCTTGCATGAAACTCAAAACATTTGAGAAATTCAGGTTCCACTTCTCATATATTGGCAAATGTCTTAGAAAATTTTGCACTCGAGACACCTGTGAAATTCAAAATTTTAGACATCTATCAATATTATTAACACCAAATGTGAATAGAAATGTGACATTGCAACTTGACTTAAAGTGTAAGAGGTTGACTATCGTCATTAAACGTAGAAGAACTAAAGTGAGATTTTGGTGAAAGTCTAGGAATACTAAATGTAGTTAATCAAAACACTTTCTTTTATTTGTTTTAGGGACATTTGATTTGAAAAGTCCTAGGAGGGTACTCTCCCAATCAACAAAACAGATATGCAGAGCTGAAACTGGATATGAATATATACTTAGCTTGCAGACAGAAAAAGGGGAAGGACTTAAATTAGATGCCAAGCAATCATCTCATGAAACTTTTGAAGTGGAAACACTATTTCTTTGGTGATTCTTGCTTTGCCTCCAAGGTGTTCCAAAAGCACCCATTGATTGATAATCAGAATTAACATATTATTGAATCAGCAGAATATGATGGAGACAATAATCAATCATATGCAAGACATGCTTTTAATCAAAATTCTTGCGTCTGCTTTATAAATATTAGATGGAAGTTACCATGTTAAATTATTTATACTATTATATAAAAGTAGAACCTTTAATCAAATTTGAAGTCGTGTTATGCTATTCTCAATTTCAAATTAATTAAAATTGTCAAGCTCAGGAGAAATATAGAGGTAGAAGGCTAGTTAATGAACAATTAGACTCAAGGAAAAAGTGAAGTTATAGGGGGAAAGTTTTTTGATAAATTTTAAAATTTTAAAGAATGAAATGTTTGATACAAATAATAAAAGAAAGAATAAGAAGAAAAAAGAGTGAATGAAATAGTTGAGGAGGAGATAATTATTTCTGTATATTGTAATTCTCTTATCATAATAAAAACCACAAAAATTGTGGACGTAATCCTTATTTTGGGATGAAATGCATAAATATCTGTGCTCTTCTTGTGTGTTTAATTTATCATTTATTTATTTACCATTATTCCTATTTGTATTTTGTATTTGACTAATTCTGATTAAGTGTATAAATTCTTAACTGAAACAAAACCTAGCTTCCCATTGAGGAAAGGATAATTTAGAGGTATAATTAATTCTGATTAAGTGTATAAATTCTTAACCCAAACAAAACCTAGTTTCACAAAACCTAGGTATAATTAATTTAGAGGAAAGGATATTACATTGATGATTCTTTTCTTGAAAAGTGATGAAACAAATATTCTTTCTCATTACTTGAAATCTGAAGTACACAAATGTATTTATATAGACAATACTGAAATAAGCCTGTAACTAATCATTGTAACTGTCTAACAAATTCCTAACCACTTAACCAATTCCTAACTGATTACACAATGCTCTGGATGTAACGGATGTAGAATGTACAGCTGGAGTTGTATCAGTTGCAACTGATTCTGAACCTGAAGCTGCTAGTGTGGTTGTGGCTGAAGCTGGTTTGACTGGTGCTGTGGCTGTAGCTGGTGTGTTTGTCTTATCACCCTCCTGCAAGCTGATGGGAGAAGAAGTGACCAGAAGCTTGGCTTGAAGATAGTGAAAACGAGACACAGAGAGAGGCTTTGTAAAGATGTCGGCAATTTGATCCAAAGAGGGCACATACCGAAGTAAAATCTGTTTGCGGGCAACTTTTTCGCGAATGAAGTGACAATCGATTTCTATATGTTTGGACCGAGTGTGAAACACAGGGTTGGAAGCTAAGGCAATTGCGGAGAGGTTATCACACCATAAAATGGGAGCAACAGAGGAAGGAAGCTGAAGCTCACGAAGCAACATTTGCAACCAGGTGAGTTCAGCAGCAGTATGTGCTAACGACCTGTATTCAGCTTCGGTGGAGGAACGAGACACAGTGGGTTGTTTTTTTGCTGACCAAGAAATCAGATTTGAACCAAGATACACACAATAGCCAGAAGTACTGCGTCGATCGAGAGCATCTCCAGCCCAGTTGGAGTCAGAGAAGGCTTGTAAATCAAAAGAACTAGGTCTGAATGTGAGTCCATGAGTTAATGTCCCTTGAAGAAAGCGAAGTAATCTTTTGACGGAAGCAAAATGCCCAACAGTGGGAGCATGCATATGTTGACAGGCTTGATTAACTGAGAGAGACAAATCAGGCCTGGTGATTGTAAGGTATTGGAGTGCTCCAACGATACTGCGATAAAGTGCAGGTTGACTAAATGGAAGATGAGAATCGGAAGAAAGAGAGGGCTTGATAGAACTCGGGGAATTGCAAGGTTTGCAAGTTGTCATCCCAGCCTTAACAAGAATTTCAGAGGCGTACTTATGTTGAGACAGAAAATAAGAATCACCACAAGCCTTAATGGAGACACCCAAAAAATAGGAAATGTTCCCCAACTCTTTCAGAGCAAAAGTAGTATGCATGTGAGCAATAAGAGAGGCAATGTGAGAAGAATTATTGCCTGTGATCAAGATATCATCAACATAGACTAAGAGAATAGTGATGGTAGAAGCTGTCCTTTGAATGAATAAGGAATTATCACAGTGACTGTTGATGAAACCTTGGGATAAAAGAAAGGTAGAGAATGTGGAGTACCAAGCCCTCGGAGCTTGCTTTAAACCGTAGATAGCTTTTTTTAAGAGACAAACATGATGAGGATGAGCAGCACTAGAAAAACCAGGTGGCTGAGTCATATAAACTTCCTCCTCCAATGTTCCATGAAGAAAAGCATTACTTATGTCAAGTTGTTTGAGAGGCCAATTATAATGCAAGGCAACACACAATAAAATGCGAATAGTGGGTTGTTTGGCCACAGGACTAAAAGTGTCAGTATAGTCGATACCCTCCTGTTGGAGAAATCCCTTGGCAACCAAACGGGCCTTATAACGAGCAATAGACCCATCAGAATTACGCTTGATGCGAAAAACCCACTTGCAGCCTATGGCAGATTTTGAAGAAGGTAGAGGAACCAATGACCAAGTACCTTGGGCTAGAAGAGCATTATATTCCTCCAACATTGCACTGTGCCAGACAGAGGACTGAAGAGCTTGCTGATAGGTCAATGGTTCAGTGTCAAGATAGACAGAAGAAGAGGCTAATAAGGCTTGAGAAGAAGTTTTGGATCGAGTGAGCATGGGGTGTGTGTTAGTAATAGAAGAAGGAAGAGGAAGATCAATTGAAATAGAAGAAATAGGAATGGAAGAAGGAGGCTGGACATCAGCAGAAAATGATGGATCAGTGGAGACAGAAATTGGAGAAGAATGGAAAGAAGGGGAAGCTAAAGCTGGTGCTATGGGTACTGCTGCTGGTGTGGCTGTAGCTACGGGTACTGTTGCTGGTGTGGCTGTAGCTACGGGTACTGCTGCTGGTGTGGCAGATGAAGACTGAAAATGTAAAGAAGGTGACCAGAAGAAAGACTGGAGCTGAGACAAAGTCAGAGAAATAGGAGTAGCAGAGGCAGTAGTTGTAGTGGGAACAGAGGTGGTACGAAATGGAAAAATGTGCTCATGAAAGATGACATGGCGAGACAAATACACCTTCCCAGAGGAAGGATCTAAGCAACGGTATCCTTTGTAAGAAGGATGATAACCGAGAAAGACACACAAAGTAGATTTAGGTTGGAGTTTATGAGATGTGTAGGGTTGTAGCCAGGGAAAACATTGACAGCCAAACACACGCATAAAAGAGTAATCTGGAGGTTTATGAAATAACAATTCATAAGGAGAAGAATGAGGAATTTTAGAACTAGGCAAACGATTAATCAAAAAAATAGCTGTAGAAATGGCATCAAACCAGTACTTAATGGGAAGTGAAGACTGATGAAGCAAAGCAATGGTAGTCTCAGTGATATGCCGATGCTTCCTTTCAGAGACTCCATTCTGAGGAGGAGTATGTGGACAAGAAATCTGATGAAGAATGCCATGAGTATGAAAAAATTGAGTCATAGATGAATTAACAAACTCAGTGCCACCATCAGTGCGAAAAATTTTCAGATGAGTAGAAAATTGATTTGCAACATAAGCTGTGAATTCCACAAATTTAGCAAAGACTTCACTTTTGTAACATAAGGGAAAAAGCCAAGTGAACTTGCTATATTCATCAACAAAGATTACATAGTATTTGTAACCAGAAACAGATGGTAAAAATGGCCCCCAAACATCACTGTGAACTAGTGAAAAAGGTTTATTTACAGTGGAGTTAGAGAGATTAAAAGGTAATCGATGGCTTTTGGCCATAGAGCAGTGAATACAAGGCAAAACTTTATTACAAGCATTATTCTTGGCTTTATTACAAGCAACAGAAAGTGAAGATTTCAGTTTATTAAACTTGAGAGGTGATGGATGACCCAACCTCTGGTGCCAAATAGTTTCAGGCACAGCAGTAGCAGTGGAATTAAAGAAAGCATTAGGAGAAATAGAAGAAGCAACATGTGCAGTAGATGAAGAAGCAGCAGGTATGGATGGTGGATGAAAATGATATAAACCATGAGAATTAATGCCCTTGTGCAAAATGTCCTTCGTGTGCTTGTCCTGAATAACGAAAGAAGAATCATCAAATGTAATTGTACACTGATTATCTTGAGCAAGCTTTTGTACAGATACAAGATTAGAAGCAATAGGAGTATGCAAAATTTTATTGAGTTTGAAAGTATGATGTGGAGTGGGCAAAAGACCCTTACCAGTGTGAAGAATAGGGATAGAATTACCATTACCAACAGTGATATGATCAGAACCATGGTAAGGTTGAGAAAGACTCAGAGTTGACAGATCATGAGTCATATGATCAGATGCAGCGGAATCAAGATACCATGGGGAAGAGTCATACTGAGATGGAGCAGAGGCCACATAAGCATGAGAGTTAGACAGTCCAGTGGAAGATTGTGCAGATGGAGAGGCAGTTTGCGGAGACTGTGGCTGAGGAGGAAGATAAGTAGCATCTAACCTATGCCAACAATCCAAGGCTGAGTGATTTGTCTTACCACAAATCTGACAAATCAAATTGGTGTTGTGTTGTCCTCTTGAAAATTGTCGACCTCTTCCTCTAGAAGAGTATCGACCTCTGAAGCCAGATCTGAAACTACCTCTATTTCCTTTGAATGAAGACCGGCCTTGACCAAAAGAGCCACGAGTAGTAGCATAGGCAATGGGAGATTCATGTGCCTGAATTTTCTTTGTTTTGGAATCAATATGCAGAGACTCTGAACAGAGAAGAGAAGAAAGATCTTCCATAGAAATAGCTTCAGGTCGTGCTCGAATTGTAGTCTTCAAGGCATCAAATTCATCTGGTAAACCATTCAAGGTAAGTAGAACTAGATCTTCTTCTTCTATAGGAGAAGCAGCAAGTGCAAGTTGATCTGCCAGAGTTTTGATCTGAGACAAGTATTCTTCAATTGTCTGGGAACTTTTAGTCATATTATTCAAACGATTCTTCATTTGATGAATATGACTACGAGAAACTGTAGTGAATCTTTTACAAAGAACATTCCAGACCTCAGCACTGTGTTTGAGATGCAAAACAGAAGTAAAAATTACAGGTGTGAGTGTAGCTGTAATACAACTCAGGAGATGTGCATCAATCTGGTGCCACTGTGCATAATCGGGATTGATTTCTTCAGCTCCATCAACCTTTTTGATTGTTAATGGTGGAGGAGGAGAAGAACCATCAACAAACCCTAGCAGATCTGTAGCACGGAGAATATTGAGAACTTGACTTCGCCAAATGATAAAATTGGATGAATCTAGCTTGACAGTTATGAAGGAATTGAGATTAGAGATGAGAAGACTGAGATTGGGAGGAAGATTGCTTGGGGTAGTCATTGACGATGTGGAGGAAGTCATTGAAGATTTGTGAAGCTTCTTGAAGATTTTGAAGAACTACAGAGCAAGATTTTGAAGAACTACAGAGGAAGCAATATCAGAAATTCAGAGTGCTCGTGAGAGCTATAGTTGCTCTGATACCATGATGAAACAAATATTCTTTCTCATTACTTGAAATCTGAAGTACACAAATGTATTTATATAGACAATACTGAAATAAGCCTGTAACTAATCATTGTAACTGTCTAACAAATTCCTAACCACTTAACCAATTCCTAACTGATTACACAATGCTCTGGATGTAACGGATGTAGAATGTACAGCTGGAGTTGTATCAGTTGCAACTGATTCTGAACCTGAAGCTGCTAGTGTGGTTGTGGCTGAAGCTGGTTTGACTGGTGCTGTGGTTGTAGCTGGTGTGTTTGTCTTATCAAAAAGAGTTGCTAGTCCGTATCATCATGTGACCCTCTCTCATTGTGAAAATGACATTCAAATTTATTAAGTTTTTGTAATTGATTATTCATGACAAAACTCATTTTAATTATAATTGTATGTGATTTTTTATTTTATTGAGGCTTTGAGTATTTAGATGTGAATCCAATCCGAATTGTGCCTATGCAGAAGAGTTTGTGATTTTAATCCTATCATATTTGCCACTTTGTAGTGCCCCCGAAGCAAAAAACAAAATTGTAGTCGAAGCTGTTTGATCGTTCGAGCGAAGATGTAATAATTTTAGAAGTTTCACTTGCCTGCAAAAGTACTGAAAGATTGTATTTTTGCACTCGAGCGGCCTTTCCTACGCTTGAGTGTAGATCCTTATTCTGAAACACGCATTTTAGTCAGACCGCTCGAGCGTCCATTCCTACGCTCGAGCGGAGATCGCAATTTTGTTTTCTATAAATCTGTGATTAATTCAGTTTCTAGGATACGACTTCCAGATCTTCTTTTTGGATATTGGGGTTTTCATCTGGAGCTTCTTTGCTTGTTTCCTTTGATATTTGTGAGAGTTTATATCATGAATTGGGTGGATTATATCAAATGGTTTATTTATTTTGTTTTATTCAAAAAAGAGAGAGTTGTTCTTCGGTGGATACCGTAGAATTTGGACCTGAAGCTTTGGTGGATTTCAAAGTGAATCATCATTATGGATTCGATATTGGCGTTATAGATTTAACGTTGGACAAGACAATTCCAAGGTGAAGATGGTGGTGGAAGAGGCACATTCGGGTCGATTCAATTTGGGTGTGGATTCACTAGGTAATTGAGAGTACACTTGTGTAATTCCTTTTTGTCTTCTTAGTAGATTGTTTTGTGGTTTTGACCCATGATTTTTGTTATCACAATTGGAGGCGCTCTAATTATGATTTTTTCACGTTAAATCATTGTGTCGATGCGTCTTTGATTATTTGATTGAGATTATTATTTACTGATAAAAATTGATATATAATCACAAATAAATATGTTGGAGTTTTTAGATTTTTCAAATTCAGTTGTATTTCAGTTGCACAGATCTTTTAATTGCATGTCGGAGCACCTGGAAGCCACCCAAGTATATAATAATAATAAAAAAAAAGTTTGAAAATTAATTAAAAAGTACAAAGATACCAACAACATGCAAATTCAATTATTCTCCACAGAATGAAAACAGAAAACGAATTTATTTGGTAAACTGTTTTCAAATTTTTTTTTTCAAAAAAAAAAAAAAAAAAAAAACAGAAACAAAATAACAGAAGTAATTCTAACAGCAACCCACTTTTAGAAAATACTAAAAGGTTGTTTTTAAAATTTTTAAAAGTTATTTTTGCATAAAAATGAAAAAGATATAAAAATGATGACTTTTTTTTTACTTATTTTTTGTTATATTTCAGATAATTAAAAAAAAAATTGGGAAACTTATTTATAAGTCCTTTTTCAGAACCTTATGCTAGGCTAAGTCCTGTGTAATTTCTTATAGAGTCTCAAGTCCTATTTTCATAAGAATGTATTCCACAAGATCCTAACGTGACATGACACTTACATAAACGTAACGTAACGTGACACCTATATATACGTAACGTAACGTGACACCAATATGAACGTAACGTGACACCTAAATAAACGTAACGTAACGTGACACTTATATAAACGTAATGTGACACCTATATAAACGTAATGTGACACTTACATAAACGTAACGTAACGTGTCACGTTACGTTTCGCGTTACCGGTTAGAGCTGACCGTGATCACGAGTATTGTAATCCAACGGTGGCTGGTGAGTCTCCCTCACTGGAGATGGTTAGTCGGCTGAGATGGAAAGTTATGGTGACGGGCGGTGAGGAAGACCCATTGGTTGATAGTCAGAAGGAGTTGGTGAAGGTGTTGGAGAAGAAGGGTGTGGAAGTGAGGGCTAAGTTTGGGGAGGGAGATCATCACGCAGTGGAGTTGATGGACCCCACAAAGGCCAGTGCAATCTTTGTGATTCTAAGAGATTTCATCTTCAAAACTTGCTCTGTCTCAGTGACTGTGAGCAGATTGTGATTTCATCTTCAATAATGGAAATGCTAATGAACGTGAAAAATAGGATGATTGTGATAGGCAGTTGTCGTTTTTTTTTTTTTGATTATTTTTTAGAACAATTAGTGGAGGTGCACGTTTCGCGTGGTAATTTTATATACATAGATATATATATATATATTTGTGATTTTTATGCTGTGTAATAGTTTTACTTTTTGAATCATTTTATTATTTATTTTGTTAATGTTTAATATTTATGTTTAGTTTAAAAGGTCCATCAACAAGTTTTTATTGAAAATAAAAAATAAAAAAATTCAAAAAATAAATAAAATCAATTTCCTATATAAAAAATTCAAAGTTACCATAGATCATAGGTGTCACGTTACGTTTATATAGGTGTCACATTACGTTACGTTTATGTAGATATATCACGTTACGTTTATATAGGTGTCACGTTACGTTTATGTAGGTGTCACGTTACGTTACGTTTATGTAGATGTCACGTTACGTATAGGTGTCACGTTTACGTTTATATCAATTTCCCTATATATGGTTTTATTATTATTTATGATATTAACAACTAATATTGAGGGTAAATATGTCAAGAAACTTCCCACAGGACTTATGGGAACATAAGTTTTTTTGTGGGACCAAATGTAGCACAAGTCTCTCTAATAGGACTTCTAAATAATTTTTCCAAAAAAATTAAAACACAAGCTAAGAATAAAGAGGGGCATACCTCAGTTACAAAGATCAATAATCAAAACTAAAGCATGTACCCTTGCCTATAAAAAATATAAAATGGAATATTCCAATAACTGTAAAAATTTCCAAATTTGAATAAGTTTTTCCTTGTTATGGTTGCAAATTTCATTTGAGATTATTAGTTGGTTCATTGGTTAAAAATGTACTTTTAAAAATATTAATTTATTTGGCACGTTTTTAATTTTTTTTAGAGAAATGCCTAAGACCCCCAGCGGGGGTCACTGGGGGTCATGCGTGTCACTGTTTTTTTTTTTTTTTTTTTGGTTGATTTCGGTGAATGAGGCTCCGCCACCTCACTAGGGGTCGACCCCAGTGGGGGTATTTAGCACTGCTGTTTTTTTTATACTATTTTAATGATTTTTTATAATGACTAAAGTGCTTTTTTTTCACAAAAAATAAATTTATCAAATGAGTGAATTTTTTTTTTTTTTTTTATAAACAAAATAAGCTTTTTTAATTAATACATTAATTTTTAAGTCACAGTCAAACCAAGTTTAAACAAACTTTAATGCGAATATATAACGGAATATCTTCACTCAATTGGGCCGTTTGTCCAAAAAAAAATTGGGCCAAATTGAAGTCCCGGGAAAATGGTCCAAAACGTTACAAAGCAGCCCATTCTTAACAACTACACCCCCCCCCCCCCCAAAAAAAAAAAAAAAAGAAAAGAAAAGAAGAAGAGAGAAATTTAGCCAAAATTCCCTAAGCCCAACATGTTAATGTGTAAAAGACATGCCAAAATATTTTACTTCCTAAATCTCCGGAGTAACAAGCGCTTTTTTCATGAAAGATAGATTAATATTTTTTCTCTGTTTTTTGGACAATCTTGCACTTGATATATATCTCAGAGATTTTGAATTAGATTTATATACATGATTCAAGCGAAAAGTAATTACTTCCCAAACTGAGATCGCGATTTACATGAAGGGATACGATTCACGACTCAGCTTTCTTCGCGCAAAGAATTTGTCCATAGTCTTCTTTTTTGAGAGTGTTAATAGAGTTTTAGAGATTCATTTCATCACTGTCTGAGTTTATGGAGTTTTCTTCAAGTATGTTGAATTTTTTGCGAGTGTTTTTTTGATTAATTTGTTGATTGTTATTTTTAGAGCTTTCTTCAAGTATGTTGAATTGTTGTCAAATTGTTGTTGATTTGTTTGTGAACTCGTAGTGAAGGAACTCAAATTGTTGTTGATTGAATTGTTGTCAATTTTGACGATAATTTTTTTTTATTTAAGAATTTTAGTTGACTTAGATCTTATTTGATAGATATTGGTGAGATGATTATAAAAATATTAGTTTTTATTAAAAACTAACATTTAGATAAAAAGTTATATCATTTAAAGTTTAAACTATTAAATTACTCATTAAAGAAATTTTAGTAATAGTGGTATATGCTCGACTTTTTAAGAAATCTTTTTTTTGTACTTACCTTTAATGCATTAAAGTTTTATTATGAATGAATTTTGACCAATTTCTCCTAAAATTAATGTTATACAAACAAAATTTAAATACAAAAGTTTCATAGAAAATGACATGTCTAATTTATATTCACTATTAGAAATAATAAAAAAATCCATTATTATATATTATAATCGTAAAAATATCATTCTCACATTATTCTGTATAAACTTTTTTTTTTTTGTGTAAAATTTTTATATAGTTTGTTTTTTTCTTTCTAAAGCTGCCACCATAAAATAAATTATTTATTTATTGGCAGAGACTAATTATAAGATAATATTGAGTACTTACCACGTGTAATGCTATATTGATTAAATTTAAATATTATCTGATATAAAGTTTTACTTGACACTAACCACATTATTTTATGTACCCATAACAGATTAGCAGGGGTGCTCTTTAAATAAAATATTGCCAACATTAATTGAATTAATTTGTGGCTCCTATGAATATGCTATGCTTGAATTGAAGGAAATCCTCATAAAGGGAAATTGGTCTGAAACATTTAGGGGGAAAATTAGGTATACTGAAATTACCAGAATTAGGTATTATTGTACCAAACAATGTCTTATTCCCTTACCAAAAGACAATAACGCACATTGTTTAATTAATTAAACAGCAATGCTAGGTATCATGGAAAACTTTTCATGAAAATAATCATGAAAGTTTTGTGACCCTTGAATTATATTTAGAATAAAGCATCACATACTAATCAAGGTAATCCAAAAATCATAAATCTTTCATAAACATTTTTATTGTTTTAAATGGGTGACTTTCTCATCTCACATGAAACATCAAAGTCGAATCTTCTTCCCAAAATGCATTACGCAATCAAGTGGGAGGGGATGAAACTCATGTTCATACCATTTTTCTATATTAAAATTTTAAAATATTATGTACTTTAAGTACATAAATTTAAAACAATGAAAAAAATGCTTTAGTTAAAAAAAGAAAAAAGAAAAAAAAAAAGGAGACGATATAAATAAATAGGCAAAATTTTCTATTAATGATCCTCAATCTCTAATTTTTTTATTTTTCAATTCATAACACTATCCTCACTTCATAATATAGTAATGCTAGAAATACAAAATGAATCCCAAAATGATCCATATAAAATGTAATTGGTGATTGAGATTAAACCCAATTATAATGAATTCACATTTAAAATAAGGACTTTTCTTAAGTGTGCAACTTACACCTTACACTTACGCCTTTCTGTTTGCTGTCCTGTTTTATGTTTACATCTTCCACTTACACCTTTTGTGTTGGTTGCATATGGTGTGCAACCTTAAGGGGTTGCACACCATAACAGAACCCTTAAAATAAATCTCAATTATTTCATATACTTTTTGTAATTCATTTTATATTTTTAGCATTAGTGCTTCACAATATGCCAACTACTAATTTAAAAATCAATTATTTTGGCACAAGTGTGTGGGATGAGTAAATGTTAAGTATGATAGTAATATTACAAAGTGGCATCTCTAATTAGTTAACAAATCTCATATTATTATAACAGTAATGTTAGGTATTATGAAAAAAATTTCATGAAAATAATCATGAAAATTTTGTGACCCTTGAATTATACTTAAAATAAAGCACCACACACTAATCAAGGTAATCCAAAAATCATAAATCTTTTACGATTATTTTCATGAAAAAATTTTCATTATCCCTAACTTTTCTCTTATCATGCCTTGTCGGCAAGTTGCTCACCCGTAGGCCGTTTAATGTTGAAGCCATGAAGAGCACTCTGCTATCGGTGTGGCAACCCAATAAAGGCATGCAGGTACGAGTCCTTGGGGATAACCTGTTCGTTTTCGTTTTTGGTCATGCTATGGATAAGCGAAGAGTATTATTGAACGGCCCTTGGACGTTTGATAAGCACCTTCTCATGTTGGGCGAGATGGATCCCAATGTTCAACCATCAGACATTCAATTCACATCGGTGCACTTCTGGGTGCATGTTTGCAATCTTCCTCTAATTCTTATGAATAAAGAGGTTGGGCAAATCGTTGGCAACTCTGTTGGTCAGTTTATTGATATGGACTTTGAAGAGGGTGGCCTTGCATGGGGCCGAACCATGCGAATTCGAGTGGCCATTGATGTTCGAAAGCCCTTACGAAGGGGAATGAAACTTGCTCTGTCCTCTGCCGACCCTATATGGGTGGATTTCAAATATGAGCGTCTCCCGATTTTTTGCTATTATTGCGGACGGCTCGGCCACGGCGATCGTGAGTGTGATGATAAACTCTCTGCTGCTGATGGAACTCGGGTTGATGTGTTGCAATATGGGGCTTGGCTGAGGATGGATACTTTCAAAAGTAAAGGGGCTCGTCGCGAGGGTCCGATTGATCGCGGTGTAGGGGTGAGGCCTCCGGGTGGTCAGGAGACACCGCTGCGGATGAAGTCGGCACATGTGAGTCCGGCGAAGGAGGCACCGCAGAATGTTTCGTCACCATGTGCTCCGGTGGATGGGGTAGTTGACCGGCGTCGGGATAGGGATGCACACGGTGGCGAATCTCTGCCTCCCGTGATTGATGGCGTTGTTACGGGACATGCGGTAACCGTGGCGACAATTTCGGGCAGTCCCATTTTGGCTCCCACGTCTCCTAAATTTGAATTTTTTAATGGGAGGGATGTTAATGCAGGTGGGGCCAAGCCTACGGCAACTATCTCAGATTCAGTGGTCCATTCTTCAAATATTTTGATGGAGGTTGAGGCTAACCCACTGAGTGAATCAGTGTTGGCCAAAAAGAAGTGGAAGCGGGTGGCCCGTCAACATATGGATCATAATTCTGCTCCCTCCCCTGCTACGGGGACTAAAAGAGTGTTTGAAGAGGTGGTAGTTCATGATGCGACTTTGAGTGAGGAAATTTGGGCTGGGAAGGCTGAAAAACGTTTGTGTGTGCATGGGGGTGATGCTAACAGCACACGTCCCGCTATTCCAACGGTGGAGGCTGATGTTCAGCCCCGCCGATCACAATGAATGTTTTATGCTGGAACTGCCGTGGGCTTGGGAACCCACGGTCAGTTCGATCTCTTCAGTTTCTACTGAAGACGGAAGTTCCTGGGCTGGTTTTTCTTATGGAAACCAAGCTCGACTCGAAGCATATGGATGGGATTCGGCAAAAACTGGGATTTTGTGGTGGTTTTTATGTCAACCGAGTTGGTCTTGCGGGTGGCCTTGCTTTGTTATGGTCAGAGGGTATTCAGGTTAGTGTGAAAAGTTATTCGGTTGGTCATATTGATGTATTTGTGGAATCTGGACTGGGGGAACAACCTTGGAGGTTTACAGGATTTTACGGACACCCGGAATTGGCACAACGGAAAAATTCTTGGGCTTTATTGCGTAGATTAGCAACATGTTTCCAAATGCCTTGGCTTTGTGCGGGTGATTTTAATGAAATTTTGTTTTGTCGTGAGAAGTGTGGCATCGTGGGGCGTAGTCCATCCCAAATGGAACATTTTCGGAATGTTATTGCAGATGCACACCTGGCTGATCTAGGTTTCGTTGGGCCACTTTTCACTTGGTCCAATAACCGAGGTGGCAATGCTTTGGTTCGGGAGCGATTGGACCGTGGGTTTGCGAATGATGCTTGGCAACTCTTGTTTCCACATGCCAAGGTTTACTCTCTGGCGTGCACATCCTCCGATCATTTACCTATTTGTGTTGACATTTGTGGGGCTAAAGAACAACGTCAATCTCCGGTTAGTGGTTCTCGTATGTATCGATTCGAAGCTATGTGGCTTCGGCATGATAGTTGTGAGCAAGTTGTTGCCGATAATTGGCGGCCTTCTTCTACTGCGGATGTTCGAAGTTTGGTCTCTAATATTGCACATGTTAGTTCTTCGTTGCGGCGGTGGGATCGTAATGTTTTCGGATGTGTCAAGCGCCAATTAAAGGAGAAAACCGAGCATTTACAGCGGTTGCTTACACATAGTTCTCATGCCCCGGCTGATGGTGCAGAAATGGCTAAGCTACGTTGTGATATTGATGAGATTTTAGAGCGGGAATCTATTTTTTGGGGCCAACGTGCTCGGACTAATTGGCTAAAGGATGGGGACCGTAATACTTCGTTTTTCCATTCCAAGGCCACCCAACGTCATAAGAAGAAGAAAATTGCTGGTATTGTTGATCTCAACGGAACTTGGCAGGAGGATCAAAGAGTGGTGACGGACAATTTTGTGTCTTATTTTCAGGACTTATTTTCGGCGGGTGAAGGACTGAACATGGGCCCAGTATTGCAGTTGATTCAGGCTAGAGTTTCAGATTGTAGTGTGTCTCAATTGAGTAGACCATTTTCCGAAGTGGAGGTCCACCATGCGCTTTTCCAAATGCATCCAACGAAGGCTCCTGGGCCTGATGGTAAGCCTGCTTTATTTTTTCAAAAATTTTGGCCGGTGGTGGGTACTATTGTCACCTCTGCGGTGCTTGGGGTGTTGAATGGGGTTGATGAGATTTCACATATTAATCATACCTTCATTGTGCTGATTCCTAAAATTAAGACTCCCAAGCTCATGTCCGAATTTCGGCCCATTAGTTTGTGCAATGTTGTCTATAAGATAATTGCAAAAATGTTGGCTAATCGTCTTAAAGAGGTGCTGCCTTCTGTCATTTCTGACACTCAAAGTGCGTTTATTCCGGGGCGTCTCATTACTGATAATGCGTTGGTGGCATTTGAAGTGTTCCATTTTCTTAAAAATAAGAGGGCCGGAAATGATGGTTGCTTTGCGTTGAAACTTGATATGAGTAAAGCCTATGACCGAGTGGAATGGCCTTTTCTTCATCAAATGATGCTCTTGTTAGGATTTCCGCCACGGTTTGTGCAACTGATTATGAATTGTGTGTCCACTGTTTTTTTCTCGGTCCTTGTTAATGGGAAGCCTTCCAGAATGTTTTATCCAACAAGGGGTCTCCGCCAAGGGGATCCGCTTTCACCTTATTTGTTTACTATTTGTGCGGAAGGCTTGTCGGTGCTCCTTGCCCATGCTATGGCAGGTAACCGGTTGTCCGGAATTTCTATTTGCCGGGGTAGTCCACGCTTGTCTCATTTATTTTTTGCCGATGATAGTCTTCTATTTGCGAGTGCTAAGGAAGATGAGGCGGGTGTTTTGCGAGATATCCTCCAACAGTATGAGCAAGCATCGGGGCAGCAAATTAATTTCCAAAAATCGGCTGTTTGTTTTAGTAAAAATACGGCCTTGGTTACTCAGCGAGCGGTGACATCTATTCTTGGGGTGGGTTCATTGGCGCCCTACGGGAAGTATTTGGGGTTACCATATTGTGTGGGGCATTCTAAGCGCGCTGTTTTGGGGTTTGTTAAAGAGCGCGTATGGACTCGTTTAAATGGTTGGAAGGAAAAAGTTTTATCGGTGGCGGGTAGGGAGGTACTCATAAAGTCTGTTGCTCAAGCCATACCCACTTATATTATGTCCTGTTTTCGCCTTCCTGATGGAGTGTGCCATGAAATTGAGTCTATGGTGTGCAATTTTTGGTGGGGACAAAAAGAGGAAACCCGTAAAATTCATTGGACAAGCTGGAAACATTTGTGTAAGCCGAAATTACAGGGTGGTATGGGATTTCGGTGTCTTCAACATTTCAATTCAGCTTTGTTGGCCAAACAGTGTTGGCGATTAGTGCAGAGGCCTCAATCTTTGGTTGCGCGAGTCTTCAAGGCTAGATATTTTCCTCAAAGTTCCTTTCTCGATGCTGTGGTCGGGAGCAATCCATCCTTCACTTGGAGGAGTATCGTCGGATCTCGAGTTCTCTTAAATGCTGGGCTTCGATGGCGTGTTGGGAATGGTGCGAACATCTCGGTTAAGTATGATAAATGGATTCCCCGGCCTCACTCTTTTAAAGTAATCTTGCCACCTTTGACTCTTCCGGATGATGCACGGGTTAGTGATTTGATTGATTCTGAGAAGGGTGCATGGTCTGTTGAGAGGCTTACGCAACATTTTGTGGGCATGGATGTGGAGGCTATCCGATGTATTCCTCTTTGCCCCACGTTACCTTCGGATAAATTGGTCTGGCATTTTTCCCGAAATGGTGAGTTTTCGGTGCGATCGGCATATCATTTGTGTATGGATATGGTCTCTTTGGATTGCCATGGTGCTTCTTCCTCTAATGGGCAGTCGCATAAGCAGTTTTGGCAAGGGTTCTGGTAGCTTCATTTACCGACCAAACTCAAGATTTTTGGCTGGAAAATGTGTCTTGGTTTGTTAGCTGTAAGGGCCAATTTGCGGCGACGTCATATCATCTCTCTGGATTTATGCCCCGGGTGTGGCGTGGAGGCTGAAACGGTGGGCCATTGTTTTCATAATTGTCGCTTTGCCTTGCAAGTGTGGAGGTCGAGCTCACTTAATTTGGCTATCAAGTCTTCTCCTATTAGTAATTGCTTTGAGTGGGTCTGTCAGCTCCTGGCCACAATTGGTCCACAACCCATGCAATTATTTATTGCTATTTGTTGGTGCCTTTGGAATAATAGGAACTCCATCCTATTCGACAATAAATCCAGGACTGTGGAGGAAGTGGTTTCTTTTGCGGAGACTTATGTAGCCGAATATGATCAAGCTCAAGAGCGAAGCCATCTTCCTGCGGCTCAGGTGCGGATGAGACGGTGGGTTGTGCCACGTGAGGGTGTTTTCAAACTGAATTTTGATGGCTCTGTTAGGAAGGCCCAAGCCAGTGCTGGGGTTGGTGTTATTATTCGGGACTGTCATGGGGAAGTTATTGCGTCTATGGTTGAGCGGATCCCGTATATGGAGGATGTTGATTGTGTGGAAGCTATGGGGGCGATAAAAGCTCTTCAATTGGGATGTGATTTAGGGCTGGGACATATTCATCTTGAAGGTGATTCGCAAAATGTGGTGGCTGCAATTCAAGGTACGGCGGATAATTTATCGTGCTATGGTCATTTAGTGGGTCTAGCTCAAGAACTCCTCTTGCGGTTTCTTTCTTCCTCGGTGTCGCATGTTTGTCGGGATGGCAATTCGGTGGCTCATTGTTTAAGTAGGTTAGCCTTTGATTTTGATTCGCCTCGTGTTTGGATGGAGGAGGTCCCTCCTTCTTTAATGGCGTTGGTGATGTCTGAGGCATCTTCTTCTGTGTAATTGCTTATCCTCTCTAAAAAAAAAAAAAAAAAAACGAATAACATTAACTCAAACGAATAACATCAACTTAAACAGTATTTAGAACAGAAGATCCTACTCCATATTAAAAAAAAAAAAAAAAAAACTAATGGGGGGAGGCAAAAGAAAATGAGGTAAAGGATCAAAGGACTCTTTAAAGGTATATGTGTGTGTGGTCATCAAGTGTGGAGAGCAATGGTGTGGGTGGTTGCAGCATATTCCTTTGGAAGATGCGATCCTGCAAAGAACCCAGAAGAGAAGCAAAGGAGCCAGACCTCATTCTTACTCTACACTTCCTTCTCTACATATATTTGTTCTCTCACATAACCCTTAATTCACACCCACCCACTAAGTATCAAACCTTATATTAGCTACTTATTTTTCAAGTTCTCATATGTATTCCTCTTAGTCCTAGCACCACAACCATGACCCCATAGGCTGCCACTGCCGCCGCCACGGCCACCGCCACCACCACCAGCACCGTGGCATCAATGGCGGCTCAAGAGGGTGTATTTGGGGCGGCGGCAATGGTGGTGGTGGTAATGGAGGGTGGTTGAATTGGTGTTCTTCAAGCTCAGGTCAGTTTCTTACCGGAGGAGAGAGCCTCTTTCTCCCACAGGGCAACTTCAATCCTTTGGCAAATTTTACTCATAGATGTAATGCTTCTCTACTCATGGTGTGATTCGGCCCTTTTTTTTATTTTTTTTAATTTTTAACAAAGGTGTGTGATTCGTGGTTTTAAATAAAGGTATTAGAGTATCAGTAATATCGTTGGATATTCTTGAATAACAATATATCAGAAGTTAAAAGTATCCTTATGTAAAAGCAAATACCATACGTAATGATATTTAAAATGGCACCACTACACTCCATTGCACCCAATATTTGTTCGTGATCTTGGGGTCGACAGAAAATTAGAGTTTGATTTGCTTTTTTTTTTTTTTTTTTTTTTTCCTGTTATCTTATCTAGTGTGAATAATAAGAAGATTGTCTTCAAGATCTAATTGTGTGTAACATCACATATGTTACTCTGATACTGTATTCAGTTGAGGGATTTAGAAAAGGATTTCGAAAGAGAGAAGGAAAAGGAAAATATAGATGAAATATAAATAAAATATATCAACATTTAATCTAATTTTACATACTTTTTCCCTTTTCCCTTTTCTTTTTCATATCCCTTTCTAAATCCTTCAAGCAAATACAATATTAATGATATGTATTTTGTAATTTCTTCGCTTCCTTGAAACTTCTGAAATGTTGGCATACAAGCAAGCATGCTTTTCCTTAGATGTGAATGCTGAAATATGTGTTTGGATTCTAGATTTTGTGAAAGAAAAAAGAAAAAGGTAATAGATTAATGTAATGGAAACTTAGGAGTTTGGCATATACTAAAAAAGTGTGTTTTTTTTTTTTTTTTTTATATACATATACTTATTTGAATCACATCAATCAACATCTCATCTCTACTTTTTTACCCACTTTTTTTTACTTTTCTACATATTTTTTTTTATTTATAAAAAGTCAAAAAGTATAATTATTTAAAATATTCCAAACCACTCCTAAATTTTATTCACTTTTTATTTTTATTTTTGTTTTGGATTATTCAAAATTTAAATTAGAAGTGCAGTTCAACATTAAAAAATTATTAGATGGTTTGGAAATGTCATATGGGGAGAATTTGGAGCCCCAATGTCGGTATAAGGGGATTTTTTTTTTTTTTCCTCAAAATTTCTAAATTAATAAATAGATTATGTTTTCCATGATGAAAATGAATTCTGAAATACACCATTCGCGATGAATGCATTTGAGATACATTTTTTCAACTAATTTTTAACTTTTAGTCACAGCTTTGTTTCATTGCTGAAAACTGAACTTTTGTCCATGAACACGAGTCACGTTTTTTAGTGTTAAACTAGCTATTTTGAAATTTAGATACTGATTTATTTTTAGAGTTCGTTTGAATGGATTTAAAATTAAATTTTATAAAATTATTAGAAAATCAACTATTATAAGGGAATATAAAAACTATAATTGAAGATAATTAGTTGAAATAAAAAAAAGAAAATGATATATAAGGTCACTTTTTAGACTAATTTTTCTAGACTCAGTGATGTATTAGAAGATAACTGGTTAATAATTAGAGAATAAATAAGAGAGAGTTGAATTATATATGTGGGGGAATTACTTGACAGTGGGGCATAGAAAAAAAATTATAAAAACACGAGGGGTGCAAGTGAATTTGTGGTGGGGTGCAAGTGAAAACTATGGGTGCAAGTCTCACTTGCACCCCTCTATGTTTGTGTATTTTTTTTCCACTGTCCAACTGTTAAGTAATTCCTCTTAAATATTTTAATAGAGTGCCATATCACTGAGTCTAAAAAATAAGTCTAATTTTTAAACTTAAATAGCAATACTGCTCATTAAAAAAAAGTATCAATTTTAGTAGCATTTTGTAGTTAGAATGAGAATTCCTAACATGATTGTAAATACTAACATTTTATATGGTTAGGAATAGACTTTTCTCCATTCCATAGGCCCTGTTTGGTAGAACTGTGGGAAAGTGCTTATAGCTTATGCCTAAACAGCTTATAGCTTATAAATATGAACATAAACTGATTTCTGACTTATAAATTAAGCATCTTCTGCCCCACTCAAAGAATAAGCTGATTTCTGACTTCCAAAAGCTATAAGGTATAAGCTATAAGCTAAACCACATACATCAAAATAGCTTAAATTAAGCTGAAAGCTGAAATAAGCAGCTTTTAAGTTGCACCAAACAGGGCTATAATCTTGAACCAACAATGATAGAGATATCAATAGATTTCTTAATATTTTTATCAAATGTCTTATATGATTGTGGGACCCACATGGATAAATAGGTTACATAATGGATTCGTACAAACAAAATCACTAATAAGACAAATAACATGGATAAATAAATATTAGAACTTGTCGAAGTAAATTTAACTCTGAAAAATAAAGAACAAATGACAAAAGAAGCAAACCGAAGCATGTGGTTTACACAATTTCCTTAAAATAGATTTGTCGCCTAACCGAAGGGTGCTAGAAGAACGTCAGCGTCTGTCTCCCAAGATACAATGGTTGAGAGGCTGCTACAGGAGTACCTCCTAGATAGTTTCGTCGAACTGACGAAGGGCATCACTCTCTTTCTAACAAGAACCAAAAGAATGGGTTAGCAAAAAGAAGATAGGAAAAAAACCTTTAAATTTTTCTTTCAATGTAAACACATCTCCAACTTTATATAAAGAAAATCACAAATTTTCCATCTCAAAAATCACCTCTATATCATACTTTTAAGTTGGAGGGGAAAGACCCTTTTTATATTTGTAGGGAATGGGTCTTAGCCATGAAGGTTATTATAAAATCTAGCATTAATGGCCATCAACTTTAGCCATTAGAGTTAGAGTTACAAAGGTACAAAACTTTCATGTGCCTAATATATATAATTAAATATGTATTTAATGCTATTCAAACCCGATGGATCGCAAAATGAATATGTGTGTTAGGTCACAATCTGATCTAGGCCCAATCTCAAATACATGTACAAACTAAGCCCAATTTAGCACAGCTCAGCCCAATCTACAAGACTTTCTAAAGAAAAATAATGTAGATTTATATCCTCCTTTAAACTTTAGAAAGTTGTGTTGTTATTATTTTCAATTTTTTTTTTATTTTTTTATTTTATGAACTTTGAATGGAATTCATATTTATGACATATAATAAATATCTAAAATCACATATTTTGTGTGTGTTCCCCATGTGTTGTGTCCTACATTTCTTTTTAGCTGAAAATTGTCTTGTCGGCGTATTTGAATTGTGTTCATATCATGTCACATATCCACGTTTCTTAAGCAGTAGCAATAATACAATTGTGGTTAGCAATTTGTTATTGGAGAACACTAAATTATAAATCCAAAGGCTGAAGTTTTCCTTTCATGGTCCGAGTATATGCTTCTCATGTTGTTTATAATGCATGAAAGGTAATAGAGGAATGGATGAAATTACACATCATGTTATCAATCTACTTCGTTGGATATGTTGTGCCTCTAGTCTGCAATGTGCAATTGACTACTTTAATTCGTATTCATGAATGACCTTCACTTGTAATTGCTTGCCACTCATTGCTTTGTTTCAATAATTGGTTAGTAACATCATCTAGCTATACGATGTCATAGGCTCATGGCTCATAAATGCACGAGTGGGACTGGATTCAATTTTGCCTATGTCATCATCCATTCAAATTTCTTCATATGACTTCAATTCTCATTTTGATGGTGTGAGTAAGCCCTACTTTGGTAACAGTTGGTTCAATTGGAATTGAAATAGAGACAATTGACATTGAGCACTATATTACTGGTCAATAGAGTTATTGTTTTGTAGTTTAGCATTTGCATGTGCATGTGTTTGCTAGCATTTAAATTAGACATTTTTTCAATAAGCTTAATACAATTTTTTCCTTATTTATTTACCAATTTATAAAATATATTCTGAATTCTGGTATACTTTACCTTGGTAATTTTAGGTCACCAATGAATATTTCCGTTCCAAAGTCATCTAACAGTGGCTCCTGTGAGAATATATCGTGAATCTAACAAATTAGGCATGATTGTGGTTGTACATATCAGAGTCCTATTAGAGGCGTGATTGTATTAAAGTCCTATTAGAGGCATGGTTGTATTTTCTTTTTGGGTTTAGGAGTTAGGGATATATAATATACGGACTGATTGTAATCAAATATTCAATCTAATATACAGTTTTCGTTCAGAAATCTTACATGGTATCAGAGCTAGGTTTGAAACCCTAGCTGTTTCGCATGTCACCATCGGAGTTGTGACTTTTCTCGAGAGACTTCATCCATTGATCAAAAGACAAAGGTCGTTACATTTTGATAGATATTTAGGGGGGATAGTCTATTGATAGTACTTCTTGAGGTTTGCTATATTCCAGGGCTGAGGTATGGCTTTGCCCTTGAGATCATCCAGGTAGTATACTTTATTTCTAGCAATGATTGTAACCTTGTAAGGCCCCTCCCAGTTAGGTCCTAAATTTCCTTTGCCAGACACCTTTTTGTGATCCATAACTTTGCCCAAAACCAATTCACCAGGTGTAAATTGTCTTGGGAGAACTTTCTTGTTGAAACCCTTGATAAGCTGCTGCTGATAGGCTGCAAGTCTGATTAGTGTTGCTTCTCTTTGGCCTTCTACTATGTCCAGTGCTTGAGCAATGGCTTCTTCGTTACTTGTATCTTCGAGCAGTTCTGATCGGATAGTTAGAAGACCGACTTCTAGTGGAATAATAGCCTGATTTCTGTAGGTCAAGGAATAGGAAGTTTCCTCGGTCGAGCGCCGTGCCGTTGTTCAGTAGGCCCACGACGCATGGGATAACTCTCCAACCTATTTCCCTTTTGCACTTTCGAGCCACTTTTTTTACGCCATTAATGATGGTTTTGTTTGCCTATTTCTTGTCTTCAGGGAGAGTGCCAGATCTCAGAAAACTAAGTATTAGATCCATCCAACTCGGTCCTAAGTTCGTACAAAGGATCGAATCTGGAGACGCAATACTCGGTTCTACCAAAAACTCGACCCAAATCTTTCTAGCATCTTTGGTTTCCACTAATTAGCCAAGACAGGCTAGAGCATCAGCATGGTTGTTTTTGTCCCAATTGATCGGTTCCACCTGTATTGATTGGAATTTCTTAAGTGAATCTCTTACTTTGTCTGCATACTTTGCTATTCTTTTATCTTTCGCTTCATAGACCCTAGTGAATTGGCTGACAACCAACCGAGAATTATTGAAAACCAAGAGTTGATCTGTACTGAAGTGTTCGGCACTGCACAATCCTACCAGTAGTGCTTCATATTATGCCTTGTTGTTAGAGGCCTTCCATCCAAGCTTCAGAGCTTACTCCTAGATGAATCCTTCTGGAGATATGAGTACCACCCCTAACCTGAGCCTGGGTTATTGGATGACCTGGCAACGTAGAGCTGCCAGATGTTGCCCGATGAAGAGTTTCCATGCTTCTGAAGCACATTGTTTTCCTAATTCGGTGGTACGTGGTACTTGTACCGAGCTGGAATTCTTATGCTCGATTCTCTGGGCGGGTGCAAATTTGGCGACAAAAGCTGCCAAGACCTGGGCCTTGATTGCTGTTCTGGGCTAATACTGAATGTCAAACTCACCAAACCCAACTGCCTATTTCGTTATTCGGCCCGAGAAATCGGCTCGGCCGAAGACAAGCTTGAGGGGAATTTAGTGAGGACATTGATGGTGTGACCCTGAAAGTAATGTTGTAGCTTTCTTGAGGCAATGAACAGAGCATAAACCAGCTTTTCCAATTGTAGGTACCGTATCTCGGTATCTAGGAGAGTCTTGCTGTATACACCAGCCTTTGTTCCTTTTCCACTTCGCGAATCAGTACTGTGCTTACAGCATGATTTGAAATGCTAGATATAAGTGAAAAGGGAAAGGAGACGAGCCGATTCAGTGCTCGGTGCTCCCTCTGATGAACAATGCAATCAAGATGTTAAATTTTCCGTTCCTGTCGTTGTTCATTTTCTCTGTTCTCGACCAACCAGGTACGGAGATCCTCAGGTGGATACTCTATCTGCTAGCTGGCCGTTCTCTGCCTCTTAGCCCTCCTCCGGTGTGAACCACGGGTGTGGCTGCTCGCTGCTTCACTTTACACCGGAATTGGTTGACTTCGCTACCCAGACTCATTCCTTGGGACCATCTTTTCTGGTGGTTCCAAGAATGGACTTCTCCAGCGCAGACGAGAAGATTCTGTGTCGGTCTTTTTCCCTATTGGGTTGCCCATTATTTTCTTGAGTTGTGTTTTCAATTCTTGTATCTCCATCTCCATGGAATCGATGATACGATCTCTATAATATTCTCCAACAAGAAATGGTGGGAAAAGCCACTAGCAAAGGGCTGGTGGTGCTCAACAGAGTTTGGAGTCCGGTTATTGTTTTCGGTCTGCTCTTCCTAAACTATTGGCAGCGCCAGGCCTTTGTCCTTCGTCTTCTCCATCGGCGGAGTCGACACAGAGGGTGGAATATCCTCAGTTCCTATAGCCAGAATCAGATGCAAAACTCATAGATGAAGAATCCACGCTCACCACACCAATTGTGCGTACCGAATACCGTACTAGATGAAAGTGGATCGGAACTCCACAACTGAATGGACTGTCCAGGAACCGAGGGCCTGCAACACAGAACACTATCAAGGCTTTCCGGCCGGGGTTGGTCGAAAAACCTCTCCGGTGTGGGAATGAGTGATCGGAGAAGATGAAGGACTCTCTCTAGGTGTAGAGAGACGAAATGAAAGAGTAAATTCGGTTGTGCTCAAGTTAAGATCAGATACTTTCAATGTGAAGACAGTGATGCTCATATAGAAAACTTTGCTTGTTGCCCAAGATGGTTTCCTAAAGCTTTGGTGCTGCCAGGCTCCTTTTAACATTGCTCCAGATAGGGGACCATTGGGTATTTAACAATGTATGCATATACTCATTGTAACCATGCTTGTAACAGATTACATTCCCTTGATCAACCGTTTCTGTGATTCTAGGGGGAGGGGACCAACTAAGGTGGTATCCTCCATGTGCATGCATTCATAGCTTCTACGTTTCTCTGAGAGGTTTCCTCAACTCGGTACCGGTGTGCCTTGGCTCGGTCTTTCACAAGACCGTTTCTAGAGATGGGTTGGCATATTCGGATATCTTTGTATGGGCTCAGCTCACTTTAGTTCTGACAATGGGTTCAGCCCATCAATTCGGCCTATATATTAAGTCCTGTAACTCAACCTAGCCCAGCATCACGGCTGGACTGGCCTTTCCACTGCGAGTTGGACCCAAGTGCTTGAGGACTTGGGTAGACTGTTGATCATGGAGTTGGGCTTACTTGGCTTGCTCATGTGTGA
Source organism: Camellia granthamiana (assembly GCA_036172215.1). Classification (NCBI taxonomy): domain Eukaryota; kingdom Viridiplantae; phylum Streptophyta; class Magnoliopsida; order Ericales; family Theaceae; genus Camellia; species Camellia granthamiana. The sequence goes on along the minus strand of CM069914.1, from coordinate 57,968,719 downwards.
GACACCCCAAATTTTTTTTTTGAAACGTCATAAGATTTAAATAACAATAACTTGCTAGATAAAATTTTAACTACTAATTAGGAAGTTTTAAATTCTTACATAGTCAAAGTCCAACAACAAAATAAAACTACAAGTTCACACACAACGTCACAACATAGTTAAATACTAATACAAGAAATAATAGGATTTTATTTGATAAAATCTTGACTCTAAGTTAGCCAATGTTCGATATTAGCAGCAGCTCCAATTTCAGCCTCAGTCCCTTCGTCGACATAATCTGGCATGAAACGCCAAGGCAACAAAATATATGCCATGAGTTTTGCAACACAGTAAGAAAACATAACCAACCTACCATTCTTTTTGAGAAAAAATAATGAGATTATAAACACGAGATAATAATATAATTGTAAACATAAATTACAACCAATAAAATAATTCAAGTAATTTTAATAACTTAGGTGACCATTGAAATCTCGCCAAAGAGGTTTAACTTACTAACCACTAAGTCATGGCCATGGTTAATTTGGAAACCCCCCCTTGGTCAAATATTCAAGAACTACCAAAGATGCCCATGCCCGGAGTTATATACCCAAGCCGTGACATCCGTGGTCTGCCCCAAGGGAATGGTCTACCAGGGGTACGTAACTTCCCTGCGTGCCATTCGCACATCCACCCTTATTCCAAAACCAAATACCGATAAGGGTTCAAATAATCCCCGTGCCATTTTAGGGTTTCGCGACACAATTTACTTAAAAATTATTAAAAACCAGGGCTCACCCTGAATACCCGGTATTAAAAATTATAAATAAATTATTTACACAATCCTAAAATTCGTGCAATTGAACAGAATACTCAATAGGGATGTTTAGGTCACTTTTCAGAAAGAATTTCAGAAAAAAGAAGATGTAAATAATCCTGTAAAATTTCCAACAATTTTTATGACACAGATTTGTCACATTTCTTTACATTAATTCCATGCTTAAATTTATAGATCAAATCCATAATCTAAAAATTTATCATGAAACTAGACTTCTCAAATTTCATCTTTTAGTTAGAAAATACCAGATTTGGCTTAGTATAGAATTTTAAATAAATTTTCAAATACATAGTAAAATCTGTCTCATAGTTTCAGATTTAGTTAAAAATTTGTATAAATTCGTAGAAAGCTCAAAAATTGTTGCCAAAATTCCTAGATGAACTAAACATCATTATCAACAATTTTGTAGAAGAAATCATCTCGAAATTTTGAGTATAAAATTGTCTAAAAATTCAGCCAACATTCTGGCAGATTCAAAACAGATTAATTATTTTCAATCTTCTCTTTAAATGTATAAACTGCACATGCAAGCTTATTTCTTTACAATAATAAGATGATTTTAAGACTATCAACATCTTCAAACACTTGATATACACATCACAAAATTCCTACACATATATATAAAATTTCTATTTATGAGTAGTCATTTTAATCACAAGGACATAATCTGAAAACTTCACTAATAAAAAGAAATGAGAGGGTTGAGAGGGTTTTCTTACTTAATAGTAGGATTCAAATGGGTGATGAAATGGTAGAAAAATTTTGCTTCCTTAACCTTCCTCTCTTCTTTTCCTTCTACTGAATCTCTCTTCGCCCGTATATACTTCTGCCTTCTTTTGTTTGTATGTGAGAATAAGCTTAGTCCTTCTTGGATATATATAGGCAGAGCTCTCTCTCTCTCTCTCTCTCTCTTTCTTTTTGTTATTCTCTGCCACAAATCTACTCCACCCAAGAGTCATGATGTGGTGAAATTTACCAAGCTTACATGCAAGTTAGCATGTGGCATATTCTGCTACCGAATCTGATTCTCTCTCTCTTTTTTTTTTTTCTTTTTTTTCTAATAATCCACAAAATTTTTATTCTTGATAAGGTCTTTGTTAGTGATTGAATTGGGTTAATTTGAAACTATTTTTTTTTTTTTACACTATTATATATTTTAGGTAGATTCTGAATAAAATTAATTAATTAATTAATTTATTTATTTATTTTCTTTTAAGAATAATTTAAATATGGGTTTTCACAATTTGCCCTCCTAAAAAAAAAATTCCGTCCTCGAAATTAATTCGTACCTTTAGACTCTAAAAGTTGAGGGTAATTGGCACACATCATATCTTCTCGCTTCCACGTTGACTCTTCCGTCCCACGATGTCTCCAGAGAACTCGAACCAACGATATAGTTTTACCTCGTAATTTCTTCTCGCGACGATCTAAAATTTTGACAGGCTTTTCTTCAAATGTCATGTCTTCATCAAGGTTAATTTCCTTCCAATTGATGATGTGAGAAGAGTGTGGCTCGTATTTCCGTAGCATAGAGACGTGGAAAACATTATGTATTCCAGCCAGTTGAGGTGGTAGAGCCAAACGGTATGCCACTTCTCCTATTTTGTCCAAGATTTCGAAAGGCCCAATGAAGCGAGGTGACAACTTTCTCTTCTTTCCGAAACGAACAACTCCTCGGCGAGGCTGTATTTTCAGAAACACATGATCTCCAACTTTAAATGCTAAAAGTCTTCTCCTTTGATCTGCGTAGCTTTTTTGCCTACTCTGAGCGGTCTCAAGCCTTTGCCTAATTAGTTTCACCTTCTCAGTAGTTTCTTGAACTAACTCTAGCCCTAAAAGAGGTGCTTCTCTGACTTCTGTCCAACATATTGGTGATCGGCAAGGCCGTCCGTACAAAGCTTCATACGGTGCCATACCAATACCTGCTTGAAAACTGTTATTGTAAGAGAATTCGACTAGTGGTAAGTGTTTCTCCCAACTACCTTTAAAGTCCATCACACAAGCTCGAAGCATGTCTTCTAAAGTCTGAATTGTTCTTTCTGATTGACCGTCAGTTTGAGGGTGAAAAGCTGTACTAAAACACAACTCTGTACCCAAGGCTTTCTGCAGACTTTGCTAGAATTGTGACGTAAAATGAAAATCACAATCTGACACTATTGAGACTGGTACTCCGTGCAATCTAATGATTTCTCGAATAAATAATCGACTTAAAGATTCGAGTGTGCATGCTGGTCCTATTGGTAGGAAATGTGCCATCTTAGTTAATCGATCAACCACCACCCAAATGGCATCATGGCCTTGCGGCGACCAGGGTAATCCCGTTACAAAATCCATTGTTATGTGTTCCCATTTCCACTTAGGTATTGGTAAATGTTGGAGTTTCCCTGCCGGCTTTTGATATTCTGCCTTTACTTGCTGACGCGTCAAGCACTTAGATACGAATTGAGCAACGTCCTTTTTCATTCCACCCCACCAATACTGTCGCTTAAGATCCTGGTACATCTTGTTTCCTCCCGGATGAACCGCAAAAACCGAATGATGAAATTCTTTAAGTATTTCCTCTCTTAATTGTTCGATGTTTGGCACAAAAATTCTACCTAAATTCCTTAAACTACCATCTTGATGGAGCGTCCAATCCGGTGAAGATTCCCCGGACACTAATCGGGCCTTGATGAAGTCGGTCTCCTGATCAAATTTTTGGGCTTCCAATACTTTGATAAGAAGTTGGGGGTGTTGTAACTATTGTAAACAACCTACCCTTCCCATTCTGAGTCTCTGGTTGTAACTTAAACCCATTCACTGTGCTTACCATTTCCTATTCTTTAATTGATATGTTGGCTACAATCTCTTTTGTCTTTCGACTTAGTGCATCTGCTACAACATTAGCCTTCCCAGGATGATAAGACACGGTGAATTGGTAATCTTCAAGGTACTCCATCCAGCGTCTCTGCCTCATGTTCAAATCTCTTTGTATGAACAAGTACTTCAAGCTTTTGTGATCGATAAAGATCTCAAATTTTTCGCCATAAAGGTAATGTCGCCAAGTCTTAAGTGCGTAGACCATAGCTGCCAACTCTAGATCGTGAGTAGGATAATTTTTCTCATGATTCTTCAATTGTCTTGATCCGTAAGCTACTACCTTCCCGTTTTGCATTAACACACTACCTAACCCTTTTTAGAGGCATCACAATAAACAGTGTACCCAACGTCACGTTCGGGTATGATTAATATAGGAGTGCTTGTCAGTCTCTTCTTGAGATCTTGAAATGACTGCTCACACGTTTCGTTCCATTCAAACTTTACTCCTTTTTGCGTTAGGCATGTCATCGGCTTGGCTAATTTGGAGAAATCTTAAATGAATCTCCTATAATAACCTGCTAATCCCAAGAAACTACGTATCTCAAACATATTTTTAGGCTGTTTCCACCCCATTACTGCTTCTACTTTAGCAGGATCCACTGATATTCCTGATTTAGATACAACATGACCTAAGAATTTTACTTCTTTCAACCAAAGTTCACATTTGCTAGCTTTAGCATGCAATTGGTTCTCTCTTAGAATTTGCAAAACGGTTCTCAGATGTTGCTCGTGGTCTTCCTTCGATCGTGAGTATATCGAAATATTGCCAATGAATACTACCACAAATTGGTCCAAATAGGGCGTAAAAATTTTGTTCGTTAAACTCATGAATACCCCAGGTGCATTCGTCAAACCAAATGGCATGAACACAAACTCATAGTGGCCATAACGGGTTCGAAACGCAATTTTGGGTATATCTTCTCCTTTGACACGAAGTTGGTGATATCCCGACCTAAGGTCAATTTTGGAAAAACATTTTGAGCCTCTTAATTGATCGAACAGGTCATCAATTCTGGGTAGGGGATATTGATTTTTAATGGTGACTCGATTTAGTTGTCGATAATCGATGCACAATCTTAAGGTTCCATCCTCCTTCTTTGTGAATAATGCTGGCGCTCCCCAAGGAGACGTACTTGATCTGATGAACTTTTTATTCAACAGTTCTTGCAACTGCTCCTTTAATTCTCAAAGTTAAGCTGGCACCATACAATGTGGTGCTATTGAAATCAGTGAAGTCCTAGGTTGAAACTCGATCGTGAAATCTACGTCTCGTTTTGGGGGTAATTCCGGTAATTTGTCACGAAAAACGTCAGCGTACTCGCACACCACATGGTGTAATTCCGGATCCTTTTGATTTTCGTCTTCCAAAATTAAACTTGCCAACCATCCAGTCAGTTGGTCATGCCACCGCGACTTGCGACACGTTAGAGTTAGAGAATCTTGTCTATCTCCTTTAAATTGAACTTTCGTGCTGTTAAGGGGAGATGCTGTCATTGTCTTACGGTAATAATCAATAATGGCTCGATGAACTGACAACCAGTCCATTCCTAGGATGATGTCAAAATCAGAGATATCCATAACTCTTAGATCACATATCAAATATGAACCGGAGATTTCTAGCTCACAAGATTTACATACTAGATTTACTCAGGTTTGACCTCCTAAGGGTGAAGCGACACTTATAGCTATCTCTAGTGTCTCTAGCTCTAAACCCAAACTTGTCACACATGCAGTGGATATAAAAGAATGCGAAGCTCCAGAATCAAACAATACTTTAACCCAAGAATTCACAAGGATTAACATACCTTGAATTACTGATGGGTTATCAACACCTTCTTCTTCTTGGAGAGCATACATTCTCCCTACTGCCTGTTGGTTAGTCCCTCCTGGTTTCTTTCCATTTCCAGCTCCTTGTGGTTGTGTTCTTGGTCGGCCTGCATTCCTAGAGGCTTGTGGCTGCCCCTTGTTGCTCTGAGTATTTTGAGTAGGCATAGAACCTTGCCCTGGTTGGCATTTGTTGTATTGTTGTGCCCTTCGCTGATCCATAAAATACTCCCCACCTTGAGTGTAATAACCCTCACCACTGATTACTGATAACCCTACTGATTACTGTTAAACCGAGGCTAAACATGTTAATTAACTGACTGACTGAAATCTGAAACTGATTGATTGAGTATATCTGTTTGAATTGCATTCTATCTGTTTGACTGTTTGATTATATGTTCATGTTTTTATGTTAAACTGCAAATTGAAAGCCTTATCGGCGGCCAAATCTGAAATTGATTGATGTTTTGTGTTAATTAGATTTTATGTGATTTTCTGGCATATTTATCTAAAATATGATTTGATATGATTAAACTAGATCAATATGGATAAATTACATGAGTTAGGTTTATTTACAACTTTGCCATTGTGAGTGGCCCACTATCTAAACATATTTGAGCCTACACTTGATCTCATAACACATCTTCCTCAGCCAATTTCCTTGTTCCAGCCAACCAAGAGTGAGAGAGTGAGAGAATAGGTGTGATTTCAACTTGATTTTGTGAATTGGCTTGAAGAACTTGAAGAATTGAAGTCTAGATTGCTCAATTAAGCTCTTATACCTTAAACTCAAGACTTAGGTAAGGAAATTGAACCTCTCATTGTTATATTTAAGATTGTTCTTGCATGGTTCATGGTCCATTTGAGGGTGGAGTCTAGAATTGGTGCTAAATTGTTGAATCAAAGCTTAAATGTTACATGCATGCTCATAATTATGTTTAAGTCCATGATATCATCTTGTTTTTGAAAGGTTTGACTCATTAGAGCATGAAATTGAAGCTTTGAATTGAGTTAAACTCATGCATGTCATGTTTGTAGCATGCTCATGAAAACTTGGTTTTGAGCTTGAACATGCAATATGGATTTTCCAGATTTTTGACTCCCGCTCGAGTGGGGAAAGTTGCGCTCAAGCGGAGAATTCGAGCTCCCAGCATCTCTCACTGTTTTACAGTCCGCTCGAGCGGAGGATTGCACGCTCGAGCGGAGGCTTATGTCACAGGCTCGAGCACGGGTCGAGCGCCCGTCGAGCGTGAAATTCGAGCATCCAGTACTTTTGCCATATTTTACAGTCCGCTCGAGCGGAGCAAGTGACGCTCGAGCGGGGAACCTTTGTCTGCATGTCCGCTCGAGCGGGGGAAACCTGCGCTCGAGCGGGACTCAGTTTTTCTGAAAATTCTGAAAATGTTTTCTGAATGCATCTTTGCATCCTCATCCCATCCTAGGCATTCTTAGGCCTAGTTTAAGACATCTTAATGAGGATACAAATGTAGAACCACATCGAGGCAAATTAGGGATTAAATTATTATCTTTCCCAACTGTGTAGCTTAGTGTGTGTTCGTCCTGTATACTGTGTAGGGTTGGCGACTGAGGACGCGCTCTAGCTTAACTGTAGCCAAGAACTCTGTGAGTAATAACTGTGTAAAGATATGTTCAAATATAAATATCTTCTGAATACTGAATTGTATTGTTTTCTGAAATGACATTGTTAACTGAATGAATGTATGTCCTATATTCTGAACTGTATTGTGGCATCCTTAGCAACTACTGTTTACTATTACTGCTACTGTTACAGAGATCTCTATCGGTTCCCTTGTTGGAACCACTACTGTTTACTGATTGATGGCCATCATTTACTGTTCAGTCTTTTAAGACCTACTGTTTACTGTACTGCTATGCTAATGGATGTACCACATATGACTGTTTGACTGAATGACTGAATTACTGATATACTGATTTAATGAACTGTTTTCATTACTGTAAGGACATTCATTCTTAACCCCTTTACGCATTATGTTATTCACTGGGCTTTAGCTCACTGTTTATATATATATATGTAGGTGTTCAGGCACCAGACCGGAGCTAGGAGCATGGGTTAGACTTCCCTTTCTGTCAAGCCAACTACTGTGCCTCACTGCGAGGTTCCGAGCCTGCCAAGCTATGGCTTAGGGGTGTTTTAATTTCCCCTGTCTGTTCCTGCATCTGTTTGTAATGATCGTATAAACTATTTAGACTGTTACCATACTGTTTAATAGGGATTAGGTTCCTGATCCGAATGATAGTAAATATTGTGCATACTGTTCTGTACTGTATATATATATGCATGAAAAGTCTTTTTGCATACAGACCGTCACAGCTCATTGGATATTGTTTATTTACTCTATTGGCTTCCGCCAGCCCCTGTACTCTATTTTACTGTTCTACTGTTAAGCAGGCCTTCAGTAATCACGGATTACTAGCCGGTTACGGTGCTAAACCCATAGGGGCGGGTTTGGGTCGTGACATTGAGGACACTCACTTTGACGATGCCCCTGTTGACCATATCTGAAACATCTTCCTTTCTACTCATTTACAAAGTTTCCTCCTTGCTGGTTTCCTCGATTCTGCCTTTGTTGCTGTTGTATCCCTCCGGCATAAGGTGTTGGTGCAGGATGGTTTCTGGTGTTGTGGAATGGATCTCCTCCGCGTGGTTGGTTGTTGTTCCTTGATCATTGATTTCGAGTGCGTTCGGAATCTGCTAATTCTCACTCCACAATTAAAGCTCGATCCACCATTTGAGCATAGATGGACAGTTGCACTGCGATCAATCTTCCTCTAATGTTTGTGTCCAAACCCCATTCAAATCGCCTAACCTTATCCTCTTCATTTGCTACTATGGCTGAAGCGTACCGTGAGAGAGCTTCAAAATGGTTCGCATATTGAGCGACTGGCATTTTTCCTTTTTCCAATTGGATGAACTCTTGAATCATTTCTTGTCTTAGCGAGTTAGGAAAATACTTCTCCATGAACAGGTCTTCGAACTGTCTCCAAGTTAATGTCTCTACTTGTCGAGTACTTTTGATCATTTCCCACCAATGATCTGCTTCCCCTTCCATTTGAAATGCCGCCATGGTCACTATATCTTGTTCATTTCGGATGTCGGAAGTATCCAGCAACTTCTTAATTTGTCTTAACCAAGCTTCAGCTTCATGGGGGTTTGATCCACCAAGGAATTTGTGGGGATGTAGCTTTTCAAATTTTGCTATCATTTTCGATTTGTTTTGATCTTGGTTTCGGGGTGGTATATTGCCTACCCTATCAGCAATCGCGCGTATAATTCGAGCGACATCGCCATCAGACACTCCATCACCATTACCGTTGTTATTATTTCTTGTTCGTCCAGCCATTCTGCATGATGGGATTTTTTTTTTTTTACTTTAGTAATTCGTGATTTGTTCATTTATTTATTATCATTATCATTATTATTATTATATTTATGTGCAAGGATAGTAAAAAAAAAATTTCATTAATTAGATTAGATAAGCTACAATTAGCAAAATACAAATAAAACAAAGGAAAAGATTAAATAACATACTACGGGCCAAAGATAGCCCCTACAATCCGAGTTAACTCCTACACTCACAATTCTAAACTAGGCAATTTTACATGTGAGCATACAAAACAATCGGTTAGCCTAGGTTATAATTCCCTTAAGACCCCTTAAAATAGCCAAGGAAAGTCTCTCCACACAAGGGCTTCTGGCTCCCATGTGGCTTGAAAAAGCCCCATGAATTGCCACAGCACCCTTACGGAGATAGCAGTTTCGCACACGCGATGCCCTAGCAGCTGCACCGGCTCCTCCCGATAGGTCCTCCAGTTCCTGAAGTCCACTGACCCATCTCTCGTCACAATTCTGCTTGGGTCGGGCATGATATACTGAAGGCTCCAAAAGTCAAAAAGGTCGCCCACCCTATCGGTGAAACCATCCGGGAAGGGGCTAATTGATATACCTAGGGAGTCTCTTGTCTTAGAATCTGGACAGGTCCGATATAGGTACCCACCAAACTCTCAGCTTTCCAAGCACAACCTCCTAGGGGATAAAGTCTGACATATACAAAAGAGCCAATCTGCAACCCGTTTTGCACATCCCAACCCTCAAACGTGGCTCCTACATCTCCAGTGCTCTCCTCAGTATTGCCTTCTATAGACTCGTCCTCAGTGTTTGACTCAATCACAATAACCTCCAGAGGGTTGTATATTGGTACAACTTCTTCAGACTCAGGTTCAGGCTCAAGTTCAGGATCAGGTTCAGGGTCAAGCTCAGGCTCAGATTCATAATCTTCTATAGGCATCTCCACTTCTTTACTTGGGTCAGATTCTATGTCATAGTTTTCCACCGAATTTTCCTTGTTAGAGTTAATGTCTGATGACCCTGGCATCCTACAATTAAAAAGTTCTAACTTAGTTAAGTCACCGAAAATTACAAATTAATGTAAGGTTTTCTTAAATGTAAAAATAATAAATTACTACCCATGGCCCAAAGGTTCAAACCTAGGCTTTGATACCAAACTAAGACGTCCCAAATTTTTTTTTTGAAACATCATAAGATTTAAATAACAATAACTTGCTAGATAAAATTTTAACTACTAATTAGGAAGTTTTAAATTCTTACATAGTCAAAGTCCAACAACAAAATAAAACTACAAGTTCACACACAAGGAAATAACAGGATTTTATTTGATAAAATCTTGACTCTAAGTTAGCCAAGGTTCGATATTTGCAGCAGCTCCAATTTCAGTCTCAGTCCCTTCCTTGATATAATCTGGCATGAAACGCTAGGACAACAAAATATATGCCATGAGTTTTGCAACACAGTAAGAAAACATAACCAACCTACCATTCTTTTTGAGAGAAAATAATGAGATTATAAACACGAGATAATATAATTGTAAACATAAATTACAACCAATAAAATAATTCAAGTAATTTTAATAACTTAGGTGACCATTGAAATCTCGCCAAAGAGGCTTAACTTACCAATCACTAAGTCATGGCCATGGTTAATTTGAAAACTCCCCCTTGGTCAAATATTCAAGAACTACCAAAGATGCCCACGCCCGGAGTTATATATCCAAGCCGTAACATCCGTGGTCTGTCCCAAGGAAACGGTCTGCCAGGGATACGTAACTTCCCTGCATGCCACCCGCACATCCACCCTTATTCCAAAACCAAATACCGATAAGGGTTCAAATAATCCCCGTGCCATTTTAGGGTTTCGCGACACAATTTACTTAAAAATTATTAAAAACCAGGGCTCACCCTGAATACCCGATATTAAAAATTATAAATAAATTATTTACACAATCCTAAAATTCGTGCAATTGAACAGAATACTCAATAGGGATGTTTAGGTCACTTTTCAGAAAGAATTTCAGAAAAAAGAAGATGTAAATAATCCTGTAAAATTTCCAGGAATTTTTATGACACAGATTTGTCACATTTTCTTTACATTAGTTCAATGCTTAAATTTATAGATCAAATCCATAATAAAAGTTTATCATGAAACTAGACTTCTCAAATTTCATCTTTTAGTTAGAAAATACCAGATTTGGCTTAGTATAGAATTTTAAATAAATTTTCAAATACATAGTAAAATCTGTCTCATAATTTCAGATTTAGTTAAAAATTTGTACAAATTCGTAGAAATCTCAAAAATTGTTGCCAAAATTCCTGGATGAACTAGGCATCATTATCAACAACTTTGTAGAAGAAATCATCTCGAAGTTTTGAGTATAAAATTGTCTAAAAATTCGAGCAATATTCTGGCATATTCAAAACAGATTAATTATTTTCAATCTTCTCTTTAAATGTATAAACTCCACATGCAAGCTTATTTCTTTACAATAATAAGATGATTTTAAGACTATCGACATCTTCAAACACTTGATATACACATCACAAAATTCCTACACATATATATAAAATTTTATTTATGAGTAGTCATTTTAATCACAAGGATATAATCTGAAAACTTCACTAATAAAAAGAAATGAGAGGGTTGAGAGGGTTTTCTTACTTAATAGTAGGATTCAAATGGGTGATGAAATGGTAGAAAAATTTTACTTTCGTAACCTTCCTCTCTTCTTTTCCTTCTATTGAATCTCTCCTCGCCTGTATATACTTCTGCCTTCTTTTGTTTGTATGTGAGAATAAGCTTAGTCCTTCTTGGATATATATAGGCAGAGCTCTCTCTCTCTCTCTCTCTCTTTTTCTTTTTGTTATTCTCTGCCACAAATCTACTCCACCCAAGAGTCATGATGTGGTGAAATTTACCAAGCTTACATGCAAGTTAGCATGTGGCATATTCTACCACCGAATCTGATTCTCTTTTTTTTCTAATAATCTATAAAAATTTTATTTTTAATAAGGTCTTTGTTAGTGATTGAATTGGGTTAATTTGAAACCATTTTTTTTTTTACACTATTATATATTTTAGGTAGATTCTGAATAAAATTAATTAATTAATTAATTTATTTATTTTCTTTTAAGAATAATTTAAATATGGGTTTTCACAATATGTTCATTTGACCAACTTGGATTTGGGCTTTAGTGGATTGGGCCGACCCAAGGCTTGGATCCAACCCATTTCGTATTTAGTCCCTTCAATGTGTTTTTTTACCTAGCATCACCCGTGATCCTTGGTACTGCAAATATTGCTAGAACATGTTTCAGAAAAAAAAAAAAAAAAAGAAAAGCACAAAAAAAAAAAAAAAAAAAAAAACCGTTGTGGCAGCTGGAAGTATTGCAAAAGCAGATTCTATAGAAGAGATAACCAAGCGGTGCATTTGCATTGTTGAAACTGCTGAGGCTGATGTTGGCGGATGTGCATTATACAGGTTATCTATCTTAAGAAGATTAAGTCGTCTCGTAATAGTTTACACTACTCTCTCTCTCTCTCTCTCTCTCTCTATGTCAAAAGAATAAATTGAATATGAATAACCATTTCCAATGAATTGCTCTTGAATCCAGTTCCACTAAAGAGAAACATAATTTTCAATTTGGTCATAGAAATTCTTGACTTCCATGGACCATATGTATGCAAAAGCTCTGTTGCATGTAGCATGGTGTTGCTGCTGTATTAGGTCCCATCTCACTTCTATTTATATCAAAATTAAGGGCTCCACTAGTGTGATATGCAATGATAAGATGCAGTGTTAATCTGCATGCCACAGAATATTGTCATTCTTTATCATGGAGTCTTTTTGTTGAAGTCTGCAATCAACTTTTGTCTTCTTGCTTTCTTCTTCTTCTCATATTTCAAATCAACATTTGTGAGCTTATTTATTTATTTTTTTGAAATTGATAATACTTGCAGGGCCCATGATTTCATAAAATCAGGATTTGGTCCTAGGACAATTATCTTTTGTGATAAGGTATTTCGTTGTTGTCATTGTCTTTGCCTTGTCATATTTGAATTTCAATGTTCTTTTTGATTCTTAATTGATTGTGATCGTAACAAACTATGTGTTTTCTTTTCCTCTTTTTTTTTTTTTTTTTTTTTGGTGTGCTGCTTTTGTGCTTTTAGTGTGTGAAGGAGTATCACGTTGATTGCTTGAAGCAGTATGGAATAATTGATCTAAAGGTTTGTAGTTTATGTTAGGATCAATATCAAACACACCCAGAAAAATTATCTCATACACAACACAATGTTTACGTAGTTTGGCCTAATGCCTACATCCACGGACAGAAATGAGAATTTTTCACTAAAATGGAGCAAAATACAAAACAGAGGAGGAGATAAAAATTCTCACTCAACTCACAGCTCTCTCCCAAATTTCTGATGCAAATCACCATCTCCCTCTCGTCTCTATTTACACACAAAGAGAGTGAGGGAGAGGAGACAAACTCACCACCATTTTCTACCTTCTTTAATGGTGAGAGTCAACAATGGCTACAACGGGAAGAGAAGGGAGAAGTGCCCAGCTTAGACCTTCACTTCACCTATGGTGGAAGTCCTTGGATGTCATCCTTCCTTGACTCTCTTTTTTGCTTGCATGGAGTTGGAACAATAATTGGCCTGTAGCATGAGGATCACCCCTTTCACATGGGGTGACCTCCAACAATCACCCCCTCAGCCTATGTGAGATGATCTGCAACAAAACCTACTGCCAAGGTATCTGGCACCCCCTGATTGGATGCCCTGCACCCCCTGCTTAGGATACCTTGCATTGCCATGTAACTCCTTGCCTGATAAACACATGAGCAACTAGAAAACTTCAGAGTTTGACACATCAACATCCTCAATTTTCCTTGCTAGGAGTTTATTTCTGAACAACTAGCCTTTGCTTTCTGCACTTCAGACCAACTTCCCAGCGATCTCATACGCCTGTTGTCTGTACTGCAATCCCTGATGTTCGGTTCTGTCTCACTTGTACGTCCATACTGATGTTTGACAGTTAGCCCTTTTGCCAAGACAGCTTCCACCGGTCTGTACAAGCTACCACTATGCAACTCCGTGCATAGTGCTCGCACCCCCTTATTGGGGTGCTGTGCAAAGCTCACTTTGCTACTCGAGATTGCATCCCTCTCTTCCATGCATCTTTTGAGAGGTTGCAAAATGTCTCTAACACGGGAGCAAAAGAAACTCTCTTCTTCACTGGCACAGTCTCTATCGACTTGCTTTCTTTGCTTTGAACTTCCTTTAAGATTGGCTTTACTGGCTCAGATTTGTGCATCTTCGAACTGCTTCCTTGCATTCCTGTGCACCTTTTTCATCATTCTTGATGAAAGCCTTGCTTAGTCATACGCTTTGGTTGGGTATGTTCTCTCTTTGTACCCGTCGACTGGCGTTTGACAACACTCATCTTTGTCAAAACTTCTCCTTCCAGTCTGTACAGTTTGTTGCACAACTTGCCTTGCAACATTTCTCTATCGCCTCTGTGTACATGAAGAACCCCGCCACTAGATGAGAAACAATTTCCTTTTAGATCTAGCATACTCAGGGAGATTAGATTCCTCTGTACTCCTGGCACATGTCGGACCTCAGATAAAACCACTTTTCTTCCATCCTTAGTAAGGAACTGCACTATCTCTATGCCGACAACTCTGTTCACTGTGTTGTTGGCCATCCGGATAATGCTACCGCTGACTCTTCGGTAAGTGGAAAAAAACTTCCTATCCGCACATATGTGGAACGTACACCCTGAATCCAAAATCCAGTTGGGTGTCTCTAACTCTGATGAGACTGTAAGCATCACATCTTCATCATCAGAGGAATTCACTGCAACTGCTGTAGTTGAGGGACCCCCGTGTCTCTTGGCCTTCTCTTTGGCTTGTCTGTCCGCCTTTTTCTCTGGGCAATCTCTTATTATGTGATCCTCTTGATCATAGTAAAAACACCTCCTCGTGTTGCCCTGTCTAGATTGTGAACGCCCTCTGCTTTTACTTCTTCCTCTACCTCTGCCACTTTCTCTATCTTTGCCTCTACTTTCTGTGACAAGGGACTAGGACTGCTCTCCTCCCATCTCTCTCTTCCTTGCCTCCTCGTTGAATAAGGCGTCTGTGACCATCTCTATGGTTAGCTTCCTTTCAGGTGCAGAATTACTGAGAGAAACCACCAACGTCTCCCAGCTGTCTAGTAAGGAACTGAGTAATAATAATGCTTGCATCTCATCCTCCAACTCCATTTTGACTGATGCAAGCTGGTTCACAAGGCTGTTGAATTCACTGGTGTGTTCAGCAACAGACACACCACTCTTCAGTTTCAGGTTTATAAGCCTTCTCATTATCAAGACTTTGTTCCGTGCGGTCTTGAACTGGTACATGCCCTCCAATTTCATCCATAGGGCATAGGTGTCCATCTCTTGGGCAACATTGTGGAACACACTGTGGTCAATCCACTATCTGATTTGACAGACAGTCTTCCGATTAGTTTTTATCCAATCCTCATCCTTGTCTCCAGCTGGTTTAACTCCCTTTAGCACTATAGCGTCAAACAAGTCTTTACAATACAGGATGTCCTCCATCCGCGGCTTCCATATCGCATAATTGGAAGCGTTCAACCGAATCATCAGCTCTGAAACTGATGTGGATTCCTCTATCGACTTTGCCATTGAGTCCGGACTGATTAAATTAGCCAAAAAAGCATTTCGGATTGCCAAAATAAAAACAGCAAATTTTTTAAACCTGATTTGCAAAATCTGACTGCACGGATGTCCAAAATATTCCAAATAGTTGGAAAACACTATTGGATCACCCAAATCGGACCTCAAATGGCTCAGATCAAGCGAAAACAAGTTGAACAGTTCAGATCAGTGACTTCTAGAGCACCTAAAAAGCCCCAGATTAGTTCACCAGTTCAGCTGGCGTCAGGCTGACGTCAGCGGCTTGGTCAGCGGTGCGACTGGTCAACGGCTCCGGCTTGGCTGCTCGACTTGGATGACGCCAGCGGATGACGTCGTATGGCGCGCGCACGTGTGGCGCGTGTCTGCGCATGAAATCATGCGTCTTCTTTCTCTAGAAGCGCGTGCTGCGTGTGTGAGGGTGGTCGCGCGTGGGAACGGCGTCACAGAGCGCGTGTGAAGCCCCTGAAAATATATTCGCTTTAAAAAAAAAATAATGTTTAAATTATTGCTTAAAGCCCTCAGTTAATAGAATTATTTTGAATCTTGTTGATTAGCATTTTTTTTTTATTGAAACAGGAATTCCTAACTAGTGGTCCATTAAATTTTCCAACTAATGGTCCATTCAATTTCCAACTAGTGGTCCATTCAATTTTCCAAATAATGGTCCATTCAATTCCAATTAGTGTCCATTCATTTTCCAACTTGTGGTCCATTAAATTTTCCAAATAATGATCCATTCAATTCCAACTAGTGTCCATTCATTTTCCAACTAGTGGTCCATTAAAATTTCCAAATAATGGTCCATTCAATTCCAACTAGTGTCCATTTATTTTCCAACTAGTGGTCTATTAAATTTCAACTAGTGGGCTTTAATGACAAGTAAATCCTAACTTGTCCTTTCAATTCCAACTAGTGGGCTTTTATGCCATGTTACACCAAGTTTGCCTATAAAATTGAGCTCACCTCTCAACTTCTTTCTATGGTTCTTCCCATATCTCTCTCCATTTGTTATATAGAGTTTAGATTAAGAATGTTTAAAGTGAGAGTAAGCATTTTCATAAAGAAGGAGAGTTGTAGAAATCTTACATACCTTATGGCTTAGAATTTGGAGATTCATGGAGAAAGATCGAGATTCGAGTGTTGGAGATGGAGGAGATTGATTTGGGATAATTTGGGTGGTATACAATATGCTTCATCTAAATCTCTTTACAAAGAGTTTATGTTAATTACTTTCAATTTGTAATCCTCTTGATTATTGTGATCATTTGATAAACCCTGTGAATCATTGTCTGTTGACACGTTTGAGTACTCTGGTCATTTGATAAATTCTATGAAGTTGTTCTGTGTAGTTAATGTTGATTTGTCTGGCTAAATGACGTGGAAATGCTCCGTACATGGACCGAGTAGACCTTGCCAATAGCTTGGACCAACAGCCCAGATAAGCGTTTGTACTTGGGTGAGGTAGGTGAGGCCGGTCATTGGTCATGTATCGGGTAGGACCAGGTATTTGGTTCTGGATAAATTATCATATGTCGAGTTGATTTGTTTGTGCAATTTGGTAAATTGTTTGATTATCGAATCTAATCGGTTGTGTAATTGTTGGATCTGTGTTAATTTATTTTATGTCTGAGCCTTGTTATTCCTGTTGTATTGTATACTTTCTGAATTAATTTATTTTTCAGGCATGGAGCAAATTTAGTGGCGGTTAAAGTTGAAGCATCTAAAGAGATTGTTTGAGTTGGAGATTCTTTTAGTCCATAACTATATATTATTTTTGGAGATTTGTATAATTTATGTTTTGGAGACATTTGAGTTAATTATTTGTGGAGATGATTTGTATATTTGGGATTATGAGTTATCTGCAATTATAAATTTGAGGTTGATTTGATTTATTAACGAGGTTGATTTAATTTATTAACGACCCGGAAGTCGGGGCGTTACAACTTGGTATCAGAGCCTATGTTCAACCCTTAACCCACGCAACCCAATATGCGACTCTAGAAACCCTTACCCCTTTATCTTATTTTTATCTATCACGCTACTATATTCAAGGAAGACTAACAATTAAAAATCTTTTTCCACCTTAGGATGTCAGCGGGAGACTATCTAGGACGCGGCGTCAGTCTCGACTCGTGGGGTACTTTCCGTATGCAAGGAAGGAGGGCCATGTCTGTCAGCCCCTACTTTAGCCACCGACACTGTGTGAGTGCCACCGAGGAAATGATCAAAACGGAGATACGTAAGGTGGAAACGGAGTACTCCCGCTATACGAGGGAGCAGAAGAGGTCCCTGGTGCAGCGCCGCCTACAATTTTTGAGATGGGCAGTGAAAAAGGCGGTTCGAATGGAGCAAGATGATCAGAGGATGGACTCCTTGATACATCGAACTATGACCACCATAGTATACCACCAACCACCGACTCAGGCTGAAAGCTACGCGTCTTGTTATCAGGGGCCAAGCAACAATCAACCAATGAATATGGAGCAGCCACCAGAACAGCATGGAGCAACCCCAACCTACCCTATAGAGGTGTTGTCTGAACCCAATTCCCCCTCACCAACATACACCCCCCGCTCTCCGGACTAAGCCACTGACTCTGCTGATGAAGACCCAGAAGAATACTCTGATTGGTCGGGAAACAAGAACTAATTCGAGAAATCGTAAAGCTAGACTTTTGTAAGATCCGCTGATGGGATCCTTAGAATAAGACAGCCTGAACTTTGTAATGCGTTGATGCCCTTTGCATGTAACTCCGATTATGAGCCCTTTTGTAATGATGCCTATTATAATATACGAATGATGTGTTGATCTATGTTATTGACTGTTACTTGTTTTAGTACACCCTAAGGAAACTAAACCTTCATTTCAAATCTTAGTAGTAAGACTCTCTAAAACTGGAAACCAACTCACCACGTGCCATGAACAGAATGGTGGACACGTGCGCTAATGACTATACCGGAACCAGCAACAATGCACGGAACCGCCCCAGAAACCAACACGGACCTGTCCCCACAGGGGCTGACATCCCCAATAATCCAGGATATCAAATTTTAGAGGAATTAGGGCAAGTAAGGAAAAATCGGCAGTATGAGAGGACTCGACTCTTTTCTGAGTTTCGAAAGCAGAGGCCCCCAAAGTTCACAGGTGTACCGGACCCAAAGGTAGCTGAAAACTGGCTTCGGCGGATAGAGAAAATGCTAGACACCATGGGCATAACCGAGGCTGCTGATAGAATAGCTTTGGCTGTATACGAGCTTGATGATGAGGCTGACCACTAGTGGGAGTTAATCAAGAACACTCGTGACGTAGTGAGCCTATCATGGAACCAGTTCAGGGAACTGTTCCTAAATAAATATTTCCCAAGTACAGTCCGTCAAGAGCGAGTCAAGGAATTCCAAAACCTGGAACAAGGAAACATGATCGTGACCCAGTATACTGCAAAATTTGAAGAGCTAGCCCGTTACGCAACTAGATTTGTAGCAAATGATGAAGAGAAGGCAATGATGTTCTAGTGGGGGTTGGACCTTACAGTCAGGGAAAGAGTTCTTTCGCAACGACTCCCCTCATATGCTGAGGTGCTGAAAACGACGTTAGAGTCTGAAAGAGAAGAAACCGACACTAGAAAGACTTGGAACAAGAGGAGAGGGAGTCAGACGTCTATTAGACCTCAGAGGAACCAAAAAGGAAACATGACCCCAAAGCCCTACACCAGACCACAACCACAACAGCAATGACAACAACCGCCGCAACAGATCCAGAGAGGAGGCTATCAACAAAGGCCGATGGGACAAATCTAGTGCTTTTATTGCCAACAATTAGGGTACAAAAAGAGCGAATGCCCCCAACTCCCTCCATCTGGGTACCAAGGAGGAGGTTCCGGAGCAAATGCCCAGGCATTAGGTGGGCAGAAGCCTTGGACGAACAAGATAGGATCAACTGGGCAGCAGCACCAGAAGAATGGGGGAAATCAGAACACCAAGACCAGTGGCAACCGGCAGAATCTTTGCCTTGCAAGAGGAAGAAGCAGACCCGTCTGTAATTGAGGGTAATTTAGTACTATACAATTCTTTGGTGCATGTTTTATTTGATACTAGTGCATCACATTCCTTTATATCCTCTGCTTGCGCTAAGTCATTAGGACTTGTATGTGAACCCTTAGAAACTGCCTTAAATATAATGTCACCTATGGGAGGATGCGTTCAGATAGGTTTGATCTGTAAGGACTGTAAGATAGGAATGTCGAACCTACACTTAACGTGCGACCTTCGTGTCATGGAAATGTCGGACTTCGATATCATTTTGGGTATGGACTGGTTATCTGCCCACCGAGCAGTGATCAACTATCATCAGAGGAAAGTTGTAGCTCACACACAAGATGGAACTTGTTTCCAGTTTAAGGGGGATAGACAAGACCCCATGGCTTCAATAAAACATAGGGCGCAGTGGTGCGATCAAATTTCCGGTAGGATAGCAAGTCTGATTTTGAATGAGGAGGGCCAAGGAGAATTAGAACTTCCGCGCATAGTATGTGAATATGCAGATGTATTTCCTACGGAGTTACCGGGATTGCCACCAACCCAGGAAGTAGAATTGAGCATCGAGCTACAACCTGGAACCACCCCAATATCCATGGCCCCGTATCGTATGGCACCAGCAGAATTACGAGAATTGAAGACACAACTACAGGAATTGCTCGAGAGAGAATTCATTAGGCCAAGTACTTCGCCATGGGGAGCACCCGTGTTATTTGTTAAAAAGAAGGATGGGTTGTTGAGGCTATGCATAGATTACCGTCAACTCAATCGAGTCACGATTAAAAACCGATACCCACTCCCAAGGATTGATGACCTTTTTGACCAACTTAGAGGCTCAAGGTGCTACTCAAAGATCGATCTCAGGTCAAGCTACCATCAACTACGAGTCAAGGAGGAGGACATACCAAAAACTACCTTTCATACTAGATATGGCCACTATGAGTTTGTAGCAATGCCCTTCGGACTAACCAATGCACCGGCAGTATTCATGAGCCTAATGAATAAGATCTTTAGACCATACCTCGATCAGTTTGTGGTAGTGTTCATTGATGACATCTTGGTATATTCAAGGTCTGAAGAAGAGCATGAGCAACATTTAAGGACTGTCCTTCAAGTTCTTAGGGATAATCGGTTATATGCCAAGGCAAGCAAATGTGAGTTCTGGTTGAATGAAGTAAAATTCTTAGGGCATGTAGTATCAGAAAATGGGATTGCGGTGGATCCAACCAAGGTGGAGGCAGTATTAGATTGGAGACAACCAAAAACCATGTCAGAAATCCGCAGTTTCTTAGGATTGGCCGGTTATTATTGGAGGTTCATTCTAGATTTCTCTAAATTAGCCAAACCAATGACTCGTTTGACGCAAAAAAGGGGTAAAGTATGAGTGGGACGAAGCTTGCGAAAAATCCTTCCAAAAGCTAAAGAAGAGGTTAACTAGTGCGCCAATTTTGACCATCCCAGAACGAGAAGTGGGGTATACTGTGTATTGCGATGCGTCTAAAGAAGGGTTAGGGTGCGTGCTCATGCAAAATGGAAAGGTTGTCACGTATGGATCCAGGCAGTTGAAACCTCATGAGCGTAACTACCCAACACATGACTTGGAGTTAGCGGTCGTAGTTTTTGCCCTAAAGCAATGGTGACATTACCTGTATGGGGAACAATTTGAGATTTTCACAGATCACAGGAGTTTGAAGTATCTGTTTACACAGAAGGACCTCAACTTGAGACAGAGACAATGGATAGAGTATCTTGAGGATTTCCAGTTCACTCTCTCATATCATTCCGGTAAAGCCAATGTAGTAGCAGATGCTCTCAGTCGCAAGAGCAGAGGGATGATGGCTAGGATCTCCATCAAAGAATGGGATATGGTTAAGACACTAAATGAGTTCAGGATCCAAATAGAATCTCAAGATACAAACGCATATCTTAGTGCACAGAAGGTGATGCCTAAGTTGATGAATGAGATCATGGAGGCCCAGAAGCATGATCAAGAGGTACCCTATATCAAGGGACGTTTGGAATCAGGAGAACCCATGCTCAACTAGGAAATTCAACCCGATGGGAGTTTAAGGTACCGAGGTAGATTGTTTGTACCAAGTGACGAGTTACTTCGAGAAAAGGTACTTAAGGAATGTCATCATTCTGCATTCGCAGTACATCCAGGAGAGACTAAAATGTACCAAGATTTAAAGAGGCAGTATTGGTGGAATGGAATTAAGAAGGAGGTGTCTAAATTCGTGGCAAAATGTCTAACATGCCAACAAGTGAAGGGGAAACATCAAAAACCAGGGGGAATATTACAACCTCTACCAATAGCCGAATGGAAGTGGGAGTATGTAATAACCCGACCCTCCTGCATGTTTTCTGATATATTTTCAGACCCTATTTTGTGTTTTCGAATGCTTATTGTGAAATCCCTTGAGAAATTATGGTTAAGTAGGAGAATTTCATGTTTATGAATGCTTATCTGTTTGACAAGAAAGTATCTGTTTCATCGCTAAATTAGAAGTAGAAATTGGAAACCTTAGGAGCTTAATTATCGGAAATTGAGCTCATATATGTGATTAGCATAATTTTTAAGTAATATTAAGCGTTTCTGTGAAATTTCAATTTCAGATGTTTAAACGATTGATTTTCGTCTTTATTCAACCTATATATATATATATATGTACGTCTATGAGAAGCCTCAAGACTTAGAAACTTCATATATTTCCTGGGAGAAAAGGAAGAGAGGTTAAGAACAAAAGGGAGTAGAGAGAAATTGAAGCCAAGTAAGTTGAATTTCCCTAACCCAATCCTCTTCCTTAATTTGAAGTAGGAAGCTTTTGAGGTTGTATGAAGTTTTGGATGTGTATGTGGTAAAGACTTGGTATGATAATTCTATCATTTATAAATTTTGGATTCAATTCAAGATATTTAAAGAGAGCACCATCTTGTTCCTTTGCTTATCAGATTGATATTCATGCTTATACTATGTTTTTGGTATATCTATGTTAAGTGTGTGAAGTTAGGAGCCTCAAAAATGAAACTATGTTGATGAGCTTCAACTTGTGTTCTAATCAATTGAGTGATGTTCATGGGCTTAATTCAATTCAAGTTAGATTAAATTATGGTGTGTACTTTTCATTTACATGCTTTAAACCATGATTTAGCATCTAAAAGTTTCAATTTAGAGCCTTGTAAACACTCCTAAAAGAACAGAATTTTGTAGCAAATTTCGGACTGGAAGTACAGAATCGCCGCACGTGCGGGATTCATGGCTGCACGTGCGGGAGCCAATCGCCGCACGTGCGAGGGTTGTGGCCGCACGTGCGGGAGAAGAATAGATTTAGGGTTTTCATTCTGCTTAAAAAGCACGTGCAGGACCAGCCGTCGCACGTGCGGGACTAGCCGCTGCACGTGCGGGGATCCTAGCCGCACTTGCGGCACATGTTGAAAAGTACGGGTTGCTCCGTTTTGTGTGTAGAACCCTCTAATGTTGTCGAAATGTATATTTGATA
This sequence comes from Camellia granthamiana, assembly GCA_036172215.1. NCBI lineage: Eukaryota > Viridiplantae > Streptophyta > Magnoliopsida > Ericales > Theaceae > Camellia > Camellia granthamiana. The sequence goes on along the minus strand of CM069914.1, from coordinate 57,945,585 downwards.
CCTTTTTGATATTGATAAATTCCTTTGAAGCAAAGCGGAATAGAAAGTGAATTGATATGAGAATGAGCTAATATGTAAGTTTAAATGTGTGCAGGGCACACTTCGGGAGGAACATGCACGTTATTACAACACTGTGAGTAGTAGTACCATTATATGCTTCAAATGTAGCTAACAATTATCATAAGTATTATGTTCATGCATAAAATGCAACTATGTTATGTTTCAAAATAGGTAAAGAAAGAAATGAGAAAGATGAAAAACGTTCGTTCAGTAAGACTCTGAAACCAAGTTATTCCGTTATTATAATATGAAACAAAGTGTTACACGGAACTAAGTGCTACGATGTGAGTCACCTCTAGAGTCCGTGTGAGTCACCTCTTGAGTTCATACAAGCATGATTCAAGGGCTTAATGCCAACTTATTCAAGGGCCTCGTGCCACTATATTCAAGGGCTTGACACCACCATGTTTAAGGGCCTTGTGCCACCACGTATAAGGGCTTATAGCCAACATGTTTCAAGAAAGTATGTTGCAAACCACTATGTTTCAGAAATGGGCTAAGGCCGTCATGAAATTAATACAGATTCAGACCAACTATATGTGCATCTTTTATGCTTTAACGTGTTATATTTCAAGCTAAGCACTATTTTATTTATGTATTACTATTCACTGAGCTTGGCTCACTCTGTGTTATGTCTGTTTCTGTAGGTAGCCAACCAGGTGGTCAGTCCTAGCCATGACACCCATTTCCTTTTGTCAACCTTCGTGGGTCCAGGCACTGCACGAATCATTTATTTTTGTAAAGCCTGATAAGAAGTTGGCTTATGTTTTGATTACCCAATTAAGGTTGAATGTAGAGTTTCATGTTTTGATTATGTCCAACTGCAGGGCTGGGACTGTACGCATGTTTGTTCATAACCGATGCTACAGAATATGATTTGGAGCTTTATCTATTTTCCATGATGGATGTGATGTATAAGAGGTCCTGGCATGTAGATGTAGCTCAATGGAACTTATATGTATAGTTATTTTCTTACTTTATGCTTTCGATGAGGTCCCGTACGTTATTTACTACAGGTTAAGTGTTTGTTTTCGAACGGGTCATGCCCAAACTTTTAGGGGCGGGTTTCAGGCCGTGACAGAGTACGTGACGATGGACTTTGTGACAGGGTTGCCTAAGTCACCTAGAGGGCGCGATGCTATTTGGGTAATAGTGGATCGCCTCACCAAGTCAGCACATTTCTTACCCTATAGGATGACCGACACTTTAGAGTCTATGTGCAGGCTCTACATTGGAGAGATCATTGGACTACATGGAATTCTGGTATCTATTGTGTCAGATCGTGATCCTCGATTCACCTCTCGATTCTGGGGAAGCCTGCAGGAAGCTCTTGGTACTGAGTTATGTTTTAGCACCGCCTTTCACCCGCAAACGGATGGACAATCTGAATGCACCATCTAGACACTCGAGGATATGCTGAGAGCTTGCGCAATGGATTTTCAAGGAAGTTGGGAACAACACCTACCCCTAATTGAGTTCGCCTATAACAATAGCTTCCAAGCTAGCATCGGTATGGCGCCCTTTGAAGCATTATATGGACGACTATGTAGATCGCCGATTTGTTGGGCGGAAGTGGGTGATGCAAATCTGATAGGACCCGAACTTGTTCTAGAAACTACTGAGAAGGTCAACTTGATCCGACAACGGTTAAAGACTGCTCAAGACCGTCAGAAGAATTATACAGATAGGAGGAGAAGGCCATTGATATTTAAAGTAGGCAACCACGTGTTCCTAAAGGTGCAACCTAGGCGTGGAGTCGTACGTTTCGGGAAAAAAGGAAAACTGTCACCACGATATATTGGGCCTTTTGAGGTATTGGAAAGAGTGGGCGAAGTAGCATATAGACTAGCTCTACCTCCGCAGTTAGCTGGGATACACGACGTCTTCCATGTATCTATGTTGAGAAAATACATCGCCGACCCATCACATGTCCTCAAATGGGAAGAAATCAGTCTGGACAAAGATGTTACATTTAAAAAAGGACCGGTAGCAATACAAGATAGTCGAGAGAAGAACCTTAGAGGCAAAATGGTTCATTTGGTAAAAGTGCTATGGCGTCATCGGGGTATTGAGGAAGCTACTTAGGAACGCCAGGATTGGGTGAAGGTCATTGGGGTATTGAGGAAGCTATTTGGGAACGCCAGGATTGGGTGAAGGCAAACTACCTTGAGCTTTTCGAAGGCAGTATGTAATTGAATTTTGGGGACGAAATTGTTTTAAGGGGGATAGGTTGTGAAGCCCCTGAAAATATATTCGCTTTAAAAAAAAATAATGTTTAAATTATTGCTTAAAGCCCTCAGTTACTAGAATTATTTCGAATCTTGTCGATTAGCATTTTTTTTTTATCGAAACAGGAATTCCTAACTAGTGGTCCATTAAATTTTCCAAATAATGGTCCATTCAATTTCCAACTAGTGGTCCATTCAATTTTCCAAATAATGGTCCATTCAATTCCAACTGGTGGTCCATTAAATTTTCCAAATAATGATCCATTCAATTCCAACTAGTGTCCATTCATTTTCCAACTAGTGGTCCATTAAATTTTCCAAATAATGGTCCATTCAATTCCAACTAGTGTCCATTCATTTTCCAACTAGTGGTCCATTAAATTTCATGTCACACCCCAAACTCGCCCCTAAAAGTTTGGGCATGACCCGTCCAGAAATAGACATTTGGCCTGCTTTACATACAAATATATGGGGCCTGATCAGAAGCACGTAATATGAAAATAATGATACATATAAATCCCATTGAGCTACTTCTACATGCCAAGATCTCATACATCACATGCACCACAGCAGACAGATAAAGTCCCCATAAAAAAAATATAAATATCCCTTAGCTGTTATACACATACACATATACAGTCCCTGCCCTAAGATCGGGCGTAAACAAAACCATCGGAGTTATATACATTCAGCCTTGGATAGGTAATCAAAAGTAGGCCAATTCTCTTAATAAACTTCACAAAATAAGTAACCTCGAAAGGTGCCTGGACATACGAAGGCTGACAAAAGAAAATGGGTGTCATGGCTAGGACTGACCACCTGGTTGGTTACCTACAGAAACAGACATAACACGGAGTTAGCCAGGCTCAGTGAATAGTAATACATAAATAAACAATGCTTAACTTGAAACATAACAGATCAATGCATATGAAAGTGTATACATAGTTAGTCCGAGTCTGTACTAATTTCATAACGGCCTTAGGCCCAGTCTTGAAACATAGTAACTTGAAGCGAAATATCTTGAAACATGATGGCTATAAGCCCTTAAACGTAGTGGCATAAAGCCCTTAAACATGGTGGCATTAAGCCCTTGAACATGGTGGCACGAGGCCCTTGAATAAGTTGGCATTAAGCCCTTGGATCCTTTGGCATTCAGCCCTTGAATCATGCTTGTATGAACTGAAGAGGTGTCTCACACGGACTCTAGAGGTGACTCACATCGTAGCACTTAGTTCCGTGTAGCGCTTTGTTTCATATCATAATAACAGAACAACTTGATTTCAGAGTCTTACAGAATGAACGTATTTCATCTTTCCCATTTCTTTCTTTACATACTTTGAAACATTAGCATAGTTGCATATCATACGTGAACACAATACTCATGACAAGCATTAGCTACATGTGAAGCATATAATGGTACTACTACTCACGGTGTTGTGATAACGCGCTTGTTCCACCCGGAGTGTGCCCTGCACACATTCAAAACTTACAATTTAGTTCCTTTTTCACATCAATTTATTTTCTGTTTCGCTTTACTTCGAAGGAATTTATACATATCAAAAAGGCATCAAATACATATTTCGACAATATTAGAGGGTCCTACACGCAAAACGAAGCAATCCACGTTTTTCAGCATGGGCCGCACGTGCGGTTGTGAGCTCCGCACGTGCGGCAAACTCCCCCGCACGTACGGCAGAATGCCCCCGTACGTGCCTTTTAAGCAGAATCAAACCCAAAAATTTCAGCATTTGCCACACGTGCGGCAGTGACTCCCGCACGTGGGGCAATTCCCCTGCTTTGGTCCGAAATTTGCATCAAAACCCCATTCTTTTGAGAGTGTTTACAAGGCCCTAAGTAGAAACTTTTAAGTGCTAAATCATGGTTTAAAACATGTAATTAAAGGTACAACATACCATAATCTAACTTGAATTAAACCCATGAACACAACTCAATTGGTTTGAACAAAAGTTGAAGCTCATCAACATAATTTCATTCTTGAGACTCTTAACTTTACACACCCATAACATAGATATATAAAAACATGGCATAAGCATGAATACCAATTTGATAGTAAAGAGACAAGAGGATGCTCTCACTAGATAACTTGAATTGGATCCAAAATACACAAATGATAGGATTATCATACCAAATCTTCAACACACACATATCCAAGCTTTTCATTCCACTCTAGATCATACAACATCAAGAGCTTCCTATTTCAAATTGAGAAAGAGAATTGGACTAGGGAAATTAAACTTACCTTAGCTTCCTTGTTCTTAGCCTTTCTTCACTTCTCTCCCAGAGAATATATTATAAGAAAGTTCCTAAGTCTTGAGGTCAAAGAGGCTTTTATAGACATACATATACAAAGAGTGAATAAAGACGAAAATCAATTGTTTAAACATCTGAAATTGAAGTTTCCCAACAATGCTTAATATTACTTAAAAATTATGCTGATCACATATATAAAATCAATTTCAGCTAATTAAGCCCCTAAAGCTTCCAATTTCTACTTCTAACTTATAGATGTAACAGATACTTTTCTTGTCAAACAGATAGGCATCCCTAAATATGGAGTTTCCCCTACTTAACCATAATTTCTTAAAGGATTTCACAATAAGCATTCAAAAACACAAATTAGGGTCTGAAAATATATCAGAAAACATGTACGAGGGTCGGGTTATTACATTTCAACTAGTGGGCTTTAATGACAAGTAAATCCTAACTTGTCCTTTCAATTCCAACTAGTGGGCTTTTATGCCATGTTACACCAAGTTTGCCTATAAAATTGAGCTCACCTCTCAACTTTTTTCTACGGTTCTTCCCATATCTCTCTCCATTTGTTATATAGAGTTTAGATTAAGAATGTTTAAAGTGAGAGTAAGCATTTTCATAAAGGAGGAGAGTTGTAGAAATCTTACATACCTTATGGCTTAGAATTTGGAGATTCATGGAGAAAGATCGAGATTCGAGTGTTGGAGACGGAGGAGATTGATTTGAGGTAATTTGGGTGGTATACAATATGCTTCATCTAAATCTCTTTACAAAGAGTTTATGTTAATTACTTTCAATTTGTAATCCTCTTAATTATTGTGATCATTTGATAAATCCTGTGAATCATTGTCTGTTGACACGTTTGAGTACTCTGGTTATTTGATAAATTCTATGAAGTTGTTCTGTGTAGTTAATGTTGATTTGTCTGGCTAAATGACGTGGAAATGCTTCGTACATGAACCGAGTAGACCTTGCCAATAGCTTGGACCAATAGCCCAGATAAGCGTTTGTGCTTGGGTGAGGTGGCCGGTCATTGGTCATGTACCGGGTATGACCGGGTATTTGGTTCTGGATAAATTATCATATGTCGAGTTGATTTGTTTGTGCAATTTGGTAAATTGTTTGATTATCGAATCTAATCGGTTGTGTAATTGCTGGATCTCTGTTAATTTATTTTCTGTCTGAGCCTTGTTATTCCTGTTGTATTGTATACTTTTCGAATTAATTTATTTTTCAGGCATGGAGCAAATTTAGTGGCGGTTGAGTTAAAGCATCTAAAGAGATTGTTTGAGTTGGAGATTCTTTTAGTCCACAACTATATATTATTTTTGGAGATTTGTATAATTTATGTTTTGGAGACATTTAAGTTAATTATTTGTAGAGATGATTTGTATATTTGGGATTATGAGTTATCTACGATTATAAATTTGAGATTGATTTGATTTATTAACGAGGTTGATTTAATTTATTAACGACCCGGAAGTCGGGGGCGTTACAGCGCGTGTGGCGCGTGAGGGGCCGTCAGATCTACGTTTTCAACGCGTTTTTCACCGCTGTGCTCGTCTCTTCGAGGGCTTCAACCTCGTATGATCAAAAGTGGATTTCTACCACTTTGATTTCTGGGCATTTTTTGAGAACACACTCTGTTTTGCTGAAAACATACAAAACCCGCTTTGATACCACTTTGTTAGGGTCAAACACACCCAGAAAAATTATCTCACACACAACACAATATTTACGTGGTTCAGTCCAATGCCTACATCCACAGACAAAAATGAGAATTTTTCACTAAAATGGAGCAAAATACAAAACAGATGAGGAGATAAAAATTCTTACTCAACTCACAACTCTTTCTCAAATTTCTGATGCAAATCACCCTCTCCCTCCCGTCTCTATTTATACACAAAGAGAGTGAGGGAGAGGAGACAAACTCACCACCATTTTCTACCTTCTTTAATGGTGAGAGTCAACAATGACTACAACGGAAAGAGAAGGGAGAAGTACCCAGCTTAGACCTTTACTTCACCTGTGGTGGAAGTCCTTGCACACCATCCTTCCTTAACTCTCTCCTTTGCTTGCATGGAGTTGGATCAATAATTGGCCTGCAGCATAAGGATCACCCCTTTCACATGGGGTGACCTCCAACAATTGGTATCAGAGCAATAATGGGCATTTTTTTAGAACACACTCTGTTTTGCCGAAAACATACAAAACCCGCTCTGATACCTTTTTGTTAGGATCAAACACACTCAGAAAAATTATCTCACACACAACACAATATTTACGTGGTTCGGCCCAATGCCTACCTCCACAGACAAAAACGAGAATTTTTCACTAAAATGGAGCAAAATACAAAACAGAAGAGGAGATAAAAATTCTCACTCAACTCACAGCTCTCTCTCAAATTTCTGATGCAAATCACCCTCTCCCTCCCGTCTCTATTTATACACAAAGAGAGTGAGGGAGAGGAGACAAACTCACCACCATTTTCTACCTTATTTAATGGTGAGAGTCAACAATGGCTACAACGGGAAGAGAAGGGAGAAGTGCCCAGCTTAGACCTTCACTTCACCTGTGGTGGAAGTCCTTGCACGCCATCCTTCCTTGACTCTCTCCTTTGCTTGCATGGAGTTGGAACAATAATTGGCCTGCAGCATGAGGATCACCCCTTTCACATGGGGTGACCTCCAACAGTTTATATAATTGCGTTTCTTTTCTTCATTTCAACATTTGTTTCTCTCTCTCTATATATATATATATATTTATGTATGTATATATTTGTCTGAATATATTCAGTTCACATGGAGTTATGTTTGAATAGAAAGTTGTTGCCGCTCGTGCAACAGGAATTGCCCATTGGGAATTGGTTTTGTTGCATGGATTGCAGTAGGATTCATTCTGCTTTGCAAAACCTGTTAGTTAGTGGAGAAGAAAAGTTGCCAGAATCTTTGCTAGATGTTGTTAAGAAGAAGATTGAGGAGAGAGGTATCGAGTGTACTACTGATCTTGATATAAGATGGAGGCTTCTTAGTGCGAAGATGGTTTCTAAAGAAACTAGACCGTTACTTTCAAAGGCTGTTTCGATCTTTCATGTGAGTAATCGTTGATTGCTATTTTTCATTGGTCATTTGCTCTTTCAAGATTCATTTGATTCTTCAAATATGTTCAAATAATGTTCAGATCAATATGTTTTAGTGTCAAAGTTTCCTAAATTAATGTTTTAAGTTCTATGATGTGTGAAAGGCACCGCAGGTCAATAAATTCTGAGAATATTTTCAAAATTAATGCCAGAAACGTTCTTGTGTCACATCAATAAATAAAGAAAAGGTCACAAAAGAAGTAAGCAGCTGAGCAACCTATTGAATGAACCATCCTAACCAGTATTGTCTATATAAAAATAAATATAATTTTAAGACAATTCATTATCCTAATTCTTCAGTTAAAAGTATTTATTTCAACAAAAGGACGACACATTGTTGGATTCTTGTTGTTCTGTTTGATTCTTAATTTTCGTTTCATTTGCTGATTGATTGTATGTTTTCTGCAAAGACTGCACTTTCTTGACCTTGCTATTCTCTTTTCTAACTTTAGGCCACTTAGAACCTATCTCATCTCGAGTAATGCTTGTTGCATGCATTGACAAAGTCTAGATTGTTTTTTTCCCTGAAACCAGCATTTCTATATATTTACTTCTTTCGATTATCAAATGCTAAAAAAATCGAGTATGATTCTAGGTAAGGTTGTGCACTCACTAGACACGAATACTGGCCACACCTCTATGCAGCTTTACCCTCGCATATCGAGCTGCTGTGGCGTATTTTTGTGACGGTTGAGGTTCAGTATTAAGTTTACGATTATTCTGAAGGGAGAAAGAATGAATCTACTTTATAATTTAATTAATTTGATATTGCTCACTTGAAGCTTCTGAATGTGGCCCATTGATGTGTAAACTCCATTTTCTTGAAGAAGCAATTGTTGTTTGGCATGCCATGTATCTTAATTTGAATTATATATGTTTTTCCCTTTCTGAATCAATACCAATCCAAATTTAGTGGCACTAACTTTTGAATTGATTTATGTTCTTTTAGGTTGTTTTGTTCCCTTGTTATTTTAATTCCGATTTTTATATGTTTATGGTTTTAGGGAAGCCAGTTTTTCTTAGTTATTTTCTGGTGTCCTCTTTACTTATCAAAAAATTAAAAATGAAATAAAATAACTGCAACCCTTTGCAGTAAGTGGCATTCTTTTAGTATCCTTTGTCAAATTTTAAGTGTTCATTAAAAAATGATAAAAAATAAAATAAAATAAAACATAAGACTAATTTCTAAAGTTAAATTAATTACATTGTTTTTCTTTTAATCTTAGATGTTTGAGTTTTTATTTTGTTTAGATTTGTAATGTGTTTCATTTGTGTCTAAACGATGGACACGTTTGATCGTTTATTTGACAGGTGTCAGGAAGTGTGCAATGAGTGTTGGTATCCGACATATGCACCACCTTTTTAGACCATTTGGTCCATTTGGTCCTCTGTGCTTCAGGATTGGGGTATTCAATGGTGCATTCCTCCATCTGTTTCAGACCTATTCTCTTGGTGGATGGGGACGAATTTTAAGTCTTTTCACAGGAAATTTTGGAGAGCCACTCCCCTTGTTGTCCTTTGGTCCCTTTGGAAACATAGAAACGATTGTGCTTTCTCTGGTGTCCTTCCTAACTCAGTTGATCTGTGGGACCTCATAAAAGTTAGACTAGCTTTTTGGCTTAAAGCATCCCTTAGGTGCTTCCCTTATTCTATTAATGATATTGTTCTGAATTGGAGTCATATAAGGGGCTGCCACTGATCCTCTGCTTCCTGCCAGTGTTCTGAAGTGCATCAGGTTGTAAGTATGTGTTCCCTCCTGTATGGGTTCACTTCTGCTTCTGCTATGGGTAATCAGGATAATCAGATCCTCACCAATATCATTTCTTCTGCTTCTGTATGCTTCTGCTTCTGGTTCTGTATTTCCTTGGCTTGCAACTGTTCTGCTTCTAATTCTGCTGCTGTCTGCTTCTAATTCTGCTGCTGTGGAAATGCTTCTGTTCTGCAATTGTAGAATGCCTCTGTCCTGCTATGTGTTTCTGCTGAGTTCTGGTTCTTGTTTTCTTCAGAAGCAAGGTTTAGATGAGGAGAAAACTTAGAGTTGGAAGTGTTAGGTGATGGTTCAAATGAAGTTGCAGCTCCAGTTGGTGATCTGATCTGACCACCAAAGGAACCTTATCCCAGTGGGTGATCCGATCTGATCTGATGTGCTTGTGTTGAATAGCCTCAACCCAGTGGGTGATCACAGTGCTGTTTTGCTGGGTTTGTGTTGTCTGCTGTGTTTGTTCTGTGGAGATTTGCTGGGTTTGTGTTGTGGGATTTGTTGCTGATCTGATCTGTTCAAACTATGGAACCTAATTATCTATTCAAGGCAGTGTGTTTAGTATTGAAGGGTTTGGGCTGCTGTTGTTTGAAAGGGTTTAGGCAGTGTGTCTTTTTCTGATTTTTTTGCTCTGTTGTTTTGCTCGTTGGTTTCTCACCAACTTGGAGGTTGGAGCTTGTTTTTAGCTCCTCTTTATTGATGTATTTTTTCTTATATTTCATCAATATAATTTTCTTTTGCCGATCAAAAAAAAAAAAAAAAAAAAAAAAAATTTATGGATTTCAACCATTGGGATTTTCACTTATGCACCGAGTTCTTCTTGGGGCCATTTAGTAGTTTTGAAGTTTATATAAACCTTCCATGATATGACTTGATGGTTCATTGTGTCTACCCCAGAAGAAATATTTTCACTGAAATAATAATTATTTGTTAATTTTTTAAAATCTTTTTGTTTTTAGGAACGGTTTGACCCAATAGAAGTTTCAAGCACTGCCAGCATTGATCTTATTCCTAAAATGGTTTACGGGTAAGCATTAGCATTCTCTTTCCAATCATTTATGTTTATCAGCAAGTTTGTTGCTTACTATCTTTGTGGGTATTGGTATGTATTAGCTGGAATTTTTATGTGCTAATTGCTTTCAAATGTTTCTGCAGGAGAAACGTGAGAGATCAAGAATTTGGGGGGATATATTGTGCAATATTATTAGTCAAGTAAGATTATTTCTAAAGGATTTATGTAGCTTTTGCACCCTGTATTGGTTACTTATTATCATCATTTCTAATTAAGCAGCTCAACCATTGTGTCTGCTGGGATTATTTGGATTTTCAGCTAGGAAGCACGGATACGGATACGGGATACGGATACGATACGATACGGATACGGCGATACGACAAAATTTGAAAAACTAGGATACGGGTACGGCGGGGATACGTTCGTAAAAAATATTATTTTAACAATTTTTAGTAATGTAGTATGCATAAAAATAAAACCTAAAGCAAAAGATAACTTGATAAAGAAAGATTCCTATAAAACTAAGAGTCTTCAAGATCAATAGTTTCAACTTGTGTCCCTTCATCAGTGAATATCACAAGACCTTAGCTAAAGCCAAAAAACCATTCTTAAATAAAAATTTCAGTAAATATACTTTTTTAAGTCATCAATGATAGCCTAGGAAGCACGGATACGGATACGGATACGGTGATATGGGGATGCGGATATGGCGATATATCAAAATTTGAAAAAGTATGATACGAGTACAGTAGGGATACATTCATAATTTTTTTTTTTTTTTATAATTTTAATAATGTAATATGCATGAAAATAAAACTTAAAGTAAATTAATAAATAAAGAGAGGGATTCCTATTAACCTAAAAGTGCTCAAACATTCATAAAACATCCAAAACTAAAAGCAAAAAAAAAATGCAAATTAAATATCATCCTTATATGCCAACACCAAAAAAAGAATGAGAACAGAAAGAAGAAACGTGAGAGAGTGACAAAGCGAGAGAGAAGTGAGAGAGACAACAAGGATACATCAATTGGACAAATTCTATTACTTTAACTCTCACTATATTCCTCTTATCAAAGAACTAAACAAAATATTATAAGTAATATGTAACTTCGAGTATCCGATACTTCAAAACTAAGTATCCGATACTTCAAAATTAATAAAAAATTAATTAAGAAGTATCCGATACTTTTAAGAAGTATCTGATACGTATCCGCGAGTATCCGAGGAGTATCGGTATCCGATACGTATCCGATACGGATACGTCACCCTTTTTGAAGTATCCGTGCTTCATAGATTTTCAGAGAGGAAGTAGCGGAACTTCCTTTGGTTGCAACAAGTATTGATTTTCAAGGACAGGTTAATTTAATGAGACAGAGGTGGACAATATGAATTTATGCTTCAATTTTGTTCAAATATTCTGGAATTTACTTTTTAGATTTTCTATTTTATAATGATGATGTATTTTATCCTCAATTAGGTTTGGTGGAAGGGTTACATATCTTCTAATTGTGAGAAATTATTACGGTTTCTGCAGGGCTATTTCCAGGTGCTATTCTCTCATATCGAAAACCTACTTGCATATCTTAAGGTGAGAACCCTTGTGCTGCCTACAGCTGATGAAGCCGAGTCTTTACGGACAAACAGATTTGGTTTCAGTAAGATTTCCGAAGATGAGGTGCGTGCATTTCAGATTTTTACTTTTCTTGTCTTTTTTCTTTTTTCTTTTCTTTTCTTTTTTTTCTCTCCAAATTTTAACTAATGTGGTATTTTTTCCTGCAGCTGATAAAATACCAGAAACAATTTTATCAGATGATAGTATTTGAAGGAACATCAATACTTCAGAAGCCGGTTTGATGAAAGTTGAAAATATCAGTTAGTTAGTTTTTGACTGGGTTGTAGCTTGTTTGGGATATACAGAATTAGGTACTACCATTCTTTTTGACAATAAACTCTTTTAAAGTGCTTTTGAAATGTTTTAATTGTTAATACTATGCATCAACATCAAATATCAACATTGCCTTGTCTTTGTGGTATGGATTGTAAGTGTGGTTCTATTTATTTTAAGAATGATCATTTTTTCCTACAACAATTTGTTTAAAATTTTATGGGATAATATTGTATTAGTTTAATGGATCTCACTGATCATGCTTGTTACCCAGTGCACTGTTGTCGCATATGACGGTAAACAAATATGGTTTTCATTATATTACTGTTTCTTTTTTCTCCCTCAACATGTATGCGTTGCATTTCTGACTTTACATGGCCTTTTGAATTTGAACTTTCAGCTATAATAATTTTTTTCTAATTGCAAAGGATCTTTATAATGGACATTTCTTTTTGTTTTATTGTGTATAGTATACGAGTTTGTCATTTCCATTGTTGCATTGTCTGGTAAGTGTTTTGGAATCGAGGACCATTTACAAAACAAGGATGCCCTATTCTTTTTAGTTTGTTGGATAGATTAATTAAATTGACCTCTTGGGTAATAAAGAAATGGTTTGTTTAACGGATATTCATATGACACATAAATTATATTTATGAAGAAATTATAACTCATCTTTGAATTTTACTGTGTTCTAAATATAAATTTTATAATTGTTTGGTCTATATGCATTGTTGGTGTTAGCCAAACAGATAAATAAAGTTTAAAATATCCACTTGATTCTTGATTATCTCTTTGGTTAATTACATTCTAACATTTATATTTTATATTTAAATAAAAATAAACACGTCGTTTAACATTAGTATATTTGTAAATATAAAATAATTTTAACTTCTTTATTAAGATTTTAAAAACATCATTATTGCAGAAAAGATTAATACTTAATTTCCTTAAGCAGTTCCGATTTAGAACATTAAATCAGTAGTTCTAAAAGCACCACTAATGAGCTGTCAAGTGCCAAAAAGAAAAAAAAAAAAAAAAAAGGTCAAACTATCACATCAATTGTAGGATCCACACGATGTCATGTCATTAGTGATGTTGAATTAGTGGTATGAACCATTTTTCTTTCCTTAAAACCAAACATAAGCTTGGTTTTTTCTTGTTTGAATTTCTAAAGTCTCTTAAGTAATTGTCAATACATGAAAGAAAATTGCTAGTCATAAAAAATTAAAAAATGAATAAATATTTTTTTTTGTTAATGTGTGTTTTACTTTAAAAAAAATTATAAAATTTGTGTATAATAATAAAAATTCATATACTTTTTTTACACTTCAAGTTTTTCCATAAGTATTCCCAAGTTGCCACTTCCATTGTATTGTAAAAATATACTCCCCGTCTCAAAATATTATTGGTTTCTTGTTTTATTTTTCATTATCTTAAATTATTAATTCATTTTCAAAAATTAAGGAATAAAATAATATAAATTTACTATTTTGTCCTTCTTTCAAATTCATTAATAACACAAACAATATAATTATGACAATTGATATTTCATAAAAATGTACTATTAAAGAATAATTTTGAAAAATTAATATTTTTGAAATATAATAATTATATTATTAAAAAAAGTTAAATTCCTCAAAATTAACTATTATTTTGATAGAGATGGAGTAAAATAAAATAGAAGTAAGAAACAATTGTACCGTTACGAACCCATCAAACCAGCGCTGGAATAAATTTGGTTTCAAATTTGAAATTCAAACCAAAGGTACCGTTGCAAGTGCTCCTACATTCTAATAATTTCTACTATTTTTTCATATATAATAAATAAATATTTTTGCTAACGAGTGCTTTAGGGCCCCCAAAAAAAATAAAATAAAATAAAATAAAATCTAATACACTTTTCGTTGATTTTATAATATTTTTTCAACAATGATTCATCCCCCTTTTCCCCCCCACCCCCTTTGACCCCCTCTCTCTCACATTGGTTACTTTTTCTTTTTCTTTTTCTTTTTTTTCCTGCTCCTCCAATCACCCCCCGCCACGTGGCAAAGGGGGTGAGGGGGTGACCCCCAAAAGGGGGTCCCAAGCATTATTCATATTTTTTACTTATTTTAAAACACTTTTTGACTTTTTCATCATTTTTAAAACACTTTTTTGCATCAATTTTAACATTAAACAATATATGGGGGTATTTGTTAAAATTTGGAGGTACTTGTTAAAATTTGTCATAAATAAATAAACAAAAATGATTCAGGCCTCGAATTTGAGGCTCGAATTTGCCGAGAGAGAGAGAGAAGAGAGGGGAAGAGGGCTCACGGTCGCCGCCCAATCGTCGCCCGGCGTCCTCGCAGCAGCTCGTCGCAGCGTCACCCGGCGTCGCCTCGCCCGATCGTCATCTCCGGCAGCCCCCGCCTCTACCCGATCGTCGTCTCCGCAGCCCGATCGTCGTCTCCGGCAGCCCCCGCCTCTGCCTCGCCTCCGCCTCCGCCTCCTCCCCCCCTATAATTAGGGCCCCCTCCAGTCCTCCTCCTTCCTTCTCTTCTCCTTCTTCCTTCTTCATCTTCTTCATTTCTTATTGAACCAGAAAAAAAAAAAAAAAAAAAAAAAAAAAAAAAAAAACTCATTCGAGCCAAATTCGAGGCCTCGAATTCGAGGCCTCTATCACGATATTATGGGACAAACTCTTAAATTGATTATTCACAAATAACGTAATTTAATATTACAGTAGTCATAATTTTAAAAATAAAAAGAGTTTATAATTAAACATCACATTAAGGCCAAGTTTGGGAAGACTAAATAAGTGCATTTTTTGACTTTTTATGAAATATGGGTTGGATTTAGGTTGGGTTTGAAGTGATGTGACTTAAATAAGATGATGTGACTTAAATAAGATAGTGACTTTTTAACTTTTTGAATTTTTTTGAGGATGCCAAACTTGGCCTAAGTATAATCAAATAATTTTTGGATCATAATCAAAATAATATTATAACCAACATTATAATATATCAAAACTAATAGCACAATTAAAAACTAAGAGTAAACTCTCAATAAATCTTAATAGATGGACTTAATTTCCATCAAGTTTTATTAAAAAATAAGTCATAGTAAAATCGTCGCTAAAAATAATTTTTTATGAAGATTTTTTTGCATTTGTCGCTAAAAATTGATATAGTGACTTTTTTTGTCATGATTTTGATAAATTGTCGCTAAAACTTACCATTAGTGGCATTTTTTGTGATGAATTTTTCAAATTGTTGCTGAAAGTTAAAAATTAGTGATTTATTTTGACAATTTTTTTAAATTGTCGTCAAAAACTAAAACTTATAATTACTGATATTTTTTGATAAAATTTTTAAACTGTCACTGAAAATTAGTAATTAGTAACACATTTTTAATAGTGTTTGATGAAAAATACCATTAATTATCACTGAACTTATTAAACAATAAATCCACTTATTAAAATATATACATAAATCCCTCTAAAACTAAAGATACATACAGTACACATTTATAAAATTTTCTTTTTTATAAATAATTTCAAGGGTAAATTATACTGACACCACTTCAGGTTTATATTTATTACAGTTCCCCCTCACCTTTTGAAAATTACATCTCCCTCCCTGAGATTTAAAGTTTCATTACAGATTCTCTCCTCAGCAATTTAATTTTTTTTAAATACCAATTTTTTCCTCACTGGGTAAATTACATTGACACCCCTCACATTTTGGAAATTACAATCCCCTCCCTAAGGTTTAAAGTAGCATTACCAATTGCCTCATCGGTTAGTATTAGTTGGAAAAAAAAAATTTCATTGAAAAAAAAATTAGTTGAAAAAAAAAATTTGTTAGTAAAATTTTTAAATTTCTGTTTAAAAGCCAACGTAAACTCATTTTTTGAATTTACGTTTTTTCCTCAAATTCACAAACCGAGACAGCCATTTATAAACCAAAAAAATTATCAAACAAATTTTTATGACAGTTTTTAAAATTTTTGTAAATATAAATTGAAAACTGAAAACGAAATGGTTATCAAACAGGCCTCAGATAGTAAAAATGTCATAAAACTAACAAATAATTAAATAAGTTACCAACGTAAGAAATGATTTATCAAAAAATTCTTAGGCTATATATAGTTTGATTTTTTGAATTTTTTTTTAAATTAAAAATTAATTTGGTTAAGAAATAAAAAATAAAAAATAATTATCATTTAAGGGTAAAAAATAATTACAATTTTAACTTTTGGGTAAGTTATATACATATGTATGGCAGTTTCAATTTAATTTGTAAAAAATTATTTCTAACCACTCGAAAGATAAAAATTATATAAAAATGATAATTATTTTTTATTTTTTATTTCTTAACCAAATTAATTTTTAATTTTAAAAAAAAATTTTAAAAATCAAACCATACATAGACTAAAAATCTTTTGATAAGTCATTTCTTACATTAGTAACTTATTTAATTATTTGTTAATTTTACGACAATTTTACCATCTAAAGCCTGTTTGGTAACCATTTCGTTTTCACTTTTCAATTCATATGTACAAAAACTTAAAAAACTGTCATAAAAACTTGTTGATAATTTTTTTGGTTTATAAATGGTTGTTTTGGTTTGTAAATTTGAGAAAAAAACGTAAATTCAAAAAATGAGTTTAAGTTGGTTTTTAAACAAAAATTTAAAAATTTTACTAACAAAATTTTTTTTCAATTAATTTTTTTTCAAATAATGTTTTTTCCAATTATTTTTTTTTTACAATTAATTTTTTTTTCCAACTAATACTAACCAAGAGGGCAATTAGTAATGCTACTTTAAACTTTAGGGAAGGGATTGTAATTTCTAAAATGTGAGGGGTGTCAACGTAATTTACCCAGTGAGGGCAAAATTAGTATTTAAAAAAATTAAATTGCTGAAAGGAAAAATCTGTAATAAAATTTTAAACCTCAGGGAGGGAAATGTAATTTCTAAAAAGTGAGGGAAGAATTATAATAAACATAAAACTCAAGGGGTGCCAGTGTAATTTACCCTAATTTCAAATTCATTTCGTTTCGTTTTCACACCGACCCGACCCGCCCGCCCGACCCCTTTATAAGCACCTATCTGTCTTCCCCTCTCTCTCTCTCTCTCAAAACACTCACAGCGTCGCGCTCTCTTTCCATCTCTCTCTCGCTTCTCTCTCATTGTTTTAGGGTAAATGTTCATTTATCGACAATTCATAAATTTTTTTGAATCAACATTAGGGTTTGTAATTAGCTTTCTCTCTCTCTGTCCACAGTTTGAATCGCAACGAGGAAGATTTCTCTGTTCTCTCTCTTTCTTGAAGCTGTCCAAAGTGTGAAATTGGGAAGTAGAGCGGTGTAGAGGGATGGGTCAGATCCAGTACTCCGAGAAGTACTTCGACGACACCTACGAGTACAGGTATATTCGATTTCATCTTCATTTCTCATTTTTCTATCGATTTTGAATTCATTTCTTTGGTTTCTCTCTGAACACGCATTCGTTTCTTTGGTTATTGATTTGTTGATTTTGCAGGCATGTGGTTCTACCTCCTGAAGTGGCCAAACTTCTTCCCAAGAATCGCCTTCTCTCTGAAGTAAGTAATTAGGGTTTAAAGAAAATGGAGTGGAATAGAAATTTGATTTTCGATGTGTTGTTGTTAGGTATATGAGATAAATAAATCAAATTACTTGATTTGGTTGCAGTTAAATTTCACATTTTTCTTGAACCCTAACTCGTAGGGTTCCATATTTTCTGTAATAATAATTCCCTCGTTTTTTATCCTCTGATATTCTTAAAATGTGATCTTATGTTTGATTTTTTTTTTTTTTTTTTTTGGGGGTGTGTGTGTAATCAATGCTTGTTTTGAATATTGTATTTCATGCCCGATTTGGTATCAAAATGACAAAAAATGAAGAACACAAAACACTTTTCTCTAATTCCGAAACACTTTTCATTACCTTTTCATCATTTTTAGAGCACTGTTTATGCAAATTTCAATATTAAACAATTTGATGGTATCATATATTTGATTTTGCGTATCAGAACGAGTGGCGTGCGATTGGGGTGCAGCAGAGCAGAGGCTGGGTCCACTACGCAATCCATCGACCAGAGCCACATATTATGCTCTTCAGGAGGCCTCTGAACTATCAGCAGCAGCAGGAGAATCAGGCTCAGCCAAACTTGGCTGTCTAGTGAAATGTCACTCTCTGTCCCTTTCTAATCCTTCTTGAAATTACTATATCTTCATTTCTGATAGAAATGAATGCTATGATATGTGTTACCTAGGATTTGAGGTTCGGATAACTTTGGAACTGCTTTTGGTATGTGATTCTCTTAACTCCGGAGAATTTCATACGGAACCTTTTGTTGGTTGACTCTGATGTCACTAGTACTTTGGCAGTGTAATAGTGTTATGACTTGGGGAACCCTGGCGTATTATTGTTGCATTTCGTGTGTGGATTACATTGCTGGGGTATATTCCAATTCAGTTTGTTTTCTTATATTGCGTGTGTTTTGTGATTATACTTTCGTTTTCATTTTCTCTTGTTCTTTTTGTTATATTCAGAAAACTGTTGTGTGGTCTGAAACAGCCATCATTTTCAGTTTCGGGTTGTTTTGAATTTTTGAGTGGTGGAGATGTTTGGATGTTTCATCAATTAATGTGTTCTTCTATTTTACTTATAAGAATTTGTTTTATTAATGAAATGTGGCGCAGGCACTGTGAAAAGTTTGTGAACAGAATATCAAACCCTATTTTGTTAACTAAATATTTGCAATTTGAGATATGAATTGAATTTCCATCTAATATTGTAGGAGATAAGATGATTTCTTAGTGAGAACTGGCATTTGGACTGTCTTTTATCTTTTTAATCTTCAATCTGACTTGTATGCTTGGTCTATACTATAAAACCACCCTTAGCAATTAAGGTGGAAATTTTGGTGGAACAGCGATTGTACTTGCAATCATCATTACTTTATGGTCTTACATATTTTAGTTGCAGTAGCATATTGCTTGTGTGTTTTGTATGTTAGTATCAGCATATTTAGTTGTTAGCAACCCAACTCGGTAATGGTATTTGCTGACTGGGTTACGGTTTGCCTATGATTCCATTGTCCTTCCTATCTGAATGTGTATGTTGATGATTTGTCCATGATTCTCATGCAGTGGGTACCGCTCTATAATTATGAATCCAATTTTCTTGGCGGTCCAATCTAGCTCATAAATTTGCAATTCTATTGATTGGAGTGAATTGTTGATTCTTATGGAGACGTTTTTAAATTGGTCTTTTCTGCGTTGAAGTTACATTTAGGGATTGTGATTGCACACCATAGCTTTGCTTAGCATCATATTGCAAATGTCATGCCAATCCATTGCAGCACAAGTCACACCATGGGGCCTGACTGCCATGGCCCGTGCACATGTGTTGAGGTAGTATGGATCTTGATAACTATTGAATACTAACTACTCAGCCCAAATTTGGAGTAAGGTACTTTTTGGTATTTTTGTACTTGTGTCTTATTGTCTTAATATCTATGTAGGTTGGCTATTTGTGTCTATGTATGGTGGAATTTCTGCGATTGTGGACGTAGCCTTAGTTTTAGAGTGAATCACACAAATTGTGTTCTTTTTGCATGCATGTGGTTTACAATTTTTTTGTTTTTCTTTGTTTTCGAGCCTCACTGGTCTTGATTATTAAGTGTTGATTTCTAACAACCTTAACAATTAACCATCACTGTGAGCATTTTCGTGGTGTGTCATTCTGTAGTCTGTATTAACCCTTTTCCTGTTCACTATTATTATTATTATATTTTTTTTTGAAATTGGTGGTTGTCGCCAAATTCCATTCTTGTTCTCATCTGTTGGAAGAAAGCATGCTAGTACGGTAAATTCATTCACCGAATGTTTTGCCTTGCAAAAGGATTCTAATTCCCCAATTTTAAACAAAAACTATTGAAAAATGGTGTTTGATCCTACTAGCTTTGAACCGATTTGATTCATACTGGGTATTTTTCATTAGTTTCCCTGATATGCAAATGATAAATGTCCAAAAGAACTAAACATAATTACAGGACTCTTCATGTTTCATCTATTTTTTCATTCTTGTAGCGCCGCCAAAATATAACCATGAATTCAACTCAAATATATATGAATAACTGCATGAATCAGAATGTAAAGTCCTTTTTTTTCATAATGTTAATGGTAGAAAAGAGTTTAGCATAAATAAATGTCCTATAGCTTTACACATTTTCAAGTCTTGACTTGGTTACAACAAAAATGAGACTAGCTCATACAAGGGGCTATACAAAAAGTGAAACAAGACAAAGAAGCTTTTGCTTCCCAAAAGTCCCTCTAATACTATTGCCTTGGTGGAGGCATGTCATCATTACCTGAAAATGTTGTTTCAAAATAAAGTGAGCCACAGCTCAGTAGGAATAATCTAACACAATATATGAGATTTAACAAAGATATAAGTGCAATATGCATAAACAATGTTTGTGACAAAACATTCACATTTTGTATAGTAATAAGGTATCAAATCCAAATCTTAATCCATTTTCATTCAATTCATTTTATTTCAATACATGAGCCAATTTTATTATTTCTCAATAATTCACATGAGAGTACAATTCAATGGTTTCACAATCACAACATTAACACACAAACACTTCAATCTTCCATTTTACGAAAATTTCGTCCATGGGATCAGCACCCATGTATAAATTTCGAAATTTTCATCCATGACGCTTTGACCAACTTAATTATAATGGAGTTCATCCCCTTTCTCCTCCCAAACAATGGAGTATATCCCCATTTTCCTCCCAAATAATCATACATATACAATGTATTTAAACAGGTAATCATGCATAGAGTACATCCCTTTCTCCTCCCAAACAATTATACATATTCAATATATTTAAAACATGATCATATTCAATAATAACCAACCATGAATTAGTTTTAATTCACCTAATTCTCATGTAATTCTACAACAATCAAAATTATTCTCCACCGATAGCCCAAAACTATTATTTCTAAACAAATATTCAATCTTAAGACAGATAAATTATTCAAAATTTCTAAAGATGAGACGTATCATCTACTCAATTCTACCATATATTTCAATACTCGCCAAATTTCATGTTTACAACACCAATTTTATTTATTTATACAAAATAAATATCACAATCATTTTAGGGTAAACCCCTATCTTCCCAGGTCTCAACCAAGTCCCAAAATCAACAATTTTGACATTATACAACATCATTTTCAAACTCCATAATTATTTTTTTCTCATTCAACAAAAACACCTCTTTCCATTTTACACCCAAACCCTAGGTTTGTTCACATTAACCTCAAATCCCACCATTGTTACACAATAACAAATAATTAAATTAAAAACCATATTAAAGTATAGAAAATCCCCACATCAAAAAGAAAAGACCAAGCAAAACAAAATAGAATCCTCAACAATGTCGAGACCACATTCCAATCGGATCAAAATGAAGCTCTTGGAATGCTCTAACTTTTTCTCAAAGACACTAGGGTAGAGAACCCAAAGGATCTAGGCCAAAATGTAGAAAGAGAGAGAATGTTTTGGAGAGAGAGAGAGTCAAGATCTAGGCTTTTGGAAAGTTTTAGAGAGAGAGAAGAATGAAAAAGTGATATAAAATGTCATTTTCGCGATTTGATATACGCACAGTCCGCTCAAGCAAAAGAGTTGACGCTCGAGCATCAGACACAAAAAAGTAATTCCGCTCGAGCGCAATAAAGGCCGCTCATACGCCTAGATATAACGAACGCTCACCGCTCAAGCGCAAGAATTTGCCGCTCGAGTGTAGAAAACACACATCCAGAAGTTTTGCAGACAACAAAGCAATGCTCGAGCGTATGAAAGGCCGCTCGAGCATAGGAAACACTCTCCAGTAGTTTTGCAGACTTGCAAAGTACTGAGAGTTCGCAAAACTCGCTCGAGCGCGAGAAATGTCGCTCGAGTGGAGGAGTAAAGATTGCAAAGCTCGCTCGAGCGCAAGAATGGTCGCTCAAGCGAAGGAGCAAAAATCTAGGCAACAAAGGTTTAGAAAAAAAAGCAACCAACTTGTTCCAAACGCATAACTACAATCCAATAACCAAAATAGAGAGACAAAGAAAACAAGATATGAATCACTATTCAAAATCATACAAACTTGAGTCCGGAATACAACAAATGACGGGTCAAAACCGGAATCGCTATAACCTCCCTCCTTAAAGAATTTCGTTTCCGAAATTACAGATCAGCTCAAAATCAATATTAGACCATTCATAAAAATGTTATTCTCACTAGTTCAATACTATGACCCATTCTCCAGTCATCCATTCAATACAATTTCTCAAAACATTCACAATGTTTAATTAAAATCCGAGTTTTCAAAAATTTACACAGCATATACAATGCTTCCAAAAGTGATACAACACTCTTAATATTTCATATTCTCAAAACATATGCAATGCTTATGTTGAATCCATGTTTCCAAAATGCTCATAACATACACAATGTCTTTACATTTCATTAAACATCAACAAGTAAGTCTGGATATTTTCCTCGGACTTCCAATTCACGTTCCTAAGTTGCTTTCTCAACTCCGTGATATTTCCACAATACTTTAACCAAGGGGATTGTCTTGCCTCACAAAACTTGATCCCGAGTATCCAAGACTCTTACTAGTCTCTCCTCATACGAGGCATCATCATCTACCTCTAAGTCGGTCCAATCCAACACGTGCGATGGATCCGGCTCATACTTCCGAAGCATACTAATATGGAACACGTCATGAACTCTAGAAAATTGTGGCGGTAACGCCAAACGATAAGCAACCTCCCCAATCCGCTTAAGGATCTCAAAATGGCCAATAAACTGAGGGGACATCTTCCCACTCTTCCCAAATCTCATTAAACCCAGCCTAGGTGATATTTTCAAAAAGATAAGATCTCCCATCTCAAAAAACAAGGGTCTCCTCCTACGGTCGGCATAACTTTTCTAGCGACTCTGAGCCGTAGCCAATCTCTTACGAATAAGTGCTACATTCTCTGTTGTTTCCCGAACTAACTCTGGACCCAACAAATGTGCATCACTCACCTCGACCCAACACATCAGAGATCTACACGGTCGGCCATACATGGCCTCAAACAGTGTCATGCCAATACTCGATTGAAAATTGTTATTATAGACAAACTCCACTAAGGGCAAGTGCCTCTCCAACGACCCTTTAAAATCAATGACACAACCTCGAAGCATATCCTCAAGGATCTAAATGGTACACTTGAACTGCCCGTCGGTCTGAGGGTGATACGTTGTACTAAAAGTCAGTCTAGTGCCCAAGGCACTCTGCAAGCTCTGTCACAATCGAGCTGTAAAACGTGGATCTCTGTTCGAAACAATCATTACAGGGACCTCGTGCAACCTCACTATGTCCCTAACGTAAAGGTCGGCAAGATAGTCTACCTAATCGCTCACGCGCATAGCTATAAAGTGCGCCAACTTAGTCAACCAGTCAACTACCACCCAAATGGCATCACTACCCCGTTGAGTTCTTGGAAGACTCACAACAAAATCCCCATCATGATATGTTCCCATTTTCACTCAACTATAGGTAAGGGTTACAACAAATCCACTAGCCTCTAATGCTCGGCCTTCATTTGTTGACAAGTAAGGCATTTTGATACAAACACTGCTACATCCTTTTTCATACCTCTCCACCAAAACTGGCGACTAAGGTCGTGATACATCTTTGTGTCTCTCGGATGCACTGTAAGGCATGAATGGTGAAACTCTCGGAGTACTTCCTCTCGGCAAGACTTTGGCACGAACAAACGATCACGATATTTCACACTCTAATCGAGATATACAGTCAAGCCTCTTTCTACCTTCCCATTGGAAATCTTCTCTTGGAGGGTTTTTATTTCAAGGTCACCCTTCTGTGCCTCAATCACTTGGTTCACAAGTGTAGGTTAGGCAACTACCGTAAACAAAGTCGCGAATTCAATGAAATCGCCAAGATGCAAATCAAACTCCCCAAGAGCACCTAATATCTCCCATTCTCGGATGGCAACACAAGCCACACTGCTAATAGACTTCCTACTCAAGGCATCGGCCGCTACATTGGCCTTCCCAGGATGATAATGCAACTTAAAGTCATAATCCTCTATGAACTCCATCAACATTCTCTGCCTCAAATTCAAGTCTTTCTGAGTAAACAGATATTTTAGACTCTTGTGATCAGAAAATACCTCGAATCTCTCACCATACAGATAGTGCCTCCAAATTTTCAAAGCGAATATCACCGCTGCTAACTCTAGATCATGGGTAGGGTAATTTCTCTTATGTGTTTTCAACTTACATGAGCCATAGGCTACTACCTTTCCCTCTTTGATGCAATCCAAACCTTCCCGTGAAGTATCATAATAAACTGAGTAACCCAAACCCTTCTCCGAAATAATTAAGGCTGGAGCAGTGGTAAGCTTAACCTTAAGTTCTTGAAATGATTTCTCACAGGTCTCATTCCACACAAACTTAACTCCCTTCCTCGTCAATCTAGTTAGCGGTGAAGCTAATTTAGAGAAATCCTTCACAAATCTTCGATAATACCACACCAACCCCAAGAAACTACAGATCTCAAAAGCATTCTTAGGTTGTGCCCAATCCTCCACTGCTTCTATCTTGGATGAGTCTACAATCACCCCTTCTCCAGATACCACATGGCCTAAGAACTTAACTTCCTTCAGCTAGAATTCACATTTCCCGAACTAGCATACAGCTTATGGGCTCTAAGCAACTCAAGCACCACTCGCAAGTGTTCCTCGTGTTCCTCCTTGGAAGACGAATAAATCAAGATGTCGTCCACAAAGACAACCACAAAGTGGTCTAAAAATTCATGAAAGGTCCAATTCATCAAATCCATAAACACAGCTGAAGCATTGGTTAGCCCAAAAGGCATCACTAGAAACTCATAATGGCCATACCGCGTACAGAATGCCGTCTTCGAGATATCCTCCTCTCTTACCCTCAACTGATAATAACCCGATCTCAGGTCTATCTTAGAGAAACAACAAGACCTCTTCAACTGATCAAACAGATCATCTATACGAGGCATTGGGTACTTGTTCTTAACAGTTACCCTGTTTAACTTGCGATAATCAATACAAAGTCGCAACGCTCCATCTTTCTTTTTAGAAAAAGAGAGCCGGTGTTCCCCAAAGCGAAGTACTAGAGCAGATAAAACCTTATCTAACAATTCCTGGAGTTAAAACTTTAACTTACTCAATTCAGTGGGTCCAAATCTATACGGAGCTATAAAAATTGATGCCATACTAGATACTAAATCAATAGAGAACTCGATCTCTCGTTGAGGTGGTAAACTAGTAAGGTTCTCGGGAAAGACATTCGGGTATTCACAAACCACCCTTGGCAACTCAACCCGGATTTCTTCACACTCACCACTCAAAAAGCTAGAAATGAGTTAACTGAGTTCACTCCGCCCATGCAGATCGTACACCGGTGATAAGACTCTATTCACTCGATCCCTCAAGAAATAAAAACAATCACCGTTAAAGGTACATACAGTAACCCTCTGATGGTAACAATCTATAACAGCTTGGTATGAAGATAACCAATCCATATCCAAAATAACATTAAAACTAGTCATATCAAGCAATACAAATGCAAAAGGTAATCGATGACCGGCAACTTCGATGTCACAACCCTGACACACCTATTTCAAGATAACCGTACCACTAATAGGTGACTCTACACAAATAAGAGATGCTAATTGCGCCAACTCCAATCCCAAAACCGATGCAAATGTAGACGAGATAAAAGAATGGGATGCACTTGTATCAATCAACACATTAGCAACTGAATTGCAAAACAAGAAGGTACCTCTCACTACAGTAGGCGCTGATACAAGATCTGGCGCGGTAACAACATACACACGCCCTATAGGTTTCTGCTCAACCTGCTCACCCATCGGAGCATATGCCTGATGCACTGACTGAGTCGAAGAGGCTCCCTGATTGGCCCTCAAGGCTCGTGCTGACTGTGCAGGCTAGTGACTCTGTATCTACCTCGAATCGAACGCACCAGATGTGCCACCTAACTGTGGAAAAACCTCTTCAAGTGCCCCGCCTGTCTACATTGATAACAAGTGGGCGGCTACCCTCTTCCTTGGCTCTGGCCCTGAGAACGAGCTGAAAAAGATGCTGTTCGCTGCCCTCCTCTTCTCTGCAGGCAAACTGGAGACTTGTGGCCCAACTGACCACATTTGAAACAAGTGATTTCTCCCTGAGCACCCTTCCCAGAACCCGAACTCGGCACTGGAAAGGTAGACCTCGACTGTGCTCCCTGAGACTGTTGAAGGTTAGAACCCCTCTGTCTCTTACCATCTCCCTGACTGTCCTAACTCCTCCTAAAGCCTCTCATTCTCACATTCTCTGCCTGCATAATGGTTTCAAGATGGGCCGCCGCCTCCACAAGGCACCCATAGTCTCTAATCATGGATCCGGGCACTCTAAACATGAGCCTTGTCCTCAGCCTTTTCTCAAACTCCAAACAACGGTGCTCCTCAGTCGTTACCAACTCAGGTGCAAACCTAAAGAGGCTAGTAAATGTGGCTTCAAACTCAACCACTGGTGTATTCAACTGCACCAGCTAAGAAAATTGGTCCCTCAACTTCTCCCTAACAGTGGGAAGCAAAAACTTGTCCTGAAAAGCGTCGACAAAAGCCTTCCAAGTCCCTCCAATGCATCCCCGCGCATACTTCCACCATTGACTCGCGTCTTCCTTCAACCGGAAGAATGCCAAGGTCACTTTTAAATCCCTGTCTTCGATGTCGAGCATCTAAAAAGTCTTCACCATGTGCTTTAACCACTTATCCGCTTTCAGTGGTTCCTTGGGATCTCCCAAAAACTCATCCGGATTCGATCGGAAAAACTCACTCTTCAAAAAAGATGGCCCTGCCTCAGCAACCTGGGCCTGGACTTGATTCTCAGCTCTGAGAATGTCCATGGATTCCCGCAAAGCTCCGGCCATTTCACGGGTTAAGGCGCCCATGGCCTGTTGACCTACTAGCTCGGTCACGTTGGCTTGACCAACCCCTTCTTCCTGTGTCAGAATTTCATTCGGTATAGGCATCTCGTGCTTACCACGCCTACCACCACGACCATGTCCTGACATCCTAATAAATGTAACAAAAGATTAGCATATTCACAAATATGTTGAAGCTAACTCACTCGCGTCCTAGTGCGATGGACAATAGTAAATCACTCCATATAAGCACGTAATCACATAAACACATAAGAATTTCCTTCCTAGACAATGACCGTCCCACGGCGTTGCTAGAGTTCTAATTAGAAACAGCAGTTATTAAGTGCTTTTCTAATAGGACTTTCAGAAACTCGTAAATCCAATCAATACCTTAGGAACTAAATCTCATACACATATAATCATATAAGCATGTTATCACATAAGTATACAATACATATCAACGTTTCAACCAAGTGAGACAAACCCATTGTGGTACTAGCCACTTCCCACGTACCCAAAGTATTTAAACCCAGTACGCTCTGATACTAAGTTGTAACGCCCCCAAAATATAACCATGAGTTCAACCCAAATATATATGAATAACTGCATGAATCAGAATGTAAAGTCTTTTCATTTCATAATGTTAATAGTACAAAAGAGTTTAGTATAAATAAATGTCATATAGGCTTACACCTTTCCAAGTCTTGGCTTGGTTACAATAAAAGTGATAATAACTCATACAAATTAAGTCCTAGGCTATACAAAAGTGAAACAAGACAAAGAAACTCTTACTTCTCAAAAATCCCTCCAATGCTATTGCCTTAGTGGAGACATGCCATCATTACCTGAAATGTTGTTCCCAAATAGGGTAAGTCACAGCTCAGTAGGAATAATTTAACACAATTTATGAGATTTAATAAAGGTATAAGTATAATATGCATAAACAATGCATGTGACAAAACATTCACATTTTATATAGTCATAAGGTACCAAATCCAAATCTTAATCCATTTCCATTCAATACATGAGCCAATTTTATTATTTCTCAATAACCCACGTGAGATTACAACTCAATGGTTCTACAATCACATCATTAACAAACAAACACTTCAATTTGCCATTTTACAGAAATTTCGTCCGTGGGATCGACACTCATGTATAAATTTTTGGGACTTTCACCCAAGACACTTTAGCTAACTTAATTATAATGGAGTTCATTCCCTTTCTCCTCCCAAACAATGGAGTACATCACCCTTCTCCTCCCAAACAATCATACATATACAATGTATTTAAACACGTAATCATACATGGAGTACATCATCTTTCTCTTCCCAAACAATCATACATATATAATATATTTAAAACATGATCATATTCAATAATAACCAACCATGGATTAGTTTTAATTCATCTAATTCTCATGCAATTCTACAACAATTAAAGTTATCCTCCACCGATAGCCCAAAACAGTTATTTCTAAACAGATATACAATCTCAAGACAGATAAATTATTCAAAATTTCTAAAGCTGAGACGTATCATCTACTTAATTCTACCATATATTTTAATACTCGCCAAATTTCATGTTTACAACACTCATTTCATTTATTTATACAAAACAAATATCACAATCATTTTAGGGCAAACCCCATCTCTTTTCAAGTCTCAACCAAGTCCCAAAATCAACAATTTTGACATCATACAACATCATTTTCAAACTCCATAATCATTTTTTTCTCATTCAACAAAAACCCCTCTTTCCATTTTATACCCAAATCCTAGGTTTAATCACATTAACCTCAAATCCCGCCATTGTTATACAATGACAAATAATTAAGTTAAAAACCATATTAAAGTGTAGAAATCCCCACATCAAGAAGAAAAGACCAAGCAAAAGAAAATAGAATCCTCAATAACGCTGAGACCACGTTCCAATCGGATCAAAATGAAGCTCTTGGAATGTTCTAACTTTTTCTCAAAGGCACTAGGGTAAAGAACTCAAAGGATCTAAGCCAAAATGTAGAAAGAGAGAGAATGTTTTGGAGAGAGAGAGTCTCAAGATCTAGGCTTTTAAAAAGTTTTAGAGAGAGAGAAGAATGAAAAAGTGATATAAAATGTCATTTTCGCGATCCGATATACGCACAATCTGCTCGAGCAGAAGAGTTGACGCTCGAGCACCAAACACAAAAAAGTAGTTCCGCTCGAGCGCAATAAAGGCTGCTCGAGAGCTAAGATACAACGAACGCTCACTGCTCGAGCGTAGAAAACATACATCCAGAAATTTTGCAGACAACAAAGCAACACTTGAACGCAAGAAAGGCCGTATGAGCATAGAAAACACTCTCCTAATAGTTTTGCAGACCTGTAAAGTACTGAGAGTTCACAAAGCCCGCTCGAGCGCGAGAAGTACCGCTTGAGCGGAGGAATAATGATTGCAAAGCCCACTCGAGCGCAAGAATAGCCGCTCAAGCGAAGGAGTAAAAATCTGAGCAACAAAGGTTTGGAAAAACAAACAACCAATCTATTCCAAATACACAACTACAATCCAATAACCAAAATAGAGGAGAGACAAAGAAAACAAGATATAAATCATCATTCAAAACCATACGAACCCGAGTCCAGAATACAACAAGTGATGGGTCAAAACTAGAATCGTTATAATTCTCTAGTTGCCTTGAATTTTGCAACTGAATTTGAGAAAATTGTTCAATTTCTAACTTTCCAGAGTAACCACAACATAGAGGTTGAACTTTCGATCCTTATATTCTCTTTCACAAAATACAAAGTTGAGGCATTTGATTGAAGATGAGCTCTGCTTAATTTCTCTCTCTCTCTTTCTCTCTCTCTAAATTCTCATATCGATGAATGTGATCCATCTTTTCAATTGATATTGAAAAAAAAAAAAAAAAAAAATCTAAATACATGTTTAAAATCAAAATTCTCAAATCCAAAATAGTTTTCAATTTACTTCCCAAATCAATTTGCTTTTGTGATGTCGTATTTTGAAACAGTAATGATACGTAGCTCGAAAATTTCCAAGCTCGAATTTACTCCGAATCCAAAACGACGTTGTTTTAAACGGTAGTTTCATTTTACGAGGGGGTTATTTAATGAAAATTATCTTACCGGTAAGAGAATTTTAATATATCTTACCAGTAAGAGAATCCAAAACGACATCGTTTTGGGCAGTCGGGAGATTCGGGGAAGAAAGATTCGGGGAACAAAATATTATTGATTTTGAAAACAAGATTTCAAATTTTTTGACAATAAATTAGTTAATACGACATAATAAACAATTTGACTTTGAGAAATAAATTTAAAAATGCTTGAGTTTGGAGAATATTTTAAGGGTTATTAGTTTTATTTCTATCTCTTAAACTATCATTATTATTATTTTTAACCTTTATAGTTTCTAATTTCAATTAATATGGTCTAATTTGAGACAACTATTCACATCACTTAAACAACACAATTAAATACTTATTTTTTTATTCACAATAAATGGGATTAGTTATAGGGTATAAGTTGTCTGATATACTATTCAAATTGGACAATTGTTGATTTAGACAAATTGTATCAAATTAGATTATATGAATTGAAATTAAAAACTTTAAAAACTAAATGGAGAAAATTTAATAATGAAATAGAAAAGAAAAATTGGCAATTATTTAGTTGATTAAAGTAAAATTAGATCTAATATTAAAGACAACATTCACTGTGAAATTCAAATATTGAAAACAAGAAGTCAGCTCTCTCCTTTTTCCCTCCAAAGAAAAGATCATTTTCAACACAGAAGAAGATCATCTCGATCTGGTTGTTGTGATGTGAAGATTAAAATGTGAAATGAGAACATACTTGTGACTGGTCTACATTGATACAACAGATGATTGTAATTCCAGTTTGGTTTGTTCATAGAACAATTCAGCCTTCTTTGCCAGAAGCCCAGCCTCTTCCATCCTCTGCACCATCCATTTCTCATTCAAACTCATCAGTTTCTCTCTCCCCAAACGGTCCAACCCCTCTCTGTACACCCTATTTTCCGGCAAAATCCCAGAAACTTCCCTCATCAGAGCCGGAAAATCCCCCAAATCCACTTCCCCCTCAAACCCCCCATCTTCTTCTTCTTCTTCTTCTTCAACGCTCTTCGACTCTCTCCTCGAATTTTTCAACTTCTTTCCCCAGATCTTGCGTCCCATCTCGTAAATCTTCCGATCCCGAGGGGTCTTCATCAGGGACTTAGTCCTCGCCAGCTTGTGGTACCGTTGCCGGAGCCTCCGGAGCTTGTCCGTTATTTGGACGTCGCTGAAATCGCCGCCGATGACGCCGGAGAGCGGTGGCGGAGGATAGGCGACGGCGGAGGAGGAGAGTTTGTTGGCTCGTTTTAGGGCTTTGAGGAGGTGGATCTCGTCTTCTTCGGTGAATAATACTCGGCGTGAGGGACTTTTTGCGGCGGCGAGTGTGGGATTTTCCGGCGATTCGGCGGCGGTTGCGGCGGCGGAAGAGGGTTTCCTCCGCCTGGAAGAGGCGGAGATCTGATTGGTGGTGGTTATCGTTGACATTGATTTGAGAAATTCCTAACCGTAACGTAGCGAAGCAATACCTGTATTACGAATATTAGGCAGAGACTTCCCTACCTACCGTGGATTGGAGCGTCTAGTTAGGGTTATGGAATCTATTAGGAATTTCATTTTGATAAGTCAAATTGTTTAATCGACAATTCTCCACACATAAATTAATATATTAACACTAATTATGGGATTATTATTAATTCTATTTATTAATTACATTATAAATTTTAAAGATCTCATCAATTACATTACAAATTTCAAAGATTTCTTAAATTATATTATATTATCAATTGATACATTAATTAATATATTAATTGATACATATAATATTATTCTTGTTTAATAGATAGGGTTTGTTAAGTATTCCGTACTTATAAAAAATTATATTAATTGAATATTAATAATTTCTTAATCAGAATATATATATGAAACTGGGACAAATTTTATTGACCTAACAATGAATAATGTTATATATATTAATTGATGATGTATTATAATTTGAAAAGTTTTTAAAATTTGTAATATGATTAATAAATATGATCAGTAATAATGTCATAATTAATTAATACATTAATTAGTTCAGGTAGCTTCACCGCCTATCTATACCACTAGTGATGAGAGACTCACCCTTTTTGGAATTTGAAATAAATTATAAATACGCTGTTGAAAATATAAATTATCAATACTATTTGGTATTTCCTATAAAAATATATTTTATCTTTTTTAGTTCATATCATTTATATATTTTTTTAACATAATTTTTTTTTTATAAAAAATCAAAAAATATATTTATTTAGAACATTCTCTAACTTCTAAAAATTATATTTCTTCCTTTTAAGTTTCTAATAACATAATAATTAATTGTCTTTATTAATAAATTATTAATTTAATTAATAATTTAAATAATTTTATTATATGGTAGAATAGTTTGAAATTTTATTTTTTTAAATTTTATTTTTTTAAATTTTTTTAATAAAAAACATTTATAATTTCTAAAATTACACTACACAATTCGTATTTTAAATAAATTTAAAGGGTGTATTTATAATTTATTTTAAAATTAAAAAAATCAATTAGTCTCAGGGAAAAAAAATTATTAATTAGTCCAGAGGCATTGCGTAACCATGCCGCTCATCAATTATAATTTATCATGTCCTCTTATGTTTTTAAATTACTAAACACAAATTTGTAAATCCCACCCACTCTACCAGTTCCGATTCGACCCCCACATTTTACCACCCCCAGCACCACCACTGACGTGGCAACTGCTTTAGCAATGTGAAGAATACTTGCACTGTGATGGGTGTGATACACGCGCCTGTGAGGAAAAAAAAAAAAAAAAACCAGAAAAATAAGCACCCTAATTTCACTCTTCCCTCGTCCGTCCGCCATAGCTCATAGCTCTCTGTCCCTCTTCTGTCTTCTGTCTTCCCTCTTCCCTCTTCCGTTTTCCCTCTCTCTCTCTCTCTCTCTCGATTTTATACATACTGTGTGTGTCAATTTCCGATCACACTGCCAATCAAGTACTCAGTTAGAGAACATTAGCAAAATAGATTAAACCCAAACGACCTGTCACAAAAAGAAGAGATTCCGGCGGTGGTTCGTCCACCCGGGTTCACTCCGACGATCAAGTCAGTTATCTCTCAAAGATAGCAAAAGTGCTTAACTCACTATTCAGAGCATAAAAAGCATACCTTAGACCCATGAGGGTTCCTCTCTTTTATAGCCAACACAAACTTAATCCTAATAGAAACCTAGCTCCAATGGATTCAGGATTACTGCTAATCTTAGACTCCCAGTAGGATTGGGATAAACTCTCTAAGAGTCTTATCTTTACCCAAACTGAAGTCCTCTCTCATTCTAGGACTCTTGTCCCTTATCCACTTATCCCGGATTCTGGTATTCTCGTAGATAACCTCGGCCTAGCCGAGATCATCTCGGCATCATGACCAGGACACGTGACACCTCGGCTGACACTTCGGTGTCATCTCGGCCACGTGTTACTACTCAAAAAATATGCCCCCACAACTGCCCTCTAGGTTCTATTACCTCGGCATCCTGAGGTGATGGAACCTATATTATTCATTCCTTTAATCATGACCCTGGTTTAACTTTAGCTTGTAAATTTTTCTTAAAATTTCAACAAGTGTTAAACACGATCTCGGTTTAACTTCAACTTGTAAATTTAAATTGCAACAAGTGTTAAACACATCCTCGGTTTAACTTCAACTTGTAAATTTAAATTTCAACAAGTGTTAAATATGACCTCGGTTTAACTTCAACTTGTAAATTTAAATTTCAACAAGTGTTAAACTAATCTTAGCTTTGTAAATTCCAGCTCCCAAGCATCATTTTCCAGCCTTCTTTGGTGCACTACCTCCAGTGTCATTGTGAGTCATTTTGGACCTCCATTCACTGGTCGTGTCGAAACAGAGTTCCTTCCCCTAAACATCTCGATGTTCTTTGGTGCAGGTTTCTTTTGTTCGACATGTCTTCTGGGATTCTCCATGCCTGACCTCCCGCGAAGGTCGGTGAGAATGTCTCTTGGTCCTGCTATGCTGAGGAGCTACAGGAACCGTTTTCTGCCCTCTTTTCTGGGCACCCTTCTTGGCCGTTGGAATCGGCGTATCTTGTAGCGGAAACGATGGCTGCATGATGTTGTTCTGCATCATGAAATTGACGACCGTTTGCTGGTCTGCCAATTTGTCCGCCATTCCCTTCTTTTCGTCGTCCCTCCGCAGGCATCTATCTTTCCATACCTGGAGGTCGTCCTCGTTATAATACCAGCTTCGGTCCGATTTCTTCGGTACGCCGCCCTCCTGGCCGACATCCTTTCCTCCGTGATTCTTATCACGAGTCTCTTTGTTACAATTGTTTTCTTCGACGTCAAGGTCAATTTGTTTTCCACTCTCAGTAGGGGTGTCGTCCCCAACCTTCTCTTTTTGTCCGTCGTTGGCCATTTATTCTCCTTTCTTTCCCACAGACGGCACCAAATTGTGTGTCAATTTCCAATCACACTGCCAATCAAGCACTCAGCTGGAGAACACTGGCATAATAGATTAAGTTCGAACGACCTGTCACAAAAAGAAGAGATTCTGGCGGTGGTTCGTCCACCCGGGGTCACTCCGACAATCAAGTCAGTTATCTCTCAAAGATAGCAAAAGTGCTTAACTCACTATTTAGAGCATAAAAAGCACACCTTAGACTCATGAGGGTGCCTCTCTTTTATAGCCAACACAAACTTAATCCTAATAGAAACCTAGCTCCAATGGATTCAGGATTACTGCTAATCTTGAACTCCCAGTATGATTGGGATAAACTCTCTAAGAGTCTTATCTTTACCCAAACTGAAATCCTCTTTCATTCTAGGACTCTTGTCTCTTATCCACTTATCCCGGATTCCATTATTCTCGCAGATAACCTCGGCCTAGCCAAGATCATCTCGGCATCATGACCAGGACACGTGACACCTCGGCTGACACTTCGGTGTCACCTCGGCCACGTGTTGCTACTCAAAAAATATGCCCTCACACATACATACATTTAGCAATCTCTGTGTATGTCTGCAATGCCGAGTGTGAGCACATTAGAGAGACTTAATCAGTTTGAGAATACATTGAGAAATAACAGAAATGCTTCGGACAACATTATACATTCAGAAAAAAGTTGATGTAGCTCACAACGTTAGACAGTAGAAGTATGGAAACACTGATTTTCAGAAATAATTTGTTCAGTGTGGCAACACTGATTTTCTGAAACAGAGTTATCAGAAATAGTATACTCTGTCAAATACTATAGAAGTATGATCTGTATCGCTTATAATTGATTTATTTATTTTAATGATGTTGAAGATGGTGTTTTGTTTACTTTCATGGTAAATTGATGAAAAACTTGTGAATGATGAACAAGCATCTAGATAAATAAAATTTGTTGACTAAAGATTCATTTTCTTTATTTTTTGAATACTTTTTCTCAATGCATAGCAGAAGGTGTTGGCACCACTTCCAATTGGATTTGCTGTGTTCATGGTTCACCTTAGCAGTGTTAATCATGAAAGTGTTGGCACCACATCCAATTTAATTCTCTTTTACAGAATGTGAACACTTCCAATTTAATTCTCTTTTACAGATTTGCTAAAATGTGAACACTTCTTCTACAGAACATGTAAAATTCCTTAGCAGCATTTACTAAAATTTGATCAATCAATGTCTAAATTTATGTACAAATCTCTATACCATGTAAGTTATTCTGTTAAATCTTCACCAAAAAGAGCTCTACAGATGAATCAGTTATTCTGTTAAATATGTATAGATGAATTTGGGTTTGCTCCAAATAGAGATCGCTCTGCACTAATTTACCAATTTTCTTCTTCATCGCCCAAATCCATTAAAAAACTCTGGAAATCAACACTCATTCACAATCCATTACCTCATAAATTCATGTGGGTTTGCTCCAAAAAAAGCTCTCAGCATGAACAACCAACAAATGTTGAAATGAAACACAAGAAGTCATTCCCAACCCATTTACCATACCCAAATCAAGGGAAGGACAGAGAAAGAGGAGTTGTCCGGCGTGAAGAGGATGTCGGCATCGGAGTGCAGAACAGAGAAAGAGGACGTCGAGGAGCTATCGGGGGAGCTGTTGGTGGAGAACTCTAGAAGGTCAGAGAAAGAGGAGCTGTCAGGCGTCGGAGTGAAGAACAGAGAAATAGGACGTCGGAGTGAAGGGGAGTAGCTGTTAGGGGAGAGATCTGTATCTCTGTCCATGTGATAAAGATGAGGGGTATGTTTGGTTTGCATTTGGGAGATGAGTTTTAGAAAAAAATTTCTAAAAAATTGTTTGGTTTGAGTTTTTTTTTAAAAATTTTCAAAATTACTTTCTCTCTCTTACACATCAGTCAATCACTTTTATTACTTTTTCTCTCTCCTCTCTCTTTCTTAATCACTTTTTCTCTCACATACATCTACTCAAATTCTCCCAAAATATCAAATCATCCCAAACTCCAAAAAAAAAACAACTCTCCCAAATTATACAACCAAACAAACCAAAAAAATTTGAGTAATGCTAGAGATCCTAAATATTCTACCAAAAGTTTTACCAAATGTCTCACATGGGTATGGGACCCACACAATGTGGGTCCCATGTGGGTCCCACACCCATGTGAGACATTTGGTAAAATTTTTAGAGCCTCTAGCATTTTTAAAAAAATTTCTAAACTCTCTCTCCAAATTTTTTTTCAAAAACAATTCTTTCAAAAACAAAACAAACAAGCCCGAGGTATCTGTATCTCTTTGACATCCCATTTTGAATTTTCAATGAGGAGAGTTAAGGAGGAGGTGCGTGGCTCTCAAAATCACGTGACCTCTCACGTGACTTTCCAGCTCAACTGGGGGTCGTGGGGGTTGATTTTACTGGAGGTCCGAAGCATTTCTGCCCACTCTACCAATCACAATATCACCTGAAAACATCACATGACGGCACTCTTACAAGAACCAATAACTTCACCCCGGAAAAGGATCGGGCACAGCATCGGACGGCTCATATTTCACTGCGCGAAAACCCAAACCAGCACTGTGATCCGTGTGAGATCTACAGCTTGAGACAAAAAATATTGGACACTGCAGAACACTGGATAATTTCTTTTTTCTATTACCCCCAAAACCAAACACTTGGAAGACGAAGCGATTCGGCTTATCAGATCGGCTCAGAGTTGTTTTCCGGCGATCGGAGGCAATCGGACTCCAATTATCAGGTAAATGAGTTTTTTTACTAATTTGAATTGTGTTATAGATACAGAGATATACATATCTATGAAAATGTGTGGTTCGAATTAGGGTTTACTGATTTCTTAATCTTCATCTTCATCTTCGTAAGAATAGGAATGAGCTTGTTCTGTACCAATTCTTTTCAAATAAATGATTCTAATATACACTTCTATCTAAACTGTTTTACTATATTGCCATTGAATATTGTCTGATGTTGTGGTGATCAGCCAAATTATGAGAATTTTGTACATGAAAAACCCTAATTATGTTGAATTAGTTGCTTCACATATTTTGTTGTTTGGAGGATATGCCTTACTTTGGTTTGTATCAAGTTCCCTTTTTTAGACAAAAAAAATTGGGATGTATATTTGGTTTGTTTCTGTTCTTGAGGAAGTTCATAAATTATTTTATTTTTAATGGAATATTTAGCTACTGCAAACAATGAACTAGTTTAGAAGTGCCATTTTTCGAAATTGATAATTTCAGAGAATTTTGTGTCTATTTTAAATTTAGTAAAAATAAGTTTGGTTCTATTTAGTAAACTTCTGTACATTGTATTCAATATAGCATATAGGAAGTTGTTTATTTACCATTTCATTGATTCATGTTATGCTCTTTCCAAGATAATCTCTACATGATTGGCAGTAGCAGCTCAAAAATTTTTGAGGCCTCTGACTAAAATCATGCCTTGTTCGATTGTGCTTAATGAAATTTGGGGCTTTCCACAATAAGAATCTTTTGAGATTTTCTTGGTAGGTTTTAGGTGACTGACTAAGTGGCCTAATGGTTGAGCCACCTTTGATGATTGGCAGAACGTATAAGCATTCTCTTTGTATAAGAAAAGAAAAAAGAAAGTTTTAATGCTTTATCAATCTTTACATTCCTAGCAGTATTTTTGTAGCAAACAGCAACTCCAGCTTGAAACATTTTGTCATTTGCATATTTGGTACCCCTAACCTTTTTACTAGTGTCAACATAAATTGTTCTTTACTTACGCACTTTTTTTTTAATTGTGTATTTGAAAATGGAGTTTGATAGCCGTTTTATTTTTGTTCCCCAAAAAATATAGGGTAAACTACTAATAGGTCCTAATAGTTAGACTTAATTCTCATCAAGTCCTATTGAAAATAAATCCTAGTAAAATCGTCGCTTAAAATAATTTTTTGTGACAATTTTTTGCACATGTCGCTAAAAATTGACAATTAGTGACTTCTTTTTTATCACGATTTTTATAAATTGTTGCTAAAACTTACAATTAGTGACTTTTTTTTGTGACAAATTTTTCAAATTGTCGTTGGAAGTAGGAAATTAGTGACGTTTTTCTATGACGTTTTTTTTAAACTGTCACTAAAACTTATAATTAGTGACATTTTTCGTGACAATTTTTACACAGTCACCGAAAATTAACAATTAGTGACGTTTTTTTAATAGTGTTTGATAAAAAATGCCTTTAATTATCATAGGATTTATTGGACAATTAGTCCAGAATTTGCATGTAAGTCCCCTAAAAATATAATAATAGTCTTGTTTCTCTGCTTTGCAGTTTGTTTGTTGGCCTTGCTTCAGCAATCCTGATGTCCCGAACACGCAATGCCATAGTTGCCACTGGCTTGGTAGCTTTTGCAGCTGTAGGGTTAGCATTTCCCTTTTACATGGCGTAAGTAAAATCTAGATTTCCGATAACAATTTCACTAACGTATTATATATCATCGCTTCAAACATAATTACAACCTAACTGTGTGTTACTTTCAGGTCCAGGTCATCAAGGATGAAGCCCGTGATTGACTCTTCAAAGCCACTACCACCTCAGGCAACTTTCCGAGGGCCTTACATCAACACTGGTTCACATGACGTTGGGCCTGACTATCGAACTTACCCTAAGAAATAATTTTTTTAGTGACCATCAGACTTACCATTGAAAGAATTTGCTAAGATGCTTTAGTTGATTTTTGATTAGTTGATGTGGAGATGGATGAATAACTTGGAAGGAGGAAATGTTCATGCATTCATGCAAATCAGAGATTGGATTGTAGCGAAAATTATTTCTATGGAATTGCTTATTCTGGGTTCTAAGAGACCTCTTGTAGAGACAGTGAAGAGAGTCTTTTGTATTTAATATGAAATGAACTTGACTGCATACGCCTACTTTAGTTTTGGGAAATGGATGTACAATCATTAGCAGCATTTCCTTCATTATATAGAACCTTCAATTGTGCCATACAGCATGTGATTTCCCAAAACAGGTGAACTGTATTGTACGGTTTGGTTTGTGGTTCAAATTTGAATCCAAATCAGACCATTTAGATATATATATATATATTGTTGTTTATGGTAGACACTCGAGTACCTTATTGTGTCTCATATGTATTTATAAGTTGTTAATCGTTTACTTTTGTAGGTGTCTTATATAATGGCAGAATTCTAAACAATTATTTAAAAACAATTTCACTAACGTATTATATATCATCGCTTCAAACATAATTACAACTTAACTGTGTGTTACTTTCAGGTCCAGGTCGTCAAGGATGAAGCCTGTGATTGACTCTTCAAAGCCACTACCACCTCAGGCAACTTTCCGAGGGCCTTACATCAATACTGGTTCATGTGACGTTGGGCCTGACTATCGAACTTACCCTAAGAAATAATTTTTTTAGTGACCATCGGACTTACCATTGAAAGAATTTGCTAAGATGCTTTTGTTGATTTTTGATTAGTTGATGTGGGAGATGGATGAATAACTTGGAAGAAGGAAATGTTCGTGCATTCATGCAAATCAGAGATTGGATTGTAGCGAAAATTATTTCTATGGAATTGCTTATTCTGGGTTCTAGGAGACCTCTTGTAGAGTCAGTAAAGAAAATCTTTTGTATTTAATATGAAATGGACTTGACTGCATACGCCTACTTTAGTTTTGGGAAATGGATGTACAATCATTAGCAGCATTTCCTTCATTATATAGAACCTTCAATTGTGCCATACAACATCTGATTTCCCAAAACAGGTGAACTGTATTGTACGGTTTGGTTTGTGGTTCAAATTTGAATCCAAATCAGACCATTTAGATATATATATATATATATTGTTGTTTATGGTAGACACTCGAGTATTGTGTTTCATATGTATTTATAAGTTGTTAATCGTTTACTTTTGTAGGCGTCTTATATAATGGCAGAATTCTAAACAATTATTTAAACAATTTTGTTAGTAAAATGATGACATGTTACTTGATGTTTCAGTATGTTGTGATTATGTTGTAAATTATAGCAAGATTTATAAAATTTGTTGTTTGAAACCAAAACGAAAAGTGTTTCCTGCTTTGGTTTGGTTTCCAAATTTCAAGAACCGTGGAGAGTAGTTTGATATTGGTTTACTTTAGTTTTGAACCACGCTAACTCCTACCGCATAAGTAGGAATGACAACGGGGTGGGGCGGGGATTACACTCCCCGTCCCCGATCCCCAATTGTGAAAATCTCTCCGTCCTCGATCCCAATCCCCGACGGGGAATCTATCATCGTCCCTTAACGGGGATCGGGTTTCCCCGACCCCGAAATTTTCTCAGCCCAAATCTATTTTGTTCAACAACACCATCAATAACATCAACACCATATATATATACGCACAAACAGATCTGTTGTTGAAACAGATCTGTTTTCGTTCCAAAAAAAAAAAAAAAATTCTGTTTTAACAACACAAGATCTGTATACATACATACATACATACACATATAAAAAAAATCCGTACACATACATACACATACAAAAAATCTGTTTCAATTACACACAAAATATCTGTATACATACATACACAAAATCTGTTTAAAAAAAAATTGAGATCTGTGTATCTGCGTCCTGGAAGGAGGCAGACGACGGAGGACAGGAGGACAATCGGTGATTGTGACTGCGGCAACGGAGGAGGACAATAGGTGACTGTGACTGCGACGACGGAGGCGATGGACGACAGCGAAGGACGATCGGCGTTGCGGATAATGAAAGTGGCGCTGAGGAGGAGAGGTGTGTGTGTGAGAGAGAGAGAGAGAGAGAGAGAGAGAAGAGACAGAGAGGAAGATAGATGCTGAGGTTTGGTTTAACCAAACCCTACACACGTCATATATATAAACAGGGGCAAAATAGTAATTTTACATCGGGCAAATTGGAGCGGGGATTGGGACCGGGTCCGGGTCCGTGGTTGAAACATGTATCCCCGTCCCCGGCCCGAATATCATCGGGAATTTAATTTTTAATACCACCTTGGCCCGTCAAGGGTATTTTTCGGAGAATAACCACTCAATTCGGGGTCGAAGGATCGGGTCCCCGTCGGGCCGGGTTCCGATTGCCATCTCTACGCACAAGCACAAGTCTGCCTATAGTTGGATTCAATTTTGCTTCTATTGCTTCTATTATTATCCCACATCCTCAAATCAGCCAGTACAAAACAGGGCATCATGGAAATTGGTTGTCATACACAATATAGCACTGCATCAGTTCATACTACAATTGCAAATATCAACCAACCACAAAATTATAGATGATTTCACTCATGAAAATTTGTCCTGAAATTTAAATTGAAAATATCTGCCTTACAGAAATAGGTCGAAATCAAGTATTTTAAACTGAAAATGAATTACAAATTTATAGCCATCTTGATCACCAATGACAAACAAAAGTAAGCAAAAGTGTACAAAAAAAATGGGTATACAAATAAATAAATAAAAATGGGTGAATGAGGTTTCAATAAATATACATCGACAAATATGGCAATGATATCTTCAAATACTTGTCCAACTCTATCCTGACTACTCTGGGTTTTCCC
Source organism: Camellia granthamiana (assembly GCA_036172215.1). Taxonomy (NCBI): domain Eukaryota; kingdom Viridiplantae; phylum Streptophyta; class Magnoliopsida; order Ericales; family Theaceae; genus Camellia; species Camellia granthamiana. The sequence goes on along the minus strand of CM069914.1, from coordinate 57,903,032 downwards.
CTGCCATCGAGCTTGAACACGTGTCTCAATCAAGAATGGACAATATACTAAACTAGCCAAGGAGCTTGAACACGTGTCTCTTATCAAGAACGGACGATATACTAAACTAGCCAAGGAATCCAATGGCTCTAACACCATTTCTTAAATTATCTACCAGATGACAGTAATTACTTTCTGTCAGCAACGATAACATGCAAAACAAGCTTACCTCAGTCAAAAATCCTCTCCCCAGTCGCAAATAGTAAAAACACAAAAGAACTAACGATGCAAAGCAAGCCTGGGATGTAGAACACGGCTCTCCAGCTTTCTGGAGTCGAAAGATCCAAATCAGCAGTTTTAGCAGATTCAAGAAGCCGACCTGTAAGATCAACCCCAATAATACCCGCTAATGTACCAGCTGTATTAGAAACTCCCATAACAATTCCGGCATACCTTGGAGCAATATCCATGTGATTTACTGCAAAACCCGCTCTCCCTAGTGCTAAAAAACCGAGAGCCACGGAAGAACAAAACACTGCCCCACCAGATGTTCGGAAGAGTGGAATCGCCATCAAAGCAAAAGATGCCACTAGAAATCCGACGGTGTTCAAGACCTTTCGCGTTCTAGTCACGGACAAGATTCTTCCGGTGATCAAGTGGTCAGCAATCACCCCACCTATATTTGAGAATACAAACATGTTCAGATAAGGCATCATCTTAGAAGAACCCATTTCCTGAAGACTAAGTTGGAGCCCGAGTTCAAAATATGTGGGCAGCCAGTTCATCAGAACGTACAAGGCGTAATGGAAAGTGAAATTATTCACAACAATTGCCCAAACGGGTAAGCTGAGGACAATCTTCTTCCATGGAATTTGGGCAGTTTTGACGGAATGACCTCCGTTCTCCACTTTTGCCTTCAGACTCCCTTTGATTGGCAACAAAGATTCCCCAAAACCGGCGGCAGATGCTTTTGGATGCTCAGAACGAGGTGGGTCGCTTGCGTATTTGAACCAAAGTAGAGACCACATGGAACCCAATGCTGCTTCAGCAAGAAATACAGATTGGGGACCCCTGAATTTCACCAGGCTAGGAAGCAAAAGCATCCCCATAGCTGCACCTAGATACATTCCAGATGTTGTGAGAGAAACAGATCTTGACCTTTCGTGAGGCGGGACCCACTGTGCTAGGACGGTGTGGATGGATGGGAAGATGAACCCTTGTGCCACCCCAACGAGTAAACGAGCTATCACCAAAATCATGACTCGATTTGGGTCTAGTGGTACTAAAGCACACGTGAGAGACCATAATAAGAATGAGAGAAGGAGAACACGCCTTCCGCCTATTTTCTGAGCTGCCCATCCACCAGGTATCTGTGAACAGGCATAACCATAATAGAATGTCGAAAGTATGGTGCCTTTGCTTGACTGGTTCACCCCTACAGCATCGGCAGCAACAGTATATGCAATTGAGAAGCCCACACGTTCAATGTAGCATACACAAGTGCAGATGAAGGTTAGAATGACAATCACATAGCGCTTGGGAAATTTTGCACTTCCCATTTTTTACTTCTCGTTTTACACCAAAATCACAGGAATCAGGTCCACTTTAACAGTTGTCTTCTGGTTGATAAGCCAACTTCCTGCCACTTCAGCTTTTATCAATCCCTACTCCAGTGATTACGAAAATATAGTAGCAAAAGTCTCCAATATATTTGTTGAACCTGAAAAAAAAAAAATGTACAAAGAGTGATTGACCATAATCACCTTGCAAACGATATTCCAACTTCCAACAATCATTTGAGAAGAAGAAAAAAAACAAAAAAAACTGACAATTACAATTAGCTATCATCAATGACTTGGAAAAAGTATGGTTAAATGCTACAAGCTCATTGGAGTAAGCCACTTCTCTGAAGGGCCCACAACCAAGTGATTTTTACACAAAGTCTTGAAGCAAATGACTTTGTTTGAATGTATAAGTAGAAAATGGTCCATAAATGTAATATAAGGATGACTCCAGTGACTGAGAGATGAGTTTCTATTACTTGAATTTTCAGTGGGTGAATCATAAATCCATGTGTGCACTGCTGCATTATTGGAAGACTTTTAGGAGACAAGATCGCCAAAATTGAGGTTCTACCTTGGCTTGTTGGAGGGGGTTACAGAATGTGAATGTAGAATTAGACTGAGGATCGTATGATCTTACTTACCAGGAAAAAAATGCATAATAATCTAAGAAACATGGACATGAACACGTGACACGACACGGATACGACACGGAAACGCCGACACGTTAATTTTCAAAAAATGCAGAAAGTGACACGTGGGGGACACACATGAAATATATAATTTTATATATTTATTATATGTTATACATATGAATATATCATTCAAAGATAATAAAAAATGCAATATGACACTAATTCCTATAAATTTATACGGTTTTTATTTTATTATTGTATCTTAAGTTATTTTGTTCCAACTTGTAATTAGTTTCACATGCGTCTAATTGATAGACACGTGTGTTTCAGCGATTGACACATGTGTCCTTCAAGTGTCCAAAGAATGTTCAGGTTTATAAAAAAATTTAAAAAATAGGACACATTCTGAAGAGTGTCGGTGTCCGACACGGACACGACACGAATACGTCACATTTTTAGAAGTGTCCGTACTTCTTAGATAATAATGTTATAAGAATAAACATTTCGAATAAGTAAACACAAAATGAATCTAAAATGAGGTGAAAAATATAAATGTAAATAAAAACATTATATAATAGAAATAGAAAGTTTGATGGCAAAAACTATGCATTTCAAAAAAAGAACTGGTGGAGAAAAACAGTTTTATAACAGAGCATGTTGCACTCCGCAGTAGTAGTACATAAAAGGAAAGACAAAAAAAATAGTAAATAAAGCTGGATATCGAAATAGATTAAAATTCAAAAAAGAGAAAGATAAAAGAAAAATATATGTTTATGTATCATTTGAAAAAAAAGAAGTAGTAGTTGCCTAAGAAGCACGAACACTCCAAACTGACTACTGTGTTCATGTTCGTGTCTAACATACATCACACACCAACTCGGTGCAGACAAGCGAGTCCACAAGTTGGACACACGACATGGTGAGTCGATTTTTTTAAATATTATTTTTTACAAAACATGTTGGGTACACACTTGTACTGTGTTTAGACACACCTTTGAACACCACTGTGGGATTCCACAATCCAACAATGTCACGATTGAAATATCCTACATGGACGAGATTTTCTACACAATTATCCAGATTAATTTTGTCCAGATGAATCATAAGATCCAGATCGTGATTTAAACAGCCTTGTTAGACGGATTGCATAGTACAACAAAATCCCAAAGCATGGGAAATTGGAAATAACACAAAAAAATAATAATAATAAAATAAAATAAAATAAAGCAATGCTTTACAGTAATATTCATGAAGACATTTCAACCAATCAGAGGCGGAGCTATACTTTGAATAGTGGTGTCAATTAACACCACTGAACTTCAAATTTTTGATAGAGTATATGTAAAAAATTATGAGTATTTACAAATTGAACCTAGTGGGCCTAAATAAAATAAATTAATTTTTAAACTTTTACAAATTGACCCCAAAAGGTAAAAACAAAATTAAACTTTATTTAGAAATGACACAGAAATAAGTCACATAGTAGTGTAGATATTTACTTATTGGTGTTGAAGTAATGGTGTTAATATCCCAATATTTTGTTTTTACTTATAATTTCACTAGTTTGAGTTACTTTTGTCAATGTGATTTGGGAATATATGAAATTTATAGAGTATTACGTGAATGTTAATGTTGACAGATTGTATAGAACTAAAAATATGATATACGACATTGATGATGCTTTGTTAAATGACCCCGCTAAAGGAATTTCTGGCTAGGCCACTGCAACCAATCCTAAACAATTTACGGGACAGATCAACAATTCCGAGTAGTATTTCGGAAATCTACAAGAGAGCACTCAACTTGGCTTTTCTCTTTCAATTTGGAATATATAAAATAAAATAAAATAAAATAAAAAGTAAAAACAGAAGAAATTATAAGGCAACACAAGTTTGAAAGAAGAACTTCCAATCTGATTGTAGAATAATATGCAATTTGTGACAATTCTATGATAAACTGTCTGAGCAAAAGTCCAATTACATAATAAGGTGTTATAATTCAGATGATGAATCTACTGAATGATGAAACCTCCACCATTGTTTGATCAACAACATGAAAAGTAAAGAAATGATTGGATTTTCTCACTATCATGTTTGTTTGGATGTAAGATTTCATTTTTTTTATTTTCTTCCCTTTTGATGGGTAATCTCAGTCTCACCATTTCTAATAATTTCTCATCCATTCTCACCTAATTTGTAAACCAAAGTTCCCTCTTTCTCATCAAATTGCTCAATTCAAACAGACTCTAACTTTAACTGAATGCGATTTCTGGGTCAATTTGACGAACAGATGGTATGCGTTTCAAAACAACAATGAAAGGAAATGCATTGATAGATAGATCATGAAAAGACACGCAAAAAGAACCTGAAATGATCGAATCAAACGTACCTAATGGAAACGAGTGGAAGAACAGTACGCAAATGTGTTGATGAAGACCTCAATTTGCCTATAAATCATCAATTGCTGGACATTGTTGCTGTGAGAAAGAGTTAAATCGCCATAACTTGCTGTGATCCGATTGGTAGAGGAAGAGAATTTCCTAAGCCCTAAAGATGTGTAGTAGTGACGAAAGACAGTCTGATCTCTCTCTCTCTCTCTCTCTCTCTCTCTCACTACCACGATGGAGACTCCAAACAAGTCAACGAATTGAAAGGGTCTTGCTGGTACAACTGCTACTCTTAGATTATCAGAATACATGTACCATATCATAACTCGTTCAATAAATTATATTAAAAAAATAAAATATAAATTGTCAATAAATCTTATAATTATTTAGAAATTATTAACTCGTATTGAAAATAAGTTTTAATAAAAAATTTCATTAAAAATAAATTTTTATGGCGATTTATTGTATATGTCACTAAAAATTAATAATTAATGATTTTTTTGTCATGATTTTATAAATTATCGCTAAAATTCATAATTAGTGACGTTTTTCTATGACAAATCTTTAAATTGTTGTTAAAAGTTTAAAATTAATGAATTTTTTTGTTAAGATTTTTTTAGACTGTAACTAAATTTATAATTATTGATATTTTTTTATAACAAAATTTTTAAACTATCGCTAAAAATTAATAATTAGTGACGATTTTTTTAATAATGTTTGATAAAAAATATCATTAATTCTTACAAGATCTCTATTGAATAATAAATTCATCTATTAAGATCTATACATAAATTTTCCTAAATATTAAAGGTGGGGTAAATTTTAATTAATTTATTTATTTTGTATGAGAATGCATGTACAATCATAACTCATTCAATAAATTATATCATAACTATTTGAAGTAGTTAGTGAGACAGTTTATGATAATAATTATTATTAAAAAAAAAAAATTATAACAGCTACACTAAACAATGTTTTCTACTAGAGAAAAATTAATATGATATTTTAACAAAATACTCAGCGACTATTTAATTTTTTAGAATTAATTATCTAAAAGTCTTATTTATAAATGTTATGGTAATTCAAGTTTTATTTAGAATTTTTTGAACTAGTCTTATTTAGTAAAACTGAAAATATTATCAATTTTTTTTAATTTTTAAAACTAATAATATTATCAATTTTGCATAATAATATTCCAGATAATTATTTCACTAACTGATAAAAAAACAAAGCATGAGATTAACGTTTTTGCCCTTCTACTTGTTAGTTTATTCAACTATCAAATAAAATCGAAAACATTAACAATTTTTTTCAGTTTTAAAACTGATAACATTATAAGTTTTTTTATTTAATTTTTTTTTTATTTTCAGTTTTGCACATCAATGTTCCATTATCATGCTCTTTTATAGATACAAAATTTTCATTTTCACACAAAAAAATAATTCAGTTTTTTTAATCTTTTCTAAAAAAAATAATTTTTTTTAAATTTTTTTAATTTGAAAATCGATATTTTAAGGTTTTGAAAATCAAAATAAATATCAAATCATCATTTTTTTTTAGATAATCATAAATGATGAACAATCATTGTTTGAAGGGCAATTCAGATTATTAAAAATTTAATGGGATTTGAAGGTCTAAAAATTTTTAATTAAAACTTAATAGAGTATAAATTCATAAATTAAAACTTGTGTTTAAATATCCCAATTTTTTATATATCATAAACTGATCCCTTTTTTTTTTTGTTTTTAGCCAAACTCCAAAACAGGGAAGACACCAACTAGATTAAACAATTATGATACAATGACCAACCATACAATAGTAGAACTAGTAGGATCGAATCAGGGCCGTTTACAAGCAAAGAACTGAGAGGGAAGCCCAGTTCCTACAGCCTGGCCAGATTGAAGAGAAGAAAATTAAAGCCCATAAATTCATTTTCTACGGATTTCAAATGGGCTGGGCAAAAGATTTTCTACGGATTTCATTTCCTACAGCCCTTCGGCCTTGTTTGGTTTGTTTTTCAAAAAAATTTTTGGAAAAAATTCTCTACAAACAAATTTTTAAAAGTAATCAAACTAAACAAAATTTTAAAAGTAATCAAACTAAACAAATTTTTTCAAAAAAAATCTCAAAATTTTGTTTAGTTACCTACTTTTCAAAATCACACTCTCTCTCATACACATCAATTCAATTACTTTTTTTAAAACTCTATTCCCAAAATAATTTTCCAAAACCATTTCTGAAAAAAGGCAAACCAAACAAGTTTTCGTACTTTTTATTTCAAAAACTACTCTACAAACACAAACCAAACACACAGGCTTTGTTTGGTTTGATTTGGGAGATAAGTTTTCAAAAAATATTTTAGGAAGAGAGTTTAGAAATTTTTGTAGTTTGTTTGGTTGTATATTTTGAAAATAGTTTTGGAGTTTGGGATGATTTGATATTTTGTCGTAATTGAGTAGATGTATGTGAGAGAAAAAAGTGATTAAAAAGGAGAGAGGAGAGAAAAAAAAGTGATTGATTGATGTGTAGGAGAGAGAAAGTAATTTTGAAATTTTTTTGAAAAAAATTGCAAATCAAACAAAATTTCTAAAAATTTTCTTTAAAATCCTTTTTCCAAAGCCAAACCAAACGAGGCCAAAATTTGCCAATGATCATCGCCAAATTTTTAAAAAAATTAAGTCACAAGGAATCAATTTCACAAAAAAATTAGTCTTCATTTGGGAAGAGCTAAAATAGCTTAATTTTTTGATTTTATGACTATTTTAGCTTGATTTTTTTAGCTTCGTTTGGCTTTTGTTTTTGATTTTTTTGACTTTTGTGGAAAAAAAAAGTGTAATGATTATAGTTTGAATGTGACATTTTGTCTTATTGACTTATACATGCAATTTTATTTTTTTGTGTTTTTTTAGCCAAAAATCCATTGCCAAAAGTGTCAACAATCACTACAAAAAAAAGCACTTTTGGCGACTAAATTTTTAGTCGCCAAAAGTCTGTTTTTAGTCGCCGAAAGTTGAAATTTTACTTTCCCCGACAAAATTTTTTAGTCGCCACATTTGTCGCCTATATATGGTCGCCGGAGGTATTGGCGACTAACATTTTTTTAGTCGGCCAAAAATAGCTCTTTAGCGACTAACTTTTTAGTCGCCAATAGTGTTTTACACTTTTGAAAATCAGACATTTACCGACTAATAATTTAGTCGCCAAAACCCTCTGAATCGCTGACTAAACGGCTTAGTCGCCAAAATGAAGACTTTTGGCGACTAAAAATTTAGTCGCCAAAGGTGTTTTCGGCGAAAAAAAAAACCCACTTTTTTTTGCTTTTCCTGAGTTTCGAACCCCGACCGTCCCACATTCCAAACCTTTTTGCATCACACTCCCTCCACTATGCCACTACAACATCACATGAATATATATGCAATATATATTATTTATATAGTATATTAATCGGTATTAATATAAAACTATACATATAAATATAATTATTTTTATTTAATATAATTGATGTAAAAAATAAATTATTTATTAAAAAAAAATTTAGGCCATTTTTGGCGACTAAAACCATTATTTAGTCGCCAATTCTATTATTTTGGGCTACTAATTAATTTTTTGTCGCTAAAAAAATAAGTTCCAATTAAAAATCAGCAGTTTTGGCGACGAAAACTATTTTTGGTCGCCAAAAACGTCCCCTTTTGGCTACTAAACTGAATTTTAGTTACCAATACTCAGTTTTTAGCTACTAATTTTTTTTTCGTAGCCAAAAAGCTTCACTTTCAACGACCAATCTGTTTTTAGTCGGCAAAACACCTACAATTGGCTACCAATCTGCTTTTTAGTCGCCAAAACCATCACTTTTGGCTACTAAATTATTTTAGTCGCCAAAAACCGTCACTTTTGGCTACTAAACAACCTTTAGTCGCTAAAACCCCTACATTCGGCGACTAAACTGCCTTTTAGTCGCTAAAACCATTGTATTCGGCGACTAAAGTCTTTTAGTCGGCAAAAGTGTTCAATTTTGGTGACTAATTCCATTTTAGTCGCCATTTCTACTACTTTCAGCGACGAAAAATTCAATTTTGGTCGCCAAAAACGCTTTTTCTTGTAGTGAATGGTCTTGTATTTCAGAAACAAAGTGAAGCATTCAAATGATTGACATTTAGAAAATTAACTACAACAAAAACACATTCTCATTCGAACAAAACTACTACACACTTGAATGCGCATGCTTATGTCCGTGAAATATATTGTCTTTCGAGATGTTCCATGCCCATAATCTACTATGGGTCTAAAAAGTGAAGCCCTCAACAAAACTAAGAATTAAAATATATATGTATATATAAATACAACCCAACAAATTAAACAACATAAAACCTTCAAAATAATGTTAATGCAATGCATGAGTTTTAGTTTTCTCACTTTGAAAGTTTGTTTAAAATTAGAATTACAGACTCAACCTTTAAAGTGAAATTGCTATAAAGTTCATTATAATTACAAACTCAACCTTTAGAGCGAATTTGCCAACACAACATGTTTTCCTAACATAAATAATCAAAGCTAGCTCTGGCATCTATTGGGAATTGGATGGCATGACCAAATGCATAACTTCCTCTATGCTTCAAATTAATTCTTTCACATAAGCCTAAGTATTGGACATAGATTTTGGGAACTATTTTTCTCTTACAAACTTTGTTGAGAAGAGAGAAAATGACGCACCTGATTATTACATAGAACTAGATATCGTTGTAATAAACGGAGAGTCTTGAAGCGAAATCATCAGAGGATGATTGAATTTTATTGATAAAATTAAGTTGTCTTGTTCTAATTCTAAGGCGTGCATCCTTACTTGTAATCAGAGAAGACCTAATCTAAATAGGAATTAGCTAACTATGTTAATTATTTGATAAACTTGAGCCTAAATTTCCAAAATAGACAGAACTAAAAAAAGACATTCTTAGCCCAATTATTACAAAAACAAAACTTTCTAAAAATAGCAAAATTACTAATTCAAAGGCCTAAGTGCTGAAATCCCGTCAAAATTCAACATGCATTATCGCCAAGAGGCAATGACTTATATATGGTTAGTGAGTATGTTCAATCCCAAGTTAATGTAGAGATTTTGTTTACAAGTTTAGGGTTTAAAGTTTACTTCAAAAATACATTTTTTTTTTTTTTTTGGATCAGCAACTTCAAAAATGGATGGGGTGGATAAATGAGTGTATCTCTACGCCAAGGATTTCAGTGCTTGTAAATGGGTCACCCATAGCAGAATTTTCTCCTCAAAAAGGGTTGAGGCAAGGTGATCCACTATCACCTTTACTATTTAATATAGTGGCTGAAGGCTTGAATATCCTTTTGGAGAGAGCAAAACAAAAGGGGCTGATTAAAGGTGTTTTAGTGGGTCATCAAGGGTTAAAAATTTCTCATTTACAATTTGCAAATGACAACATTATCTTTTGTGAAGCCACATGGGATGAACTCATTATGATCAAAAGAATTCTAAGGTGTTTTAAAGTGGTGTCAGGCCTTAAGATTAATTTCCATAAAAGTTTGGTTTGTGGCAATGGTATGGAAGAGGGGTTAACTGAGGAGTTTGCTAAAAAACTTAATTGCCTCAGTCAGAAATTACCTATTACTTCAAAAATACATAACGCAGCCAAAGACACGAACCTCATGATTTATTATCCATGAATAAAACATCTCATAAGCAATCAAGTTTAGAATTGAAAACTAGCTAGCAATAAGATCACATTCAACTAAAAACATCACAATAGCGTTTGAATTAAGAAACTATGAACTCTAAAAGCTGGTTAACTACTTCAATATAACAAAATATAAACAGGCTATATACCACAGAAAGCATGTTACTTTGTTTTGATTCGTCGTATAGATTGGATGATTGGTAGTATTGGACCATTTATAATGATTATACCATTATAATTACTAGAACCAAACGATTTCACAAACTATTTTCTATGAGTAACGTCCTAACAAATGTCTAGAATCACCCGAACAAGTCTAAGAACACAAAAACTAATCAAAGAAGCATATACAGAATACCACATGCAATTATGCATCACGAAAGAAATCCCGAGGAAATCTTGATCTTTTTTCCTTAATAGCCATTCTCAGTGAATGCAATGTTGTGCATAAGAATGAAACCACATATGCTAGTGAATGTAATCTAACTCCTTAAGTCCACATTCCATTCTAGAGAAGATTTACCATGCAAATCCAAGAAGAAAATCAATAAATATCGAAGCATAGCTAGACTCATATTCTGAGAGGTCATGAGTTAACCCTGCAACTAAAATCGATTTAGACTAAATATTCGCCCGCAGAAACTTAAAAGAATTGTTGAAATAGCATCTACTAATACTAATATCACCGAAAGCATTGTAAAAATCCTTTTACAAGAAGGAAACATAGAAAGCAACAAATAGTTGTTGGTTTCAAAACTACAACATAGAAGGAATACGAAAAGTACCTGTAGAAATTCAAGAAATTACAAACACTTCTGTCCACCTAAGCAGTCAAATTACAAAGCCTTCTCAAACAAGCCAACTTTGTAACAAAAGTGTAAAGATTCATTGATACATCATCATATTAAAATTTACAACAAACACAAGGATGACCTCTCAGATGATCTGAGTTCTTACACAATTTTTACCTATTCCCTACCCGCATTTGCGCTTGATCGCGTTGTTGTTCGACTCTCCCCATCTTCGCCAAAGAATTGATCGCCGGTGTGTGCCCAACGAACAAAGCAACATGACCCATAAGCTTATCCTTCCTAGAAAAAGTAGTCCCACACGAGCACTGCCATTTGAGGTCTCCACAGTGCTTCTCATGAGTCCTCAGATCGGACAACACTGAGAATTGCTTCCTATTACACCTCTTGCACACATACATCTTCGGACAATGACTCCTCTTATAGTGATTCTTAACACAAATCATCGATTTCAACGGCTGAAACTTTGCGTGCTTCTTGTTCCACCTACACCCTTCTTGTGGACACGAATATTTCCTCACGGGTTTCGTCTCACCGCCATCTTTGTTTCCAGTTTCATTTGCGTTGTTATTCTTCAATGGATTGCTCAAAGCAGCGCTGGACTTGTACTCATCTCCATGAGCCCTCATGTGCATTCTCAAATTCGCATCTCGCTTAAACCCTTTTCCACAAACGTGGCAATAATGGGTGTACTTGGCCAGTAAGTCCGCAGCATCCAATTCGATAATATCATAATTCTTCGGCGAAAGATCATTCTTTTCGCTTCTCGCTTCACTTTTGTCATCTACAGTCATAGTAATAGTCCGATTGTTGTTGTTGTTGTTGTTGGTATCGTTTGTGTTGCAAGTATTATAGTTGTTGCCATACCAGTCTATAGTTTCGCTAGAATAAAACCCTTGTCGGCTTTCTTCACCAACATGGACGAAACGGGTTGGACCACAGTTGGGTTGTTGTTGAGACAACCCAGTGACTCCGGGGAGCTTAACACGCCGGTTCTGTGATTCGTCGGTGTTGTTGTTCCCCAGAGTTGAGCCCAGAGACATCTGTTGGCAAGTGAACATCATCGAAGAGGCGGTGACGATGATTTCTTGAATCAAAGTGCCCATACTGGCTATGGCTATGGCCGTTGACTCGGCGGGTTGGCTCTGGGGAGGGGAGATGAAGATGGAGACCAGAGATTGAACTTGATGGACCTTCTCTTTGAGGACTGAGAGGCTGTAGAGGAGAGAGTTTGAGTGAGTATCTGAACCTGAGGTTGGTTCAAGAGAAGATGAAACGACGTCGGCTTCTGTGATGCCATACATTTGTAATCCTTGTGAGACATTAGGGTAACAAGAAGTGGCCCCAGAAATCATCTTGGAATGGAAACAACTTGTTTTGTTTTTGTTTCTCTTCTTCTCCAAAAAGTGGTTTCTATCTTTTGTACTCTTTCTTTGTTTTGGATTAGTTTTTTGAAATCTCTTTTGGTGAAAAGCTTGCTGTTGAAATAAGTAATTATATAGGGAAGCACACATGGAATTCTCCACTGTTTTGAAAACGTAGCAACAAATGAGAGAGAGAGAGAGAGAGAGAGATATTCTGGCTAGGTCAACTTTGAGCTTGAAGACATCCCCACTCAGGACCTTCCTAGCATGTCACCAAGCTCATGTAGAGACAATTGGTTTGTAAAGAAACAGTTTCGAGAAGTTGGGATTAGACTAAAAATATAATAATAGGATACACCCTGCATTACCTCTACAAAATTGTCTAATATTGTTTTCGACAAATTATTCAATATTCTCGTAGTATTACGTATTTGTATTTTTTAATTAATTATTATTTAATATATTTTTTTATATTTCTTAATCACTCAACACAATACTTTACTTATTCACTCCATCAATTATAATGTTATAGAATACTACATGTTTATATTTCGAAGTTACTGAATAATCACCTTTGTTTTCTTAAATGTTGTAATTATCTGTTTCTCTTAACCGCATAACCGGATGTGTTTTACTCTTTTATTTTTTATTACTTGAATTCTTACACATCAAAGGTTATGTATGGGGTAAACTCTACTCAACTAGAAAATTTATTAATAAATTTATTCAAAATGAAGAAGCATAGTTGAGATTTAATAATACATCATGAGATTTATGTACAAAATGAATCTGAATTACATATTGATATTTTTTAATAAAATTTTTAGACATATAATATTAGAGTTTATGTTAAATTCGAGAACAGATATCATTTGTTGTGTTATTTAACCTACGTTTAAGGGTAAAACTAATAAAAAAAGTAAAGAGATAATTATCTAAAAGTTTTATTTACAAATATTATGATAACTTAGGTCCTATTTAAATTTTTTTAAACTAATAAGTCCTATTTAGTAAAACTAATAATATTATCAGTTTTTTTTTTCAATTTTTATAGTTAAGAATATTATCAATTTTGCATAGTAATGTTCCAGATAATTGTTTCACTAATTAATAAAAAAAATAGAGCATGAGATTAAACTATTTTTGTCAATCTACTTATTGATTTGATTCAACTATCTAATAAAATCGAGAACATAAACAGCTTTTTTCAGTTTTAAAACTAAGAATATTATCAGTTTTTTTATTTTAAATTTTTTTTTTCCAGTTTTGCACATCAATGTTCTATCATCATCTTCTTTATAGACAAAAATTTTTACTTTTGCACAAAAAAATAATTTAGTTTTTTCAAAAAAAAAAAAATCAATTTTTTTTCTTTGCACATATATATATATATATATATTACTTTTTTCAATTTAAAAGTTGATATTTTAAATTTTTAAAAATCAAAATAAATGTCAAATCATCATATTCTTTTATAGATAATCATAAATAATGAACAATCATTGTTTGAAGGGTAATTTTGGCTATTAAAAATTTAGAGGTTGTTTGGAGTGTCCTAAATAAGTGTATTTTTTGTCTTTTTAGACTAAAAAGTTGAGGAAAAAATATGGATGTTTGGGTTAACTTTTTCACTTTTTATAGAAAAATATGTATTAAAAAATTGCATAAAGAAGTGTATAGGAGAATATTAGAGAGGTGTGTTGTACAGCCGTACAATCTGTTGAGCCGAATTGGTGGTAAAAAATTATTGGCTACTTTTTGGGCATTGCACTGGACGGTTTTGTTCGGCCCGTGGGAGCCATCATGGGTCCCATTTTGATAATCTGAACCGTTCAATGTGTAGAACTCGTCGAGTATTATATGCCTATAAAAATCACGTTAATCGGATATCGATAGCTATCTGATCAGATTTGTTTTTTTTCAATCGTTAATTATAACACCATCCTTTTTTTTTTATACAAAACTGATTTGATCATATAGTTATCGATATCCGATCAATGTGATTTTTTACAGACATACTTGACGAGTTCTACACATTGAACGGTTCAGATTATCAAAACGGGACCCATGATGGGCCCCCACGGACCGAATAGCAGTGTGTGAAAATTGCACCCAAACTGTGCAATTTTGTTCGGCCACACGCAGCACAGAGCTGAACAGCATTGATTGATGAGTTGTACTTTTTGTGTGGAAAATTAATTTTTTAATTTTTTTTGGATGAATAGTGATAACTTTTTAACTTTTTGAGTAATTTTTTAACTTTTTTGAGAGATGACAAACTTGACCTTAATGAGACTTGAAAGTTCAAAAAAATCTTAATTAAAATTTAATAGAATATAAGTTTATAAATTAAGATTTTTGAGTAAATGGTCAAAAGTATAGTACAATAGAAGGATTAAATTCATTGGATGACATATCATATCCATTTCATATAGACGGGGGTTAGAGGGATGAGGAAGCTTCCTTATGGCGTCAATCTTCACGAGTTGAATTTTTCAAATGGGTCATCGTCACATAAAACAAAAATAATGGATGTATAAAATCAAAACACTAGAAAAATTAGAGAATTTTAATGTATTGTGCAACTGAAAAAATAAACCGTGTAGTGCAATTTCTTTACATTTTACTATATTCTATTTGTGTGTTCACAATATTTTCACACATTTTTAGATCAGTCTAATTGTTGGTTAATAATTTCACTGTCTATTCAATAATTAAATTAATCACACATGTTTGAGCATTTATAAAAATAATTGTGACTCTGTTAGTTTTTTTTAGCTTTCGAAGGTTAATAATGTAAATTAAGCGTGCCAATAAGGATTAAGTAGTCCTTACAAAATATTAATTGTCAACCAATTATCAGACGATTGTGTTGTAATTCTTTCAGCCTCAATGAAGAGGATTTTTACTGGCGGCTTATTTAGGAGAAATTAGTAAATAATAATAAGTGAAGAACAATTTCAGAATCTGAATTTCATTAAGTAAATGAAAATTTACAATGATTTGACCTAGCCTCGTAGAGGTTCACAGCAACAAACTATTTGAAACTACTCATAGGAAATGAAGTGCAGTACAGGAATTGAAGGACTAGAAATGTAAAGAACTAAAAATGTAAAAAAATTAGAAAGAAATATGAAGTAATAAACTGGTTTTTGGATCTCAGTCTGGTTCTTTTCTGTTTAGTCCTCTCTGCTATTTATACTCTTTAGTGATAATCGTCGAAGTGGTCTTCTAACCGTTAAAATACGTTTCCACGATCTCTGGTCATGGCTTTAGTCAACTAGCTCCCACTACACCTCTTTTGCAGTTAGGCTTTTCTTCTGAATTTGAATTTGAATTTGAATTTGAATTGTAGGTAACTGTTAGGCTACGTCATCTCGCGCCTCTTGACTATTCAGATGCCACGCAGATCCGATACTACCAATATGTACTGCCACGTGTCTGTCTTTGATTGGAGACTTGCTTTAATCCCTCAAATTTCCCTTTAGGTGCCACGTGTCACTCCGCAATTGGTTTTTACAATTTATATAACCAACATTACCACCCGCACTAATATACTTAATATTTGGTGATATTAGTGGACTAGTACAATCTACCCACGTCCAAGGACGTGCATAGACTCTGGCCCTGTTTGGTAGAGCTGTGGAAAAGTGCTTATAGCTTATGCCTAAACAGCTTATAGCTTATAACTATGAACATAAGCTGATTTCTGACTTATAAATTAAGCATCTTCTGCCCCACTCAAAGAATAAGCTGATTTCTGACTTCCAAAAAGTGAAAAGCTATAAGCTATAAGCTATAAGCTATAAGCTATAAGCTAAACCAAACACATCAAAATAGCTTAAATTAAGTTGAAAGCTGAAATAAGCAGCTTTTAAGCTGCACCAAACAGGCACTCTATATATTCTGAAAGCATAATTGCTTTTTGAATAATGAAGCAGTGAACTTCATTAAATCCTTGTGCTTTGCACTTCCATTCTTTGTGTACACGAAAAAACTGGTACATCTCCAGCTAATCACACAATCTCTTACATTGATCGAGCATACGAGGAGTCTTTGAAGATGATTGCAGGCCTCGAAAGAACCTTAATGCATTATTAGCTACACCTATCCGCCTTCATTTATACAAGTCATGGAAGCTTTTGCAAATTACCAACCTTTAGACCAAGAATCTGCCAACTACAAACCTTTAGACCAAGCATTTGCAGAAATGGATCTTTGAAGCTCTTCTTCTACCCTACCACTAACCATTTCTTCTTCCTTTAAGTCCATTGGTTGGGAAAGTTGGTCAACACCTGATGAACCCCAATTAAGGGTGCGGATTCATCATCGATTTGTTGAATTCGATGATCTCCTTTCAGTTCCTCCTTCTGCTCGGAGCTCAGTGGTTTACCCTTATGTACCCATTGATCACCGACGCAGTCTGGAAGACAACTTGCTTATGGCGTGGTACACGTCTTCCATGCCAACGAAGATAGTGCAAGAAACTCCTCATCCAGACGAAGCACAAGGATATAATCCGTCATTTTTGGCTAAGAAGGCAAAACTTTGCTCTTCTGACTGGCTCGAATACGCGAATCACCCCCAATTCTCCTCTTCCTTCAAGATAGATCCTTGTGCACCTTTTCTCTCTCAGAATCCTCATTGGATAGAGGAATTGAAACTTACTCTTTTCGAGAATTAGTTTTTTCCTTCCTACCAACCCCCAGCTCTTCCAACTGCATTTGAGCAATACAAAGCTCAGCTTCTGCTTGCTGCCTTCTCTTACTTGCCTTTCAATGTTCTTGGAGACGAGATTTCTCTCAAGAACTTCCAATGGGCCTGTGATGTTATGACTCGGGGTCATGTTCTCAACCCCATTGCCCAGACAGAGCTTTAAGCTTTTTTGGATCAACTTCCACTCCTTCTTCATTGGTACAAAATTTCTTTGGCTACCAGTGACTCTTTGGACAAGATCATAGCCAATCGAATTCAGACTTAGTGTGAAGCAGAGAACCTTATTGAAGAATATGATGACTTCAAGAATAAGGATTCAGCGTACTAGGATGATTTAAAGATGGATGAAATGGAGCAAGGCTTGAAAGAGATAGAGTTCGAGATGAAAGCTGAATAGCTTTTTCACCAAACAAGAGCATACCAGGTGCAACAACCTAACTTTGATATGATAGAAAATAGAATAAAGAAAGAACGTAAGTTCATTGAACACTGCTAGGTTAAATTTAATGAACTTGTTACTTTTTCTATTCCATATTATTATGAAATCGAATTTGTAGCCAAGTAGGCCTTTCTAATGTAATTGCTTACATATCAATAAAACTAGGGGTTTTCTTCCCCTATTTGGCATGATCTAGTTTTATGTTCCAATTGCATGCTTGTGACCATTTTATTCACACAATTCAAATAAAATTAAAGCTTTGAATTAAACATTTTTTGCTTCGAAACCTGATTTGAACATCTCCAAAGTATAGAATACTTGAAGCCTGATTTGAATATCTCTAAAGTATGGAATACAATTAACAATTTTGCCTTAGGTCTTCTCATTCTAATCGTATGATCAACATAATCTAACAGCTTTGAATTAACCAACCTTTGTATCAAAGTTACTTTTAAGTGCTTCGAAGTATGAAACTACTTTTAAAAGTAATAATGCTGCTTCCCAAAAAGGGTTTATTTTGACAGAAAATCCCAAAAGAAATTTTTTATGTTCAGGTAAGTCTTTTGGATTCCGATCCTTTACTTGACTTAGTACTGGCTTTGCAACTTTAAAGTCTAAAAAATTAAATAAGAATCAAATTCCAGCTACAGAATACTTCAAAGTTCACTTCGAATGATTTTATATTTTACAGAAAACCTAAGAGCAAGTCCCCAATCCCTTCGAAGCAGATCAAACCTAAACATTCTTGCATTTTTAGGCATTAAATGTGCTTTGAAGTCAACTACCTGTTCTCGAAACCCTAGCTGGATGTTTAACATCTGGCTTTGGAGCCAAATCCTGGTTTCGAAGCCAAATATCTGTTTTCGAAGCCAATCTGAGTGTTTGAGATACGTTTTCCTCCTAAACAATCACCCTTGAGAGAAACTTTCCATGTTGTACTTTTAGGACTCCTTTGAATTTTAAAACAAAGGCTTAAACTCATATGAGTTCTAAAATCAGTCAAACAATTATCTCAAGTCTTTTTACCCATTTAGACTGATTGGGCATTTTTCAGACAGAAAGGTTTAAAAACCCTTTATCTTCGCGCTTCAAACTTACTTGCTCGCCCAAAACACAAACCCTTTATTTCTATTGCTCTCTCCTCCTCTTCACTCTTTTTCTTAGCCTCTTCCTCCGAAAACTTTTGTTAATGGCTTCTTTTTCCTTGAAAGTACTAGTTGTGGAGCGTGTGAGCCCATCCATAACTTTGAAGAGGGTTATCGCTGAAGAATGTAAGAAGTACAAAGCTGGCGAACAAAGTGCTATCGATGGGTGCATTTTCATTCCCCGTCGTCACGAGCAATAGGAATATGTGCTTGGACCCATTTTTAAGGAGGTCCCTGTTCAGCTTCTTGCTTTAAACCCACATTTGGAGAATCATTACCTCCTCTATGAAGGTGGTCTTGATTGGGAAAGTTAGAGGATGAACCGACCCCATCGCTGCTGGCCCACAGTAAGGCTAGAATAGGAGAAATGGTACGATCGAGTTATTCTCGCTAGGTCATTGGATCTCCAGGAACTTTGCCTCTTCGACGCCCTTCAACTATCCAGGTTCACTATTTCGGAGGATCCATTTTTAATACCTGCTGCTCTTTGTTTTTAGAACTCTACTTTTAATTTCTTCCAATTTAGATATGATATGATGGCCCCTACTGTCCTTGACATCTGTCATGTTTTAGGGTTATTCCTTATTGGCACTCCCTTTGGTCCAGACTATCTTGACATTAACGTCTCTTTTTTTATTCCTCCTCTAAACTCATCCTATAGTGACTTTGTCAAATCTGAGAACAAAAGGGAAGGTCCTGTATCTGATAGGGAACTATTTTCTTTTTTGTTGTATTGGCTTTGTAAATTCCTCTTCTGTACCTCTTCTCAGAGGATTATGCCTGAGTTTGCCCCTCTCGCCAAAGCTTTTGTTTTGCATAAAAAGGTAACTTTAACTCCATATGTTTTGGGTCATGTCTACAGAACTTGCTCCCAATTTTGTGAAAAACCCATGGATGCCAATCAACGAGACCCATTTTGGATACTCCAACTCTGGTTTTTTGCATACTTCACTGACTTGCACTTTAAATGCCTAAGATTTCTATCACCAGACCCTACTTCTTACGGCATGAAGTTTGCTAGGGTCTCTCTTTACCATTCCAATTTTACCTTCTACTTTTCTTTTTTCCATTGACTTCCAGCTTCCCCTTCTAGCCTATTTTTCTGTCCTTTCGAAGCCAACATTGCCTGGCTAAGGGCCTTTTTGGGTGACAAGTCCTGCTCTAGGCCTCAACACAAAGATATGTGGGCTTCCATTCTGATTCCGAGGGAGCTTTTCATTGGCATTATAAATCCTAGAACTTAAAGTGTATTTCTAAGCCCTACTGCCCTGTCCAATTTGTTAGGCAATTTGGATTCACTCAGGGGATTCCTATCCCTCTCTGCAACCAATCCAACTTAAATCTTGTAAGCAGAGAACTGAAGGTTCCAAGGTCTAGACTGGAGAAAACAACCTCCAAGTTGATCTAAGACTTAATTGATTATGAATACTTACATTTCATTCCTCAAGACAATACATTGAAAAGATACCAGAATTGGTGGACAGCAAATATAGAGGTGCACTTGGCCATCCCTCCTCAAGATTTATTAGTGGGACTAGATGTGCCTCAGGCCAAGACCAAGGGGACTGGGATTATCACTTCCTCAACTGCCCCTAATATCCCAGCTTCTACTCTTGCTGCCGCAAGGACTATTCTTGCTGCCCCATCTCCTCTTCCTAGAGTTACTAGAGTTGCTTCGAAGAAAGGTGTGCACTTTTGCCCCCCCCCCTTTTTTTTTTTTCTTTTTTTCTCTTTATGATGCCTTACTTAGTTAGTTATAGCCTCTCTTTGGTGCAAGAGCCTCACAGAAGGACTTTTCTCAGAGAGTTCAAGCCTTGAATATCCTCAAAGGCAAGCAGTAACAATAGAGGAAGAGAAAACTTATGTTTGATCCTGAAGAGGAGACACCTGAGGTTTCCATAGAAGAGGAAGAAGCAGAGAAAGAGAAAGAAACACCATTGAAGAGTAGGAAGAAAATAACAGTTTCTCTTTCTGACCATCTTGAAGAGGAGACACTTGAGGCTCCCATAGAAGAGAAAGAAGCAGCGAAAGAGAAAGAAACACCATTGAAGAGGAGGAAGAAAATAACAGTTTCCCCTTCTGACCTTGTTGGTGATCCTATTCACGAGGTAGCTGCTAAGGCCATCGAAGAAAAATATTCTAAAGAAATTATCGTATTTCAGAGGTCTGAAAAGAGGAGGCAGTAACAAATACTAAAGGATGAAGCTGCTACTGCTGATGCGCTACAAAGGGAGGCTGCAAGGAAAAAACAGACTGTTGAGCTCTATGCCCTTTGCAAATCTCCAATCATTACCAATACAACCTCTGAGGCTAGTAATTTCTCCTTTAACTCCTTTTGATTCCCTCTTAAGACTTAACAAAAAAAATTAACATTTTCTTTCTATTTTCTGTTTATGCAACAGTTATTCCTCCTCCGACATTGGCCTCTTTGGTCTTAAAAAGAACAAGGAAGGCTTATACTGACGTGTCAATGATTATAAAGCCTATTCAGAAGGTCCTTCCACTTCCCAGCTCTATATCCTCCATGCCTTCCTTTTTAAAGCAAAGCATTCCACCTTCTTTATGCCCAGGCTTAACACCATACTTGCCCTATTTATCTTTTCTCTCCTTTGATTTTACTTCTCCCATAATCATGGCTGCTCCTGTATCACCTGAGTGAATTCCAGTGGTCACTTCATCTTCAGTGATAACTGGTACTCGCAAGGAAGATACTGGTGGCTCACCAATTTCTTTTCAACCATCCAGCTCCAGTCCCTCTTCTTTAGACTTGCTGGTAGCTAGGACTATTGACTCTGCGAAGGGGAACTTCTACCCCTTCATCTATTCCTATGCTTCTATCTCTTTCTTCAACTAGCAATCCCTCTGCACTGATAATGTTAGAGGAGGAGATAGACATCTTCAAAGCTCAACTAGCCAGCTTGTTTGGCATCTCTTCACCAGCTCGAGTACCAAGCAGTGAGACTAAGCCATTAACCCTTGCTGATTTCTTGCTAGAGATTTTTTAGAGCTCCTCTACTGCTGCTGAAGCCTCTTTACCTCAAGCGGACTCGGGCACTTGCTTGGATTTACTGCAAACATTTTCAAGGATTCCATTTGAAGCTTTGTAGAGACCTATCATCAAGGATGGTTTCCTTAAATGCTGTCAGGCCTTCGAGCAATCTAATCTGGCCTTTTCAAGCAACCTATCTTAGGCAGCAGCCACCATAGAATTTTACATCAATATCTGCCAAATGGCTAAGGCTACTGAAGAAAAACTCCTAAAGGATAAGGGGTTTGTATCCCACATCCATGCTGAAGTGTTTGAATTGAAGGGATAATACTCCTATGCATCCCAGTTTCGATCCCAGTTGTTGGAGAAAAAAGTTCAACTGGAAGAGGAGTTAGTAGAAGTTAACCTATTTTTGGATCGAAATACCAAGAAGCTACAAATTACTAACCATGGGCTGGCTGACAAAAAACAAGACATGTCTATAACCATTCAGTTGTTCCTATCCCTTAGAAGTAGAAAATCAATTGTAAGGGAACAACTGAAACACTGTATTGATTTCTGGGCCAATTTGTGGTTACATGTATCTAATTCTTTATAAAAATGAAATTTTTTATTATTTGTGTGGGTGTATCATGCTCTATCATTCTATTATTTAGCACTTTCTACACTCCTTGTGTCTCCCACATAGTTGGATAATAAGGCTGCATGTACCTGCCATTAATTTTCTTAGAATGCACATATCCATTTAGATATCTCAGATGGTATGCTCCCCAGGCAAGACTATGAATTTGATATGGTCCTTCCCAAGTAGGTGACCATTTGCCAAACTTATAGCTTTTAATTCCTACTAGAAGTATTGTCTTCCATACCAAATCACCTCCATCAAAGCTAATGTGCCTTTCTTATTATAGTTTTTGGCTGCCTTTTTCTTTTGGAAAAGAATACTATTTAATGCCAAAATTCTAGCTTCATACACACTTTCTAATTCCAAGAACATACTTTGATGGTACTGCTCAGAATTTAACTGATCCTGGTATTTTACCCTCAAGGATTTAATATTAATTTCCACAGACAACACTGCATCATGTCCATATACTAAGGCATAAGAAGCGATTCATGTACTTGACCTTGGAGAAGTTCTATAGGCCCACAACACATCTAACAACAAGTTATGCATATCTCGAGGATTATCTTCCTTAACTTTTTGTATTCTTTTTTTCAAGGATTTATTAGATAATTCAGCCTGACCATTTGCTTGTGTATAATAAGGGGTGGAATTAACAAGGCTAATTCTAAACTCTGCTGCGAAAGATTTTACCATCTTTCCATCAAATACAATCCCATTATCTACAGTTATGGTCTGTGGGATACCAAACCTATGGATCAATTCCTTGATAAATCCAATAACTTTAGCCTGATCCACAACTTTATAAGGCTTAGCTTCGACCCATTTAGTGAAGTAATCTATGGCCACTAGAATGAAATGATGTTTCTTCAAAGAAGGTGAATATATTTTCCCTATCATATCCATTGCCCATTCTCTAAATGGCCATGGCTTCATTACTGCATGCAAATAAGCTATCAGAACATGCCTTATCACACCATGCTTCTGGCATGCCTGGCACTCTTTTCCATACTCTATGCAATCCTTTAGGATGGTTGGCCAATAGTAGGAATGTTTTCGAAGAAACCATCTCATTTTCACACTAGGCTGATGGGCATCACAAATACCTTCATGCATCTTAGCCATAGCAGTCAATGCTTCATGTGGCCCTAAACATTCCAACAACAACCCATCTGCTCCCCTTTTGTAAAGAGCATTGTTATACACTATATATTGCATAGACTTTAGTTTAATTTTTCTGCTGGCCTTTGAAGATGGGCCAGCTAAATATTGAATGATTGGATGTCTCCAATCATGCTCTTCTAAGTTATTCTAGTTAACTTCTACCATGATACCACTTTTAGCCAAAGGTGGTATTAACTTCTGGTATGTTGCTTGACTAATGTCCATTTGGGTATTCCCATTTCTTCTGAAATTTGAAGCTTTCTAGGCCACATAATTGGCCTTATGGTTCATGCATCTTGAAATATAAGTCACATTAGCTATTTGAAACTGAGAAAGCAAATGTAGTGCAACAATATAATATGGGAACATGCTTACACTTTGACACTTGAAGATTCCTTTTACTTGGTTGATTACCAATTGGAAATCCCCAAATATATCAATTGCATGAGCTTGTAATCCAATAAGTTTCTCAAGTCCCATTATTAAAGCTTCATATTCAGCTTGATTATTGGAATAAGTAGTTTCATCTACTCTGAAACCATGTGTGGTTTCTACTCCCTGTGGTGATTTAATTATAACACCAATTCCAACCAAACTACTGGTTTTTGATCTATTGAACCACATTTGTCATGGCTCAACATTGATCATACCGAGGTCCATTATCTCTTGGCTTTCTGTTTGACATGGATGATCTGCCAAGAAGTTAGCTAAAACTTGTCCTTTTACTGCCTTTTGGGGGACATATTCTAAATGAAATTCTGATAAAGCTAATATTCATTTGCCAATTCTTCCTCTCAACATAGGTCTAGATAACATGTACTTAACCAAGTCTGTGGTTGCAATTACCAAGACAACAGTAGGCAAAAGATAATATCTTAATTTTAGTACTGCAAAAGTATAATGCAAGGCACAACTTTTCTACAGCTGGGTATTTACATTCAAAATAATTTAAAAGCCTACTAAGGTAATTGTCACGACCCAAACCCGCCCCTGTAGGTTTAGCACCGTAACCGGCCAGTAATCCGTGGATTACCAAAGGCCTCTTAACATATAAGCACCTAGTAAGGGGCTGCGGAAGCAATTATGCAAAATAGACAAGGTCCAATGAGCTGTGATAACATATATGTGACAGAAGATTTCAAAACTTGCATATACATAAGCATGTCAGTCGAAGGACATCAATATTTATAAAACATTTACAAAAGTGTAATTCGTAGGACCCGACTTTACAAACAGACAGAGACTAGCATAAGTACAAAAACAGCCATGTAACTAGGCTTCGATCGGAACCTTCTTGGGAGGCACAACGGTTGGCTGATAAAAACAGAAATGAATGCCGTCAACTCTGGCCCTGATCACGCGCCGGCCCACCTACATACATAATATAAACTGTGAGCGAAAGCTCAGTGAACAATAACAGAGTAAAGGGGTTTCAATGAATGAGTCCGTATAGATTCAGAAATCATAATTCAGTTTCGTATCAAATTCATAATTTGTCTAGATTATATACAGAAATCATGAGGTATGCTTAAGTATACGTGATACATCCATTAGCATTAACAGAGCAGATATAGAACAGATACAGACACGTGAGGGTTACGAATAACCAGTTCCATAAAGGAACCTCCGGATCCGGGTAACAGAGAATAAATACACTGAGCCCCATGATGGGGCCTCCGATACGGGTAACAGAGTACAGACATATTAAGTTCCATGATGGAACCTCCGATATCGGGTAACAGCCAACAGATATCACATTATGCTAAGGATGTCATGAATATATAACAGAAATTGGACAATCATTCATTGTACAGAACATATCATTTCAGAAAACAGATCTTAATTCTTTGCACAGAAAATAAGTAAAGTTGAACATAGCTTTACTATGTTATTACTCACAGTTGGCCCTGAGACAGATAGACGAAGCAGATTGGTCAAACGGTATGCGGCACGTGACCTACATAACACATAACAGACACACACTTGAAACGCACGTTCTAACTGTAAATAACTTACTTCGTTGGCTCTTAGTGTGTTTCTAATCTTTAATCCTCATTATGGAATCTTAAGCATGGCCTATGAATGCCTAGAATGGAATGAGGATGCAAGAATGTATTAGAAAACATTTCTTGAAACTTGCTGAAAATAAGATCCACGCTCGAGCGTGGCTTTCCCTGCTCGAGCGGACATGCAGACAATGAAGCTCCACTCGAGCGCGACTTTCCCCGCTCGAGTGGACTGTAAACTCTTGAAAAAGTGCTGGATGCATGATTTTCACGCTTGACGGACACTCAACCTCCGCTCGAGCGTGAGACTTAGACCTTTGCTCGAGCGTAGATTCCCTCGCTCGAGCGGACTGCAAAACACAAGAACTTCTGGGTATATGCACTTCACGCTTGAGCGTGAACCTCGACGCTCGAGCGGAGGTGCATGTACTTAGAGTGCACGCTCGAGCGTAAAGTTCCACGCTCGAGCGTAGATCAAATTTCTGGAAATTCCAGATTTGATCACCAAGCTCAAATTCAACCCCAAATGCATCAAACTCAATTTTCTGGGCCCAAAACTTTGGAAAACACTTAGAGACTCATAAAACAACATGTTTAAAGCATCATTTCAAGAAATCTTGGCCCAAAAGGATACTAATTGTGCAAAATTCAACATGAAGCTCAAGGATAATTTATAAACACAACACATATGAATTTTTCTTGAATCAAACACTCCCAAAACATAATCAAACTTGGTAATTTAATGGAAAACATGATGAATGACCAAAATGTAAGTGAAGTTAACACATGCATGAAAGAAACCTTTGAAATCATGCTCAATTTGCAAGAAAATGTATATGCATGCATGGTATGGTCCAATTCTAGCACAATTCCTATATGAATTCACTTAGTTCACTAATAATCTTGTTGAATCTAACTCAATTACTCAATGAAGAGCTTAGTCTCTTACCTAGAGGCTTCAATCTACAAAATTAAGGTTGAGGCTCTACAATCTTCTTCAATTATCAACAATTCTTAGCACCTCCTTGAGTTTGAACTCAATCTCCAATTCTTGAACCAAATTTCCCCTACTCTCACCCTCTCTCACGTTTTTCTCCCTTAGAATAAGCTCAAGTGTGATCAAAATGAATAAAAGGGGTGAGTGGGAAAGCAAGTGGTCAATGAGGCCACTAAGGCCTTAATTAGGCCATTAAACAAAAAGGTACTTAATACGGTTAATCAGTGGGCATTAATTTAATCTAATTTAATCGCTCCAAATTGAATTTCACTTAAACCTACCATAAAATTCTATAAATCCTAATTAGCACATAAACCAAGTCAATTTATGGTTCGGACGCCGATAAGGCTTTCAATTCACAAATCGAAAGTAAAACATGAACAAATCTTTCTGCACCGAACAGATAGAGACACAAAAATAATGCAGTACACATGCAAATTAATTCCAAACCCCTCTTAAATTACTGTTAGGCATAATTAAGTACGGATTAACATTATTCAGAGGTCGGGGTTGTTACAGTAATAAACTGCTTGCTCCTTGCCTTTTTCATTGTCCTGAGCTAGGAAAACTCCCAATGAATCTTTTGCTGCAGTAATGTATAATTTCAAGGGCTTGTCGCTTCTTAGCGGCATCAACACTAGAGGCTTGGCCAAGTAGGCTTTAATTCCTTCGAAAGCATTTTGATGCTCTGCTGTCCACACAAACTCCTCTTCATCTTTCAACTTTAACGAAGAAGAAAATACTTTAGTTTTCCCTACAGTGTTAGAAATAAATCTTCGAACAAAATTAACCTGACCAAGGAACTTTTGTACTTCTTTCTTACTTGATGGAGGTTTGGCCTCAATGATGGCTTTGGCTTTGGCTTTATTCTGATCAATCTGTATTCCCTTATTGTGCGCAACATACCCTAAGAAGTTTCCAATTGATACACCAAAAGCACATTTGAGAGGATTAAGCTTTGAATTGAACTTTCTCATTCTTTCGAAAGCTGCTACCAAGTGAACCAAATGTTCCTCCATAGACTGGGACTTTACAACAATATCATCAATGTAACACTCTAGGTATCCTCCAATAAGATCATGAAAGATAATATTCATTACCCTTTGATATGTTGCCCCAGCATTCTTTAAACCAAATGGCATTTTCACCCATTCGAATGTGCTAATATTCCTAGGACACCTGAACGCTGTTTTGTGGACATCCTCCTCTACAATGCAAATTGGGTTGTAACTAGAGTGCCCATCCATCATAGACAAAATCATGTACCCTGCTGAACTGTCCACCAATAGATCCATTACAAGCATGGGGTGTTCATCTTTTGGAGTTACCAAATTCAAATTTCTAAAATTGATGCACACCCTCATCTTACCATTCTTTTTAACCACAGGCACAATGTTAGACAACCATTCAACATACCTGGCTGTTTTAATGAAGCCTGCTTTAAGGAGCTTGAGAATTTTCTCCTTTACTTTTTGAACCACTTCAGGGCTCATCCGTCTTGGTTTCTGTTTGTGTGGTTTGAAGTTAGGCTTCATAGGAAGCCTATGTTCCACTAATGACCTATCCAATCCTGGCAATTTATTTTAAGACCACGCAAAACAATCCTTATAATTCTTTAGGACTACCAACAACTGGTTCCTGTCAATAGAACTGAACCAAGCACTAATATAAGTTGGTTTCTGTACAGAACCTTCCTCTAAATTGACTTCTTCCAAGAGGTCTTGTACTTGAGCACTTACTAATGCTTCTCCTTTGACTTCTTTTGCCATCGAAGCAACTTCTTCGTTTTGTTCTGCTTCCACATTTTCTAGTTCAACATCTTTGCCTTCTTCATCATAAACAAAATCTGTCCATAACGCTTTTTCTTCCTATATTTCCTAGACTTTTGCTTCGATGTCCAATGCACAGTACTTGTCAAGGACCAAAGGCCTGACCTTTTGTTGCTCCTGATTACAGCCAACCACCATGGCTTCCCTCTCTTGTTCCTGAACCTTCTGAACTATTAACTTTCTGTCCAATGTTGAAAACTTGACTAAGGCCAAAGGTCTGGCTTCTTGGGTCTTATCTTTTTGTCTATAACTAGGCATCATTGTCATCCTTGATAATGAACTCTTCATCAGCACTCTCTTGCACTAAGTGCCTTAGGTGTGCTACTTTCTCATCAGCCGTCACTTCAGCTGTTTCATTAGGTTTCCTCAATATACTGAGTGGTGTCACTCCTTCAGTATATAACTTGGCCTCTGCAAAATTAGCACAATTGATAAAGGGTTGACGGTCTACGTTGATTTCCTCTATCTTTCTATTGCATAGGGATATCATTATTTTCTGATGTAGAGAGGAAGGCACACATTTGTTGGTGTGGATCCAATCCCTGCCAAGTAAAGCATTATACTTGACATTACTATCTATAACAAAAAATGCTGTCATGCAATCTTTGATTCCCACACTCAAGTTGATGGACAGGATGCCCTGAGCCATCAACTTATCCCCAGCGAAGCCAGCAATGATTGTATTGGTTGGGATTAATCTAGGGTTTCTTTTTTCCAATTTCTTCAAAGATGACTTCGGAAGCAGGTTCACTGTTGCCTCATTGTCCACTAACACCCTGTTAATTTGTATCCCATCGAAATAAGCCTTAATATACAAGGGCTTAACGTGCTATGTCATAGATGTTGTAGGGTACTTAAAGGGATACAAGAGATTAATACTCACCTCCTCACTTTCATCTTCAGTTTCCATTGGCATGGCCACTTCAAACTCATCTTGAACTATGCTAACCTGTGAATCTTCACTAGAAACTGGAATAGGGTCATCTTCCTGACCTTCTTAGTTTCCTTCTTTAGCCTGGAACTCCTGTGGTAGTATATATACCATGTTTACTGACACTGGAGGAAATGAGCCAAATTAAATTGTTGGTTGTACTTGTTTCTTTTCCAAACTAACTTGTTCAGTTATTTTAGAAGCATCTTCCATGCTGCACTCTGGTACCTCTATGCTAGCAGGTTCCTTTGAAACAATCTGTTGGTGATTTACCTCTGTTGGCTTGTTAACCAAAAAGGTTTGCTCAGCCATGAAAGCCTCAAATATTCCATCTTCAACCAATTATCTCTCTTGGCCTAGTTCAGTCCCTTCATCTGTTTCATCGTCACTTTTTATTAAACTCTTCTCGAGGCCTACTAAACTGGATTTCTCTTTGGCCCTTAGTTCAGCATGAACTTTAGCCAATTGCTCCATGTTGGCACTCATCTTGATCTTGGGAACAGGTTTTGAACCTATCCCTCCATCTGGCTGATCATTTGCTTGTGCCATGGAAGTGCTCTCTTCACTTTCTTTCAGATCCTTCTGATACTAGGTATATCTTCGTTGGATCTTTCTTCTTTGAGACTTAGAAATTATAGGAACCACATATGGCTCCCTTGTTTTTGGATTCTTTAATAACACCTAGTTGTTTGGAGCTAGCAAGGAATATTTGATCATTCTTCCCTGGTCTCTAAAAACCTTTATTTGAGTTAACATTTCCTTAGGTTTATTCTGCATAGCAAACCAATCTGGAACTCCTGGGACCTATGAGCCCACTGGTCTGGCTACTGGATCTGCCGCTCCACTCTTTGAAGCAGTCTTCAAAGCAGACTTCAGGGGCCAATTATCAGTCCTGGTCCCATGCCTTGCCCTGAATCCATGCCTCTTTACAAGCTGGCTATTTACTCTTCCAGTCTTGGTTCTATGCCTTGTACTAAATCCATGCCTCATTTCAAGTTGGTTGTCTACTCTATACTAATTGAGTGGCCTAGTTTCATATAGAGGCCTCTTTCCCTTTGACTATATCCTGGTGTTTGGTGGGGTTGCAATGACGAATGTTGTCTGGGGACAGTTGGATATGGCCTCTTGTTATGGGTGTTGGTTATTCGGTCCCTTTACACCTCTTTGTAATGCTGTTTCCCATCACTTGGGAGCCCTTTCAGCCACTTATAACACATCCTGCACCTAGGGCACATCCTCTGCACTATAGCAGCTTCTAGAGAGTCATCATCTAACATCTCTTCATTAAGGCTTTCTTTTATGCCTGCAGAGCTTTGTCTATCAACTGGTGAACTTCTTGTGTTCTTCCTGAGAGCAGTTTGGCTAGCCACATACATCTGTATAGTGACTTCCTTTAATTCTTTCAGGGATAGGTTTTGGAAATCTGGTATGCCAACATTGGCTGCAAGCTCTCCAATTTTTGGAAACAGGTTGGTGTCAATTCCCATAGCTTTCTCAGACTTGGCCGGAAGCTTTAGCCTCCTCTTCCGAATCTGTTCTTGGATCCTGTCTTAGAAAACAGTACAATTTTTAGTTGAATGAGACCAAGAATTGTGTCATTTACAGTATAGTTTTCCTTTAAGTACTTCAAGGGTAGGAATTTTGACTCCCTTTGATAACTTTAGGAAATTTGCTATAAGCAAATGATCAAAAATGTTATCTGCTTTTGTTAAGTCAAAAGAATACTTCTTTTGCAGGTCTTTCTTTTTAAACTGTTGGTCTATTGTACTATCTTTCTGAATTAATGCCTCACAAGTCATAGATTTTTTTCCTACTATATCTGCTGCATCAATTTCGTAATTAGAGTCTCTATAATAGGTCTTATATGATGCATTACTCCGATCTTGTTTTTCCTCGAGTAAAATTTCATATCTAGACACCTTATAGGTTAACTTTACTAAGTCTCGAAACTCAGTTGAATCAAACTTCTTTCGAAGCCTAAATTCCAGGCCATTCTAAGCCAATCTTACAAATTCAGGGTCTGGTAACATGACCCTGCATTTGTTCTGTGCCCTTTTAAAACTGGCAATAAACTGAGCAGCCTCCTTATCAAGCCTTTGGCTCAATCTTATCAAGTCTGCCATAGAAACTTCAGGTTCTGTTTGGAAAAATTGGGCATGAAAAACTTCCTCCATTTGTTGCCAAGTTTGGATAGAGCCAGGTGTAAGGTTTATGTACCATACGAAAGCTGCTCCAATTAGAGAACTTGGAAAAAGTCTCAATTTGATGTAATCATTATTAGCAAACTCTCCACACTGGCTCATAAACCTAGCAATGTGTTCCACTGTCGACTGATTTCCATTACAATAAAGAGAGCAAAGTCTGGTATTCTGAACCCCCTAGGATACTCGTATACCCTATCTACCCACTCTGGGTAAGTGTAGACGTCCCCGAACGCATCCCGGGGCGAGTGCGACTTCCACCGTTCTGGTTCGATATTGGGTCTACTACAGTTCGAAGGACTCAAATGTCACGGTTCTCAATCTTGAACCAAAGAGTCCAAATCCGGCAAATCGTTTTGAAAACATATTTTTTGAAAGAAGTGCCAAACATGGACTGCTTTGCCAGATACAGAGTCGCCACCTAAATATTTTATAATGGGAAATTTAGGAAACCCTGACTCGGTGCCAAAGGCCACGTGTCCGTCATCACCAAAGTTGCCTCGGCTCGGGAACTTGGGTACGATTGGGGAAGGTCACTTCGTGAGCACCCCCGCTCGCCCGGTCAAAGACCGGCCTCTACTAACCATGATATCTTATTTTGAAAACATTGTATGTTCTTATTCCGGTTATTAGCCTAGGTTACTATGTGATGCGCACAGCATACAAGTATAGACTGAGTCGCCTGAATTGGAACAAAACATTTCATGTTTGTTTGTTTGAAAATGGTTTGATGGTGCTACCCACAGGTAGGCTAAGACGTGAATTTGCCACCCTCGGGTGGGCTTAGAAAACATGATTTTGCCACTATCTAGTGGGCTTAAAAGAAACATTTGATGAATTATCCCAATTCAAATAACCTAACCTTCACCCACAGGCATTCAAGGCAGTTATATCACATAAGCAAATAGCCTCATGGCAAGCATGCTATCATGGCAGTCACTTACACACATGCAAGGATGCTAAAGCATAAAAACTCACCGAGTACTCCAAGCCAAAACAGAAACTACATTAGAAATCATGCATGATCCTAAGTATACTGAAATGCCTAATGTAACACATGCAAAAAATGCAAACTATAGCAGGCTCGGCTATTCTAAGATGGCATATGATGATGCTACAACTGACATGTATTCATCTTGTAATTGAAGTATAATGCAGTTTGTATGATGCGCCGAGCCCGGTGCGTGCAAAACAGATGAATGATGCAAACATGCTGTCATACTATATGCTAATTGAAATATGCCCTATATCTAACCATCATAAGCGGGTAAATAAAAGGGAAGGAAGACGTGGGGTTGGAAGACATACATCACACTCACGCACACTTATTACAATTATGCCATCACGCAGAGGGTCCAAATAAATATACAGTCCCAAATAAAAGAATATTACAGTCCAAAATATTACAGTCCGAATAATGTACAAATTCCTAATTAATTAACAAATTAACTAAGAAAAACTGTAAACTGGCATGCAAGCCAGGGGCTGCCTTGATTCTGATGAATGCTGCATGTTTGGGCTGCTTTGCGCGGAAATCCACTGGGATGCCCCAATTAGCCTCTGTTTTGCAATGATTCTTGAAAAGCGCGCCAAGTCCCGAAAGACCGCTGGTTCTGGATATGCTGCAACAGAGAGCAGGAAAGGGGCATAGCAATGTATTTCACAGATATATGCATGCCTCGATCCTCGTGCCACCAATCACGCATCTCGATGCATGATGGCCGAGGAGTCGAATTGCACAATTCAATGTAGAATGAATGCATATGAATGCTACAACAAAACTTAACTCCATCATGGATAATCCGGAGTGTCGGTGACTTGGGAATCGAGACACATTCCGTTACTCGGAGTACGAAACGCGCCTCGTTTCCCGTGCCCGGGCTAACTCCTATCCCGAACACGATACAATATGCATGATATGCATGAAATGCAACTAAGATACAATCCTAACATACACAATGTTATGGAATGGCATACACGTTACACGAGGTGATACACAACCGAGCATACACAATGCTATGGATGAAATGGCATACGCAATGCAATATGGGCTTACACCAACATGAGAGAGCCTCAGCCACACTCACATAGGAGGCCATCGGATAAAAGTGAAGTGCCTCGAAATGCGTGCACACGGGCACGTAAACCGAGGCAATGGCATACGGAATGCGATGATGCTAAAATGACATAAACAATACAATATGGGCTTACACTAACATGAGAGCGCCTCAGCCACACTCACATAAGAGGCCGAGAGATGAAAAATGAGATGCCTCGAAATGCGTGCACACGGGCACGCAAACCGAGGCAATAGCATACACGATGCAATGAGACTAAAATGGCATACAGAATGCAAAATGGACTTACACTAACATGAGTGGACCTCAGCCACACTCACATAAGAGGCCGAGAGATGAAAAATGAGATGCCTCGAAATGCGTGCACACGGGTACGCAAACCGAGGCAATGGCATTAAGGCATGAAATGACATGAAAAATGATATGCAAACATGCCAATGGAATTTCAGCACTGAAATATGGGGGAAAACAGTCCCGAAAGATGGCGAAATGACACCAAATGCAAGGAATGGTCCCGAAATGCGAATTTAGGCACCCGAAATGGCCTATAGCTATGCAATGCATGCACAATATGGACATGGAATGAAAATACAGTAGAAAGGCAGCCCCAAAACAAGCATTTTCCAGTCTAAAACATGGCCAAACAGCAAGCATAGATAGGGCAACAATGGCATGCAAAAATAGGGGCCAAGAGAGGGGTATTGAAGTAGATGGTAAATGCAAAGCCCAAACAACAAAATACCCTTCTACAACACTGAAGAGGGACCAAAAATATGAACATTTACAGTTTGTGACAGCCCCAAAATCAGTATACAAATGTGCTCAAAATGTCATGCAAGATGAGGCTCAAAAGAGGCTATAACATGAGGTATACAAAATAAACACCAAACAGCCAAAGACCCTTAATAAATCATGTCAAGAAGGTCAAAAAATGATCACTTTCAGTCCTGATAATTGTCCAAAAACAGAAGCAAAATGGGCTAACAAAGCATGCAAAAACGAGGGTAAAACATGGATTCAAAGCAAGTGGCATATGGAGCATGAAAACAAGGTTGATCCCTTCTTCAATGTTGAAGAGGGGCTCAAAATAATCACAATATCAGTTCATGAGATGCTCCAAAACAGATCACACATAGGCTAGATAAAGCATGCAAAATATTGACATACAAAGAGATATTGAAACAAGTGTGAGATGGGGCTCTCAAAGAGGGTTGAGCCCTTCAACAAACATGTAGAATAGCTCAAAATAGACCTAGTTTTAGTTAAGGTCGGAGCTCAAAACAATAAGCAAATAGGCTAAGAAATTGGTGCAAAAATGGGCTACAAAAGGGGGAAAGTCTAATTACCCTTGAAGACCAATACTTTAACTACTTCTTGGACCAAATTTGATGACTCTAAGCTGCTGGAATTCCTCCCTTTGCTGCTGGAATGGAGTGGTGATGGTAGAGCTTGAAGATGATGAAGAAATGGAGCCTAAACTTGAAGGAAATGGAATGATATGTATGTATATGCTCAAACCAATTCTTGTAACCCTTTTTCTAGAGTTGGGAGGCCCTCTATATAGACAAGAGAGGGAGAGGAGAATCAAGGCAAAAGTGGAGGGAAATGAGCCCTTATTTCCCTCCAAAAGGGTCCCCCGGATAGAGATATTTTTGGGGGAAAACCAAGGCACAGCTGGAATGAACTCAACCTGAAGAAGCAGGCCGGCCTGGCATTTTTGTTGCAGGTGGCCGGCCGGCTAGGGGTCAAAAGGTTCAAGCTAATTTTCTGGCCGGCCACCAGAGAAAGGTGTCCTCCCATGTGCCCTCAACACAGCCATGTAGTTCAAAATTGGCAACTCTAAAACAGGAGAGAGAACAAGCCATTTTTAGGAGGGGTTCAAAAGGGTCAGGTGGAATTTCTGGCCGACCATGTGATATTAGGGTCCTCCCATGTGTGTACACAAATATGTGGTTTGGGGTTGAAGAAAATGCTCCTAGGGTGGTCAACATTGGCTCGGAAGTGAGGAAAACGAGCGTCGGAGGGCGCCGGAGAAGCATAACTGGTTGCTGAGACAATTGATGGCCTCCCGCCCTTCAGTGACCTTCCTGGTGATAAAACAGAGGTACCTGCCAAAAATGAACAAAAACCGATGCAAAACGAAAGCTCGGGGGCCAAAACATGCAGTTCGGGGTCCCGAAAATAGGCTGTTAAGCACCGAAAGTGGCGTTCGGCCACGAAGTGGGTCTCTCAGGCCCCAGTGTCCCTCGAAAGGGAGTAAATGAGATGCATGCCAAAAACCGGAGCAGTCAGAGATGGTTAGGCGGTCCCGAACCGAGGCACACGGCCTGACGGCTCCGAAAACCGGGAACCGGGCTCCGAAATGGGCAAAATGGCCTACGGCCACGAAATGTAGCTCACGGCCACTGAGAGATGGTCTATCGGACCTCTCCCTCCCTTCAGGAAGAAAAATAGAGAAAATCGAGCCTGGCTCGCAAACCGAGGCAAAGTACAAAAGAGGGTTCGGAAGTCCGGAAGCAGGGCTCACGGCCGCGACTCCGAGACTTCTGAACGAGCGCAATATGCAACACCACCGAGCGCTCAACCGGTGACATCTGAGTCTTAAGGTCGGTCAAAAATGGGGTGTCTACAGTTGCCCCTCTTTGACAAAACTCGGAAGTCACAAGTGACGGGAGTGAATGTCAAAGCCCAGAGACGACCCATTTTTGACAAGGCCGAAGACTTAGACAAAGCAGACAAGATAGACAAAGATGTGCCCGCAGGCAGGGGCAAAATGCAAATGATAATGCAAGAAGCCGAACATAACTCGTGATCATGCAAATGCAGCAAGCTGTAATGAAGCACATATTCACAATAGATGCAGCAGTTTTAAGTAAGAATGCAAAGCAACAACTATATTTCATGCAGAAAGGATGTAAGAGAATTATGCCATTCTCATTGCGTCTCACGCAGAGAAGGCTAAAAGTGACTACCGAGAGTACCCGGAGTCTCACACACAACATCTCTCCGCGTATCACACACAGGAGGGGAAGAAGGTAAACCTCTCAGCGTATCACAC
Source organism: Camellia granthamiana (assembly GCA_036172215.1). Lineage (NCBI taxonomy): Eukaryota > Viridiplantae > Streptophyta > Magnoliopsida > Ericales > Theaceae > Camellia > Camellia granthamiana. The sequence continues at coordinate 57,866,423 of CM069914.1, read as the reverse complement.
GCAAGAGAGGAAAGGTTATTTTCTTAGCGTATCACACGCAAGAGAAGAAAGACAGACCTCTCAGCATATCACATGCAAGAGAGGAAAAGATCATCTCTCAGCGTATCACACGCAAGAGAGGAAAAGGTAGATTTCTCAGCGTATCACACGCAAGAGAAGAAAGGCAGACCTCTCAGCATATCACATGCAAGAGAGGAAAAGATCATCTCTCAGCGTATCACACGCAAGAGAGGAAAAGGTAGATTTCTCAGCGTATCACACGCAAGAGAAGAAAGGCAGACCTCTCAGCATATCACATGCAAGAGAGGAAATATCATCTCTCAGCGTATCACACGCAAGAGAGGAAAAGGTAGATTTCTCAGCGTATCACACGCAAGAGAAGAAAGGCAGACCCCTCAGCATATCACATGCAAGAGAGGAAAGATCATCTCTCAACGTATCACACGCAAGAGAGGAAAAGGTAGATTTCTCAGCATATCACACGCAAGAGAAGAAAGGCAGGCCCCTCAGCGTATCACATGCAAGAGAGGAAAGATCATCTCTCAGCGTATCACACGCAAGAGAGGAAAAGGTAGACGAAGACCGGAACTCGTCCAAATGTTCAAAACCGAAGATGTCCTAACGCACCGTATGCGAGAGGAGAAAAGACGACAATTGCAAGTGAAAAGGTGCATAACAATGCAGGTGAAGTGTGCATAACAATGCAAGTAATGAGCATAACAATGCTAGACAGATGTGCATAACATAACAATGCTAGATAGATGTGCATAACAATGCAAGGAATGGGCATAACAATGCTAGATAGATGTGCATAACAATGCAAGGAATGGACATAACAATGCTAGATAGATGTGCATAACAATACAACGAATGAGCATAACAATGCTAGATAGATGTGCATAACAATACAACGAATGAGCATAACAATGCTAGATAGATGTGCATAGCAATACAACGAATGAGCATAACAATGCTAGATAGATGTGCATAACAATGCAAGTAATGAGCATAACAATGCCAGTGGAATGAGCGTGACAACACCCGTTTGAACCAAAAATACCGAATAAGGAAATACAAGCCTTAAGGAGACCAAATTCCAAGCGCAACCTCCGATTTACCTCTCGGAGGGGTCACGATTCATTCCAAAAAGGATACACCTCGTGCACGCCGACTGACGATGAGCTACACATCGAAGACATGATTTGAAAATTCCGCAGAAACATTTTGAGATGAAAAGAGTGGGTTCTTCTTGCACTTTCTCAATTGTACTTCCAAACCGCAGTTACTACCTTTCCTTCCTGGCCATGTTCACAACTTTCCCTATTCTCCAACGGGGTGACAGACTAGGTTGATTCAGTATCCAGAATCGAGGCGCATTCACATGCTATCTCAATCTATGGGGCTGCCATACAGATTTCAAGCCGAGGATAGACCCCTGGGTATTTAAACCAGACTTTAGTCTCGGAAATCCCGAACCTTTGCGTTCTAGGCAATAGCCGTCCGAACTCTAGTTTCCACCGTCGCAGTTGGTCTCCTAGGAACTCATTGCAAACACGGCCAAGATGCCTCTGGCAGGGAACGGTACTCGATGAGAGCACTTCTGATCGCCATTCTGGCTTGAAGCAGACTCGATCTTGAGCTTGAGGTAGAGGCACACTCATACTTCGGAGCATTGACAAGGCTTGACGAAGTGCATACGGAATGCGATCTCGGAGCTTACTGAAGTTGGAACAAACTCAGATGCCCGACATTTTTCCTCTTTTGCTTTTGCTTTGCAGTCTGGAACCATTATAGCTTCAGATAGGTCCTGGTTCCATTGTTCTCACATGACCTAGGTTGAACCCTGTGATTTTATGAAAGAACAAATTCTGTTTTGCACAAATGTGGAGAACGGCACGGCACTCGGAGCACAAAACGATTTTATTTTTGAAATTGAGAGATGAGTTTTCGACCAGGTATTGAGCCTACGACTGGACACAGCAAAACGACTCAACACGGAAATAAAAGGCACACAACCTAGACACATCGAGTAACACTCGAGACGACTCAAAACAAGAATCGAGACAAATAAAAAGACACGACACTCAGACGTGCACAGGGAGCCTGTTTCACCGGGTAGTGTTTCCCACCCTTTCTCATTTGTGATTCTCACATCACTTTGGCACTCAATCTCTTGTTTTCTGAAAAAAATCCCTTTTCTCACTTTTTCTCTCATCGCACATCTCTCTATTCTTCAATCTCTCATTTTTCAATCCCTCTCCTGGGTGGTTGATAGATAAACGGGAAGTTACGGGCTCTTGCCCCTAGCATGCTGCTAGATTCTCTTTCTTCCGCTCACAGCTAGTGAATTCCTCCCATAGAAGGGTTGCGCTACAACTGGGTGTGTAGCAAATCTGTAGCTAACATCGGTTGATGATGCTTCGCTGGGGAGTTTGGACGGGATCAGATCTGTCCAGATGAGGGAGTGGAATATCTTGCCCCATTCCAGTTCGTGCTTCGCACTTGGCTTGATACCTCGTTGCTCGGAGGGTGAGAGAGCTTTCAGCCCTTTGTTGTTGACTTCAGTTGTGCCCTCTTCCGGCAGGTAGAGTGCCCTTCTTGGCAAGTATGGTGCCCTTTCTGGCAAATGCATTGATAACGGGGAAAAGACAGAACACCTGACTCAACTGTGCCCCTAGTTCATCATTTTGACCATTTTTTATTTTTGCCTTCTATTAAAACAGTTTTGACCAACATGAGAGTTAGATTAACATGCTTGTTCAATTTTCTGATTTAAAATCATGCAAGTTAGGCTATGAGTACTGAGAATTTTCCTTTTTTGGGTCCAAGAAATGGTCCAGTTTTGAAAAAAAAAATAGAGCACTTTTCGAGAAGATTAGTCAACCTCAGTAAAAATTCTCAAAAGCTATTTTTGCAAACGGCCACTGCTGAACGAGCACGGAACCTACTCTTGAGATGCACAACCTCGGACCCATAGCAATGGAAAATTGCCCCTTGTCTGAAGGACACTGCATGGCAATGGAAAGTTGCCCCTTGTTTGAACGGCACCGCGGCGCATTGAATGGCAACGGAAAGTTGCCCCTTGTTTGGATGGCACCGCAACGCACTGAATGGCAACGGGGAGTTGCCTCTTGTTTGAATGGCGCCGCAGCACACTGAATGACAACGAAGAGTTGCCCCTTGTTTGAATGGCGCCGCAGCACACTGAAGTCAGTCCTCAGAGTGATGATGACAACCGAACTCTCAGATACAGAGAAGGCAAAGATGATCAAAACCATTACATGGACACAATTGATTTGGAGTGTTCTACGGTTGGACTTCAGAATGAAGTTGCCTATGTATCCCAAAGATGGGAATCAAGCCTTACGTAGTTCGGGGTTAAGGTACACTCGGGTATTTAACCTCTCCTTTTATGCTCTAACTTTTGCCAAGGCGCCAGTTGCAGGTTTTCGACCTTGCGAGCTATGTTTTTCTTTTTTTTTCTTTTTTTTTTTTCGTTCCTTTTTCTTCTTCTTTTTTGCATTTTTCTCTCTTTTTTTTTTTTCATTTCTTTTCATTTTTGTATTTTTTGTATATATTTTTTTGTTCTTTTTTTTTTCTTGCTCTCACTTTTGCCTGGGTCGCCCTTCCGGGTTTTCGGCCCAGCGAGCCTCTCAAAGGGTAAAAGTGTAACAAGTCCATGCCAAATGGTTTTAGGATCTCGAAGCCATCCGTATCCAAGAGAGTGGCTGTTGTTTTGCAAGAGGATTCATCTTCGGCTCTTCGAGCACATCTGACATCTTTGCCCCTAGTTCAAAGGGTACTTCTATTCTAGCTTTGCAAGCTTCTTCTGATCTTCTTGATCCGACTTTCCTGGCCTCTTGTTCGAGGGCTGCTTCGAATCTGGCCACACAGGCCTCACGTCGTAGTTGACCGTTGAACCTTCTGAATTCGAGTTCAAGATTTGGAAGCAAAGGGGTTGAGTCTCGAGGCTGAGAGCGATTCTAGGCTGCACAATCTCAAGAGCGATTCCACACAGGTCTTCGCAGGACCGCGCAAATCATTTTGTTTTTGAAAATTTTTAAGAAAGCGACAAATCGCTTGTGCTGAAGATAATGTGAAACCAGTCTGGATCAAGCCAGGGTCCTTCTCAGTACTCACGCTAACAAGCATGATTTCATTCATTAATGGCTTAGCACGCTTCTCTTTCTCTCAGTTTGATCAAAGTTTTGCAAATCCTGAGGAATTCCTTCCTCTTCGTTTTCACCGCAGTGTTCAAAAAAGTTTTGAAAAACTTAGGTCAATACAATGACTTCAGGGCACAGAAAAGACAGAGTTCTTAGTCAAATACTTCCATCTCATTCAAAACTTCCGGCATAACTGGCACAAGGCAGAAGCAAATGCGAGAGCGTGAAAATCACTGCTGTTTCATTCAAATCTGTTGGCATTACTGGCTCCCTGCAGAAACAGACTCAAAACGAAAAGACAAACGCAAAACAAAATGGTGACGCCCGAGGTAACACCCCTGGAATCACCCGACTCCTATATAACAGGACTGACTCGATACAACGAGACAAACCCAAAACAAAAGAGACTGACTCAAAACAAAAAGACAGACTCAAAACAAAACAACAAAACTGACCCAATACCCAAGTCAGAAAGCACAAAAAACTGGTATTTACACATTGCTCAGAACAGTGCGTGCCATTCCCACGTCTGGAGTAAATTGAGCGTCATCCACAGCTGGTTCATCCCCCGATCACATAATCACGTTATCCCCCCCAAGTTCACTGATCAAGTGCCGATAGACTTTGTAGGACCCAGTGCGGGGATGACTCTGTTGTCGATCAGATCTTGTATTTCGTGGCGAAGACGAAAGCACATGTCAGTGTCATGGCCAGCTTGCTGATGGAAGGCACAGTAGTCGGCTGGGTTGTGGGAGAGAGGGAGGTTCTTTGGTAGTGGCTGCGGCTCCAGGGGCTTCAGATGCCCTTTCTTGATCAAAACCCCCAGAGCTTTGGATAGGGGCATGTATAGTGGAGTAAACACCCTTTGGCTCTGAGGTGGGTTTTTGGCTATTTGCGAGCTAGCTCCCGACGCACCGGTGAATGAGGTGGCTGTTCTTTGTGTGGTGGTGGTAACCATGCCCACGTCGGAAGATCTTGCAGCTGCGTCACCGCTGGTGGTCGCATTCGAACTGCGGGTAAACGCCCTCCTGGGCTGCTCCTTCTCCTGGTCAATAAGGCCCTGCTTCATAGCGTCCTCGATCTGTACTCCCATCTCATGCAAATCTAAAAAGGTAGGGAAGGGGAGCACGATCATCTTTTGCATCAGCTTAGGCTGGAGGTTGCGCACAATCATCCGAATTTGGTCCTTATCAGTAGGCCTTAGAGTCATCATTGAGGCCTTCGCCCTCCACCGTATCACAAAATCCGAGAAACTCTCATCGGGCTCTTGCCTTGTTGTCTCAAGATCACGGGTTGTGATCTCGATCTGAGTGTTATAGGAGTATTGCGCGACGAAGGCCTCGGCCATCTCCTCCCAGCTTCGTTTCACTGAATCCTCCAATTTGGCGTACCAGATGGCCGCAATACCTGACAGGGTCCTGCCAAAAAGGGAGAGCTTCTGTAATCTTGTCAAACCCATCGGGCGCAAAACATCTGAAAACAAACTCAGGTGGACCATAGGATCTCCTGACCCATCAAAACGGTCGATGTGAGGCATCTTGAACCTGTCCGGCAGTGTCACAGCTGCGTCGGTGTACCCGTCCTCAATGTCCGGGATGGACTTTACCCCCTGGGATTTCTTGAACAACTTTTCAAGCTTGCTCAACTTCAACGCTGTATGGTCTACCTCGAACTCAAAGGGAGAGTCTGGTAGGTTGATTGGTGCTTTAGACAGCTGGGGTAAGGTTGGGGGCGGAGCTGGCCCCGTCGGAATGTCCGTATCTGCTTGGACATTTGGCGTCTCCCCGGGTATTGGACCTACTGGTGGGAGGGGAGCTTGATGTGAAGCAGATGCTTCGTTTTGCTGTTGTAATCTGGTGATTAGCTCTGCCTGTTGGGCCATGACCGCAACCTGCTGTTTGGCAAATTCAGATTGGCGGACAGCATCTTGCTGCATGAGTTTCATACTTTCTTGCATCTGGCGCATCATCGCCTCCATCCCTGACGTGTTCTGCTGATCCATCTGACTGACTGGTATCTATCCCTGCAGTAGAAACTGAGACCTCAGCCTGACTGTTCACTGGTGGGGTGGATAAGGGCCACTGATCTGGTAACTGCTGAACTGGTGATCTGTGCCTGACTGGCCCTTTTCACCCTGCCCCTGGTAAAGGAACACTGATTGCCCTTGAACTGAATCTCTGACCCGACAAAGTCTATCAACACAAGTTCGGTGTACCCGGGGGATATTGGAGCCCTCTGAAGCTATGGTTCCCAGACTACCTAGCAAAAGAGAAAACATGCAGCATCTCAGCCTGATTTCACCAGAACAGATACGAACAAAGCTGAATGAGTGTGCTCTCTACTGAATTCTGCCCAGAATTCTGCCTCAAATCTGATACCCTCAGGTAAAACTGATTCCCCAAATACTAATGCCCTCAGGCTTGATACCCAAAATACTGAACTGGTGCCCGCAGGCCTGATGCCCAAACTTGCAAACTGATACATGCATTCCTGTAGAGACGCACTCTAAAAGCACATAGCAGATAAGTGAGAGCCAAAACACCCCTATGTTGAGGTTGGGTTTCCCTGTCCTATTTTGTCAGGAACTAGGGTTTCACTACGCACACAGCGGCTTCAAACAACCTATAAACGGGTAAGCAACCTGTCCTAGTTTGGAATGGTCACTATGGATCCGAATATGCACTAGGTCGAATGGTCACAAAGGGTGCCCCGGTAAAACCGGGGTTTGTGTTCCCATACTGGCAGAGCCCGTAACCGATCAGCCTTATGGACATGCCTTGACAAGACAAGCCTCCGGCAAACCGCTCAGGAATAGCAGATGGCAAACACGGTGTCCTAGGCGCACCAATGCAAATGCAATGCAAAGAAACACACAAGTGTAGTCAAAACCAGATATCATGAGTTCGAGTCAAGTTCTCTAAATCCCCAGCAGAGTCGCCAGAAACTGTAGACGTCCCCGAACGCATCCCGGGGCGAGTGCGACTCCCACCCGTTCTGGTTCGATATTGGGTCTACTACAGTTCGAAGGACTCAAATGTCATGGTTCTCAATCTTGAACCAAAGAGTCCAAATCCGGCAAATCGTTTTGAAAACAGATTTTTTGAAAGAAGTGCCAAACATGGACTGTTTTGCCAGATACAGAGTCGCCACCTAAATATTTTATAATGGGAAATTTAGGAAACCCTGACTCGGTGCCAAAGGCCACGTGTCCGTCATCACCAAAGTTGCCTCGGCTCGGGAACTTGGGTACGATTGGGGAAGGTCACTTCGTGAGCACCCCCGCTCGCCCGGTCAAAGACCGGCCTCTACTAACCATGATATCTTATTTTGAAAACATTGTATGTTCTTATTCCGGTTATTAGCCTAGGTTACTATGTGATGCGCACAGCATACAAGTATAGACTGAGTCGCCTGAATTGGAACAAAACATTTCATGTTTGTTTGTTTGAAAATGGTTTGATGGTGCTACCCGCAGGTAGGCTAAGACGTGAATTTGCCACCCTCGGGTGGGCTTAGAAAACATGATTTTGCCACTATCTAGTGGGCTCAAAAGAAACATTTGATGAATTATCCCAATTCAAATAACCTAACCTTCACTCACAGGCATTCAAGGCAGTTATATCACATAAGCAAATAGCCTCATGGCAAGCATGCTATCATGGCAGTCACTCACACACATGCAGCATAAAAACGCACCGAGTACTCCAAGCCAAAACAGAAACTACATTAGAAATCATGCATGATCCTAAGTATACTGAAATGCCTAATGTAACACATGCAAAAAATGCAAACTATAGCAGGCTTGGCTATTCTAAGATGGCATATGATGATGCTACAACTGACATGTATTCATCTTGTAATTGAAGTATAATGCAGTTTGTATGATGCGCCGAGCCCGGTGCGTGCAAAACAGATGAATGATGCAAACATGCTGTCATACTATATGCTAATTGAAATATGCCCTATATCTAACCATCATAAGCGGGTAAATAAAAGGGAAAGAAGACGTGGGGTTGGAAGACATACATCACACTCACGCACACTTATTACAATTATGCCATCGCGCAGAGGGTCCAAATAAATATACAGTCCCAAATAAAAGAATATTACAGTCCAAAATATTACAGTCCGAATAATGTACAAATTCCTAATTAATTAACAAATTAACTAAGAAAAACTGTAAACTGGCATGCAAGCCAGGGGCTGCCTTGATTCTGATGAATGCTGCATGTTTGGGCTGCTTTGCGCGGAAATCCACTGGGATGCCCCAATTAGCCTCTGTTTTGCAATGATTCTTGAAAAGCGCGCCAAGTCCCGAAAGACCGCTGGTTCTGGATATGCTGCAACAGAGAGCAGGAAAGGGGCATAGCAATGTATTTCACAGATATATGCATGCCTCGATCCTCGTGCCACCAATCACGCATCTCGATGCATGATGGCCGAGGAGTCGAATTGCACAATTCAATGTAGAATGAATGCATATGAATGCTACAACAAAACTTAACTCCATCATGGATAATCCGGAGTGTCGGTGACTTGGGAATCGAGACACATTCCGTTACTCGGAGTACGAAACGCGCCTCGTTTCCCGTGCCCGGGCTAACTCCTATCCCGAACACGATACAATATGCATGATATGCATGAAATGCAACTAAGATACAATCCTAACATACACAATGTTATGGAATGGCATACACGTTACACGAGGTGATACACAACCGAGCATACACAATGCTATGGATGAAATGGCATACGCAATGCAATATGGGCTTACACCAACATGAGAGAGCCTCAGCCACACTCACATAGGAGGCCATCGGATAAAAGTGAAGTGCCTCGAAATGCGTGCACACGGGCACGTAAACCGAGGCAATGGCATACGGAATGCGATGATGCTAAAATGACATAAACAATACAATATGGGCTTACACTAACATGAGAGCGCCTCAGCCACACTCACATAAGAGGCCGAGAGATGAAAAATGAGATGCCTCGAAATGCGTGCACACGGGCACGCAAACCGAGGCAATAGCATACACGATGCAATGAGACTAAAATGGCATACAGAATGCAAAATGGACTTACACTAACATGAGTGGACCTCAGCCACACTCACATAAGAGGCCGAGAGATGAAAAATGAGATGCCTCGAAATGCGTGCACACGGGTACGCAAACCGAGGCAATGGCATTAAGGCATGAAATGACATGGAAAATGATATGCAAACATGCCAATGGAATTTCAGCACTGAAATATGGGGGAAAACAGTCCCGAAAGATGGCGAAATGACACCAAATGCAAGGAATGGTCCCGAAATGCGAATTTAGGCACCCGAAATGGCCTATAGCTATGCAATGCATGCACAATATGGACATGGAATGAAAATACAGTAGAAAGGCAGCCCCAAAACAAGCATTTTCCAGTCTAAAACATGGCCAAACAGCAAGCATAGATAGGGCAACAATGGCATGCAAAAATAGGGGCCAAGAGAGGGGTATTGAAGTAGATGGTAAATGCAAAGCCCAAACAACAAAATACCCTTCTACAACACTGAAGAGGGACCAAAAATATGAACATTTACAGTTTGTGACAGCCCCAAAATCAGTATACAAATGTGCTCAAAATGTCATGCAAGATGAGGCTCAAAAGAGGCTATAACATGAGGTATACAAAATAAACACCAAACAGCCAAAGACCCTTAATAAATCATGTCAAGAAGGTCAAAAAATGACCACTTTCAGTCCTAATAATTGTCCAAAAACAGAAGCAAAATGGGCTAACAAAGCATGCAAAAACGAGGGTAAAACATGGATTCAAAGCAAGTGGCATATGGAGCATGAAAACAAGGTTGATCCCTTCTTCAATGTTGAAGAGGGGCTCAAAATAATCACAATATCAGTTCATGAGATGCTCCAAAACAGATCACACATAGGCTAGATAAAGCATGCAAAATATTGACATACAAAGAGATATTGAAACAAGTGTGAGATGGGGCTCTCAAAGAGGGTTGAGCCCTTCAACAAACATGTAGAATAGCTCAAAATAGACCTAGTTTTAGTTAAGGTCGGAGCTCAAAACAATAAGCAAATAGGCTAAGAAATTGGTGCAAAAATGGGCTACAAAAGGGGGAAAGTCTAATTACCCTTGAAGACCAATACTTTAACTACTTCTTGGACCAAATTTGATGACTCTAAGCTGCTGGAATTCCTCCCTTTGCTGCTGGAATGGAGTGGTGATGGTAGATCTTGAAGATGATGAAGAAATGGAGCCTAAACTTGAAGGAAATGGAATGATATGTATGTATATGCTCAAACCAATTCTTGTAACCCTTTCTCTAGAGTTGGGAGGCCCTCTATATAGACAAGAGAGGGAGAGGAGAATCAAGGCAAAAGTGGAGGGAAATGAGCCCTTATTTCCCTCCAAAAGGGTCCCCCGGATAGAGATATTTTTGGGGGAAAACCAAGGCACAGCTGGAATGAACTCAACCTGAAGAAGCAGGCCGGCCTGGCATTTTTGTTGCAGGTGGCCGGCCGGCCACCCCCCATGGCCGGCCGGCTAGGGGTCAAAAGGTTCAAGCTGATTTTCTGGCCGGCCACCAGAGAAAGGTGTCCTCCCATGTGCCTTCAACACAGCCATGTAGTTCAAAATTGGCAACTCTAAAACAGGAAAGAGAACAAGCCATTTTTAGGAGGGGTTCAAAAGGGTCAGGTGGAATTTCTGGCCGGCCATGTGATATTAGGGTCCTCCCATGTGTGTACAAAACAAATATGTGGTTTGGGGTTGAAGAAAATGCTCCTAGGGTGGTCAACATTGGCTCGGAAGTGAGAAAAACGGGCGTCGGAGGGCGCCGGAGAAGCATAACTGGTTGCTGAGACAATTGATGGCCTCCCGCCCTTCAGTGACCTTCCTGGTGATAAAATAGAGGTACCTGCCAAAAATGAACAAAAACCGATGCAAAACGAAAGCTCGGGGGCCAAAACACGCAGTTCGGGGTCCCGAAAATAGGCCGTTAAGCACCGAAAGTGGCGTTCGGCCACGAAGTGGGTCTCTCAGGCCCCAGTGTCCCTCGAAAGGGAGTAAATGAGATGCATGCCAAAAACCGGAGCAGTCGGAGATGGTTAGGCGGTCCCGAACCGAGGCACACGGCCTGACAGCTCCGAAAACCGGGAACCGGGCTTCGAAATGGGCAAAATGGCCTACGGCCACGAAATGTAGCTCACGGCCACTGAGAGATGGTCTACCGGACCTCTCCCTCCCTTCAGGAAGAAAAATAGAGAAAACCAAGCCTGGCTCGCAAACCGAGGCAAAGTACAAAAAAGGGTTCGGAAGTCCGGAAGCAGGGCTCACGGTCGCGACTCCGAGACTTCTGAACGAGCGCAATATGCAACACCACCGAGCGCTCAACCGGTGACATCTGAGTCTTAAGGTCGGTCAAAAATGGGGTGTCTACAGTAAGGTTTTCTATATACTGGTGTTTGGACCCCCCGAGCCATAGGTCCACACATTTCTCTAACTATATCAGGAATTTGGTCCCTTGGAACCATATTTTGTACTGGTTGAACCACTATTGGGGGGACAAACACAGGGTTTGGAGGAACACCATGTGCTTATGGGCCTCTTGGTCTATATACAGGTAGATTCAGGGCTGGTTGTCCCTGCTATACTGGCTGTTGTTGAAGGTATGGTTGGCCTCTTGGGGCCTGAACTGCAAAAGGTCCTGCGAAAGGGACCATAGGAGAAGAAGTAGGTGCTGCTTCTTTTCCAATTGCAGGAAATCCTTCCAATCCCCCAGATGCAAACTTAAACAAAAGGTTGGTGAAACCCCTTGTGCCAGGCATGTTCTCAAACATAGGATTTGGAAATGCCCTCGTGCCGTTACCCTGGGCTGGCCCTTATCCACCAAATTATATGGTTTTACTGGTAGAGAATGGTACATTATGAGTGGCTATTAGTCTCGAAAGAGTTTCATACCATGACTGAGGCACAAGTGCTGGCCTCTCATGGTTGTGACTACTAGTCTGACTATTGACTTGTCCATTATTTTGCATAGGCTATTTATCTCGAGCCAATCGTTGATGAGGACCATTTACATTTTCTTCAGTTTGTCTTACAGTAGTTGGTTGATAAGAATTTATTCGATCCAAAAAGGATGTTGCCCATCTTTGCATTGTATACATTAGTTATTGTCCCATAGCATCTACTAAACCTCCTCACGGATTTAGGGGTTGGGTAGAAGGAACATTTGAAGGTCCAGTCTCATGACCCTGTTCAGTGCGTTGGACATGTATTGTATATTCTGAAGTACTGGTTTGTTCGATCATTTGCGGAGGATCTGATGGGATAGGTGTATCCACCACATTGTCTTCTGAGTTAGTTATTTTTACCTCTCCTTCCACACCCTCTTCCAGACTTTCGTTTTCTCCTTTTACTCTACGTCTAGCCATTTTTAATAGTCCCACTGGGCGTACCAAAAATATATGTTGGCTTTTTTGGCTTTCGAAGGTTAATAATGTAAAGTTAAGCATGCCAACAAGGATTAATTAATCCTTACAGAATATTAATTGCCAACCAATTATCAGACGATTGTGTTGTAATTCTTTCAGCCTCAATGAAGAGGACTTTTACTGGTGGCTTGTTTAAGAGAAATTAGTAAATAATAATAAGTGAAGAACAATTTCAGAATCTGAATTTCATTAAGTAAATGAAAATTTACAATGATCTGACCCAGCCTCGTAGAGGTTCACAGCAACAAACTATTTGAAATTACTCCTAGGAAATGAAGTGCAGTACAAGAATTGAAGGACTGGAAATGTAAAGAACTAAAAATGTAAAAAAACTAGAAAGAAATATGAAGTAATAAACTAGTTTCTGGATCTCAGTCTGGTTCTTTTCTGTTTAGCCCTCTCTGCTATTTATACTCTTTAGTGATAACCGTCGAAGTGGCCTTCTAACCGTCAAAATACGTTTCCACGATCTCTGGTCATGGCTTCGCTCAACTCGCTCCCACTACGCCTCTTTTGTAGTTAGGCTTTCCTTCTGAATTTGAATTTGAATTTGAATTGTAGGTAACCGTTAGGCTACGTCATCTCGCGCCTCTTGACTATTCAGATGCCACGCAGATCCGATACTACCAATATGAACTGCCATGTGTCTGTCTTTGATTGGAGACTTGATTTAATTCCCCAAATTGCCCTTTAGGAGCCATGTGTCACTCTGCGATTGGCTTTTACAATTTATATAGCCAACAGAGTCTTACAAGTTAGTTATGAGTTGTTGTCTTGGTAAGAATACAGAATTAGATACCAAACACATATTAATGCACAAGGCTTTATAACTTTTGTTAATGGGTCAATTTAAAAAATAAATAAAAATAAAAAATAAAAATATTCATCCATGTATTTTTATATCTAATTCTGTGATTAATTTTTTTTATTTATTGATAGCAGAGTTTTAAATAGCAACCGTTAATTATTATATCGATTGTTACAGATAACAGGGTTCTAATACCGTTATTTATTAATAGTGTCTTGCTAAATGGCCATCCTAACAAAGACCACAAAATTCCAAAGTATTTATAATCTGGTTACTTTTCACATATCTTAATGTGCTTTTGCACACTTTGTTAGGAAAAATATGTGATTCTCCACAAGTAAATCAATCAATAGGAATAAAAACTAATGCGGAACAATTAAATCAAAGGCAACACAAGAATTTTACGTGGTTCCCTCAATGTGAGGTACGTCCACGGGATCGAAATCCGATTCCGCTGTCAATCAAATAAGTTCCAAACGATTACAAACGAGACACTAATGGTCTCACAAAACCATCCTTAGGTGAATTCCAAATAATCACAAATAAACAAGAGGAAAGATCTCACCAAATAGATAAACCAAAATCTTCAGAAACAAAGTTGTAGAAGACCCAACATAACGAACCAAATCAATCCACCAAAATTGATGCTTCACAAACCAAATTCCACCGAATTGATTAGCCCGAAATCAATTCGCAGCTACACTGTTTACACCAAATTGAATTGCAGCTCCTGCACCTTTTGACGAATTGATTACCCAAGTCCTATATAAAATCAATTAACTTGCTGCGGCTCTAAACACCGAGAAAGGCAAAACAATATTTATATATTGTTAATTCTAGGGTTTTTTATCAAACCCTTAGTTGTTTCCAAATTGGATTGGGTCTCCACAAATATAATATATAAAAATATATTATACCTAAACCAAGCCAAATTAAAAATCTTTTTCCAAAACTAATTGGGTCCCACACTCCAATAAGGAGGTATACCCAACAATTCTCCCCCTACCGACTTAGGTGGAGACATCAACCATACCCGCCAAAATTCGACACTTTAAATGTTTGTCCCTCGACAAAATCTTTGTCAACATATCTGAAATATTATCATCTGTGTGAACCTTTTCGAGTTGTAACAATTTCGAATCTAACACATCACGAATCCAATGGTATCTCACATCAATGTGTTTCGATCTCGAATGAAAAGTAGAATTTTTACTCAAGTGAATAGCACTTTGACTATCACAATAAAGCACATACTTTTCTTGCTTTAAACCCAACTCTTGCAAATATTTCTTCAACCATAACTCTTCTTTGCAAGCTTCTGTAATGGAAATAAATTCAGCTTCGGTAGTTGAGAGAGCAACACATTTTTGTAATTTAGATTGCCATGCCACAGCTCCCCTTGCAAAAGTCATCAAATACCCCGAAGTAGATTTCCTAGAATCAACATCACCAGCCATGTCAGAATCTGTGAACCCATCAAGCATCGGCTTAGCATCCCCAAAACACAAAGACACCTTCGAAGTCCCTCGAAGATACCTTAGAATCCATTTTACCACTTCCCAATGTTCTTTACCCGGATTAGAGAGAAAACGACTCACCACACCAACAGCGTGAGCAATATCCGGCCTTGTACAAACCATGGCGTATATCAAAGAACCAACTGCTGAAGCATAAGGAACTTTCAACATCTCTTCTTTGTCTTTCTCACTTGTAGGACATTGATTCGAACTAAGTTTGAAGTGACCCGCAAGTGGACAACCAACCGGCTTTGCTTTATTCATGTTAAACCTCTCAAGAACTTTCTCAATGTAGCTTTCTTGAGACAACCAAATCAACCCCTCTTTGCGATCATGAACAATTTTCATACTAAGAATTTGCTTTGCAGGTCCCAAATCTTTCATAGCAAAGGATTTACTCAACTCTAACTTCAACTTGTTAATCATGGTAGAATCTTGACCCACAATTAACATGTCATCAACATAAAGCAAAAGAATAATAAATTTACCATCCGGAAAATTTTTCACAAACACACAATGGTCCGAAGTGGTTTTAGAAAAACCATTATTCATCATGAAAGAGTCAAATTTTTGTACCATTGCCGCGGGGCTTGCTTGAGGCCATACAAACTTTTCTTCAATTTGCAAACAAATTTCTCTTTCCCTTTTTCCACAAAACCTTCCGGTTGCTCCATGTAAATTTTTTCTTTAAGATCACCATGAAGAAATGCGGTCTTCACATCAAGTTGTTCAACTTCAAGGTTCACACTTGCAGCCATGCCAAGTACAACCCGAATAGAAGACATCTTCACAACCGGCGAGAAAATCTCGTCAAAGTCAATGCCTTTCTTTTGTCCAAAGCCTTTCACAACAAGACGTGCCTTGTACCTCAGATTCTTGCCATCATTCTTCAATTTCAAAACCCACTTATTTTTCAGAATTTTTCTCCCCTTAGGCAACTTCACTAAGTCATAGGTGTGATTTTCAAGTAAGGAGTTCATCTCCTCTTCCATGGCCTTTTTCCAATCACCTTTCTTTGCATGCTCAATTGCTTCTTGGTAGCTCTCCGGCTCCCCTTGATCAGAAATCAACACAAATTCATTGAGAGGATACTTTCTTGAAGGTTGTCGGTCCCTTGTAGATTTCCTCAACTCAAGTTGTGGTGGCGGTTCTTGAGTTGGATGCTCTTCCTCAATTTCTGGCTCAACTTTATTAGGATTAGCATCATCTTCTACATCTTCAATAGGTGGCTGCACATCTCCCCCATTTTCATCATCAACTGAAGATGAAGGAGATGGATCCATGTCAATGAGATCACTAGTTTTTGGCTCCGGTTGATCACCTTTACCAAAGTCTTCAATTGTTTGGTCTTCAAGAAATACAACATCACGGTTTCGAATGACTTTCTTGTCGATCGGATCCCATAATCTATACCTGAATTCATCACGCCTATAGCCAAGAAAAATACATTGTCTTGACTTACTATCAAGCTTGGACCTCTCATCCTTTGGAATGTGAATAAAAGCTCGGCAACCAAACACTCTCAAGTGCTCATAAGACACATCTTTGCCAATCCAAACTCTTTCAGGAACATCACCATTCAAAGGATAGTAAGGAGACAAATTGATCACGTCAACCGCTGTACTCATTGCCTCACCCCAAAAGGATCTTAGCAATTTAGCTTGTGAAAGCAAACACCTTGTTCTTTCTACAATGGTGCAGTTCATCCTCTCGGCAACGCCATTTTGTTGAGGAGTCTTCTTAACTGTCTTTTGGTGCCGAATACCTTGGCTGCGACAATACTCATCAAATGGTTCAATGTATTCACCACCATTGTCTGATCGGATGCACTTCAATTTCTGCCCTGTTTCTCTTTCAACCATGGCCTGAAAATGCTTAAATACTTCTAGAACTTGATCTTTAGATTTTAGTAGAAAAGCCCAAACTTTCCTTGAATAATCATCAATGAAAGTAACAAAATAAAGTACACCACTATGTGTTCTAACTTTTAAAGGACCACAAACATCCGAATGAATCAACTCCAAAACATTTTCTTTTCTAGAAGCAACATTTTTATAAAAAGAAACTCTATGTTGTTTACCCGCCAAACAATGAACACAAGTTTTGAGATGTGTACCTTTCAAACCGAGTAGAAGCTCTTTCTTGAACAATACTTGCAGCCCCTTTTCACTCATGTGGCCAAGCCGCTTGTGCCACAATTCGGTAGAAGTATCATCTTCAAGTGCATTGACAACACCTTTACAAATTTTTCCTTGCATCGAATAAAGTGTATGAGTTTTTTTGCACTTAGCCACCACCAAAGAACCCTTTGTGAGCTTCCATATTCCATCACCAAATTTGTTGTTGAAGCCTTCATCATTTAGCTTCCCAGTGGAGATCAAATTGAGGCGAATGTCGGGAACATACCTCACATCTTTAAGCAACAATTTACAGCCCAAATTTGTTTCCAAGCAAACATCACCCATGCCGATAATCTTGGACAAACCTTCATTACCCATTCGAACAGAACCATAATCTCCTGCAGTGTAGGTAGTGAAGAAATCAACTCGAGAAGTCACATGAAAAGAAGCACCAGAATCAATCACCCAACTGCTCTCTTGGCTCACAAAATTGATACAATCATCTTCACAAACGACCATGAGATCATCGGTAGTAACTGCCGTTGTGTTTTCTTGTTTCACATCCACACTTTTGTCACGCCTTTTCTCTTTATTCTTGAGCTTTCGACATTCCCGCTTCATGTGCCCTTTCTCATGGCAAGAATATCACTCAATGTCTTTCTTTGAAAAAGAACCATCTTTTGATTTGTCCCGGCTTTGATCACGACCACGAGGAGTCTTACTTCTCCCCCTTGTTTTGCTTCGGCCTCTCACAACAAATGCTTCTGAATGAGAGGAACCTGCTGATTTTCTTCTAGTTTCTTCATTCAACAAACTACTAGTGACTTGGCCCATTGTGACAACTCCATTGGGTGCCGAATTACTAACTGTCACAACCAAAGTCTCCCAACTTTCGGGTAAGGAACTAAGTAGCATCAAAGCCTGCAACTCATCATCAAAAATAATTTTCATAGAAGCAAGTTGGTTAACAATATTCTTTATTTCATTCAGATGTTCCGGAATAGGGCTGCCCTCTTTATATTTTAAATTAACCAACTTACGAAACAGAAAGGCTTTATTTGTTGCTGATTTTCTATCATAAAGACTCTCTAATTTTTTCCATAAATCATGTGCCGAAGTTTCAGTAGTAACATGATGAAACACACTGTCATCAATCCATTGACGGATAACACCAATGGCTTTTCGATTAAGCCTCTTCCACTCATCATCTTTCATATCAGCAGGTTTGCAACTATCACCCTCAATGGATCCATACAAGTCTTTACAAAATAATAGGTCCTCCATTTTAGTTTTCCAAGTTACCCAATTACTTCCATTGAAGCTAGACATGCGACCCACATTCCCCTCCATTGATTTACACAAATAAATAAACCCCAATAAACCGTAAGCTCTGATACCAGTTGTTAGGGAAAATATGTGATTCCCCACAAGTAAATCAATCAATGGGAATAAAAACTATTGCAGAACAATTAAATCAAAGGCAACACAAGAATTTTACGTGGTTCCCTCAATGTGAGGTACGTCCACGGGATCGAAATCCGATTCCACTATCAACCAAATAAGTTCCAAACGATTACAAACGAGACACTAATGGTCTCACAAAACCACCCTTAGGTGAATTCCAAATAATCACAAATAAACAAGAGGAAAGACCTCACCAAATAGATGAACCAAAATCTTCAGAAACAAAGTTGTAGAAGACCCAAATAACGAACCAAATCAACCCACCAAAATTGATGCTTCACAAACCAAATTCCACCGAATTGATTAGCCCGAAATCAATTCGCAGCTACACTGTTTACACCAAATTGAATTGCAGCTCCTGCACCTTTTGACGAATTGATTACCCAAGTCCTATATAAAATCAATTAACTTGCTGCGGCTCTAAACACCGAGAAAGGCAAAACAATATTTATATATTGTTAATTCTAGGGTTTTTTATCAAACCCTTAGTTGTTTCCAAATTGGATTGGGTCTCCACAAATATAATATATAAAAATATATTGTACCTAAACCAAGCCAAATTAAAACTCTTTTTCCAAAACCAATTGGGTCCCACACTCCAATAAGGAGGTATGCCCAACACACTTCAATACATTTTTTTACATATTTTCTCAACACTAACAAAAACTCTTTAAGATTTATTTTTAGTATTTGTTATTATTAATATTTTTTGATCAGCAAAAAGAAAACTTTATTGATGAAACACAAACAAAATGTGATAAAGTACATCAATAAAGAGGAGCTTGGAGCTAGCTTAAGCTCCAGCCATCAAGTTGGTAAGAAACCAACAAACATAGCAAAAGCAAAAACAATAGCTTTTCAACATAACAGACCAACTTAACAGCCACCACTGAGTATAGTAGACCAACATAACAGCTGAGCAAACAAAAAACTAATGCAGACCATAACATATCAGTTCAACCCTCACCCCTCTTGATAGTCACCAAGACCAATGCAGCCACAAAATAATTCACAGCAAAAAAACCAGAGTTCACCCAACACTTTAGGCAAAGCAGGCCATAACATATTAGTTCAACCCACACCCCTCTTGATAGTCACCAAAGACCAATGTAGCCACAAAAAAATTCACAGCAGAAAAACTAGAGTTCACCCAACACTTTGAACAAATCAGCCCACTACTGAGCAAAACTATGAAACCACAAAACTATATTTAGACAAAGTAGCATTGTAACCAACTGGGCCAAACTTAGCACCCAAACAACAACATCAGAAAACAGCACTGCAGCACTAGAAAGTAGTAACAACTAACTGGAGCAGCAGTACCCAACCACAGCAAGAGGCAGTAGCAACACCTAACAGGGATAGCTTAGAGCCCAACCAATAACAGGGCAACTGTAGACACCCCATTTTTGACCGACCTTAAGACTCAGACGTCACCGATTGAGCGCTCGGTGATGTTGCATATTGTGCTCGTTCAGAAGTCTCAGAGTCGCGCCGTGAGCCCTGCCTCCGGACTTCCGAACCCTCTTCTCTGCCTTGTCTCGGTTTGCGAACCAGACTCGGTTTTCTTTGTTTTCTTTCCTGAGGGGAGGGAGAGGTCCCGTAGACTATCTCCCAGTGGCCGTGGGCTACGTTTCATGGCCGTAGGCCGTTTTTCCCTTTTCGGAGCCCGGTTACCGGTTTTCGGAACCGTCAGGCCGTGTGCCTCGGTTCGGGACCACCCAACCATCTCCGATACCTCCGATTTTTGGCATGCATCTCATTTACTCCCTAACGAGGGACACTAGGGTCTTAGATACCCACTTCGTGGCCAAACACCAATTTCGGTGCTTAACGGCCGGTTTTCGGGACCCCGAACTGCGTGTTTTGGCCCCCGAGCATTCGTTTTGCATCGGTTTTTGTTCATTTTTGGCAGGTACCTCTGTTTTATCATAACGAGGGACACTGGAGTCTTAGATACCCACTTCGTGGCCAAACATCACTTTCGGTGCTTAACAGCCGGTTTTCGGAATCCCGAACTGCGTGTTTTGGCCCCCGAGCATTCGTTTTGCATTGGTTTTCGTTCATTTTTGGCAGGTAACTCTGTTTTACCATAAGGAAGGTCACTGGAGGGTGGGAGGACAGTAATTGTCTCAAACAACCAGTTATGCTCCTCCGGCGCCCCCCGGCGCCCGTTTTTCTCACTTCCGGGCTAATGTTGAACACCCTAGGGCCATTTTCTTTGAGCCAAAACCACATATTTGTGCTGAGGAGACCTGGGAGGACCCTAAAAACACATGGCCGGCCAGTAATTGCATTTGACCCTTTTGAACCCCTCTTTTAAGTGGCTTGTTGTCTCTCTTGGTTCAGAGTTGCCAGATTCCAACCACAGGGCTTTGTTGTACATACATGGGAGGACACTACCCTTTGGTGCTCGGCCAGCAATTTTCACTTCCCATTTTTGCCCTTGGCCGGCCGGCCATGGGGGGTGGCCGGCCGGCCATGGGGGGTGGCCGGCCGGCCACCTCCAGCAAAAGCAGCTAGCCGGCCTGCATCCTCACTCTGTGTTCATTACAGCTGTATGGCTGTTTCTTGAAAATATCTGGGCATCCGGGGGATATTTTGGGAGGGAAAGTTTGGGTGCATTTCCCTCCTCTTTTACACCCCCTTCTTGGCCTTTATAAGTGGCTGGCCAACTCCTTCATTAGGGTTACAAAAACTTCCTAGAAGAGCTCCTAAGCATTTGCCTACATCTCCCTATCCAAAAACCTCCAAAAACTTCAAGTGTTAGCCTCATTTGTTCATCAACACCAAGCCTCACCATCACCACTTCCATTCCAGCAGCAAAGGAAGGTTTTTCAAAGGCTAAGAAGCAACAAATTCAAGCCAAAAAGCAACAAAAGTCTTGTCTTCAAGGGTGAGTACTCTTTTACCCCTTTTTGAGCTTATTCTTGCTTCATTTTTCTACCCTATTTGCTTGAGGTTTTGGGCTCCGACCCTAACTGAGTCTAGGCTTATTTTGAGCCCCTCTACAACATTGTAGAAGGGCTCAACCTTTTTTGGAGCTTCTACATACCACTTGCTTCAATATCCATCATATTTACCGTAAACTTGCATGCTATTTTTAGCTCAAGTACATTTATTTTTGGAGCATTCCATAAACTGTGATTGAGCTTATTTTGAGCTCCTCTACAACATTATAGAAGGGCTCAACCTTGTTTGGTGCTTCCATGCATGACCTCTCTTTATAGCCCCTATTTGGTCCATATTTTGCATGCTATTTTTAGTTCATGCGTGATCTATTTCTGAGCCTGATATAAACTGTGAGTGGACCTATTTTGAGCCCCTATTCAACATTGAAGAAGGGCTCAACCCTGTTTCACCTCTCTATCATGCACTTGTTTCATAATCTCGCATATTTACCGTAAATTTGCATGATTTGTTTGGCCTACATGTGATCTGTTTTGGAGCATGTCATGAACTGTGAGTAGGATTATTTTGGGTCCCTCTACAACATTGTAGAAGGGATAAACTTTGTTTGGAGTCTCCATGTTATACTTGTCATTATACCCCTCTTTGACCCCCATTTTTGCATGCTTTGTTAAGCCTATCTAGGTTCTGTTTTCGGCCATCATCAGGTCTGGAAAGAGTCATATTTTGATCTTTTTGGAATATTTCATTAAGGGTCTTAGGCTGTTTGGTGAATGCTTGGTATACCTCTCTTTATAGCCCTCTTTTGGCTCATATTTTGCATGCTATGTTGAGCATATCTACATACTGTTTTGAGGGTTACCATAAGCTGTAAATGTTCATATTTTTGGTCCCTCTTCAGTTTTGTAGAACTGTATTTTTCATTTTGAGCATTGCATGTACCACTTACTTCATTATTTCCTCTTTTTCCCCCATTTTTGCATGCTATTTTTGCCCCATCTATGATTGTTGTTTGGCCATGATTTGTACTGGAAAAATGCTAGTTTATGGACTTCCTAGCATCTGTCTTTACACTTCATGTCCATATTGTGCATGTTTGACATAGCTGTAGGCCATCCCATTGCATTTCGGGACTTATTTCGGGCATCGGGTGTAATTCTGCCATGATTCGGGGGCTTTTTTTTGCATCATTTTGGCTGCTGAAATTTGCATGTTCCATATTCCATATGCCATGTCTCATTTTGCATGTCATTCCATGCCTTCGGGCCATTTCTCGGTTTGCGTGCCCACGGGCACGCACTTCGAGACATCTCATTTTTCATCTTCTGACATCCTATGTGAGTGCGGCTGAGGCCCTCTCATGTTGGTGTAAGCCCTCATTTCATTTCGTAGGTCATTTCATGCCTTAGGGCCTTTGCCTCGGTATGCGTGCCCGTGTGCACGCATTTCGAGGCACTCCATTTTTTATCCGATGGCCTCTTATGTGAGTGTGGCTGAGGCTCACTCATGTTAGCGTAAGTCCATTTTGCATTCCGTATGCCATTTTAGCATCATTGCATTGTGTATGCCACTTTCTCGGTTTGCGTGCCCGTGTGCACGCATTTCGAGACATCTCATTTTAGTCTCATCACATCGTGTATGCCATTGCCTCGGTTTGCGTGACCGTGTGCACGCATTTCGAGACATCTCATTTTAGCATCATTGCATTGTGTATGCCATTGCCTCAGTTCGCGTGCCCGTGTGCACGCATTTCGAGGCACTTCATTTTTATCCGACGGCCTCTTATGTGAGTGTGACTGAGGTTCACTCGTGTTAGTGTAAGTCCAATTTGCATTGCGTATGCCATTTCACGCCTTAGGATCATTGCCTCGGTTTGCGTGCCCGCGTGCACGCATTTCGAGGCATCTCATTTTCATAGCATTGTGTATGTTAGGATTGTATCTTAGCTGCATTTCATGCATATCATGCATATTGCATCGTGTTCGAGATAGGAGTTAGACCGGGCACGGGAAACGAGGTACGTTTCGTACTCCGAGTGACGGAACGTGTCTCAATTCCCAAGTCCCCGACACTCCGGATTACCTATGATGGAGTTAGGTTTTTGTTGTAGCATTCATCTGCATTCACTCCATATTGAGTTGTGCAATCCGACTCCTCGGCCATCATGCATCGATATGCGTGATTGGTGGCACGAGGATCGAGGCATGCATATATTTGTGAAATACATTGTTATGCCCCTCTTCTGCTCTCTGTTATAGCAAAAGGAAGAATCAGCAACTTTCCAGAGTCTGGCACGCATTCCGAGAAACATTGCAAACAGAGGCTAATTGGGGCGTCCCAGTGGATTTCCGCGCAAGGCAGCCCAACATGTATCATTTCATTATTCAGAGCGGAGTCAAGGCAGTCCCTGGCTTGCATGCCAGTTTTATATTTTTCTTATTTAATTTGTTAATTAATTAGGAATTTGTATATTATTTGGGACTGTAATATTTTGAACTGTATTATTCTTTCATTCGGGACTGTATATTTATTTGGACCCTCTGCGCAAGGGCATAATTGTAATAAGTGTGGGTGAGTGTGATGTATGTCTTCCAACCCCACGTCTTTCTTCCCTTTTATTTACCTGCTTACGGTGGTTAGATATAGGGCATATTTCAATTAGCATACAGTATGACAGCATGCTTGCATCATTCATCTGTTATGCACGCACCGAGCTCGGCGCATCATACAAACTGCATTTGTATTTCAATTCCAAGTTGAATACGTGTTAGTTGTAGCATTCCATATGCCATATTTAGAATAGCCGAGCCTGCTATAGTTGCATTTTGCATGTGTTGCATTAGGCAATTCTGTGTATCTAGGATCATGCATGGATTTCTAATCGGTTTTTGTTTTGGCTTGGAGTACTCGGTGAGTTTTATGCTTTAGCATCCTTGCATGCGTGTGAGTATTGTCATGAATAGCATGCTTGCCATGAGGCTATTTGCTTATGTGATATAACTGCCTGAATGCCTGTGGGTAAAGGTTGAGTTATTTGGATTGGGACAATTCATCAAATGTTTGTTTTAAGCCCACTAGATAGTGGCAACACCATGTTTTCCTAAGCCCACCTGAGGGTGGCAAAATCTGCATTTTTAAGCCTACCTGCGGGTAGCAAACCATCCTTCAAACAAACAAACATGAAATGTTTTGTTCCAATTCAGGCGACTCAGTCTATACTTGTATGCTGTGCGCATCACGTAGTAACCTAGGCTAATAACCGGAATAAGAACTCACAATGTTTTCAAAATAAGATATCATGGTTAGTAGAGGCCGGTCTTTGACCGGGCGAGCGGGGGTGCTCACGAAGTGACCTTCCCCAATCGTACCCAAGTTCCCGAGCCGAGGCAATTTTGGTGATGACGGACACGTGGCCTTTGGCACCGAGTCAGGGTTTCCTAAATTTCCCCATTAAAAAATATTTAGGTGGCGACTCTGTATCTGGCAAAGCAATCCATGTTTGGCACTTCTTTCAAAAAAATCTGTTTTCAAAACGATTTGCCGGATTTGGACTCTTTGGTTCAAGATTTAGAACCGTGGCACAAATCGAGTCCGAATTGTAGTGAGGTCCCTCGCGGACATGTTATAGTTTCTGGCGACTCTGCTGGGGATTTAGAGAACTTGACTCGAACTCATGATATCTGGTTTTGACTACACTTGTGTGTTTCTTTGCATTGCATTTGCATTGGTGCGCCTAGGACACCGTGTTTGCCATCTGCTATTCCTGAGCGGTTTGCCGGAGGCTTGTCTTGTCAAGGCATGTCCATAAGGCTGATCGGTTACGGGCTCTGCCAGTATGGGAACACAAACCCCGGTTTTACCGGGGCACCCTTTTTTGACCATTCGACCTAGTGCATATTCGGATCCATAGTGACCATTCCAAACTAGGACAGGTTGCTTACCCGTTTATAGGTTGTTTGAAACCGCTGCGTACATAGTGAACCCTAGTTCCTGACAAAATAGGACAGGGAAACCCTACCCCAACATAGGGGTGTTTTGGCTCTCATCTATCTGTTATGTGCTTGTTAGAGTGCGTCTCTACAGGGGATGCATGTATCAGTTTATGGGTTTGGGCATCAGGCCTGCGGGCATCAGTTTTTGAGATTGGGCATCAGGCCTGCGGGCATCAGCCCGTCATTTGAGAATCAGTTGTCTGCGGATATCAGATTCAGTTTTGGGAAACAGTGATACAGGGACAGTAATCAGTGATTGAGGACAGTGTATACCCAGCTTATCAACCGTGTGTTGTATGCCCGACTGTGTGTTGTGTATTTAATTTAAGCTGTTATGCTGTCCGTTTTTTTGGTTATTTATTTCCTTTTCGCTTTATTTATCTTTTTGCTAGGGTAGGTTTGTAGCACAATTGCTTCCGAACCAGTAGATATACCCCAAGCACTTTGGACACGAGGTCGCCGACTTATTCGATCCGAGGATCTGATTGACGGACATCCAGTGTTCCACTCATTACCCCCAGTTGTTAGGAGAAGGCCGAGAAGGCGCAGTCCGTCTGAGCAGAGATCATCAGGGCAGAGGCCTACCCTAGCAGTGAACAATTCAACTGAGGTTGCTATTTCCGCTATAGAGATACACTTACCAGTTATTCAGATGGATCCGCCGAATACATCAGGGATGGAGGCGATGATGCGCCAAATGTAAGAGAGCATGAGACAGATGCAAGAGGATGCCATCCGCCAAACGGAATTTTCTAAGCAACAGGCTACAGTTATGGCCCAACAGGCTGAGCTTATTACCAGGCTCCAGCAGCAAACCGGAACATCAACCTCACACCCAACTCCTCCTCCACCCGGAGCTCCGTTACCCGAGCAGGCATCCACTGGTCAGAATGTCCTGCCAAATCCTCAGAATACCCCCCTGAACACCCAGAACACCCTACCCAATGTCCAGAATACTCAAGAGGATGCAGGCCATCCAACGGGGTTGGCTCCGCCCCCGCTTCTGCCTCAGCTGTCCAAGACTCATACACCTGCCAACCATCCGGACTCTCCTGTCGAGTTCGAGATAGACCATACAGCTCCGAAATTGAGCAAATTGGAGAAGCTTTTTAAGAAGTCTCAGGGGGTGAAGGCCATACCAGACATCGAAGATGGGTACACCGACGTGGCCGTAACATTGCCAGACAGATTCAAGATGCCACAGATTGATCGTTTTGATGGGTCCGGGGATCTTATGGTCCATCTTCGGCTATTTTCAGACATCCTGCGGCCAATGGGCCTAACCCGACCACAAAAGCTTTCCCTGTTTGGCCGAACTTTGTCGGGTGTGGCAGCCATTTGGTATGCGAAATTAGAAGATGAGGTAAAGAGAAACTGGGATGAGATGGCTGAGGCCTTCGTTGCACAGTACTCGTACAATACACAGATCGAGATTACAACTCGTGATCTCGAAACGACGAGGCAAGAGGCCAAGGAGACTTTCTCAGACTTCGTAACTCGATGGAGGGCAAAGGCATCGATGATGACCTTGAGGCCTACAGACAAAGATCAAATTAGGATGATTGTGCGCAATCTCCAACCAAAACTCATGCAGAAGATGATTGTACTCCCCTTTCCCACCTTCTCAGACTTACACGAGATGGGGGTACAGATCGAGGATGCGATGAAGCAAGGTCTGATTGACCAGGACTGGGAGCAACCCCGGAGGACATTCAACCGCAATAACAACGCAGGCCCGAGTGGCGCTGCAAACACAAGGACTTCGGAGGTCAGTATGGTCACCACCAATCCCCCTCCCCAGCCAAGGCCCATGGCGGCCACCCCATTTTCCAGTACATCCGGGAGCAGTACCCAAGCCCCGAGATTCCAACCCAGAGGCCAAAGAACCTTTACTCCACTATACATGCCTTTGTCCAAGGTTCTAGGGGTCCTGATTAGAAAGGGACATCTAAAACCCCTGGAGCCGAGGCCGCCACCAAATCCACTCCCCCCCTCTCACAACCCAGCCAAATACTGTGTCTACCACCAACAGCATGGTCATGATACCGACCATTGTTTCAGGCTGCGTCACGAGGTTCAGGACCTCATCGACAAAAATATTATTTTACCTCCAGATAGACCTAACGTCACAACCAACCCACTCCCTACCCATAACCAAGATCCACCACCCAAAAGAGTCAACTTCATCCAAACTGGGGTCGTATCCTACGATCCTAGTATCTATATTACTCCCTCTCACCTACCCAAGCCGGAGGTGATCCTTCCTGATTGCACCGATTCCTTGTGCATGATGGACACCTTCACAACCCAATCCGAGTCAAAGGTGGTGACCACTGAAGATGGAACAGGGCAGGTTTCAGAGGAGAACAGAGTTGTTGAATCTGGGGTCAAGCAATCTGGGAATTACGCTGGGGGAGCCTATGATCCAAGCGAATACATTTTATCAGTGGGCCGGTCTGAGCTGAGTGTGGGGTTGCCAGAAAAAGCTGAGCTGTGCATGATTCAGGGGGACAGACTTGAACAGGGGGCAGATGATCTAGCAACAGTGGAGGAGGACTTCGCCAACCTCCAGTTTTTCAACGACCAAGAATCAGGAGATGCAACAATCAACTGGTTTGAATATGAGGAGTCGGCGGAGGCCACCAGGTGGTTAGATGATCAGCCTGATATTGTGGAGTTTCAGCCAGAGCAGAGCCCGGCAGGGGTGAAGGTATCAACTGTGGCCGGAAGGGCCGAGAGTCAGAATGAATTGCCGGAGAGCGCCGGTACAAAGAATTCTGCTCGGGACTTAAGCATTGTGGATGCAAAGACAATGGAACAACAAACTGCAGCAACGCAGACAGAACAGGAGAAATTTTGGGATTCCGAGAGAATCAGAAAGGCAAAAGCCCATGAAGTGGCTGAGAGTGCTGTGGACACGAGAACGGACAATGCTGTGAGTATATGGGATGAAGGTACTGAGAGTACACGTTTGCCAGAACCAGACAGGTGTCTTCTGGATGCTAACGGGATGTGGTGGGAAGACGACGACTTATGTCTTGCCCACACAGACGAAGATTGGGGAGTAAACCAACCAGACAGCACCTGGTACCTCGATGAGGTGGACCACATGACCAGGAGTGGGCGGTACTTCAAGCCCCCGCACCTAGACCAACCAGAAGCATCTAGTAAAGACAAGGAAGCAGAGAGAGAAACAGATTGAAGAAAAAGCTGTGCTGAGGCAATTAAAGAAGATACAAGAAGACATCTCCATCTGGGGACTGCTTATGGCTTCACGGGTACACAGACAGGCTGTCCTATCTGCCATGGACAAGGCCAAACTCTCAATCGATACTACACCAGAGCAACTGGTCGGGCTGGTTTTTCCGGGAGGAGGTTCCCCGGCTTTAACCTTTTCAGACAAGGAACTACCGCCCGAGGGCGTGAATCATAACAAACCTCTCTACATTTCCGTGGAATGTAGAGACAAGTGGATACCGGCGGTACTTGTTGATACCGGGTCTGCTATCAATGTCTGCCCAGCCAGAACAGCGTATGCAATCGGGTTGAAGCCCGCGGACTTCACCCCGACAACTCAGGTGATCAAAGCATACGATAATACAAGTCGAGAGGTGATGGGGTCCGTCAAGATCTAGACGAAGGTTGAACCCGGACAACACGAGATAGATTTCCATGTCTTAGAGGTTCCCGCAACTTTCAACCTGCTTCTGGGGCGACCATGGTTGCATCAGGTGAAGGCCGTCTCGTCTACTCTGCATCAAATGGTGAAATACCCCTGTGGAAAGGGAGTAGCCATTGTGTTCGGGAATTCATCGATCCATCCCCCTCCGGAGGTGTCTACACCAGTCCTAGAAATCGAACACGGCATGGAGGACGTGTTTATATCAGGATTTACTCTGGCCGAGGCCCGGGTTGTGCAAAACATTATGGCTGTGAATGAAGGTATGTACGTCAGTGCTCAATCCGTCTACCTCATGAACAAGCTACACCACATCCCCGGGATGGGATTAGGAAGGAGCGGCAGGAAAGGCGTCGCAACATTGGCCGAAGTGCCACACAACCCGCATACCTTTGGACTGGGTTATCTGCCCACCAAAGAGGACTGGGTGAGGAAAGGGAAAGAAATGGCCGGAAGGGCCAGAGCAAAGCAGGCTGGGAAGCCATTTGACTTGATGCATAGGCCCATTCAGGGCACCCTGAACGGACGCTTCGTCCGGGAGGGGGAGGATTTTCCATTTTGCGGCTTCCCAGAACCGTGGATAAACGCGAAGAAGAAGCGCGTGCCCGGTTTTGAGATCTTTTTTGACCTGCAACTACCCGGAGATGACGTTGCCACAGAGCAGACAGACCCATCAGCTAAGGTTGAGCGGAATAAGGCAGTGGTTCCTGAGGGCACAGAATTTGAAATGGGGGTAGCGCTGGCATGTCTACTCTCTGATCCTCCGATCGACCATAAGTGCTTGGGGGATAACTCCGAGGTTTCCATGATTGGAGATGAAACGGCTGCGAGCCGACCAGCAGCTATCTTGGATGCATCTATCGCACCCTCTCTCACTTGGCAGTACGAGGAGGGATTTTTGTCCAGCAGCACCGGGTCAGGTAGTGAGCCGGAATCTGATTCCACCGAGTCTTGTGAGTCGGAATCAGGTTCCAGCTCGACTGAGTCTGAATCTGGTACTCCTGGGGATGTTAACCCGGATGCCACAGTCCTGTTTAGGTCGTCTTTTTCCTTTTCATTTGAGTCTGTTGTAACCAATGAATTGGATGATCTGGCAATGCCTAATGAGAATGAATTATCTGTGGTTTCCGAGTACTTTTCTGTGCCCCTAATTTATTGCATTAATTCAGACTTTCAAAACTTTGATGAAAACGAAGAGGACGAAGTTCCTCCGGTTTTACAACGTCTAATTGAGCATGAGCAAGAGAGATTTGTTAAACCATTAATGGACGAAATCATTACCGTGAACATTGGTACTGAGGAAGACCCGCGGCTGGTCCAGATCAGATCCACGTTGTCTTCGGAGGAACGCGAGCGACTAGTCGCTTTATTAAAAGATTTCAAAGATGTTTTCGCGTGGTCCTACGAAGACATGCCTGGAATCGATCCTGAGATTGTACAGCATCGGATCCCCCTTGACCCCGAGGCCCGACCTGTCAAGCAGAAACTCAGAAGGATCCGCCCGGACTGGGCTCTCAAGATTAAGGAAGAGGTCACCAAGCAAATCGATGCAGGCTTCCTGCTGGTATCTGAGTACCCAACTTGGTTGGCCAACATTGTTCCGGTGCCGAAGAAGGACGGCAGGATCCGGGTGTGTGTGGACTTCAGGGATTTGAACAGAGCTAGTCCGAAGGACGACTTCCCTTTACCGCACATCGATGAGTTGGTAGATTTCACAGCAGGGCATGCATTGCTCTCATTTATGGATGGCTTCTCAGGATACAACCAGATAGTAATGGCACCAGAAGACAAGGAAAAGACTGTATTCACCACCCCGTGGGGGACATACTGCTACAGGGTAATGCCGTTTGGGTTGAAGAACGCTGGAGCTACTTATCAACGGGCCGCGACCACAATATTACATGATATGATCCACAAAGAGGTTGAGGTGTATGTGGACGACATGATTGTCAAGTCCAAAGAAAGAGAGGGCCACTACACCGCCTTGCATAAGTTTTTCCAAAGGATCAGGGAATTCCGGTTGCGGTTGAACCCTCAAAAATGTACATTTGGTGTTACAGCGGGAAAAATGCTGGGGTTTCTGATTACGCAAAGAGGCATCGAAGTCGACCCTTCCAAAATCAAGGCCATCCTAGAAATGCCCCCACCAAGGACTGAAAAGGAGGTGCGAGGCTTTCTGGGTAAAGTGCAATTCATAAGACGGTTTATTTCAAAACTAACCTTGACTTGTGAACCACTTTTTGGCCTCCTCAAGAAAGGAAAGAAGTTTCAATGGGACGGCCGATGTCAAGCAGCGTTTGAGCAGATTAAAGAGTATCTACAGAACCCGCCCGTGTTGTCACCACCAGAACCAGGGAAACCGTTGATTTTGTACCTATCAGTGACTGAGACCACAATGGGCTGTATGCTCGCACAAGAGTCTGAAGACAGGGTGGAGAGAGCCATCTACTATCTGAGCAAGAAGATGCTGGAGTATGAGACCCGATATACACCGCTGTAAAAGGCTTGCCTAGCTCTGGTATGGGCTACCAGGAAGCTGCGGCACTACCTGTTAGCTCACTCTGTAATGTTGGTTTCACGACTTGATCCCATCAAATATCTTTTCGAGAAACCGGCGCTTACGGGTAGGCTAGCTCGTTGGTTGCTGTTGCTCTCCGAATTTGATCTCACGTACGTGACACGCAAGTCAGTAAAAGGAAGAGCAGTAACAGAGTTCCTTGCCGACCACCCGGTTGAGGGGGATGAAGCAGTTGAATATTTGTTCCCGGATGAATCAATTTTGCATATCGACGAAGAAATTTGGACGATGTACTTTGACGGAGCATCAAATCAACATGGGTATGGGATAGGAGTGTTGCTG
Source organism: Camellia granthamiana (assembly GCA_036172215.1). Classification (NCBI taxonomy): domain Eukaryota; kingdom Viridiplantae; phylum Streptophyta; class Magnoliopsida; order Ericales; family Theaceae; genus Camellia; species Camellia granthamiana. The sequence continues at coordinate 57,834,403 of CM069914.1, read as the reverse complement.
ATAGCACCCGACAATTCCCGTATCCCTCTAGCCTTCAAACTCCGGTTCAAAGTCTCGAACAATGAAGCAGAATATGAGGCATGTATCGCTGGTCTAGAAGTAGCCCTGGAACTAGGGGCAAGACGGCTGGACGTCATTGGGGACTCGAACCTCGTTGTGTCTCAAGCTAAAGGAGACTGGAAAGTAAAAGAGGAAAAGATGATGATGTATCACCAAACCTTGGATTTGCTAATTCCTCGGTTTGAGAAGTTAAGTTTTACTCATCTACTAAGAGAGAACAACAGGTTCGCAGATTCTTTAGCAACTCTATCATCCATGATAGACATCCCATGTGGAGTCCGGATGCGTCCAGTCATCATCGACCAGAAATTTGCACCAGCCTATGAGTCGATTGCAGCCATAGGTGAAGTCCAGGACGAACACCCTTGGTATTACGACATTTGGAATTTCTTGGAGAAGGAAGCATACCCGCCAGGGGTAAACGCCAAGGACAAGAGGGCAATAAGAAGATTGGCCGTTCAGTTCATCATCTGTGGGGGTAAGCTGTATAGAAGAGGTCATCTGGGAATGCATAAACTGTGTATTGATGCCGAAGAGTCAAAGAGTTTAATGGAAGCCATCCATGGCGGGGAATGTGGAGCACATATGAATGGGGTAATGCTAGCACGGAAGATTCTCAGACAAGGTTACTACTGGTCCACCATGGAGGAGGATTGTATCGGTTTTGTTCGGCGATGTCATAAATGTCAGATCCATGCAAATCGCATGAACATCCCGCCCTCAAAGCTGTACAACATGACTTCGCCATGGCCATTTTCAGTCTGGGGAATTGATGTGATCGGAGCTGTCACGCCAAAGGGGTCGAATGGGCATGAGTTCATCCTGGTAGCGATAGATTATTTCACAAAGTGGGTTGAGGCCCAATCTTACGCGGTGTTGAAGGCTTCGCATGTTGCAAAGTTTATCAGAAACAACATCATCTGTCGCTACGGGGTCCCAAATGAGATAATTTCAGATAACGGTTCCCACTTCAAGAAGGAAGTGATAGACTTGTTGGAAAAATACAATGTGGTTTTTCATAAGTCATCTACATACCGGCCGCAGACCAATGGAGCAGTTGAGGCCGCCAACAAGAATATCAAGCGCATACTACAGAAGATGGTGGAAACCTACCGGGACTGGCCAGATAAGCTGCCGTTTGCTCTGTGGGGCTACCGAACTTCAATCAGAACTTCAACTGGGGCGACTCCGTATTCATTGGTTTATGGGATGGAGGCCGTTCTACCTATTGAGATTGAGGTTCCATCATTACGAGTGTTGGCTGAATGCCAGATAGCCGAAGCGGATTGGCAACAGAGCAGATTTGAGGAACTCATGCTTTTTGATGAGAGAAGACTGAAAGCACTGTACCATATTCAAGGTTATCAACGCAGAATTGCCCGGGCTTTTAATAAGAAGGTTAAGTCCAGGAATTTAAAGGAAGGAGATTTGGTACTCAAGGACAACCGAGCTCCCATCCACGACCCTAGGGGCAAGTTCAGACCTAATTGGACTGGTCCTTACATCATTAAGTCTATCTGGTCAGGTGGAGCTGTGGTTCTGATGGATCTGGATGGCTTAGAGTTTTCCCAACCGATCAACATGGACAAGTTGAAGAAATACTACCCTTGAGAGGCTCGCTAGGCCGAAAACCCGAAAGGGCGACCCAGGCAAAACTCAGAGCACAAAAAATTGAAAAATATAAAAACTGAACTCGCAAGGTTGAAAACCCGCAAAGGGCGGCCTTGGCAAAAGTTAGAGCGCAAAAGGAGAGTAAAAATACCCAAGCGAACCTAAGCCTGAACTACGTAAGGCTTGATTCCCATCTTTGGGATACGTAGGCAGCTTCATCCTGAAGTTCAGCCATAAACATTTTCCCCGATCAACTTTGTCCATTTTGATCATCTCAGTCATCCTTGTCCATCAGCATTCATCGTAATCTCTGATGCAGTGCTATTCATACTAGGGGCAACTTTCCGTTGCCAGAAAGTGCTGTGGTTCCATTCAGACTAGGGGCAACTTTCCAGTTGCTAGGATCCGGGGTTGTGCATCTCAGTGACAGATCTCAGGCGTGTCCAGTTCTGATCCTTATCGAAAATAGTTTTGAAAAGTTTTAATAAAAGTTGACTTTGTTCAAATTAATCTTTTCACAACTAAGACCATTTTTGGACCAAAGCGGAAATTTTCAGTACCACAACCTTCAATTTCATTGATTTCAAAACAGAGTTCTCTTGCTCTTGCATACAATTGAAGTTGCTTTTTATTACACTCATAATGAAAACTTGAAAGTACTAATAAAGCAATAAATCTGAGGCCTAGTCAGGTCAGATGTCCCTGCGCCCCCTCCCGGAGCTAGTCGAAGCCTCCGATGCCGACCTGGGCCCAATCTGTGCCTCCTCATTGAGCCAATCCCAGCACTCATTAGACAAAGTGCAACTGAAAATAGGGGCGGGGGGCAGGAGCTCTCTAGTCCTCCAAGCCGTAGTATGTCGGGCGAGGTGTGCACCTCGGATCGGGAAGGCGACCGGATACTCTATCCCCTCCGGAGGGCAAGTCTGATCATGGCCGAACTGGCGCAGAATGCGGAATGGGAAATAGAATACACAATGGGTCAGGCCAATCAACCGGATCCCAGTATCCTGGAACATGCTATAGCTCATCGCCGGAAGGTTAAGCCAAGGACAGCGCCAAGCAATGCGTTCAGCTGACAAGTTGCACATCCATTCAACCCACCATCCCTCATCAAGGGCGTCAACCAGGCGTTGTCGAAAGAAGTAGCCGCGGGCTGAGTAAGCAGGGCAAGAGTCCACAACTTGCAATTTATCCATCAACCATATCTGGGAAGGGATGAAAAATGAGAGAATAAAGAATAGAGAGATGTGCGATGAGAGAAAAGTAGGATGAGGGTTTTGTGAGAAAAACCGAGCCTGAGGGCCGAGGGATGTGAGCAACTACATATGTGAGCTTGGGTGGGAAACATTACCTGCAACAGTAGTGGGCTCCCCGCAAACCTGGTTGTCTCCTGGCGGTGGAAGGCATCCAAACCCAGCAGTGTCTCAGCCAATGTCATGGCGGTACAGCTCTTTCCTTCCCTCAAGCCTTGAGCAACTTCAATCAAACGGATGTTAGCTCCCCCGGAGCCTGAGACAAACAGAAAATGAGATAGCATGCACAAGCAGAGGGCATGTTGTCGAAAACCTTGCCGATAATGGTCACCGCGGTCACCGGCATCGGAGAATCGGTAAATCAGGCTCGGGATGTCCAACCTCCCGTTACAAATCAGGGATCGAGCATCATGCGCGTTAAGACCGCACATCCGCCCTAAAGCTTGGGCATGGCCGAAACGAGACTGAGGCAAGATCTCTTCTGAATGTTCAGACTCCATCAAAACTTGAAAATCTTCAAAAGTGGGACATACCTCTTGACTGCCGAAGCTGAAAACGTGCGTCACCGGGTTCCAAAATCTCGCCGCCGCATGGAGGAAAGGAAAGTGCAATGGAGTCCGGCCCAGCGGGAATAGTGCATTTAAGCCGAAACCCCGGAAGTTCAACTTTTCCTAGCCGTCTAGAGAAGAGATCCAAGATGTGAGATTTTCTGCGAGAAATGCCTCCATTTTTGTGAGAAACGGTGATGAAATGAATAAGTTCCAAGGTTGGGGCTTTTATAGGGAGGTAAAACACTATTCAAAGGACACGTGTCAAAATTCTGGGGGTTGTGGGAGGGGTGGCCGGCCGGCCATCTATTCTAGTAGGCCGGCCACCCTCTAGTCTCCAGATGCAAAAAAAATGTTCGGCCCCGCATTGGTCCTGTTTTACCCTCCGGAAGGAAATTTGAGGCATCTCGATGCATCGGGAATGTCAAAGGCCTCCATTTCTCTCAGTTTCGGATTCGTTCCATCACCCAGATCATCTGAATGTACGTTTTGTTTTGCCCATCGAGTTGTTGTTTTGCTTATCGAGTTGTCGTTTTGTTTATCGAGTTGTAAGTTTCGTCGAGCTGTCACATTTGGTGTTTTGAGTTGTTACTCTTTTGTTTACGCAATTTTGTTAAGTCTTGTTTATCGAGTCGTTAACATTATTGTATTTTGCTTATCGAGTTGTAAACTTGTTAAGATCTTGTCTTTTCTTAACAAGTTGAGTTGTTTGTTTTGTTATGTCGACTCATTACCTGACCCGGTAAATACACAAGGCACATTTTCATTCAATTCCATTTTGTGCAAAATGATGCGATGCGATGCTAAGAGTTTCAAATACAAGCACATTTTCAAAAGCTGTTTCATTCCATCATGTTTTACAACAAAATAGAGGTACGAGTTTTACAGGAAATAAAACTGCCTAACAATATGCAAAGTGCTACAAACTACTAGCAAAAAGTAAAATAAAGCAGGAAATAGCGTCAATGTCCTCGGGAACGGGAATGAGGGGGCCCTCTCATCCTCTTCTGCGGGATAACCTTTGCACCATCATCACCATCTGGGTCAGAGCTATCATCCTCCGGATCCCCCTCAGCCTGGTCTCCACTCCCGGAACCAAGACCAGAGCCTCCCTCCTCAGCAGATGTCTCTGACTCACGGTCTGCGACCTCCTCCTCTTCCTCCTCAATAATGGGTGCCCTGCGTCTGCGAGACGACCCTGCTCCTCGATCTCCTCGAAAAGGCCTAGATGGCCCAGCTCCCCGAAAAGGCCCAGATGGCCCAGTACCTCGAACAGGCCCAGTACCTCGACTTCCCTGAGAAAGCCCGGGTGGCCTGGTCTGCGACGATGCATATACAGGAGGCATCTGAAAATGAAGAGTTCAATACATCAGTTTAAATATGAAAAGCAGATGCAAGTACAGTATACGAGTGGGGTGTGTGTCAGATGTGCTCTATACAGCCTATCAATACAGCAGAGCGTTCAAAACCAGTATGTCATCAGGAGTATGTTGAATACAGGAAAGATGGACAATACCTGCACGCCCATAATGGCCAGCTGTGCCTCCCTCCGTAGGATCATGCCCTCGAAAGTGGCTAGCATCCCAAGTAGCTCATCCGTGTACTCAACTGGAGGCTGCAAATACAAATGCAAAACTATCAGTAAATGGATGAACGTCCAAATATCTAACTGATAAATCAAAGCTGAAGAACATACCGGGGGTGAATCAGGATCTCTGACATATCCATGGTCAGGAAGAGGAGGCTCTAGCGAGACCTGGTAAGGAGCCCCGAATCGCCAACTCGTCAACTCGGTCGGCATGTCTGGCCACCCAGGATGATAAAGAGACGGAGGGATCGGAGGAATCGAACTACCTCTCCCCCTAGACGCACTAGCTCTGCTAGAGGAGGGGATATCCATGGCATGAGCCCGACTCGACGATGGTACATCAGTAGACCTCCGTGACGGAGCACGCACTCCCGTCAAGGAGGGCATCAGATATATGCGACGATAGGTGGCGTAGCCCCCCTCCATGAGATGTAACAAAGCATCGGTGCCCTGCCTGTCGCTAATGACCTCCTGGGCAGAGAGTCTATCGGCAGTCCGCATAGTGGCTGGAGGTACAGCAGGAGGGTCCTGAGAATCGTACCCCCACACCTGACGCAGAAAGCGTTTCCCCAGGAACCATGCCTTACCAACAGGTCCTTCGAGTAGGAACCTATACTGGGAATTGCTCGATCCTCCGGGATACTGATGTCGGAGACCATCACCTAAGATCGCCCAGGGCTGCCAAGTAATCTGCGGATAACCAGTGCACAGATCCATCAGAAATCAGGAACATACAGGGCAGGTCAAAGATGAAAATAAAAGGGACTGAGGGTTCTGAAATACCTCTGTCGCCCGCACAGTATCAAAATACTGTCGCAGGTAGAAGAGAGTCTCTCGAGGTCTCGGTCGGTGCTCGCCCTCGAATACCAGTGAAAACGGAGTCATAATGAGTCCTGCCACCTCCATCTCCGGGGCTAGTGTGGGAAAGTATACGTACACCCATAACTGAGAAAAACAGTACAGAATGTGAATACAAAGTGCCAAGGGCAGAATACAGAATGCAAAGTGTGCCGTGTGTGCAATGAACAAGTAATGAGGAGCAGAAATGTAAATCAAAAGGACAGAACGTACCTCCCAGGCTCTCCAATAGCCACCGAGTAAGTCTCCCCGCCCGCGAGAGGCTGCACTCATGTAACAATAGAGGGTAGCCAGGCCAGCGCCACCCCAGTCGTAACGACTGACCTGTGATAGGTCCACTAGGGCACTCAGAAGATACAACCCAACAGTGTTCCCCCTATCGGCAAATAGAGTGGTGCCAAAGAGGAACATAAGGAAGCCACGGGCGTACTGCTCGACCTCCCCAGGAGACTCAGGCTCCATCTCCGGCCTCCGGAAATGGGAAGAGAACCAAGTGTACCGGACTCTCCCGGAAGCTCTGTCTACAGGTGGACGGGCCCCCAACAGATGTAACCATGCGGCCTCCCACTCTCCCATATCCTCGTCATAAGGAATGGGCCAACCGCCTACGTCTAGGCCGGTGAGTACGGCAAAGTCTAGCGGAGTCATGGTCATATCCCCGGTGGCAGAAAAATGGAAAGAATTGGTGGTGTCCCACCATCTCTCCACCAAGGCAGCTAACAATGTCCTGCTGGTAGGGCAGCGTGATAATCCCACGCAGAAGGCTCCGAATCCTGCTAGATCAACCAGATCCCGAACAGCCTCTGGAAGCTCAGCATACCAGTCTCTCGCGGCGGTAGAGCCGTATCCGCGCACGGTGCGATCGCCAACCTGCATCCAGAATGAATACATGTGTCAGTGATGAAATAAATGAGCTGTGTGCTAATGAAATAAATGAGCTGTGTGCTGATGAAATGAATGAGCTGTGTGCAAATCAAATCAAATTTCAAAATCAGTGGGCTGCGTGTTCACTTCAAATCTGGGCTGCGTGTTCAGTAAATTTGTTATTTGGGCTGCGTGTTCAAATTTCAGAAAATCAGAGTCAGGGCTGCGGTTTCTGTTCTCTATTTATGTGGGCTGCGTGTTCACTTCAAATTTGGGCTGCGTGTTCAGTAAATTTGTTATTTGGGCCGCGTGTTCAAATTTCAGAAAATCAGAGTCAGGGCTGCGGTTTCTGTTCTCTATTTATGTGGGCTGCGTGTTCACTTCAAATCTGGGCTGCGTGTTCAGTAAATTTGTTATTTGGGCTGCGTGTTCAAATTTCAGAAAATCAGAGTCAGGGCTGCGGTTTCTGTTCTCTATTTATGTGGGCTGCGTGTTCACTTCAAATCTAGGCTGCGTGTTCAGTAAATTTGTTATTTGGGCTGCGTATTCAAGTTTCAGAAAATCAGTGGGCTGCGTGTTCACTTCAAATCTGGGCTGCGTGTTCAAATTTCAGAAAATCAGAGTCAGGGCTGCGGTTTCTGTTCTCTATTTATGTGGGCTGCGTGTTCACTTCTATCTGGGCTGCGTGTTCAGTAAATTTGTTATTTGGGCTGCGTGTTCAAGTTTCAGAAAATCAGTGGGCTGCGTGTTCACTTCAAATCTGGGCTGCGTGTTCAGTAAATTTGTTATTTGGGCTGCGTGTTCAAGTTTCAGAAAATCAGTGGGCTGCGTGTTCACTTCTATCTGGGCTGCGTGTTCAGTAAATTTGTTATTTGGGCTGCGTGTTCAAGTTTCAGAAAATCAGTGGGCTGCGTGTTCACTTCAAATCTGGGCTGCGTGTTCAGTAAATTTGTTATTTGGGCTGCGTGTTCAAGTTTCAGAAAATCAGTGGGCTGCGTGTTCACTTCAAATCTGGGCTGCGTGTTCAGTAAATTTGTTATTTGGGCTGCGTGTTCAAATTTCAGAAAAATCAGAGTCAGGGCTGCGGTTTCTGTTCTCTATTTATGTGGGCTGCGTGTTCACTTCAAATCTGGGCTGCGTGTTCAGTAAATTTGTTATTTGGGCTGCGTGTTCAAATTTCAGAAAATCAGAGTCAGGGCTGCGGTTTCTGTTCTCTATTTATGTGGGCTGCGTGTTCACTTCTATCTGGGCTGCGTGTTCAGTAAATTTGTTATTTGGGCTGCGTGTTCAAGTTTCAGAAAATCAGTGGGCTGCATGTTCACCCCAATTCGGGCTGTGTGTCCAACTCTAAATCAGTGTGTGCCGAGTGTTCACCTAAACAATGGACTGTGTGTTCAACATTCATGGATGGACTGTGCGTTCATTTCAAAATTCAAGTATTGGGCCGTGAGTTCAATTTTCAATCAGTGTATGCCGTGTGCTCACAATCAGTCGATGAGCCGTGTGTTTAGCAATTCTCAAGTGTTTAAATCACGAGTTCAGAATGCAAACAAAGTACTATGTCGTAAGCTAAAACTACGTATACAAGCATGGCAAAGGCACGAAATACGAGGAAAAATACAGGAAATAAAGTAGAATACCTCTCGTGTATCGTGAGAGAGGTGCTGCTCCGGCTCTCGCAGAAGTAAATCCCCGGGTGCCCGGTCATTGAACCCAGTAAACGACGAAAAACGGCCCGCGGAAGCACATGTACCGGAGGGACGTATCTCCCGGGAATAAAAGGGCGGACTCTCGGGGGCAGTGTCATAAAATCAAAGTCATCCCCGGCACCTGGAGGGCCTCCACCGTGAGGAAAATCACCTGCCATTTCGAGAAATCTGCAAAAGGAGCAAAAAATGAGCAAAATGAGCCAAAATTGGAAAAAGTCAACAAAAGTCAACTCCCGGGAAATGAAAAAGTCAACAAAAGTCAACTCCCGAGAAAATCTTCCAAATATTAAGACAAACTTACCTCAAGTGGTGAAAATGAGAAGAGAAGCCCCGAAATCAAAATTTAATCGGTTCAAAGTGCTTAAAACTGAAAGATTTCGCGAAAACAACTTGCGTGGAAGGCCGAAAAGCGCGTATAAAATGCAGATCTGAAGGAAAAAATGGTTTGGGGAGCAAGGGAAGGAGTTTTTGCAGCTATGGGAGTGATTTCGGAATGAATGGAGGTGGATATATATAGAAATGGGAAAAATGACCAAAATGCCCCTGCTTTTGGGCAGGTGGCCGGCCGGCCACCTTTTCTGGCTGGCCGGCCGGCCATTCCCTTTTTCTTCCCTAGCCGGTGGCCTCCCCAAGGGCAACCACCTGGCCGGTGGTGGTCCCCACACCCCCCTCTAGTTCTCTGCAAATTTTGAGGAAGATCGGAGTTCCCGGGACCTGAAAAAGTTCGGAAAAAGTGCACTTTCTGGCGCGAAACTGCTCCGCCAGAACTTCAGCTACAATTTCTGACATGTGTCTCATCATCACTCATCAAAATCAAGGTGTATCCTTTTCAAACATGTTGTAACCTCTCCGGGAGGTGAATCAGAGGCCGCGATCAAGTTGCCTTCACCAAAATGCGCATTTTCTTACACGTTGTTTCGCAACAAACGAGCACCCTGATTCGTGCTTATTTTACATTGTTTTGCACATAACTTGCATTCTCATCAACATTTTGCATTGTCATGCATGATTTCTTGGTGTACCATGCCTCTGTGCTTGAGCGTGCGTTGTCACGCGCGTTCCTTTCTCGCATTGCGATGCATTCACTCGCCGGCACTGCGTGTGTCAAACTTTCAGAACCACAGGAATCACATTGAATATATATTGTTAGCATATCGTTCTTGTTGAATTTCTCTCTTTTGCAGGCACGATATTGTATGTACGGTTCATTTGAGGCTGGTGCGACCAGACGAATCGCGCAGGTATCGTATCTTCTCCGTGTGAGACGCGACGAGAATTGAATGATTCTCCGCATTCCTAACTGCATGAAATGTAGTTGTTGCTTTGCATTCTTGCTTAAAACTGTTGCATTTATTTGCGAATACTCGTTTCATTACAGCTTGCTGCATTTGCACGAACATCGAGTTGCATTTGGCTTCCTGCATATCATTTTGGCATTTTGCCCCTGCCTGCGGGCACATATCTCTGCTTATCTTGTATGATTGTCTAAGTCTTCGGCCTTGTCAAAAATGGGTCGTCTCTGGGCTTTGACATTCACTCCCGTCACTTCTTGACTTCCGAGTTCTGTCAAAGAGGGGCAACTGTAGACACCCCATTTTTTACCGACCTTAAGACTCAGACGTCACCGATTGAGCGCTCGGTGATGTTGCATATTGTGCTCGTTCAGAAGTCTCAGAGTCGCGGCCGTGAGCCCTGCCTCCGGACTTCTGAACCCTCTTCTCTGCCTTGTCTCGGTTTGCGAACCAGACTCGGTTTTCTCTGTTTTCTTTCCTGAGGGGAGGGAGAGGTCCCGTAGACTATCTCTCAGTGGCCGTGGGCTACGTTTCATGGCCGTAGGCCGTTTTGCCCTTTTCGGAGCCCGGTTACCGGTTTTCGGAACCGTCAGGCCGTGTGCCTCGGTTCGGGACCACCCAACCATCTCCGATACCTCCGGTTTTTGGCATGCATCTCATTTACTCCCTAAGGAGGGACACTGGGGTCTTAGATACCCACTTCGTGGCCAAACACCAATTTCGGTGCTTAACGGCCGGTTTTCGGGACCCCGAACTGCGTGTTTTGGCCCCCGAGCATTCGTTTTGCATCGGTTTTTGTTCATTTTTGGCAGGTACCTCTGTTTTATCATAACGAGGGACACTGGAGTATTAGATACCCACTTCGTGGCCAAACACTACTTTCGGTGCTTAACAGCCGGTTTTCGGGATCCCGAACTGCGTGTTTTGGCCCCCGAGCATTCGTTTTGCATTGGTTTTCGTTCATTTTTGGCAGGTACCTCTGTTTTACCATAAGGAAGGTCACTGGAGGGTGGGAGGACAGTAATTGTCTCAAACAACCAGTTATGCTCCTGCGGCGCCCCCCGGCGCCCGTTTTTCTCACTTCCGGGCTAATGTTGAACACCCTAGGGCCATTTTCTTTGAGCCAAAACCACATATTTGTGCTGAGGAGACCTGGGAGGACCCTAAAAACACATGGCCGGCCAGTAATTGCATTTGACCCTTTTGAACCCCTCTTTTAAGTGGCTTGTTGTCTCTCTTGGTTCAGAGTTGCCAAATTCCAACCACAGGGCTTTGTTGTACATACATGGGAGGACACTACCCTTTGGTGCTCGGCCAGCAATTTTCACTTCCCATTTTTGCCCTTGGCCGGCCGGCCACCTCCAGCAAAAGCAGCTAGCCGGCCTGCATCCTCACTCTGTGTTCATTACAGCTGTATGGCTGTTTCTTGAAAATATCTGGGCATCCGGGGGATATTTTGGGAGGGAAAGCTTGGGTGCATTTCCCTCCTCTTTTACACCCCCTTCTTGGCCTTTATAAGTGGCTGGCCAACTCCTTCATTAGGGTTACAAAAACTTCCTAGAAGAGCTCCTAAGCATTTGCCTACATCTCCCTATCCAAAAACCTCCAAAAACTTCAAGTGTTAGCCTCATTTGTTCATCAACACCAAGCCTCACCATCACCACTTCCATTCCAGCAGCAAATGAAGGTTTTTCAAAGGCTAAGAAGCAACAAATTCAAGCCAAAAAGCAACAAAAGTCTTGTCTTCAAGGGTGAGTACTCTTTTACCCATTTTTGAGCTTATTCTTGCTTCATTTTTCTACCATATTTGCTTGAGGCTTTGGGCTCCGACCCTAACTGAGTCTAGGCTTATTTTGAGCCCCTCTACAACATTGTAGAAGGGCTCAACCTTGTTTGGAGCTTCTACATACCACTTGCTTCAATATCCATCATATTTACCGTAAACTTGCATGCTATTTTTAGCTCATGTAAATTTGTTTTTGGAGCATGCCATAAAATGTGATTGAGCTTATTTTGAGCTCCTCTGCAACATTGTAGAAGGGATCAACCTTATTTGGTGCTTCCATGCATGACCTCTCTTTATAGCCCCTATTTGGTCCATATTTTGCATGCTATTTTTAGTTCATGTGTGATCTATTTCTGAGCCTGATATAAACTGTGAGTGGGCCTATTTTGAGCCCCTCTTCAATATTGAAGAAGGGCTCAACCCTGTTTCGCCTCTCTATCATGCACTTGTTTCATAATCTCGCATATTTACCGTAAATTTGCATGATTTGTTTGGCCTACATGTGATCTGTTTTGGAGCATGTCATGAACTATGAGTAGGCTTAGTTTGGGTCTCTCTACAACATTGTAGAAGGGATCAACTTTTTTGGGGGTCTCCATGTTATACTTGTCATTATACCCCTCTTTGACCCCCATTTTTGCATGCTTTGTTAAGCCTATCTAGGTTCTGTTTTCGGCCATCATCAGGTTTGGAAAGAGTCATATTTTGATCTTCTTGGCATATTTCATTAAGGGTCTTAGGCTGTTTGGTGAATGCTTGGTATACCTCTCTTTATAGCCCTCTTTTGGCTCATATTTTGCATGCTATGTTGAGCATATCTACATACTGTTTTGAGGGTTACCATAAGCTGTAAATGTTCATATTTTTGGTCCCTCTTCAGTTTTGTAGAACTGTATTTTTCAGTTTGAGCATTGCATGTACCACTTACTTCATTATTTCCTCCTTTTCCCCCATTTTTGCATGCTGTTTTTGCCCCATCTATGATTGTTGTTTGGCCATGATTTGTACTGGAAAAATGCTAGTTTAGGGACTTCCTAGCATCTATCTTTACACTTCATGTCCATATTGTGCATGTTTGACATAGCTGTAGGCCATCCCATTGCATTTCGGGACTTATTTCGGGCATCAGGTGTAATTCTGCTATGATTCGGGGGCTTTTTTTGCATCATTTTGGCTGCTGAAATTTGCATGTTCCATATTCCATATGCCATGTCTCATTTTGCATGTCATTCCATGCCTTCGGGCCATTTCTCGGTTTGCGTGCCCACGGGCACGCACTTCGAGACATCTCATTTTTCATCTTCCGGCATCCTATGTGAGTGCGGCTGAGGCCCTCTCATGTTGGTGTAAGCCCTCATTTCATTTCGTAGGTCATTTCATGCCTTAGGGCCTTTGCCTCGGTATGCGTGCCCGTGTGCACGCATTTCGAGGCACTCCATTTTTATCCGATGGCCTCTTATGTGAGTGTGGCTGAGGCTCACTCATGTTAGCGTAAGTCCATTTTGCATTCCGTATGCCATTTTAGCATCATTGCATTGTGTATGCCACTTTCTCGGTTTGCGTGCCCGTGTGCACGCATTTCGAAACATCTCATTTTAGTCTCATCACATCGTGTATGCCATTGCCTCGGTTTGCGTGCCCGTGTGCACGCATTTCGAGACATCTCATTTTAGCATCATTGCATTGTGTATGCCATTGCCTCGGTTCGCGTGCCCGTGTGCACGCATTTCGAGGCACTTCATTTTTATCCGACGGCCTCTTATGTGAGTGTGACTGAGTTTCACTCGTGTTAGTGTAAGTCCAATTTGCATTGCGTATGCCATTTCACGCCTTAGGATCATTGCCTCGGTTTGCGTGCCCGCGTGCACGCATTTCGAGGCATCTCATTTTCATAGCATTGTGTATGTTAGGATTGTATCTTAGCTGCATTTCATGCATATCATGCATATTGCATCGTGTTCGGGATAGGAGTTAGACCGGGCACGGGAAACGAGGTACGTTTCGTACTCCGAGTGACAGAACGTGTCTCAATTCCCAAGTCACCGACACTCCGGATTACCCATGATGGAGTTAGGTTTTTGTTGTAGCATTCATCTGCATTCACTCCATATTGAGTTGTGCAATCCGACTCCTCGGCCATCATGCATCGATATGCGTGATTGGTGGCACGAGGATCGAGGCATGCATATATTTGTGAAATACATTGCTATGCCCCTCTTCTGCTCTCTGTTACAGCAAAAGGAAGAATCAGCAACTTTCCGGAGTCTGGCACGCATTCCGAGAAACATTGCAAACAGAGGCTAATTGGGGCGTCCAAGTGGATTTCCGCGCAAGGCAGCCCAACATGCATCATTTCATTATTCAGAGCGGAGTCAAGGCAGTCCCTGGCTTGCATGCCAGTTTTATATTTTTCTTATTTAATTTGTTAATTAATTAGGAATTTGTATATTATTTGGGACTGTAATATTTTGAACTGTATTATTCTTTCATTCGGGACTGTATATTTATTTGGACCCTCTACGCAAGGGCATAATTGTAATAAGTGTGGGTGAGTGTGATGTATGTCTTCCAACCCCACGTCTTTCTTCCCTTTTATTTACCTGCTTACGATGGTTAGATATAGGGCATATTTCAATTAGCACACAGTATGACAGCATGCTTGCATCATTCATCTGTTATGCACGCACCGGGCTCGGCGCATCATACAAACTGCATTTGTATTTCAATTCCAAATTGAATACGTGTTAGTTGTAGCATTCCATATGCCATATTTAGAATAGTCGAGCCTGCTATAGTTGCATTTTGCATGTGTTGCATTAGGCAATTCTGTGTATCTAGGATCATGCATGGATTTCTAATCGGTTTTTGTTTTGGCTTGGAGTACTCGGTGAGTTTTATGCTTTAGCATCCTTGCATGCGTGTGAGTGTTGTCATGAATAGCATGCTTGCCATGAGGCTATTTGCTTATGTGATATAACTACCTGAATGCCTGTGGGTGAAGGTTGAGTTATTTGGATTGGGACAATTCATCAAATGTTTGTTTTAAGCCCACTAGATAGTGGCAACACCATGTTTTCCTAAGCCCACCTGAGGGTGGCAAAATCTGCATTTTTAAGCCTACCTGCGGGTAGCAAACCATCCTTCAAACAAACAAACATGAAATGTTTTGTTCCAATTCAGGCGACTCAGTCTATACTTGTATGCTGTGCGCATCACGTAGTAACTTAGGCTAATAACCGGAATAAGAACTCATAATGTTTTCAAAATAAGATATCATGGTTAGTAGAGGCCGGTCTTTGACCGGGCGAGCGGGGGTGCTCACGAAGTGACCTTTCCCAATCGTAACCAAGTTCCCGAGCCGAGGCAACTTTGGTGATGACGGACACGTGGCCTTTGGCACCGAGTCAGGGTTTCCTAAATTTCCCCATTAAAAAATATTTAGGTGGCGACTCTGTATCTGGCAAAGCAGTCCATGTTTGGCACTTCTTTCAAAAAAGTCTGTTTTCAAAACGATTTGCCGGATTTGGACTCTTTGGTTCAAGATTTAGAACCGTGGCACAAATCGAGTCCGAACTGTAGCGAGGTCCCTCGCGGACATGTTACAGCAGCTAACAGAGGACCACAGCAGAATAGAAAAGAACAAGAGTTATAACTTGCAGCACACCCTACTTATAAGCCCAGCAAGCAGACCTCACTCCAACCACTACCAATGCATATTCTAACCAACCACCGCCAAAGCAAATTCTGACCTGCAACACACTCCAAAAAACATAAGGCCATCTCAACCTCCACCAATGTATACTCTGACCTGATTCAGATTGAAAATAAAATCATTGATAGAGTAATACAAATCACTGCAAGAGGTTTTGAACCATAGAACAACTTTGATTTTTATAAGCTCACTTAAGTCCCCAACTACAGGTTTGGCATTCCTAAAACCATATTCATTCCTAAGATTCCATATGGACCATAGAGTTGCAAGCAGAATAATCCTCCAAATCTTATTTTCATTTTTCTTCATAGGTTGACCCTCCCACCAGAGTAATACTTCTTCAACAGAACCTGGAATGGCCCACTCCACACCCCACTATCTTAATAAGGCTGACCACACTTCCCAAACAAAGAGGCAGTGCAGAAATACATTAAGCATAGATTCCTCAAACTTCTTGCAAAAACTACAAGCTATGGAGGAGGTGCCAATGAGAATACCAATTCTTTGCAAAAATACAGCAGTCTTCACTTTTTGTTTCTAGGCAAGCCAACCAAAAAATTGCACCTTAGGAGGCAAGAATGAACTCCAAACTAGCTTATTCAATATGAAATGAGCTAAGGTAATAAAGAGAAGAAACAGAGAAGGTACTTGAGACAGTAGCAGCCCACCTTGTGTAGTCACTAACCTCTCTCCTAATTAAAGGACAAGATGACAGAATTGCTACAAGTCTCAACCACTCTAACTTTTCCCATTCAAACAGCTCCCTTCTAAACAACAAGTTCCAAACCCCTGAAGCCTCTTTTAGATCAATAAACCTCCTCAGAGTGCCTTCCCTTTCCAAAGAAAGACTATACAGCCTAGGGAACTCCACTTTCAAACAATAATTGCCACACCAGATATACTCCCAGAATTTTACCCTTTTTCCATTGCCAACTACTATCTTAAAGTTATTCAAGAAGCATAACATCATAGAATAATTATAATCATCCAGAGAGACAATATCAGACCACACCCGTGAGTGTCTGAAATTAACCTCCCTTGATGGTAACCAGCTACTAGCATCCAAAGCGTGTTTGCTGTAAATTGCTTTTCGCCACAATGACTTAGTCTCATTTGCGAACCTTCACCACCATTTGACCAATGAAGAAAAATTAACATCTCTAATCCTTCTAATTCCCAGCCCACCTTGATCGAGTCTCTTTGTGACTTCTTCCTATTTGACTAAATGAATTTCTCAGGTCAGAGCCTCCCTACAAGAATGCTTCTTGAATTCTCTCCAGGTCCTTTGCAACCTCTTCAGGCATCTTGAGCAAAGAGAGATAATACACTGGCAAACAAGCAAGAATAGACTTAATCAGAGTCAATCTTCTAGCAAAGGAGATAAGCCTTCTTTTCCAACTTGCCAGCTTTGCTTTTACTTTATGGATGACTGGTTTCCAAGTTTTTCTCCTACTAGGATTGGCCCCTAAAGTTAGCCTGAGATACTTAATTGGCAAGAATTGAATCTTATAGTTAAGTGAATTAGCAAAATCAGCCAACATGGTTTCCTCAATGCCTACCCCACAGACCAAACTCTTATGGTAATTAATTTTAAGGCCAAATAAAAGCTCAAAGCACCTGAGAATCCTTTTAATAATACTAATTTCATCCCCATCAACTTCACAAAAAAAGATGGAATCATCAGCAAATTAAAGGTGAGACACCAACCACCCATTGACTCCCACTTTCATACCTTTAACCAACTCCAACTCCACTACTCTTGAAACAAGCACATTAAGACCTTCAGCCACGATGTTGAACAGGAGAGGGGAAAAAGGATCACCCTGCCTAAGCCCTTTTTGGAGATGAAACTCATCTATTGGTGAGCCATTCACAAGAACAGATAACTTAGCTGTGGATACACACTCCTTAATCCATGAAATCCACTTCATTCCAAAGCCAAAATTGGATAACATTGAAAAGAGAAACTCCCAATTCATAGAGTCGAAGGCCTTCTCAAAATCAAGTTTAATAACCACACCCCTCTTTTTTAATTTTTTCTACCCCTTCACTACTTCATTTGCAATCAAGACACCATTAAGGATATTTCTACCACTTAAGAAAGCAGATTGAGTTTCACTAATAATCTCAAGCAACATCATTTTTAGCCTATTAGAAAGAACCTTAGCCAGGATCTTATACATTGAACCCACGAGACTAATGGGCCTATAATCTGCCAAACCAACTGTGTTAACTTTTTTTGGGACCAGGGTTATGAAAGAGCTATTTACACCTCTGACCAATCTGTCATTAACATGAAATTCTTTCATAAACTGCATAACCTTCCCCTTCATTACCTTCCAATACTTCTGAAAACACACAAGATTGAAACCATCAGGGCCTGGGGCCTTATTACCTTCACAACTGTTAACGGCATTCCAAACTTTTGATTATGAAAATTCTACCTCAAGCCCCACAAATGCAATATTGTTGCTTACAGATTTAAAACTACCACCCAGAGTTGGTCTACTTCTCCACTCATTTATGAAATGCTTGCTGAAATAAAGGAAAACCTCCTGTTTTACTCTCCCTGGATCCTCATGAACAGAATCCCCAACTGTGATAGAATGAATCCCATTTTTGCTCTGCCTGTTGGTGGCCATGACATGAAAATATCTTGTATTGCGATCTCCTTTCAAAGACCAATCTAATCGAGCTTTTTGAAGCCACACCCATTTAGACATCCTGCTCAACCTCCAAACATCATTAATGACCTCTCTTCTTCTTAATTTTTTTGACTCAACAAGCTCTCTACATTTTTCTAAGAGATCAAGCTTATTCACTTCATCTTTAGTTGCCTTTAACTTACTAGATACATCCCCAAACACCTCTTTATTCCATTTTTTCATGGTAAACTTAAAAAGTTTAAGTTTACTCTGTAAAATGTAACCAGTCCAACCTTCTACTACAAATTCCTTCCAAGACTTCTCCATAAAAGATCCAAAGCTAGGATGTAATGTCCAGGCATTAATGAATCTGAAAGGCCTAAGACCCCAGTCTCGATCATCCTCCATCAACAATAAGGGACAATGATCAAATAAGAGCCTAGGCAAACCCCACAGCTTGAAATTAAACGTCTCCAACCACTCAGGGTTTGCTAAGAACCTATCAAGTTTGATCCATGTTCCCCCCTCCCTAGCATTATACCAATTAAATTTTCTACCAAGGAGTGGAATATCAGAGAATTAACAATTATCAATAAAACAATTAAAGTTCGTCATTCCCCTATCTCTCATAGAGTAACCTCTCATTTCCCCTACATTCCTTATCTCATTAAAGTCTCCTCCTAAGCACCAAGGTTTAGGAAATAAAGATTTCAAGTTACATAGCACTTCTCACAACTTCCTTCTGCAACCCACCTCATTCGGATCGTAGACATTCACTAGGACACCTTCAAAAGAATTCAAAAAAAATACCTGAGAGAAGAATAAAATTCCAGTTACTGCAATAGTCGAGAAATTGGAACAACCCTGGATCCCAGATGCACAACAGACCACCAGCTGAGCCAACCGAATCCACACACATATACTCCATTTTATCCCTAGGTCAAAGTGATTTCACCTCAACTTAAGAAAGGCTCTGGCTCTTAGTTTCTTGGAGCAAAACAATTTCAATCTTCCTCTCAAAAACTTGCTTGCGAATCTTACCCCTCTTCTCCCTCCTCTCCAAGCCTCTACAATTCCAGGAAAAAATCTTCGTGGATAACAAAATTCTACTCTGTGCCGCACCCATCGGAACTTCTTATGCCGCAGTCCCTAACCCACCTCGAACCCTTCATTTGTCCTTCAACTCCATCTCTGTAACCATCTTCACAGCCTTATCTTCTTTTCCATTAAACTTGATTCCCAAAGCATAACCCATTTGAATAGTAGCTCACGAGCTAGAGCACTAGCTTCCGAGCTGTTACCAAATGCCCTGGAAGTAGAAATTGTAGCTGCTGCTGGTCTGAAAACTATACCCTTGGATCCTCTCTTGCTAGTTGATGCACCCTTTTGACCGTAATTCCGAACAAAACTAGCGAACCCTCCTAATTGCACCTAGTTGACTTTCCTAGATTTCGTTTCATCTTTCTTTTTACCTTTATCTTCTAACTGATCCTTTAACAATTGATTTTCAGTGGGCTGAATTGCTACCAAATATGGGCTAACAACTCCACCAATTTCAGCTCCTTTCGGCCCAACACTCAGAGACTGAGCCTGGCCCAACACAATCTCTAGATTAATTCCAGGCCTCTCTTAACCTGACCCACTAAGGCTCCTTATGAAACCAGACATATATACCTACCCACCCACCCTCTGATTTACTTCACCCTGTCCACCCACCCTTTGATTTACCTCACCAGCCTCCATATTAGAATTCACCAACTTCAGCTTTGAATTCTTTACACATGCGCCACCTTCACTTGTACTTCCTAAGATGCTTGTTTTTTCGGCTACTACAGATGCATGCAACCAGCCATCATCATTTTCCAACATAACACTTTTGGCTACCAGATTCGGCCTATTAACCAGATCCATGTCGTTCCCCCCTTCCACTTCATCATGTGTGTCAACTGCCATGTCATCTTTATTCTCCACCATCTTCTCCCTCATCTGATCATGAGACTAGAGATCTGACATGGAGTTGGAGATTGAACTTTCATTATCTTCTCCCTCCACTGATTCCTCAGCCACTATTTGCTCTTCATACACTCTTATTGGGTAGAGCTGCTCTTTACATTCAAGATTCACCACTTCATTGATAATCTCCATTTTTTTTTTGTGACAATACAGACCTTAGCACTACAAAATGAGAGTGTTTAACCTAAATCTCCATCCAATTGTACCACCTCCCCCCATACTATAAATTAATTTCAATATTAATCGGTACATAATTATATTATTGATACTGATGCATATTCTGATCCTCTTTTATTTAAAACCAAGATTGATAGAGTTATTCATGAGTTGCATCTCTTCAATTCAATGCAAAGCTGAAAATCTGTATTTCTTGGGTGAACCATGCAATGTGACTACAGATAAATAAATCCTTATTACTTTTGGAAGTAAAAATTAGGTGAATCGATATTAACACCTATGTTTATGTTTAATTAAGTTTAATCAGCAAGCATACCAAGTATCAACAGAGCACTTAGCAGCGGTAGAAATTGATTAGAAATTATCAACGGTGGCAACTCACACTCACCCTCTCTCTCTCTCTCTCTCTCTCTCTCTCTCTCTCTCTCTCTCTCTCTCTCTCTCTCACACTATAGATTTTAATGGAATAAATAAATTTATCATAATTTTTTTCTACATTTTTTCTTTATCAGATTTGAGTGGAATAATAAATTTGTTCTAATTTATTTTTTACCTTCTTTATTTATTAGATTTTAGTAGAATAAATAAATTTTTCCTTATTTTTTTGCCCTAATTTTATTTCATTAAATTATTTTTTATAATTTCTTTGCTATCAGATATGAGATAATCAGCGAGTTGTGATTTGTAAATTGAATTGCGATTATAGTTATGTTTTCAGAGGTGCTTTTGTTGTCTATCATAGGTTTATATGATGATCTGGAGGACAAACCAATATGGTTAGCTGCAAGTTCTGGAAAGTCTTCTGTCTCCTCTATCTATAGAAGTGAAGTTGTCTCCCTTGGTCCCTCCCTTATTACTAGCAAGTTAGTTTGGAACAAATTTGCACCTCCAAAGGTTCAATTTTTCTACTGGTTAGCATGGAAAAACAAAGTCAAGACAGCAGACTTTCTTCAGAAAATTAGAGTGATTCAATCTAATTCACCAGCCCTTTGTGTTTTCTGTAAAGCTACGAATGAATCTATTTGCCATGTGTTATTGCACTATCCTTTTGCATAGAGGGTTGGGGTTGCAATATTGAATTGGTGGGAGGTGCAAGGGGCTTTACCAGGTTCTGTGGAAGCTATACTTCATTGGTGGGAAGGTGATAAACTAAACAAAAAAGAAAAATTGCTTTGGAAGGTCATTCCCTTGCCTGTATTATAGTCACTGTGGAAGCTTCAAAATGAGTGCATTTTTTAAGCTAGTACACCTCAGTTGGAGGTCTTGTGTGATTTGATTAAGATTAGAGTTGCACTGTGGTTGAACCAAAGATTTAAGGATTTTCGCTTCTTTGTCCAGGACTTCTTGACCAATTTGAGGCAAATCATATGCTGTTTGGGGAGTAAATTTGTTTTGGTCTACTGTTGCTAGAGGTTTCCTTGTAGGAGATAACCTGTTGGTGTCTTTTGTGCTTTTTGGGTTGGTTGGTGTCTTACCAATTTTCATCTTCGAGTGGTGCTAGCAAATGAATGGACATGTTTCTCGGTGCCAACCTAGTTGGAAGCAGGTTGTCTTGTTATGATGCTCTTTGTACCTCCCATTTTTTATTGATGATTGTCAATGTATTATTGCTTGATCATTATCAATAAAAAAAAATTTTCTCTGTTTCAAAAAAATGTTTCCAAGGCAGTACAGTTCTAGAAATGAAAAGAGAAAGAATAAATTGAAAGTAGAACAATTATTTCAATCTTAATCGAGAGCACTTGATAAAAATTTTGGTAGCAAGAAACAAGTAGATTTGTTTGCTTTACACTGCTAGAACATTTCATTGATTAGATTTGTTGATTAATTAATTTATTTTGTTGATTTGAACTATACCTTATGGTAATTTATTTTTATTTTTACTTTTTTTTCTTTGGTACTCTAAAATGAATACATTTTGATATCTATTTTAGTATCAATCGCCAGTAGTGATACTAAAATAAGTATTTTATTTATTTATTTATTTTTATGAATATAGGCCCCCTTTTTTAGTTTTATCCACTACAACATATAAGAGTTTTAAAAACTAAATATTTTGGTCTCTAAATGTGAAAATTTTGTTGCAAAAGACATTTAGGGACTAATTTTTATCGTCATGAGAATAGTTGCTAAAAGGTCGCCCCTAAAAGTCAAAAATAAGACTTTTAGTGACAAAATTTTGAAAATGTCACTAATAAATACACTTTTAGGGACAAAATAATTTGATCTCAAAAGAGTTTATTTTTTTGAGTAAAAAAAATTGGTCCGAAAAATATAATAATTCATCATTAATGTCTAATTTTCGTTATTAAAAATATAATAACATTTTTTATAACAAAAATATTTAATCTCTAAAAAATAATTTTGTTTATAAATTTTGGTTCTTAAATTTTTAATTTTTTTTTAGTGATCTTAGGCCCTTAAAAACTCAAGAACAGCCCTGGTTTCAATTGGGTTGGGTTCAAATTATTTTGTAGCAACAAAGTATTTTGTATATAAGTATACGATACTTCGAAAATAAAATGAAAAACTTGGGACTTGCATGTGCTTCTTAGGTAATGTTTGGGTACTGTTTGGTTAAATGAAATGTTCATTTTAAGAGAATGCTTATTTTTAATTTTGATTTATTGAAAATAATGACGAAATAAATTATAAATAAAATCGTTATTCAAGTAAATGATTATTTCATAGAAATATTAAAAAAAAGATTAATTTCTAACAGTCAATATAGCCAACATTTCAAGCGTAGGTGTAACATTTTTTGTGATTTTTTTAAGGAAAAAAATTGGGAAAAAAAAAAAAAAGAGTGTAACATTTCTGTCCAATTAAGTCTGACTTTTTTTTTTTTTTTTTTTTAAATCAGCTAAAAAAAAACCCTTTATTTATGATAAACAAAGTATAAGAACAAAATCATCAATAAAGAGAGAGGAATGCAAAAGAATCACAATAAGTAAGATCATCCCAACAATGTTAGCATCAAAATGCATACCGTATCTGTGTGAGTGATTTTCTGATCACACTGCCCATCTTAGTAATTCAGCTGTAGAACACAGGCAGAATAGATGGCACAAATAGTAACACAAAGAATTTTAACGTGGTTTGGCAAAATTGCCTACGTCCACGGGCAGCAGATTCACTATATTGAATGAATAGTAAGAAGTACAATTAACTCTCTGTAATTCTCTTCCTCTCTTCCCTTTTTTCCTAAGCTTGTAACTGTAAGTGTTACCATTAGCTTGTTCTCCCTCGGCCCCAAGTCTCGGCCTCTCTATATATACATGAGAATAGAGATGGAGAGGCCATCAACTTTTGAGCTGGCTGCCAGCCCATTGTTGTGCTTTTGGCGGCTTTCCAGATAAAAGCTTCACATTGCTTCACATGGCCTCATGGCCAACTCACATGGCCTTATGGCCAGCTAGTTGGTGAGGTGTTGGCCTCAAGGCTTTCTTCTCATGGCTGGACATCCATCTGACCAAGATAATATTATCATATTATATAGGTATGGCCGATCTAACAGTTACCTCGGCTTAATTCTTCTACGGGTAGCTCGGCCTTTGCATGTTAAGCCGAGGTAGGAGAAAGGAGAGGCCTTTATCCGCTTATCCCGGATTAAGATATCTTCGGAGATAACCTCGGCAAATCTTAGATTACCTCGGCAAAACTTACCGTGACACGTGGCACCTCGGCTGACACATCGGCGTCACCTTGCCACGTGTTGGTACTCAGAAATATAACCCCACAGTATCATTTACTTGATGAGCAACCAACTCCAAAATGCACACCCTAAAATGTTTATGAAAGCAGCCCCCATATAAACAATCCATTCAAAGTCTGATGTCGGCTCTAAGCTGGCTCAAGTTGAACGTCATTGACTGAGAAATCCATGGAAGGATACAAGGCTATAACCCATAAGGCAGTTCTTACCTTTACTAACTCACAGAGAGATGCCAAGTCGGTCTGATCGTGACAGTTGCTGGCCTGTTAGTAGCAATATGTCAATTTTTATTTATTTATTTATTTAAAGGTTGCCTCATTAGACGAATTCACATTACAGCTCCACTATGGCTTCGTTTGGGAAGCCTTGGTTGGGACTTTTTAAGTTATTTTAGCTACAAAAAATAAAATAGATTTTTTAACTTAATAAGATAAAATATCACATCTTAACCATAATCATTACATTCTTTCTCTTACAAAAAAGTCAAAAAAATCAAAAAAGTCAAAAACTCTTCCCAAACTAGCTTTTTAGTCGAAGGCTAAAATAATCAAAAAAGTCAAAAAGCTAAAAAACCAACCTACTTTCCAAACAGAGGCTATATCTCCTAATTGAAGTCTCCTAATTTCACCCTTAATAAAATGACTAAGACGCCCGTGAAAGAGTCTTACACTCCTGTTTCTCGCATCTTTATCTCCCCTAATTCCACATCATTGGGGGAGAAATTGATAGGCTAAAGTTGGGGGGATAAATAATTTTTCTTCATATTATTCACGCTAATTTTAGGTTTTATTTTATGAAAATTGAAAATTGAAAGTTGAAATTGAAAATTGAAAATTATTAAACATGTTTGGTTCCATTTTTTTGAATTATTTTTTCAAAAAGTGATTTGAAAACTCTATTTTAAAAAAGAATCTTCGTTTGGTTTTCAAAAAAATGCATTATTACAAATTCAAGTTTCCCTTCAATTTAAGGAAAGAGACAATTTTTTTTAAAAAAATTGTTACATCAAAAAATACTCCCATGTTAGTTATATATATATATATGTACATGCTATATATGTATGAAAAATATAATTTGGTATGTATTTATTTATGGGTACATATCCTACCATTAAATGTGTGACTTTATCATAAATTTTTCACTCATTTCAATCACAGAAAATGTAATTTTTGTACAAATTCGCATTAAAAAAATATCGTAATTAACTTACAAACTTTTACAACATTAAATACAAAAAATTTGGACATTTTCTTATGTCAATTTCTGATGATATTACACATGTTTGTGTTAATGTTACGATATTTTGTGATAAAATAAATTTCTACATAACATTATGAAAAGTTAATTCTATGTAATTTTTCAATGCTTACAACATAATTTTAAAGGTGTTGAAATTCATAAATCTGTATTTTCAATTTGTTTTCATAAATTGTTGAAGTTACAATAAATTTTGCTTCATATTTAAAATTGCAAATGTATATTTGAAAATTGTGCAAATAATTTTTGAAGCCATTATTTATACACTAAATACCAAAAGATTAAAAAATAGAAAAAAGTGTAAATTTTCATATTTTGGTTGTATTCAATACAATTTTTATACTACTTTTTCCAAATTTACATTTATGAAGATGAAGTGAGTCTAATACGTAATAAATAAAAAAACACATTGTAAAAGATTATTTTAAATAAATAAACATGTTGTGAAAGATGAAGTGAGTCTGCAAATGGAAGGGAAGCCAAGTCTGCAATTGGTTTGGTGAAGGTAATAAAGAAGGCAATAGGCAATCTGGGAGTAGAGTCATAGATTGTACTAATGCTTTGGCTGGTCACGTAAGGAACAAACTCAAAAAAAAGCAACCAAAAGCCAAATTTTGAAAACTTTGTCCGGTTCTCAAAATAACTAAACAAAAACTTTAAAATTTTCAAAAAAAATGAGTTTAGAAAATGTTGGCACCATAAAATGTTCTTCTTATTATTATTATTAGTATTAGTATTGTTATTATTTTCAGGATATGTGGCATCCTCTTATTCATTTAAAAGTTAAAAAAAGTTATGGAGATGATGGAGAACATGAAGGACAAAGTGGATGAAGGACACATGGCAAGACAATGATGAAGATGGGAGAAATGGGTAGTTACTAAGTAGTTATTGCTATATTTTTTTCTCTATAAATAGTCATCAATGGTTACATTGTAATAAGATTCAGAACTCAAATCAAAGACAATTGATTTCTATTTTTCTTATTATTTATATTTCCTCCATTTTATTTTACATACTTTCTTTTCGAAGTATTTATTTTCAGCACTTCCTTTCGAAACATTCTATGCACTTCCTTTTCAAAGCATAGGAGTAGAGGAAAGTAATTGTTACTTTGATTGTTCACTTAATCCATTTCTCTACTTCTTTTAATTTTTCTTTTCTTTAACACTTGGCAATTTTGAAATCCTCTTTATTAAGGCAAAAGAATCGTCAACGCAATCGCTTGATCATTGGCTTGAATTTAATCTGTAAGGATTTTTCAATCCTTATTAACACGCTCGCATTTACGATATTTTCCTTCGTATAAAAAATAAGCCAACAGAAAACAACAACTAAAAACAATGATTATTTTTTTCTTTCATTATTTATGTTATGGCGGTTGTGATAATGGTAGTGGTAGTGTTATAGTGGTAGTGATGGTTGCGTAGTTATCAAAAGAACTTAATTTATTGTTGATAAAAAAAAAAAAAAATTTTATTTATTTTTTTTTAGTAAATACATTCAAAACAATTACTAAGCTACATCTAAAAGGCGTCATCAAATTGAAAAAAATACAGAATAAATGCCCACAAACCGATGAAAAATCTTAGATTACAATAATAGTGACTAGGCTTAGTTGGAGACGAGAAATATTCAACTAACCTCAATTCAAAACTTTATTAATTAATAACACCACATAATTAAACTGATATCACCATTATTACACTTTCATCGTATGATTTACATGCATAAAAGGAAAACACCACATAATTAAAATGACATCACCATTATTACACTTTCATCGTATGATTTACATGCATAAAAGGAAAGTACCACATAATTAAAATGACATCACCATTATTACACTTTCATCGTATGATTTACCATTACATGCATAAAAGAAAAAATGACACTACTTCCAGTTCTCGACAAAAACAATATTATTGTTACGCTATTGTCTAACAAATAGTGACCGAGGCATAGCGGGCAGGAGGTCACGTGCCCCCGGATTTTGAATTTTATTTTTTTAATATAAAGAATTTTTATTTTATTTTTTTAATATAAAGAAAATATTTTATATAAAAATATTATTTAAAATGAAATGTCAATGACATTTTTAAAATTATGAGAGCAATAATTGTTGTTTTGATTGAAATTAAAGAGATTATGATAAGTCATATTATTATCTATGAAAATATCAATATAATGATAATGTCTATTATTATTGACATGTAAATATAATTTAATCTCAATGAAGATATGAAATTTATTGAATTATTGGTTACATTTACCATGTGGAGTTCATCCTTCATGTGTTTTTTATTGTTAGTTGGTGATATCACATGTATGGCATGGTATTGCTATTATATTGAAGTTTTACTCAAATTTTGTATAAAGAATTATTTTATTATTATATAATTTATTTTAAAACTTATATCCATGACTTTTTTTATATTGTCCCTGCACGTGCCTGGTCCCTCGCGGTGTGTCAACATATTGTTCGCTTTGGGGTTGGGCCGCTGCGAGCTTGCCCCCTCACGGTTTCTTTCCTCCACTTGGAAGAGGGGAAAAGGCCTGTTGACAGATGGAGGGGGCCAGTACGCTTATAAGATAGACGAGGAGTCCCTTCCGAGTCGATGTGGGATAGACCCAACATAACCCCCCAGCGGATTGGGCCGCGAACAGCGGGAGAGTTTGTCGGATGCCCTCCTTCTAGCGCCAATGCACGTGCTTGATCCCTCGCAGTGTGTCAATATATTGTCCGCTTTGGGATTGGGCCGCTGTGAGCTTGCCCCCTCACGGTTTTGTTCCTCACCTGGAAGAGGGGAAAAGGCCTGTCGACAGATGGCGGGGCCAGTACGCTTATAAGGTAGACGAGGAGTCCCTCCCGAGTCGATGTGGGATAGACCCAACAGTCCCTAATACACTAATTATAAATAATATTATTTTTTTTAATCTTTCTCAAAGTCAATCGTAAAAATTTATGTAAAATATTTTTGTAAAAATTTTCAATATTATAATTGATAAGTACCGCCTCTAATTTAATTTTTTTGGGCTCTGCCACTGCTAATAAATAATAATATAATAATGCCGTTGAAGAACTGTATGTGTAAAGATAGCCTTCAGAGAATGCTTTTCATGAGCTCATGTTTTTGAGTCCATTCATTTTGGAAAATTATATGGTGGGGGTGTCATTTATCATTTTACTTTAAAATTCCATCTCCCTAAATACTCGCAAGGCAAAGAAGTTAGTTTGTATTAGAAAAATGAGACTAACCTAATCTCAATACATAAGAGTCAATTATTCACTAAATAATTCACAATAATGGACTTAATAGTAATAGTTTACACGGTTGGTAGAGTTCTTTGCATCTATATCACACACGAGTAAATCCCCCGTAGCTCGAATGCTACGGGGCTCGAATGGCTCGAGGGAGAGGGAGAGGAGAAAAGAGAGGGAGAGGGAGAGAAGCAGAGGCCATCGTCGTCGTCCTCGTCGTCCTCGTCGTCGTCCGTCGTCCTCCTCGTCGTCCTCGTCGTCGTCCGTCGTCCTCGTCGAAGAAGCGGGCTCGTCGAAGAAGCAGAATCTCGCCGTCGCCGTCGTCCACCGCCCCGCCTCCTCCTCCTCCTCCTCCTCCTCCTCCTCCCTTCTCCAGCCGATTTTATGGCCCCCTCCCCTCCCTCCTCCTCCTCCTCCCCCTCCTCCTCCCTTTCCCTTCTCTTCTTCTCCCTTCTTCTCAGATCTGCCAGAAAAACCAGGAAAAAAGAAAAAAAAAAAAAAAAAAAAAAAGGGGTCAAAACGACGTCGTTTTGACCCCTCGAGCCACAATTCGAGCCAATCTGTCGAGCTACCAATCACTACTCATCACACACAGACTTGGACCCAATCATTCTTTTTGAGAGGAGAGCATATAGCTAGCAACCTAGTATTACAAAATTAATTAGAATAGTTTTAGTCAATCTTTTGTTTTGGCTCATTATAATCTTAGGAAAGATAAGTTTTAACGTTATTCTAATTATATGTATCATGGCTAGCATAAGCCAAAACAACTTCCAACTTCAACGATTTGTTTAAAAAAAATTTAAATAAAATAAAATCAAAAACTCCAACTATTGATCCATAAAAGGAAAGTCTATGTCACTTACATTTAGTTTAAACTAGAAAGTGGCGAGTTTCTAAAAGTGTGAAAGCACGGTCCTTAGGAAAGAAGCTCTTGCCCTTAGCTACCAATGTGGTATATCCCTAACTGATGATCTGGATAAATACTTAGGAACTGCTTTGGTCCTTTGGTCCATGGTAGTGTTACTAAATATCACGTAAGAGGCATCATTGAGAAAATTACTAACAGGTTGTCTGGATAGAAGGCTAAAAATCTCTCCCTAGCTGGTAGAATTATCCTAGTGAAGTCTGTCACTTCTGTCATCTCTAACCACCTTATGCAAACTATGGAACTGCCTAGGAATGTTTGTGACAAAATTGATAGCTTAAATAGAAACTTCATATGGGATAGTACTGACACAGTCAGGAAAGTTCACTTGGTCAATTGGAATAAATTTTGAAAAGTAAAAGAAATGGTGGGCTGAGTATTAAGAAAGCCAAAGAGCAGAACTCTACCTTAATATCAAAATTGGGTTGGAAAGTTACTAATAAAGATCATAACCTTTGGTGCCAAATCCTTCAATCTAAGTACCTAAACCAACATTCCATTTCCAGTTGGCCCATAAAGAGAAAAGCATCTCACACATGGAAAAACATAATTAAAAATAGAGAGGTCTTGGAGAAAAATATCAAATGGAATGTGGGGAATATGGAGAATATATCACTCTGGATTGACTAGTGGTGTGGCACACAACCTTTATGTAATAACAATCAAGGACCTCACATTGATTGTACAACAAAAGTTAGCTCTATTCTAGATGATGAAGGCAGATAGGACCTGACACCAATCTAGTACCTAATCTCCTAACAAGACAAGGACAACATTCTCAGCATCTACAGATCCAAGTTTGTGACTTTCATAGTGTAACAATTCTCGTACTGATCACTGATAAACTACTAAATTAGCTACTGGTTACTGCTAAACTGAACTGATGATGACTGATAATGGACTTAACTGAAGTACTGAATAGACCGATTGAAATCGGAACTGAAATTGAATAAGTTTATCTATTGAATTGCATATTGCATCTGTTTGATTGATTGATTATTTGTTTGAATTTATATGTTTAAACTGCTAATTGAAGGCCTTATCGGCGGCCGAATTAGAAACCGTTTAGTGTTTTGTAATCAGTAGAATTTATGTGATTTTATGGTGTATTTATCTGAAAATTGATTAGGAATGATTAAATTAGATTAAATAAAGCCAATTGAAAAGTTTGACTTAATTACCATATTGCCACTCCTAGTGGGCCACTTAGAATAATGTACTAGACCTTATTACATGTTGAACAAAGCTTCTCCTCAGCCATTTCCTTAGTCCCCACCGAAATTAGAAGAGAGTTAGAGAGGGAGGGGCTTGTTCTTGTTGATTGCTTGAAGACTTGAAGTAAATTGAAGTGTATTTGCACAATTGAGCTTGCAAGACTTGTAATTGAGACTTAGGTAAGAAAATTCATTGTCTTCTTGTTGTCTTGAGTTCAATCTTGCATGTATCATGGTTATAGAGGAGTTAAGTTATGAATTTGCTCATATATGTTGAATTGGAACTCCATTGTTGCATGCATGCTTGAATTGGTGCATTTTGGAGTGAATTCATGGAAGAGATGTACATGCATGTCCATGTTTATATGATAGTCCATGTTTTCAAAATGTTTTCCAACTTTTGAGCTCTTTAGAGCAAGGATTGAAGCTTGAATTTGGTTTAAAGTTCATGCATTGCATGTTTAAAGATTTTTCATGAAATGGGTTTGAATTTGTATTTAATTGACTCACCTTTGGGGCTTGGATTCATAAATTGGCTTTTGAAACTTGTTATACATTGTTTTAGGATGTATTTTCCAGAATTTGGGCCCAAGAGGTCGAGTATTGAGTTGGGAATGCTTGGTTTGAGCTTGGAAGGCAAATCTGGAAATTCCAGATTTGGCTTCTTCGCTCGAGCGAAGGATTCCTCGCTCGAGCGACCAAGGTTCCTCAGAGCCACGCTCGAGCGAAGGATTGGTGGCTCGAGCGTAAAAATCGAGCATCCAGTACTTTTACTGTTTCTGCGGACCGCTCGAGCGAAGGATTCCTCGCTCGAGCGAAGCCTTTGATTTTGGAAGCTCGCTCGAGCGAAGGAAGGCTCGCTCGAGCGAGGGAAGGCTCGCTCGAGCGAGGCTCCTATTTTCAACAACTTTTGAAAAATGCCTTCCAAGTGTATTTTTGCATCCTCATCCCATCCTAGGCATTCTTAGGCCTAGTTTAAGGCATCTTAATGAGGATTTAGACATAGAACCACACCGAGGAAATTTAGGGATTTAATTATTATCCTTCCCGATTGTGAACTTAGTGTGTGTTCTCTATTTGTTAACTATTTAGGGTTGGCTTCGGGGACGCGCTCTAGCTGCTATTAGCCCAATCTCTGTGAGTAACAGATTGTGTAAAGATATGTTCAAAATGGTTATCTTTTGAATACTGAACAGAACTGTTTACTGAACTGATATTGTTTATTGAATGAATGTATGTCCTGTATTGTGAACTGTACTGTGGCATCCTTAGCACTTATTGCTTACTGTTATTGTTACAGAGCTCTGTTGGTTTCCTTGTGGAACCATACTGTTTATTGATTGATGGCCATCATTACTGTTGGGTCTGTTGAGGCCCGGTCCTTTTGGACCTACTGTTTATAGGCTAATGGATGTACCACATATGATTGATTGACTGACATACTGAAAGACTGAAATGCTGTTTAATGAAATGTTTTCATTACTGTAAGGACATTCATTCATAACCTCTTTACGCATTATGTTATTCACTGGGCTTTAGCTCACTGTTTATATATATATGTAGGTTCTCAGCAGCCAGACCGGAGCTAGGAGCGTGGGTTAGTCCCCAGTTTTGTCAAGCCAGCCTATGTGCCTCACTGCGAGGTTCCGAGACGCCATGCTATGGCTTGGGGTGTTTTTGTGTTCCCCACCTGTCTCTTGACTGTACTGTATTATTGTGGAAACTGTTTACTGTTTGACCGTACTGTTAGCGAGGGATTAAGTCCCCGCACTGAATGTTGTAATGATTGTATAGGCTGTACTGTTTTGAACCGTTTGAATGCATGAAAAATGTTTTTGGCATATAGATTGTCACAGCTCAATGGACACTAGTTATTTACTGTATTGGCTTCCGCCAGGCCCTGTACTCTGTTTTACTGTATAACTGTTCAGCAGGCCTTCGGTAATCTCGGATTACTGGCCAGTTACGGTGCTAAACCCATAGGGCCGGGTTTGGGTCGTGACACATAGATACCCCTACTTGGCAAAGGACTACTAATTGGAATTTTTCTACTTCAACAGCTTATAATGCCATTACCAAATAGGAAGAGAATGAATTGGATTGGCAATGGATATGGAAAATCAAAGCTCCACAAAGGCTTAAAAGCTTCCTCTGGCTGGCCATGCATGAAAGGCTCCTCACAAATCAGATGAGACTCACAAAAAACCTTGCAAATTCAGACATTTGTCACAAATACCAAACTGAAAGAGAAGACATGATTCACTTACTTAGAAGATGCCCCAAAGCTAAAAACATCTGGCTCAAACTGAAAGATCTTAACTGGTGGCAAGGAGAAAACAGGAAACCATTGCCTGAGTAATTAAAATCTAACATGAAAAGTAAAAGTATATTGGCTGAAATCCAATGGTCAAGAATCTTCTTGTTTGCCATCTGGAACATATGGAAGAAAGGAATAAAGAAGTGTTTGAGAATCAAACCTAGCCCATATACACCAGTACAACCAGAATACTACAGCAAGCTCAAGAGATCCAAAAAGGTTTACCCAAATTATTCAGAACCAAGGCTAGTTTGCTCCTATTGCAGGAAAACTGAAGCTAAACACTGATGGATGTTCTAAAGGAGACCTAGGCCAATCTAGGTATGGAGGTTTACTGAGAAATGAAATGAGCACTTGGTTGTGGGGATACCATGGCTATCTAGGAAACTGTATGAGCTTGGAAGCTGAACTTTAGGGGCTATACAGAGGACTAACAATCATCATGCAAAAAGGAATGGCTAACATGGAAATTGAGACAGATTCCCAGCTAGCAATGAAGCTAGTCAAGGATGGAGCTGAAAGAACTTCTCCATACAGAGCACTGATTAAGGATGCCAACTTTATGCTGAAAAGATGCAACTGCAGCATTCAATATATTCCAAGAGAAGCAAACCAATGTGGAAATGTACTTGCCAACATTGGCATCAACCAAATAGAGCACCTTGTTTTCTTAGAAGATGTGACATTTTGTTCCAAGTGACTGCTCGAACGGTGAAAGTACCGCTCAAGCGAAGATGGAGAACATCCAGTAGTTTTGCAGGTGGGAGTGGACCACTCGAGCGAATTTGAAGAGCTCTCAATATCTTGTTTTGCAGATAAAAATATTGAGAAGCCTCGTTCACCGCTCGAGCGATGAAAAGACCGCTCGAGCAGTCTGTGCGAAATCAGTAATTTAAAAAAACACATTCTAAATCATTTCTTCACATTTTTCTTTCTATCTTCTTTCTCCTCACCCTCTTTCCGAAAACCCTAAGTTTCTTATCTCAAATTTCTCTCATTTCTCTAAGATACAGAAGATCTCCTAAGCTCTGTCTTTTCTTTCCTAACTGTAGACATGGTTTCTACTAGCTCAAGTGGGAACTAATTACCTCCTCTGTTTGTTTGTTCTATATACTCTTAACTCTTGTTCTCTTTTTCATTTGAATAAAAAAAAAAAAAAAGAAGAAAGAAAGAAAAAGAAAAAGAAAGCACAGTCTTACAAAAAAAAATTAAAAGAGAAAATTTGTACTTTGATTTACAGTTATCAAATATTTTTATTTTTATTTTATTAATTTTAGTGAATTTTTAAAAATATTTTAAGAAAAAAATTTACATTTTAAATTAATTTAATTTAGATACATTTAAAAAAGTATAAAATTTGTGATTTTTTTTATTAAAAAATTAATAAATACACAAAATATCAAAATTTTATAAATTGTTTTCAAAAACTCAAAACCAAACAGAGTGGCCACCGATTAGCTTGAGTATTATGTGAATCATTATTTATTTAGAATAAATTACACTAACCTCCCTTGAGACTTTAAGAAAAGAATTCTTAATTTTTTATAATTTTTCACATAATTTTTGTGTCTCTTTCTATCAATAATGTGTTACTTGTCTTTTTACGTTATTTATCATTGTATTTTCACATCATATCTATTAATTTGGTTCATTTAACCTTATAAAAAGAAAAATTAGTGTAATTATGTAAAAATTATCAAACTTATTGTATTTTCTCAAAATCATGGGAGGTCAATATAATTTATCCTTTTATTTTTGTGTTAACAATGATCAACATGAGACATAATCATGTCATTTTAGTTGTGAACACTACATGAAAAATATACATAAATAATGAGATTCATCACATTAGTATTATATGAAAGAATAATGCTATAAATTCACCTTTAGGAACTTATAATTTACTTCGAATAGACTTGTGTGGTGAAAATTAAATTGATAAAGTGTGGGGCACATAAGTAAAATAAATTTAAACAATTATTATTTTTTTTAGATAAAATCATTGATATTATATTAACTAATAAAATAATAAATATAATATGAAAATGAATTTCTTCACACCAAACCCAACTTTCAGTGGTTTAAAACTGTGGACCGTTCATCTCCACTTAAAAAAGCACAAAAATGAAGAGCAATTTCGAAAGTTTATGCATGTGTTTTGGGGAATTCTTTGGAGTGTTTACCGGATGTACTTTTGTTTTTGTTACGATTTTGGTTAAAATTTATTGTGGTATTAGTTATAATTTATTATAATATTAATTATGATATTATTTTAGTTATAATTAAGAGCTATTTAATTATACCTTATCTGTTGTTTGGTTATATATATTTTTTAATTTTAATTACGACTTTTATAGAATTGAATTATAACATTTGTAGAAATTAGCACTCTTTTGAGGTGTGTAGCATAATATTGCCCATGTATTTTTAAGAAAATATTATTTATACATAAAATTGATACAAAAAATTTCACAAAAATATTATCACAATGTTATTATTATAAATAAATTGATATTTAATAATATTTTATTTCGAAATAAAAGATTACAAATCATTATTTATGAAAATTATATATAGTTCTTTTTTTTTTTTTTTAAAGCATTATTCGTGTTTTTAACGGTGTTAATAATATAAATTGACGAATCGTCACGAGCTCCCATAGAGCGTGGATTAATGAAACTAGTCATTACCATTTCGGCTGTTCTAGTTTGGGAAATGAAATGATATCTAAGTCCGGCACCATCACGCACGGTTCATTGATTTTTTTATGTCAATAATGTCAAAAGAATAACATATAGGACACTTTTTGGAAAGTAGATATTTTAGTGGCTATTTTAGTCAAAAAAATAAAAAAGTTACTAAAAATTGTCACATCACCTCTCTACTTTTCTGCACATCTTTTCGTAAAAAGTCAAAAAGTTACTAAAATAGCCTGTTCCCAAACGAGGCCTTAAGTTAATTTATTAATTTATTAATTTATTTGTATCATATCATTTTATTTTTTTTATTTTTTACAAGTTTTTTTTGTAATAAATCAGACAAATAGCTTATTTTATATTTCTCAAAACAATCCTTACTTCACAAAAACAGCTAGGGTCCCAAAATTTGGAATCCAAAATTTTTTCAGAAATAGATATGTGTGACAAAGATTGAATTGATAAAATATGAGATTCACATATAAAATGAATGTGAGTTATTGATTTGAACTTCTAAATAATTTTTGATTTTTTATGTCTAGATCCATAACATTATCGTTTATTATATTCATATAATAAAACAAAAAAAAAATTAAAAATGTCTCTCTAACACAATTTGTTAGAACAGCTCAGATCAACCCATTTATGAGATTAACAATTAAATTTGCTTGACCAAAAATAAATTTCCTGCCTAAGGAAGTTCCAACACTTTCCTAATATCTTCCTACTATTTTTTCTCTATTTTTCTTCCTAACCATGTGAATTTCATTCTCCATCTCTTTAGCTTTTTCTTTATTTTTTGCACAAAAGATAAGATTTTCTGTTCATGTAAATTTGAATGAGTTGACTAATAATTAATTACCTATATTGATGGTTATTTTTGACATATATTTTTGGATGCGGCATAAAAATATACATTACACATTTTTTATTTTTTTCGTTTTACATGTGCCATGCAATTTTTTTTAATTAATAAATGTGTCATAAATATTTTGATGCCTAAAAAAATTTTAATTTTTTAAACGCCGTATTTATTGTTTAATTTTTAAAAATTAAATGAAAAATTTGAAGTAAATATTTTTAAAAATTTAAATTATATAAAACTAAAGTTACACTTGAAATTTCCTTTTAAAGATTTTTAAATTTCAAATTATATATGAATAATTATGATAGGTTAGATATGGCTAAATTTCTTCTTCTTCTTTTTCTTCATTTTGAATTTTTATATTTCACAATTAAATATTTAGATGAACTAATATTTCTATACTATGTGTAGTATACAATTGATCATTCGCTAACAATGTTTAATTTATGAGTTTCATTTTCTATTTGATTACTGAGTGGGGAGATTTCCATCTGTTAGTACGGCCGAGCAAGAATAACGCCCGGCGTTACAGACTACGCGGCGCCGAGCTAATGGGGCAAGCGCAACGACCGAGCGATCTGCCTTGCTCGGTTAACGAGGTCAACCGGAAACCCCTGATGACCGAACTGGAGACCACTTGGTCGGGCGAAGTTCACGGTGGGAATTGCAACCGAGCTAAAGGACTGACCAGCCCGCCGAGGATGCGGCTTGGCCGGCATGCCACTAGCCGTCCAGCCAAGGCGAAGCGCTTGCGCATGACCGAGATTGGAAATGAAACGGTCGGAGGCCGGCATGCCTCACAACCGGTCAATCGCGAAGAACCGGACTAGGGTAGCTCGGCATTTGTAGTTAAGTTCTCGTATGGTTGCAAGTCACAGGTCGGTGGCACATAGCACGGTTCAGTGAATGTGATGGTAATTTTCCACCAAGTGTCAGGCCGGTCGTGGTACCTCGGTCAAGGGTGCCACCTGGGCCAATGGCGTGAAGGAGAGGACATCTGCTCCACGAACGCCTCAATACCGTTGGGCAGTTCTGCATACACTGGAAGGAGGACAAAACCTTTACACGTGTAAGGTGGTGAGAGGCGAGCACTGCCACCTGTCGAGGGAAGGACAGCAGAGGTAGTGCGCGCACAATCTCAGAGCCGCGAGGGCGGCCTAGATATGGAGAAGGGAAGGCAAACATTTCGGGTATGCGAACTGACTCTCACCAACTCTCTCCCTCCTCTCATTGCTCTTCTTGCTCACTGAACTGACTTGAGCGTCGGAGGGTTTTTCCGGCACACCACCGCCGGGCAGCTCACCTTTCTTGTGTTGCAGAGACAGACGCCGTTACCGGAAGCTCGACGTTCAAGGCGTACGGAGAGCTAAGGATATTTCGCCCCCGTACAATTACTAATACTATTGTGTAGAATCTTAAATTTTATACTCTAATTTTGTCATTTTTAATTTGTCAAATTGTTAAAAGGTTAAAAAGAATTACAATGTTTTTACATTTCACTGTTGTTAAAAGCTTAGTATTGTTAATATATACATCGTAACTTTTATAACTATAAATAAATTATTATAGGACTATTATATATTATTGAAACATTATACGTGAACTATTCGCTTCACATGTGATTTTCTATTTAGCTTAGTTAGTTCCATCATTTATTAAATAATATGAATCCTACACATATACATGACTTTGATTGAAGTGAAACAGAGTAGTGAACAAAAATAGTGATGAATAGCATTTGTCTAAACTTTATATGGGAATATTGTCCTTAATTTGGATTATTTAATTTGTATTATTGAAATAAATAATTGTTAAATCATTAAATTTTTATACATTTATTCTTTAATTTGCATTACAGGGTAAGGAGCATTGTTTGCGTTGGAAGTGTTTTTAGACATAAGTGATTTGCTAGTATTAAAATATAAAAATTAGTTATCATCTCATATATATTACTACTTTATTAATAAGTCCTATTATCCATATATGTTATTAATATAATAATAATGTGTTATCCATACATGTTATTAATATAATAATAACACATCATGTAATGAACAAAATATCAAAGAACAAAATCAAAAATTTTACTTAGAGGTGACTAAGGTAAGTGCAGTAAAAAAAAAATTATTTTTAAAAAATTGATAATTATTTACATAAGTATCATGAAAAAAATACTAAGAAAAATAACAAATTTATGTAGTCATTTCTTAATAGTTATCTCAATTATTTTTTATAATTTTTTCTGTATATAATTAAGTTCTTAGTGTATAATTTATTATTATTGTTATTTTAAAGTATTGTATTAGTAAATATAATTTATATAAATAAAAAAATCTATTTCTATGATTTTTATAATAAAAAATAAATATTAAATCAATAGAACTAATGTTATTACATAATATGTGAAATATTTCGATATCGTTATACCATATATACTATAGAAATACATAGATGGTGTTTGAATTATGAAAGGGAAAAGATCAGGGAGATGCAAATGAAATATAAATTAAAAAATTTTATTATTTTCAAATTTTTATTCAAATTCATAATTCAAATACGGTGTTAAAATCAATAAAAAATTTGTTAAGAACTTGGAAGTCATTTTACATGTATTATAAAAATACTCATAAATCAAATGATAATAATTCAGTTTTAAAAAACTTACGGGGCCATGGCCTTCCCCTAACTTCCTCCCTAAAAATATGAAGATTTTTTTGGGGGTGCGATTATGATAACATTAGTGTTTAATTGTTTATTATCTAGACATGAATGGTTTTATGTGTATTGGCTTCCCATATTTTTTGCATGTATGATGATTAATCTTTCGTTATATTTATTCTTTTCTTTTTGCTTTTTAATTTTTTTTTTTTATTCAAACTAACTTGCTAATCAGAGATTTGAGATCAATATTTTAAAAATTATTGTTTATTCTTGGGCATTGCCTCGATATCCTTATAACTGCATATTCGTTTGGATGACTCATTGTAGGGGGGGTTCAAGGTTAGGAAAATGATTAGAGAGGCAAAACTATGTTAATGGTCTAATAATGGTGGAAGTGGCTGGAGAATGAGCAGCAGCAACTATTTGGGAGTTGAAGAATGTATAACTGAGTGAGGGTGAAGCAAATGGCTTAAGAAGAAATATATGGCAGTACCAAAATGGACAGCATTTCCCCCAAGTCTCAAAAAATTCCTCTTCTTGAATCTTAGGAAATGGGTCCTATTTATAGGCTTTTCCTTACCAAGAGGACACCAAGTGACCAAATAGAGAGAGGACATGTGTCCTAGAGACTCACATGGAATATTCTGCCTTGAGTCACCAGGCTGAAGGTGCTACGTGTCCCTCTGCATGTACTGTGTACCATCTGTTTGCCTCCGCAACTACATTTTTTTGAGCCTCAGCAAATGTAGTTGCGACGGGAATGTTTCGCACTGCAACTTCCTTTTGAGTCTTAACAAGTGCAGTTGCAGCAGGAGTGTTTGCCGCTGCACTTGCCTTCTCAGTTCAAACCTCAGCAAGTGCACTTGCAGCGGTAAACCTTGTTGCTGCACTTGCCTTCTCAGTTCTACTTGGCCAGTACATATATTCTCAAGACTCCATTAGTCTGCTATCGACTATGTTCGTGCTCACCTCAACGAAGCCTTCACCCTTAGCCATCTAACCACAAACTCCCAAGCTTCCTAAGGTGAAGGCCACAACCAAGTCTACTATTAGCTATGTTGTGCCTTAGTACCAAGCCCAAGGGGGCTTCCTTAGTCCTGCCTGTGCGACTAAGACAGATCCATGACTTGGGTAATGGAAAAGGACTCCCTTATACTTGGGCTACCTTGCTCCCATCTTTGCTGGATTGCCGTGGTAAACTAGTATTTCTGGGCCTGCTATCAGCTTCAACCAATAAGTCTTGGGACCTGCTATCAGCGCCAAGTTAATGAACTTTGGGGCCTGCTATCAGCCCTGGGTTAGTAATGCCTTGGGGCCTGCTATCAGCACCAAGCATTAGCCTCTTCTTGCAGAGGGAAAGTTTTTCCCAAAAGTTGATATCACCTCGGTGGGATGTTCCCTTTGTAAATTGGTTGTGGCAGCTATAGTTACTATAGTTGCTGCGGCAGTCGTTTCCTGTGGCAAGTTCAAATGGCCAAAACCGACAATATTGAAGATGGCATCGACAAAGTGCCTCTGCAACTTGGGCACTGCAAGTAATGCCTCTATAACTCGGTTGCTTCGATTCTCTCGTTCCCTCAGCAACTCCAGGTGGCGGTGGAACCGACAATACTTGGAATGGCGGCGGTATCGACAATACTTGAAATGGCGGCGCTGAGACAAAGTGCCTCTGCAACTTGGCCGTTGCAAGTGTCGCCTCTGTAACTTAGTTGCTTCGGCTTTCTCTTTCCCTCAGCAACTTCAAATGGCAGCTGAACTAACATTATTGGGTAATGGCGGCATTGAGGCGAAGTGCCTCAGTAACTTGACCGCCACAAGTGTTCCCTCCGCAACTTGACTATTGCATGTGTTGCCTCTGCAACTTGACTTAGGCATTTTTCTTAGTAGAGTCCGTTTGGACCCTCGACGGGTTGGACCTGCTTCGGCCTTCTGTTGGCCCACTTCCTTTGGGCTTTAGCCCATGCTCCTTTTTCAAAAGGGCGACCTCAGCACTTAGACCCATACTTAATTTGGAGCTTAATTTCTGACCCTCTACATTTTGCCCCATGAGCACGTGGGGGACACGTCTTTTGTTTCCTGTACGTGCATGATGTCAGTAAGTAACCCAAGGGTTGTGTCGGTTGGGTCAGAAGTTGCTTCAGTTCTGAAAAGGTGCCCCCCTTTGATTGATGGGTCATAATGGGCCTAGGGAAGCGTGTTGGCGCCTTTTTGCTACTTTTTTTTTATAAATAGCCCCCCTTGGGTCCACCAGTCCCCCATTTTTGCCACAATACACTTTTTGTCTCCTTGTCTCCTTGTCTTCTTCTCTTCCTTGTCCCCACCTTCCAAAGTCTTCTTTACTTTTCTTTATTCTTCCTCATGACCAGCACAAGGTTTCTACCTGACTGCGTTGCCCCACACCCTATTGAGTGGAGGAGGGCCCCATACTTCGGAGGGTTGGCTAAACCCTTCTAGAAGGCAATTGACTCATTCGTTCTTGATGCCCTTCTTCTAGAGAAGCCCTTGCTCCCTTTTGGCGAGGCTACTTTGGAGGATGCTGACATGGTGACCCAGTCTCTGTGCTACAGTTTTGTTCTTTCTTCATTCATACATCTACTACCGCACTTACTCGGGACCTCCAGCAGACTGGTATCTTTGGGTTGATGACATCATTGCAGATAATGGCTTTAAGTAACGCTTGAGGAATGTTCATCTCTTCAATGCCATTTTGATTTCGAGGGAGTTGTCAGTGCGCAAGGTACAGACCAACATTGATATGGTCGTCTCGCGCTGGGGCCGCGACACTCACACCTTTGCCTTGGCATGGAGGGAGGTAACCCCAACCCTCGAAGACGTTGCCGTTCTTCTATGCCTGAGAACCAGTGGAGACCACCCCTTTGATCTAGCGTCCCTGACTTCTGCAGAACAAAATGCCGTCACTGCCCTCCAAAGTGCCTTTCGAGAGGCACAAAAGTATGGCTCTTTGTACGATCTTAAGATTGGGGAATTGCTCTAGAAAAGGCCCAAGAAGGACAAGACCACCTACCTTTCCTGGCTGAAACATTTCTTTAAAGACCTACAACCGGTTGTGGGCGACATTACAGAGGAGAGCCGCAACTCCATAGCTGGGTCGGGCTACCGCGGCGACTTGTACCTAGCCGCCTTTGTCAATTATTTTATCTCTTTTTTTGTTCTCCCCAGCAACCCTACTGAGAGTATCAATCATCTGGTATTCCCTCTCGCTGTTAAACTTTGCAGCGGCAGTCAGATCCCTGTAGCCCCCCTTTTCTTGGGGAACTTATACTTCCACCTTGACCTCATTCACTCGGACATGGAGCGATTCATAGGCCGTTATGATGTATAGAGCTTTGTATACACTCAGTTCCTGATTGCCTTCTTCTACGAGCGATTCCCTGCTATGGGCCCTGTCCCTAAAGAGCATGAGCCCTTCTTCACCAACAAAGTCCTTAATGCAAAGGGTGGTCCCATTCTAGATACAGAGGGTCGACCTGTCACAAGACAAGTGCACCAATCCCTCCCTCGTATCTCTCGGTGGTTTAGTCTTGGCACCAACAGACCCTTTGCGGATTATGTCGACCACATGGATGAGTGTGTGTTCCGCCCTTTTACCCAACTTCTTCCAGGCATTTCTGTTGTCCCATTTTATTTCTCAGAGGCTCGTCATGTTGATTTCTCCCTTGACAGTGTCTAAGCCAACTCTCTTCTTATCGCTGCTATGATACGCCCTAGGTTTCTCCTCTTATGGAACGAAGAGGACATGTCCAATGTCGTCTATTGACCGGACAGGGTCCTTAGACAGTTTTGTATGGATCAGGGTATCCCACATGCCCCTCCGCCTTAAATAGATTTTCATCAGAGCTTCCAAAGGTTTGCTCGTGATTACACCACCTTACTTGTGGAGGGTTTAGGCCTTATGGAGTTACCTTTACTTGGATGAGAATGTGCCTTTACTCCTAGTAACAGGCTGTTTTGGCACCGTAACCTCAACTTTTTTTTCAACTTTTGCAATAGTGCTCCCGTTGTCCTTGCGATGGAACCGATTCCGCAGCCTGATTTATCTCTTCGTCTCCCCTTTGGTCGAGGGAAATAGACTAGTATATTCTGCCGTTTTAAGCTTCTATCCCTATCTGTAGTAGAAGAGCCTCATCCATCTGGGGCAATGTCCGTCTAACCCCTGCAAGTTGCTCTTTCCCATAATTGGTGTAACAGTACGCATGACCCGTTCTAAACTGAGAGTAGCCTAGGAGGCAGCGACATCAGTTGCTGAGGTACGTGCCTTGTGGCACCCGAATTTTTACCATGATTAAATAAATAAATAATAAATTAAAATAAAATAATAATAACAATAAAAATAAATAAATAAATAAATACACAGTTTAGGAAATTGGGAATTGATCGATTAAATTGTTAAGGAAATAAATTGTGAGGCACTACACGTTAAATATTTTAATAAGTGTGAAGTGATATTTTATAGTTGGGTAATGAGGTTTTAGACGCGAATCTAACTTATAATTATACGTCTTTTTAGGGATCATTGTAAATTACCAAAAGGATAATAACCCTAAAAATTATGAGAAGCCAAATTTAGTTTTCTTGAGCCAAAAGTTACGTGACTCTTAGGAAATTCCAAAAGTTAAACTCAAAGGGGTAAAACTTACAGGTGGCTCAACACCACATGTAGAGAAGCTAGGACTTAAGGCACTTAAACATGCCACCTGGGAACATTTTGATACCTAACATGCCATGTGCCAAACAAAGACCATACGTACCCTCCCTATAAATAGTTTAGGACTTTGTGTTGTGTGATCACCGAGCTTTGAAAGAAATATACATACGGGTTTAATGAATCAACAATAGAAAAGTGAAGGTTAAAGATTAAGAGTCAATATTTAGGTGAGTTATATTATACCTTGAGCTACCATAATATGTTTTAAATATGTCTTGAGTTATCATAATATATTTTACGAATGTTTTGAGTTACCACAAATTTATTTTATATAATTCATGTTTTATGGTTACGTTAATATTTCAATTACGTGAATTATTTTCTGAGCCCTATTTGTTTAAATTGAAACTCATAGATATGTTTGTTTAAATTTTAGAAATTATTTGACAATGATTTTGTGAACAATTATTTTTTGTAAGTACCACCACGGGAGTCCCACGCCTTGGAGGGCTTAAATAAACCATCGGCCCCTGTTTGGCCACCTTGTGGTCCTCCATTTGTCATGGATCCATTGACTCCCGTTCTGTTCTGTACCATGGATATAGTTATTTACGTAATTTTTATTTCAGTTTCTGCCATTTAAATAATTTATTTATGCAACTTAAATGTTTTAGCTAAATAACTATCCATAGCTATTTTGTGCCCCTATACTCACAGTATAATATTTCTCATTTTGCTATGAGCTTATAGCTGTTACCCCTTTCAGGTGACGAGGTTTAGCAGGACCAAGATAGGGAATGAATCGCTGTGTTGTTTTTTTTTTTAATTTCCTTTTTTAAGATTTCTATCTGTGTTTTTTTTTATTTATCGGACTCTTGTAATATAATAAAGCTCAAATGATTATGTTTGTTTCCTTTGAATAAACATTTGGCACTCAATTATTTTATTTTAATTTATTTAATTTATCCGCTTGTGTTACGACTACAAAATTATTTGAATTATTTTATTTTTATCTTGTTGCGATGCCGAGCCTTTGGGTACCGGGTTTGGGTCGTGACATGCCTTACCAAGTAGGAAAAGACTCCGAAAGGTACTCGTACTTAGAAGATATTTTGCATTATTTCCTTGGGCTTTTTACATTTATTTTAGTAATTACATGATCTTTTTCCTTTTCAGGGCCCTTCGGCCATACCACCTTCGGGCCCCAGAGACTCTTCTACTGCCATCGAAATTTCCTCAGATTCAGACGACGACCTTCCCATTGTTTCAAGGGTCACAAG
This sequence comes from Camellia granthamiana, assembly GCA_036172215.1. Classification (NCBI taxonomy): domain Eukaryota; kingdom Viridiplantae; phylum Streptophyta; class Magnoliopsida; order Ericales; family Theaceae; genus Camellia; species Camellia granthamiana. The sequence goes on along the minus strand of CM069914.1, from coordinate 57,789,426 downwards.
ATTCAAAACTTGCAGAATGGTACTCCTAGACATTGAAGAAGAACCAAGTGCTGAGGGCGAACCAAATACTGAGGTTGAGCCAGTTGTTGAGGCTACAGAAAATAAACAAGTCCCCCCTGCTATGGAAGTTGTAGCGGGTGGTATAGTTGCTAAAGGTGCAGAACCTCCAAACCTTGTTGATTTTGTTCACTCTGACCATTCTTCTGTCAGCCAAGATGATGCTGTTCTAGAGACTTCGAGGAAGGATCATGGCATAAAAGAGTCACTAGAAGTTGTACCACCCCTCTTGGGAGCTGTATCTGGGGATTCCTCCCAGTCCACTGAATCTCTACTGGCTCCACAGACCCCACTCCCCAATGTTCAAGTTGCTGAGGGAGGCGCAGATGTAGCGACTATTTTTGCTGTGGACCCCCTAAGTTTGGCTCAACTTGCGGAGGCAGCTGTCAATCTGGCCGCTTGTAGGCGCGCCCTTGGGCTTTGCTACTACAGTTCGGACTCAAATGTCACGGTTCTGAATCTAATCCCGCAAAGTGCAATGCGAGACCGATAAATCACCAAAGAGTCCAAATCTGGCAAATCGTTTTGGAAAACTGATTTTTAAGAAAGAAGTGCCAAACATGGACTGCTTTGCCAGATACAAAGTCGCCACCTAAATATTTTATTTTGAGGGAATTTAGGAAACCCTGACTCGTGCCTAAGGCCACGTGTCCGTCATCACCAAAGTTGCCTCGGCTCGGGAACTTGGGTACGATTGGGAAGGTCATCTATGAGCACCCCCGCTCGCCCGATCAAAGATCGGCCTGTACTAAACATGATATCTTGTTTTTGAAAACACATGCGTTCGTGTTCCGATTAATTAGCTAGTCTTACTATGTGATGCGCACAACACACAAGTATAGACTAGATCGCCTAATTTGGAACAAAGCATCGCATATCCGTTTGTTTGGAAATGGTTTGAAGTTTGCTACTCGTAAGTAGGCTAAAACACGGATTTCAATGAATCGTTCCAATTGAAGTAATCCAACCTTCACCCACAAGCATTCAAGCAGTTATATCACATAAGCAATTAGCCTCATGGCAAGCATGCTGCCATGTTAACACTCACACACATGCAAGATGCTAAAGCATAGACACTTATAGTGTACTCCGAGCCAAAACAAGAAGCTAGTTAGTAATCAATGCATGATCCTAGTTCATGTTAAGATGGCTAATGCAACACATGCGGAATACAACTAAAAATAGGCTCGGCTATTCTAAGATGGCATATGAGATGCGACAATTCGATACATGTATTCAAGTAGGAATTGAAATATGATGCAGTTAGTATGATGCGCCGAGCCTGGTGCATGCAATATAGATGAATGATGCAAACATGCATAGCATAAGGATGCTAAATGAAATATGCCCTAAAACTAACCATCGTAAGCGGTTAAGTAAAAGGGAGAAAGACGTGGGGTTGGAAGACATGCATCACACACACGCACGCTTATTACAAAATTGTGCCCTCTCGACGGAAGGTCCGAAAGAATAATACAAATGAACTAATTAACTAACTAACAAGCTAATTAATTAATTACAACAACCACATCGAAATAAATAACTATTCTAAGTTATTAAAACACTGAAATGGCCTCGAGACGAGGGATGAATGCATGTTCAGATGGCTTCGCTCAGAAATCCATTGCTATGCTTCATGTTGCCTCTGTTTGCACTGTTTTACACCTCTGGAAGCTGTGCCAACTTCTGTGACACTTCTGAACCACCTTGGGGGCATGCTGAGAGGCCATCGGCCAAAATATAGAGCCATCGGCCAAGGGAAACTGGTAATTGACCAAAAATGAGGATCTTAGCCAAATATTGTTAGCCGGCTGGCATTGAAGATGGCCGACCGGCCATCCCTTCCTACAAAATGCTGTTTTGCTGCAGCAGAGGACAAACAGAGCATGGCAATGCATTTTCAAGACAATGTTTGCACGACCACCCTCTCTATCATGTCATGGGCTCAAGGGAGTATGGTTCTCGACCCTCGGACCACCAATCACGCATTTCAATGCATGATGGCCAAAGGAGCCAAGTGTGCAATTCAATATCAAATGAAATGCACAAAAACACATAAGGGGCTCAACCTCTATCATGCTTGATCAAGGGGCAAGGCAATGCACACACAATTCAATGCAACCTAAGTGAGCAAGCAAGCATGCAAACAACTCAAGCATGATGCAAATCTAATGCAACATGAGCATGTTAACAACAATGCTATAATAGGCATACAACCTAAACAAGTAAACATGCAAGGCATGTAACAACAATGTCAATGACAAACATGCAACAACATGTGAGGCAAACATGTGACAACATGTAAAGGGACAAGTATATTTAGACCAATGTAATACATGCATGATGAACTTAACAAAGTAGCATAATCATGCAAGCATTACAATGTAATATGCATGCAACAACAATACTAATGATAAGCATGCAACAACATGCAAGGCAAACATGCAAAGCAACTTAACAAAAAACAAGCCAAATGCAATATAACTCAAGTATGCGACAACATGCAATAGGCCAAGTATGCAACAACATGCGAGGCAAACATGCAACAACATGCGAAAATGGACTTAAACTAATATGGACAGCTCTCAAACATGCCCAAATCAGTGGCCAAAATGCTAAGAAATGAGAGACAAAAGTATATACAAACATGCATGCTAATTGGCCTAATCACCTAGGCATGAAGACACAACTCTTAAGCACACTTAAAAGAGTGAAAAGCATGCAAGTGTGACAACACTACGTGCTCTGAAATGATGTTAGAAACGATGCCAAATCACACATATAATCATAAGCATAGCGTGCATGAGGCTTAAAGCTTAAGACTAGTAAAGGGACTTAAGCCAAAGCTATACAAAACAAGGAGCATATGACAAGTATAACCCACAACAGTCCCAAGGCATGCCAAAGTGAGCCTAAAACATGTATTGAATGAGACCAAAACATGCTAGAAAGGTAAGCACTAAACATGAAGCATGCAAAGCTACAAAGGGGTGTTACACTACACCTAATACAACCAAACATGGCACGATTTAAGCAACCAAAATCAGAGTTATGGCATGTCAAAGTAAGCTCAAAAACCCACTTAGATGTCATCCCAACGACCTAAACATGATGGCATACACAATGACCCTTTCATGAGGCATAAAACATCAACTCTTTAAAGCATTAAAGGAGTGAGAAATGCAAGTATATGAGCATACTATATGGACTGAAATAACATAACAAGTGATGCCAAATCACTGAAATGAGCCAAGTAAAGCATGCTAGTGACTTGGACACTCAAAGCTAACAAGCTAAAATGCATGGTGGCTATACAAAGCATGGCATACATGGTCAAAACAACTCAAATTAGAGCTTAAGCATGCTATAACAAGGTTAAAATCTTCATGGAGTTGAGCCAAAATCACACTAGAATGATGGTCTAAAGCATGATACACATTAGGCTAGTGAATGGAAATGCACTACAAGTGCATGGAGCATGCAAGAGGCCATCAAACCAACTTTAGATAGAGTTATGACATGCTAAATAATGACCAAAAACATGCTGAAATGGGGCCCATACATGCTTAACAAACATGCTACTTCATGAGGCATATAAGGCTAGTTTGCAAGAATTACACTACAAGTGTATAAAGCATGCATATGGTGACCAAACCAGCCATGGATAGAGTTAACGAAGGTCCTAAAAGTCACAAAAAAGTGTCTGAACTAAGCCTCAAAATGGTAGAAAGGCATGCACTTTTGGAGGGCCATCAATACAAGCAAACAAGAGAAGAGGAGGGGGGACAACCCCCTCCTATTTTGAGCCTCAAAAGAAGTTTTCTACCACTAAAATTCCTCTAGAATTTAGTGGTTTTAAGGCCAAAAGGATGGTGTTTGAAAAGTTTGAAAGTTAGCTCACAAGGCCTTACAAGCCAAGAAGCAAAAGGGAGGACAACCCCCTAGCCAAACAAGGCACAAACCAACACTTTTAGGACTGAAAAACAGAGGAAAAAACAAAGGTTTTTGTAGTTCAACACTACCCCAAAAAACAGCCCCAAAGTAGTGTGCAAAGGTGGTGAAGTAAGTGTGCAAAACAAATACAAAAGAGGAGAGGTGCTTACCATTGTAGCACAGCAGAAAAAGGGCCTCTTTCTTGGCTCAAATGACCATCTATCAGCCCAAAAACCAGTTCCAAGAGACCTCAGCCCATGGATATGCAACTTTGATGAAGGATGCCTAGGCAAAGGAGTTGTATTTCTCTACTTCTATGAGCTTCTATGCACCAAAGGGCAAGAGAGAGAGGCTTTAGAGAGAGAGGCAGAGATCAAACTCTGAAAATTGTAGAGAGAGAGGGAGTTTTAGTGAGAGGGGCTCTCAAAAATTGCTCAAGAAGTTCTATCTCTTAGAAATGAGATATTTGGCTCCATATATAGCAAAAGGCAAGTGTTTGGTCAAAATATCTAAATATGGGACAACTGGAGGTTGTGTGGAACAGCTGGAGATGAAATATCTTCAAAAAAAACGAATTTGGGTCACTTTTGGCCGATCGGCCATCTTTAGTGCGGATTTGCTACTTGTGATGTCCGATCTGCTACTTTTGTGGCCGATTGCACACATTTGTGGCTGACAGGAAATTCTGCTCTGCAGGTCCAACTTCAAACAGGCATAACTCCTTCATATGGACTCCTCTTTAGGTCATTCTTGTGCCCAAATTGAAGCACCGGAAGTAAGATTTCCAATGGTGGTAGCCTTGCATAAAAATTCCAACTGTGAAAAAAGTTATGCCTCTTTTAGTGAAGGTTGCTCAGTTTCGGTCCAACCGGAATGATGTCCAACTTCAACAAACCATATCTCCCCCATTCGGACTTGGCTTTAGGAGATTCTTGAGTGTAAAATGAAGCCCCAGAAGTCTTCTTTCCAACGGTGGAAGCCTCATAGCTTAAATCCAAGTGCATAGACAGATAAGCCTAATTTAGCGAAGACCGCTCGACTCTCTCTTAGCGATTCATACCTAACTTCTTCCTTAACTAGGTTTCTTCACTCCACTCTTCTTTTCTTCAACTCCAAACCCCTAAACACGGTGTTTTGAAAGATTTTTCCAATGATTTCATCTCTCTTTCATTCATTTCCACTTTGTCCTCGCTCGGTTTACCGAAAAGCGCATCATTTAACAAAATGCGAGCCTCGGAACATCGTAGGAACTTTATTTCAAAAATATTTTGAAAGAGAGGGTTTTAAGATCTAAAAACCATCCAAAATAGCTTTGGTCCAAAATGGGGTGTGAGGTTAGGATTTGACTCTCTCATTGCTGAAGAAATTGAACCTTTACCCTGCACACCTTTCACCACCAAGTAAACCATCAGTAGTGTTTAAGTCTTAAGGGCGGTCAAAAATGGGGTATCTACACTGCTCATGGTACCACTGCTGTTACTGATACTTCTGACCTAGTTGCCTTAGCAACTTCTGAGCAGCTAGTTGACCTGTATCCCACTCACTTCCCTGAGGTGCCAGCTAACCTTGGGGGATCACGAGACTTTTATATGGGCATAGACACCACTGTTGTGCCAGATCTAAATGTTAAGGATTACCATATGGATGACCTCTTTTCAGAGCGACATGATGGTGCAGTCAACTTTGGCCTTTCTCGCTAGGCCAGTTCTCTCAGTCGCCACCCAACATTTACCCACTCCAATGTTGCTGGGCAATCATCCTCAAGGGAGGTGCGTCGCCCTCAAACCTTTGGTCACTCTACGAGTCTCCCTCCAGTAATTGAAGCCAGCAGCAGTGTGAGAGAGTCTCCTCAGTCCTCAGGGAAAGTTTCTTTTCCAAGTTATTGGGTCTCCTCCAAAGCTGCTCCCACTCTTGCCCGCATCTAGGCACTGCACCCCGGTACCTTTACTATTTTTAACGTTCGTGGATCTATGGTGTAGACAACGCTGATGGAGTCACTTGCCAGCTTCATTCGTGACCTTACTGCTAAGAAGATTCTAACAACCCCCAACAAGTTCGTGGAATGTGCTGAGGCCAACTTGAGCGGCTTTGAGAGGAACGGTTTGGACCTATCGTGGATGAGGGATAGGCTTCAGGCAGTCGATGGTTTCCTTGAACATACAGATAATGTCGCGATGATTGCATCTTTGGAGGAGATTGTCAAGGAGTATGAGGGTGCCTTGGAGTAGCATCAGCAGAACCTAACTCGGTTTAAAGAGAAAGATTCTGCGTTGGTTGCTTAGCTGCCTAGGAAGGTGACCCTAATGGACTCCCTCATGAATGGTTTGATTTGATTTATTGTGACTTTGTTATGGCTCCTTTTCTTTGTACTTTTGCTATCTTTTTTCTTGCTCCTTTACCTTTTGAACATTGTAATCATGCTATGGAAAACTTTGATGTTTATGAGAAGCAAAGATATTGAGTCTTACTTCATTGCATTCTTTTCATTGCTTTTACATATCTTCTAAGGTTGAACAAAACTCTTGCTATGAACAGAACTCCGCCATGACTAAACTTTTTACAAGGCTAAAATTTCACTAAATATGGAAAACTTTCCTCGCACTAAGTGTTTACAAGGGTAGCAGGTTTACTAAGTGTATGACACTTTCTTTACACTTTGATTTAGAAGTATTAACAAAGAAACTTACAACTCTTTTTTTTGGACAAAAGAAATTGAGGAAAATACTCTTTGACATACTTGGCGTTGATAGGGCCAGTTCTGAACCCATCATCTACTCTTGTCAACTTGTAATACCCATTGCTACTTGCCTCTGCAACTTTGTAGGGGCCTTTCCATCTGGGTGAGAACTTGGGGATTGGTTGCCCCCGCATGATTGCGTCCACTGTCTTCCATATCAAGTCCCCCTCCTTGAACTCCCTGTGTTGAACAGACCGATTGTAGGCGCGAGCTATGGATTGATGATACTTTTCCATTACCCGCAAGGCCCGATCCCTTCTTTCTTCGGCTGCCTCTATGTCGTTCCTTGCTGTCTAGAACTAAGTGTGCTGACATAGCCATTCTTGTTGAGGGTACTGCTAACTCAACTGGTAACACAACTCTTGTAACAACCTGAAAATTTAAGTTGTCCCTTAAATTTTATATTAGTATTATTTAATTATAAAGAAGAAAAATCCTAAATGTTTAATTAACACCACGGGAATAACAAATTAAAATACTAATAAAATAAATATATAAATCTAATTTGGCATTGGATTATTAAATATGTGATTAATTATTTGGGGCTAAAGTAACACAATTATGAAATTACAATACTAATTGGGCCAAATTAGAATTAAAGATTATATTAAAAAATAAATAAATAAAAGGGAACGTCACCACCCTAGCACATAGGGTGGTGAATATGCATATATAGTAATAGGATAAGATCATCCAAGTATAAATGAGGAATTGGTTGGAGGATGCTTAAGACGCTACCTGTAGAAGTTTTTATTGGTAAACATGTGTGAGTCATCACTTTGATGGTGGATATAAGAACACGAGGAATAGCCTACTAAATAAGAAATAGTAAGGCAAGGCACGAAGAAGTTTGGAAGAAAAAACAAATAAAGAAAGGGAAAGAAAATATTGAAAGTCAAGAAGGTCTTTGATAGTAGAAAGAAAGAGTGAAGTATTAATTTTGATGTGAGTTATATTATATCTTGAGTTACCATAATATATTGTACGTATGTTTTGAGTTACCATAATTTATTTTATGCAAATTGTGTATTACAAATTATATTAGCATTTTTAATTTATGAACCATATTATATATAATAAAGAAAACCCATGAATATAACTGTTTATTAAAATGTGTTTTGAGTAATTATTTTATAAATATCACCACGGAAGTCCTACGCCTTGGGGGACTTAAATAACCATTGACTCTCTGATTAGTCACTTTGTGATCCTCTGTTTGTCATGGATCCACTGACACTCTAATTTCTAGCGTGGAGTAAAGTGTTGTACGGAGCTAAATGATACACTATTGTGGGAGCCACCTCTAGAGTTCGTACGAGCCACCTCGAGTCCATATATCTGTTCTGTTCCGTTCTGTACTGTAGTTATGCTTATTTTGTTTATATGATTTTTGTATTATATGTCAAATGATTTCTGTATTATATATTATGTATTTTAATATCAAGCTCTTTTAGCCAATAATTATCCATGGTGAATTTTATGCCCTTATGCTCTTAGTATAATATTTCTTACTCTGCCATGTACTTATAGTTGTTTACTAATTTTCAGGAAATAATGCAATTTAGAAATAGTTTTTGGAGAGTCTTAGATGCGGGGATTCGGAATAGACACACATAGCACTTTTATGGTATTTATAATTCCATTCTTCATATGTAAATATCAGCCTTTTTGGTCAATAAATTTTGTTATAAAAATAGAAGCTCTGATGATTATTTAGTACCCTCACTTAAATATTATTTCCACTTGCGTTTATTAATTTGTGTAAGAATTGGCTGAAGGTAACTTCAATTACTGGTCATCACGATGCTTAACCCTTGGGTACAGGGAGCGGGTTGTGACAGCTTCGGACCCATATACTAGGGAAAATGGGGTTACTTGAGTTGGCTTCCTCTTTGACGTTCTATATGCTCAGAGTGCTACGGGGAGTTGTTCCGACCATGTGCCCCCTACTTCATCTATTATTTTACTCAATATTCAAATGAGAGTTTTGTTGGTTACCTCAGCTTGTCCGTTCCCTTGCGAGTAGTACGGGGTAAACTTGTAGCGCTTGATCTGATAAGTGTCCAGCAATCTTCCCACATGGCGGTTCACAAAGGGGGTCTCATTATCAGACAACATCACCTTGGGTATGCCAAACCTACAGATTATGTTTTCTTTGATGAAGTTGGCCACTCCTACCCCATCTGCCTTCCTCATTGGTATAGCCTCTACCCACTTGGTACTAACCTTCGTCATTGCAAGTATCCATCTGTGGCCTTTGGATTGCTGCGCTATAGGACTTACCAGGTCAAATGTCCAAGTATGAAACGGGTAAGGGGTTTTGATGTTGTGCAGTTCAACCACCGGTGCATGTATCAAGTTCCCAAACTTTTGGTAGGATTGGTATCTCCTTACAAAGCTTTTAGCATCTTCTTCCATTGTCAGCCAGTAGTAACCGAAGTGAATAAGGTGTCCATATAATTGTTGCACTCCTTAATGTTCTGCCTTGTGAGCTTCCTTCAGCACTTTGTTTGCCTCATCGTTTGATAAACACTCTAAAGGTTCCCCTTCAAAGCTTCTGCGATACAGCTTGCCTTGGTTAATGAAGAAGTGAAGGGCCCACCTCCTAACTTTAATTGCATCGGCTTTGTTCTCAGGTAGTGTGCCATTTCCAGGATAGTCAATATACGGCTGCCTACATTCCTGACTGCTTAAGAAATGGGCTTCTTCCTCTTTAGGATGAGACTGGCATTTTGTATATTACCTCTACAACTCAGTGCTTTCCTTTTCCATCTCTGGCCAGTAATACCATTGTCTTTGTATTCGTCGGTATAGACTGATATCTCCATCTCCACAAGACTTAGAATGGATTTGCTTAAGTCTGTAAGTTGCATCTTGTCTGCTGATGCACCTTGCCAGCAGGTTGTTGAGACCGCAAAAATACAACTCTCCTCTGAGAAGTAGAAATGATGCAAGTTCTGCTAGTCTGATTGTTCCCTAGCCTATTTTCAACTACTGGATTATATCTGCTTTCCACCCCTCAGCATCTTGCTCTGTATGTTCTTCGGCTAACACTGCTGGTGTTATACTTTTCTCGATGACGATGGCTACACTATTATCTGGTATATCCACCTTTGCCCCCAATGTAGCTAAGGCATCGGGGAAACGGTTGTGTATTCGAGGGGTATGTTGGATTTGGACGTCATCAAACTGAGTAACCTTTGAACTACGGTGCGATATAGGGCCAATCGAGGCTCCTTCAAGGGGAAATCACCCATTATTTGCTTGACAACTAACTTGGAGTCGCCCCTGACGAAAGCCTTTCTTTTGAGTAGCAATTAGACCCAGTATCAACGCCTCATATTCGGCGTCGTTGTTTGAACATTCAAAGTCAAGCTCATATGATAGATGAAACTTCTCTCATTCTTAACTGGTTAGTGCTATGCCAACTCCACCTTTCCCAGCCCCAGAAGCTCCATCAAATTTTAAGTCCCAATAAGTCTCAACTGCAGTTGCTGAGATATGGACTTCACCTGGTAGAGGTACCTTTGCAGGTTCATGTTCACCAGATAGGAATTGGGCCAGTAAGTCTGCAAGTGCTTGGCTCTTAATAGCCTTAGGAGTAACACAAGTGATGTCATATTCTGCTAGAGCCAAAGGCTATCTTGTCATTCTTCTAGTTAGAGTGGGCTTGCTTAGCAAGTAATGGACTGGATCACTCCGAGTCATAAGCTGGATCGGGTGTGCCAAAAGATAGTGGCACAACTTCTGCGCTGTGAAGATTAAGGCTAAACAATGCCTCTCAATTGGGGTATATCGCAACTCAACACCATTGACTTTGCGACTGATGTAATAGACTGGCTTCTCAATGCCATCTATGTCTTGGACAATTAGAGCTCCAATAGACTGAGGTACAGAGGTCAGGTACAATAGCAGAGGCTTTTCGGGTTGTGGGGCAATCATTGTAAGTGGAGAGGTAAGTGCTTTCTTCACTATATCAAATGCCTGTTGGTGTTCTTATAACCATTCGAACTTGTGATTCCTTTTCAGCAGTGTCCCAAAGGAAAAGATTATCTCAGTAACGGCTGGAATGAACCTCCTAAGGTATAACACTCTACGTAGGAATTTCTTCAAGGCCTTTTAAGAGTGTGGTGGTGGCATCTCCATGATTGACTTGATCTTATCCCCATCTACTTCGATCCCCTGCTGGTGTACAAAAAAGCCAAGGAACTTGCCGGCGGTAACTCCAAAGCCACACTTGAGAGGGTTCATCTTTAGGTAGAATTTTCGATAACGTTGAAAAACTTTTTCCAAGTCGCAGATGTGTCATTTTGTCTCAATAGACTTGACCACTAGATCATTTACATATACTTCCACTTCATGATGCAACATGTCATGGAACACTGTGGTCATAGCCCATTGGTAGGTTGCCCCCGCATTTTTTAAACCGAAGGGCATCACCGTATAGAAAAAAAATTTCTAAAGGCGTTCTGAAAGCTGTCTTTTCTGCATCTTCTAGTGCCATTTTGATATGGTTATAACCACTGAACCTGTCTATGAAGGAGAACATTTGATGGCCTGCAATAGAATTGACAAGTGTGTCAACATGGGGCAATGGAAACTCATATTTCGCACAGCCCTTATTCAGGTCGCGAAAGTCTACGCAGACTCTAATCTGGCTGTTCTTTTTCTTCACAGGCACAATATTTGCTAGCCAAGTTGGGTACTGTATAGGCTCAATGAACTTGACCCTCTGTAACCTCTCTACTTCTTCTTTAATTTTTGCCTCAAGATCAGGGTGATACTTTCGAGCATGCTGCTTGATTGGCTTAGAGTTGGGAAAAGTGTCCAAATGATAGGTGACAAGGGATGGTCAAGACCAGGCATCTCGTCGTATGTCCAAGCAAAGACGTCACTGTACCGCTTCAGTAGTGTTATCAATTCGACCTTAGTTGCTGGATCCATTGTATTGCTAATAAACACGAGCTTGCTCTGCCTTGGTAAGTCGCTGAGGTTGACCTTAGTAAGTACCTCCTGCTATGGTTTGGGTCTATCTTACATGCATTCAGGGACGGGATCAAGCGTCTCCACCAACCCTTCTTGGGACGCATCACCGTCACATTTATTCGTCTCGGGGCCATCCTCCTAAGGTATGAAGTTTGGCCCCCAAAATCATCATATGTAGTAAACTGTCTTGATGCCCTCGTGGAGGACTTGTGGACTTGCTACTCCTCTTTTGCTTACTACTTTCTGGAGCAGCCTCTGTATCCCGAATGTCTTCCCACTTCGGCAATTTTACCCCTGCAACTTTACCAGTCCTTTGAGTTTCATCCGTTGATAACTCAGTAAAGAAAACTACATCCGAATAGTGCGCTTCCTGCACTCCAAATGGCTTTTCAGACGCATTTATGGTTACTATGCACTTTCCTAACTTTGCCTTCATGCATTGGTGATAACTTGATGGGATAGCCCCATATCGGTGCATCTAAGCTCTGCCAAGTATCATATGGTAATTTGTGTTCGCTTCAATCACATGGAACTTAGTTGTGGAACGGATCTCACCAATTGCTAAGTCCACGACAACATGGCCCTTTGTAATCTTTTTCTCACCACCAAAACCCATCACGGTGATAGGTTGGCGAACCATCCTGTACTCTGGGATACTAGCCTTTGCAAAGGTGTCAGTAGTGATGATGTTTATGGATGCCCCACAATCAAGGAAAGCACGCTTAAACTCTACATCATTGATGTAAGTTGTGACAAAAAAAGGACGGTTATGTAGAAATGGTGTGGACGCACCCCGGGGAGGGACTTATGCTGCCACAGTTCGGACTCGTTTTGTCACGGTTCTTATTCTTGAACCAAAGAGTCCAAATCCGGCAAATCGTTTTGAGAAAACAGATTTTTTGAAAGAAGTGCCAAACATGGACTGTTTTGCCAGATACAGAGTCGCCACCTAAATATTTTTTAATGGGGGAATTTAGGAAACCCTGACTCGGTGCCAAAGGTCATGTGTCCGTCATCACCAAAGTTGCCTCGGCTCGGGAACTTGGGTACGATTGGGGAAGATCAGCTATGAGCACCCCCTCTCGCCCGATTCGAAGATCGGCCTCTACTAACCGTGATATCTTGTTTTGAAAGCATTATGTGTTCTTATTCCGGTTATTAGCCTAGAATTACTATGTTATGCACACAACAAACAAGTATAGACCAGATTGCCTAAATTGGAACAAAACATTGCATGCCCGTTTGTTTGGAAAATGCTTTAGAATTTGCTACTCGCAAGTAGGTTAAAATACGGATTTCAATGAGTTGTTCCAACTCAAACAATCCAACCTTCACCCACAGGCATTCAGGCAGTTTATATCACATAAGCATCTAGCCACATGGTAAGCATGCTGTCATGTTAACATTCACACTCATGCGAGATGCTAAAGCATAAAATACTCACAATGTACTCCGAGCCAAAACAAGAACGAGTTAGCAATCATGCATGATCCAAGTCCATGTTTAAATGCCTAATGTAACGCATACGGAATGTCACTAGAATAGGCTCGGCTAATCTAAGAATGACATGTGAAAATGCGCAAGTAGCATGTATTCAAGTTAGATTTGAAATACTTATGCAGTTAGCATGATGCGCCGAGCCCGGTGCATACAATACTGATGAATGATGCACGCATACATAGCATAAGGATGCTAAAGTAAACATGTCCTAATACTAACCATCAAAGCAGGTAAGTAAAAGGGGGAAAGAAGTGGGGGTTGAAAGACATGCACACACGCACCCACACTTATTACAAATTTACCCTCGCTCGGAGGGACTGAAAGAATAATACAATTTAATTAACCTACAAGCTAATTAAATATTACAGACCAATTAAATCAGCTAAGCAAATTAACTAATCTATTTGAGTAATAAACAGCAGCCTCAGGAAGAGGGTCCAATGCATGCGAGCTTGGTTCCGCTCGGAAAGTCACTGCCATGCACAAGATGCCTCTACTTTGACTGTTCTGCTCCTCTGAAGACTTCACAAGTCCTAGGATTGCTTCTCTGAATGCTGTGGAACACCACCGGCTGAGGGGATTGGTCACCGGCCATGGAGAATGGTCACTGGCCATAAATGAATCCATCGGCCACTTATAGATGGCCGGTCGGCACTAAAGATGGCCAGCCGGCAAAAGCTTCCTGCAGAAACTGGTTTGACAGCAACAAAGGGCAAAACAAAGCATGGCAATGCATTTCAAGCAATGTATGCACCAACCATACTCCTTATCATATGTATGACTCAAAGGAGGATGGGCCTCGATTCTCGAACCACCAATCGCGCATTTCCATGCATGATGGCCCAAAGAATCAAGTGTGCATTTCGATTTCAAATGAAATGCAATGCACAAACAAACCAAGGGGCTTTCAACCTCTATCATGGCTTGATCAAGAGGTGAAGCATGCATGCCAATGCAATGCAATCCTAAGCATGTGAGCCTAAGTGTGCAATATGGGCATGCAAGCAAGTAATGCAAAGATGCAACTAACCGAGCATGCAAAGTGTAACAACAACATGCACACATGCAAGGTGCAATATGGACAACATGTTAGATACAAAGCATGCCAAATGCAATAACACAAAAGTATGCAACAATGTGTCATGAGCCAAGTATCTACATATATAAGCATGCATGCAAACATGGCTTAAAACTTTAAACATCAAAAAGTAACTCTCAAGCACACTTAAGAGGATGCAAACATGGACAAATGGCATGCACCTTAAGCTTTGAAATTGCATAGAAAAGAGGTGCTAAACAACTAATCAAAGCAAGCAAAGCATATAATTGGTCCAAGGACCTAAAGCATGATCATATGACACATGAAGCAAATGACCAAAATAGATCAAAACAGTCCTAAATCATGTTAAGGCAAGTCCTAAAAACCACCTAGATGGCATCTAAATGATCTACACATGGAGGCATACACAAATGCTTAAACATGGAGCATACATCAAAGGAGCATTAAATGCAAGCATGCAAGCATATTATAAGGACTGAAATAACATGGTAAGTGGTTCCAAACCACTGAAACATTGCAAGTAATGCATGCTACACACTCACACACCCAAGGCTAACAAGCCAAAATGCAAGGTGGCTATACTAAGCATGTGATGGTCGACCAAAACAACCAAAAATAGAGCTTAAGCATGCTAAAACAAATACAAAAGCTTCACAAAGCTTGGCCAAAATCATGCTAGAACAAGGATCAAAACCTAAAGCATGTTAAGACCTAAACATGGCATTACAAGGCATGTATGCTAAGCAAGTATGGTGTACCAAAACCAACAAAAAACAGAGGTAATACATGGCAAAATACTACCAAATAACACTAAAGACATGGCCAACATGCACTTAAATTAGATGCTCCCTCAAGAGGCTAAAAATGGCCCTTTTCAAGGACAACAAGGAGAGGGGGTGGCCCTCTCCTTCTTAGGACCTCAAGGCACCATCCTCACCACTGAAATCCCTCAAGATTTTAGTGGTGAGGAGGCCCAAACACAATGGTCTCGGAGCTCACCAAAATGGCACAAAATGAAGGCCAAACAAGCCTTAAGAGGGGTCAAACAACCCCAAAGCTTAGAACACTCTTAAACAACTATTTAGATGGCTCTAAAATAGAACTTTTATGTGTTATATGCTAAGCTCAAAAACAGATGCAAGATAGTCAAAAAAGCTTTGCAAAAATGGGGTATTTAAAGGAGTAAGTGCTCACCCTTGTAGACCCTCTTCAAGAATGGAAGACCAGCAACTCTTTTGGCTCAAACCAGCTCCAAAACTTCAAAAACAACCCTCAAGGGCCTCAGCTCCAAGAGGATAGTGTAATAGTGGGTGTTTGTGTGCAATCCTAAGGCTAAACACACACAAATACAAGAGAGAGAGAGATATAGATATAGGATAGATACACAAACCAAACCCTAAAACCAGAGCTCTCTAAGAAGTGTTGTCTAACCCTAAAAGAGGGAGAGGAGACCTCCTCTTATAGAACTTCAATCTTGCAAGCTTACAAGACAAGCTAGCTAAGAAGGAGATCCCTCCATACACGTGTATGGAGGGGAGCCAAGTGCATGCCAGCTGCATGAAAATATCTATAAAAGCAGATGCACAGTAGTCGGCCGGCCAAAAGTGCAATTGACCAAAAAAAGATAGTCGGCCGGCCATCTATAGTGCCGGCCGACCAAACATTTGGCCGGTGGCAACAAAACATAGCCGGTGGTCTCAAGCCATGGCCGGTGAAGTGTGGGGATGACCCACAAGCCATTCCCTGCCCCTCCAAGGCAAAACACAAGTGTTTGGTGCAAAACCAAACACAAAACAGTCGAGTCGAGAGATCCTGAGGCAAGGCGATCGTGACCGAGACCTCCGGGAACTCAAGACGAACACAAACATGGATGATCACCGAGTGTTCGAACGGTGACGTCCAAGTCTTGAGGACGGTCAAAAATGGGGTGTCTACAAATGGGTATGCCTTGTCTACTTTTGAAAAAGTAATGGCCCCATAATCTTCCTGGATACACCGAGGCATATACTCTTTGACCTCAGCAACTTCAGCATGGTGCACTTCAGAAATGTTGATGAAGGCCTTTGTTGCTTCTAACCTGGCGGCTTGGTTTAGCCCCAGCTGGTCAAAGAAGGTGCGAAACTTAACAGAGTTTTGCAAGGCCTAAGCATGAGTATCTTCTGCGAATTTTGCCTCTATAGGTACTGTCTTAGGGAGCTGGCCACTAGCAATTTCTTTTAACTCATCGTAGTAGGACACCATGTGCACTTGATCATGCACGGGCCCAAGGTACCCAACCATATGTACATTCTTCCCCTTCTCTTTGTGATTAGGATAAGGGTCTTTCCTTACGTCACGATTATCGGCATCTTTGAGCTTCAACTCATTTGCGTCAACCTTTTTTTTTATGATACTTTTCAAAGTCCAACAGTCTCTAGTAGGGTGTCTGGTTATTCTGTGATAGATACAATAATCTGGGCTTTCTTTGTCCTTTTTGGTTGAAGGGACATCAACCAGAGGCAAAGTAAGTTCACCATCAGCTACCTATTCTTTAACCAAGGCCTTAACATTCTCAAGGCTGCAAGGATATGGATTTCTGTCCTCATGACTTTTTCTCTTTCGAGAGGACGATGCCTCCCCTTGCGAGCGGCTCCCTCTTATAGATGTTACCGCAGCAACTCTGCTACTGCGGAGGTAGCAGTGGCTGTCACGAGATTTGTGCCAGGGACCAGTGGTACTGAGGTTCTTAGCAGCCTCAATCAAGGCTGAAAAGGTAGGCAGATTGTAGTGGCGTATGGCACCCTTCATACATATGCTGACTAAGTTGGTTTCATCCACTGGTTTATGACAGTCAATAGCCTTATCTTGGAACCGCTTAACATAGTTCAGTATATCTTTGCCTTCTTTTTGGACATCTTGCCCAAGTGTGAGGGTTGTAACGTTCTCTTAGACTTGGAATAACTTCGTGTGGAACTTGTTCACCATCTCTTCCCAACTCTCGATCGAGTTAGGAGCCAAATTCATATACCAACTGTAAGCCCTCTCAGTAAGTGATTTGGAGAACTCCCAAAGGCGCAAAAAGTGGTCACTGCCATGGGCACCAAGAGTTTCAATGAACCTCACCACATGTCTCTAGCATTGCCTTGTTTTCCATCAAACTTAATAAACTTGGGCACTGCATACCCAGTTGGGTATGGCATAGTCAATATCTCCTGAGAGTATAAGGGTTTCACATTTGGGTCTGGGAGAGATGACAGTTGCTTCTTGCTACGTTCTTACTCGAGCATGGCTTGTACGTTGGCTAGAGTAACAAAGTGAGTGGGTTGGAATGGACCAGTCTGCTCCTGAGTAGTTGAACCAGCAGTCGTACCGTTTGCTTGAGGTACCACCGGAGGCACCTGGATAGGAGCTCGAACCTCAAGGAATAGGTTTGGCACTAGGTTTGGGACTGCTATAAGCGGAGGTGATTGCACTAGAGCTGATCTAGAAGCCATGGCCATAATAGCCTCAGCGAGAGTTTGCAAAGCTTCCAGGATCTCCCTCTGTGTATCCTGGAGTGACTAGACTGCTTTAACTACAACACTGTGGTCACGGTCCTCCGCATGTGCTGCTCCGCTATTAGAAGAGCCTCACTGCCGTGGGGGTTGCTGAACTCCATCCTCTGCCATCATTTCCAATGAAGTGTGTAAGCCACTGCGGCTATAAACCATGAACAAAGCAGCCTCCCCAGTGGAGTCGCCGAAAATGTAAGGGGGTTCAAGGTTAAGAAGATGATTAGAGAGGCAAAACTATGTTAATGGTCCAATAATGGTGGAAGTAGCTAGAGAATGAGCAGCAGCAACTATCTGGAAGTTAGAGAGTGTGTATGTAGACGCGCCTCGGAGAACTCCCGAGAGAAATCTCGTTTTGTTCTCTGAGCTATTACAGTTCGGACTCAAATGTCACGGTTCTGAATCTAATCTCACAATGTGCGATGTGAGACCGATAAATCACCAAAGAGTCCAAATCCGACAAATCGTTTTGGAAAACTGATTTTTATAAAGAAGTGTCAAACATGGACTACTTTGCCAAATACAGAGTCGCCACCTAAATATTTTATTTTGGGAGAATTTAGGAAACCCTGACTCGTGCCTAAGGCCACGTGTCCGTCATCACCAAAGTTGCCTTGGCTCGGGAACTTGGGTACGATTAGGGAAGGTCATTTAATGAGCACCCCCGCTCGCCCGATCAAAGATCGGCTTGTACTAAGCATGATAGCTTATTTTTGAAAACACATGTGTTCTTATTCCGGTTAATTAGCTAATCTTACTACGTGATGCGCACGGCAAAACAAGTATAGACTAGATCGCCTAATTTGGAACAAAGTATTGCATATCTGTTTGTTTAGAAAATGGTTTGAAGTTTGCTACTCACAAGTAGGCTAAAATGCGGATTTCGATGAATTGTCCCAATTCAGGTAATCCAACCTTCACCCACAGGCATTCAGGCAGTTAATCAAGTAAGCAGTTAGCCTCATGGCAAGCATGCTTTCATGGCAGTCAATAACACACATGCAGTATGCTAAAGCGTAAACACTCACAGTGTACTCTGAGCCAAAACAAAGAACTAGTTAGAAATCATGCATGATCCTAGTTCATGTTAAGATAGCTAATGCAACACATCCGAAAATGCAACTAAAATAGGCTCGGATATTCTAGAATGTCATGTGAAATGCAACTTGATAACATGCTTTTGAACACGTATTCAAGTAATGTATTGAAAATACAATGCAGTTAGTATAATGCGCCGAGCCCGGTGTATGCGATACAGATGAATGGATACACACATGCGAGCATAAGGTATGCTAAATTAAACATGCCCTAAAACTAACCATCGTAAGCGGTTAAGTAAAAGGGAGAAAGAAATGGGGATTGGAAGACATGCATCACACACACGCACGCTTATTACAACAGTGTGCCCTCTCGAGGGAGGGACCGAATAAAGAGCTAACTAGCTAATCTAAGCTAATTAAACTAATTATTACAACACAATTAATTAACTAGTCCTAGTTAACTAATTATTACAAAACGAATTGAAATAGCTAAACGCATTAACTATTAAAGGTACAAACCAAAGCAAAACCTAGCTATCTAAGCATGGCAACTAAGGAAAGCAGTAAAACAGGAGGTTCTCGGAGGGAGAAGATTGGATGCATGTTCGGTCACCTTGTTCGGAAATCCAATGCGATGCCCCGATTTGCCTCTGTTTTCATTTGTTCTCAAAAACTTGCACCAAGCTCCAAAAAGCTGAAACTTCACCTTGGGAATCTCGTGGGAGGGTGGCTGACCACTTTTGGTTGTTGAAAAACCATACTTTTTCTGGCTGGCCGGCCAGTTGTTGCTGTTGAATCCCAGTTTTCTGCAACAGAGAGCAAGAAAGGGCATGGCAATGTATTTGCAAGATATGTGTGCACAACCACCCTCCCTATCATGTCATGAACTCAAGGGAGTATAGTTCTCGACCCTCGGGCCACCAATCGCGCATTTCAATGCAGGATGGCCGAGAGGCGAAGTTGCACAATTCAATATGAAATGAATGTACAAGTAAACACATAAAGCCTAAAACTCTATCATGTATGATCAAGAGCGTCGGTGACTGAGAATTGAGGCACGTTTCATCACCTTAAGTATGAAACGTCCCTTGTTTCCCGTGTTTGGACTAACACCTATTCCAAACACAATGCAAGCAAGCATGGCATACACAATGCGAATGAACTACATAGCATACTCTATGCAATGTGACATGATTAACTTAACAAAGCTAATGGCATGCGAACAATGTTAATGCATGCATGCACAATGCAATGCTACAAGGACAAATTAGCAATGTTAGGGACATGCACACACAATGCAAATATCAGTTAGCATGCACAATGCAATGATGTAAACTAAGCATACACAATGCAAAGTACAAGGCATACATAATGCGATGAACAATATGGCATACTCAATGCAATATACATGGCATGTTCAATGGACTTAAACTAAAAGGGGTAGACCTCAGTCGTGCCCAAATCAGTGGCCATTGGTGATGAAATGAAGGCACATAAAGCAAGGCATGCATGCACAATGCATTGGCCATCAAAGAGGCCAAAGAGCACAATTCTCAAGAGTGCTCAATGAGTGACAAAAGTGGAAGTGTAACAACACTAAGTGCACTGAAATAAAGCAAGAAATGATGCCAATTCATTCAAACAACATAAGTAAAGCATGATAGGGTCCTAAGGCATGAAAGTTAGCAAAGAGCAACACAAAGGAGGCATGCAATACATGGCACAAATGCATGAACTAAGCATGGACAGAGCTCAAGTAGGTCAAAACAAGGACTAAAACATGCTGAGATAAGGGCCCAAAGGCCTAGGCATGCGAGCATACGAGCTAAGCTATAAGCTAAGCAAACATGGACAATACTTAGAGGCATTCAAAGCATGAATGAAGTAGGAACAAAAGCATGCTATAAGCTCTGAAATGTTATGTTAGATGATGCCAAATCATGTACACCACACAAATGAAGCATGCAATGGTGCCCAAAGCTTGAGGCAAGCAAAAGCATTTGTACTACAAGTATACAAAACATGAAGCATGTGGTTAAGGCAACCCAAGACAGTCCTAGAACATGTTAAAATGAGTCTAAAACATGCATGGAAGTAGGCCAAAATATGCTAGCATGAAGGGCATGCAGCATGGTGAATGTAAGGCAAATAAGGTGGATTACACTACACCTATTAGGATCAAGCATGGGATGACTTAAGTAATAAAAATCAGAGTTATGTCATGGCATAATAACCCCAAAAAACACATTGAAATGGTAGCTCGCAAGCAAGGGCATGAAGGCATACGCAATGGTTCATATTAAGACATAAAGGGGCAAACCCTCCAACGCATTGAATAAGTGAAAGATGCAAGTGTATGGCCACACTACATGAACTGAAATAACATAACTAATGATGCCAAATCACTGAAATAGGCCAAGTAATGCATGCTAGAGGATTCAATACATAAGGCTAACAAGCTAGATTGAACCAAGGCTATACAAAGCAAGTCATGCATGGCCAATACAACACAAATTAGACCTTAAACATGCTAAAACATGAACAAAATATTCTTTAATGTAAGCCAAAAGCATGCTAAAATGTCATGTTACAACATGATGCATGTTAGGCTATTTCATGGAATTGCACTATAAGTGCAAGGAGCATGCAAAGGCTAACCAAACCAAACCTAAAAAGAGGTATGACATGGTAAAACATCACCAAAGACATGCTGAAATGGACTCAAACCAAGCTAAAATAACATGCTACTTCAAGAAGCATACAAAGCTAATTTAAAGGATTTACACTACAAGTGTATTAGGCATGCAAGAGCTAACCAAACCAACCCAAAACAGATCTAAGGCATGTTAAAACAACACCAAAAACCCACCGAGATGGCTCCAAAACAAGCTAGTAAGACATGCTCAAACATGAGGCATACAAGACTAGATTGTGTGATTTACACTACAAGTGTATTAATCATGCATGGGGTGACCAAGCTAAGCAAAAACAGTGGTATGCCACAGCAAAATAATCACAAATACATGCTAAGATATGGTCAACATACACTTAGTAAAGATGCTCAAACATGAGGCATATTAAGGCATGTATTGAAGATGCAAGAAGAGGGGATGGCCCTCCCCTTCTTAGGACCTTAAAATACCATCCCCACCACTGAAATAGTGGTGAGAAGGCCAATACAAGGTGGTCCCGAAACTCACAAAAAAGGCTCAAAAACAAGGCCAAACAAGGCCTAAGAGGGGGTAAACAACCCCAAACACAAAAGTGATCTTAAACAAAGATCAAAAGCATGCAAAAACAAAACTTTTATCAGTTATAAGTCAAGCTTAAAACAGCATGCAAGATAGGCTAAAAGCTTAAGCAAGAAAGGGGGATTTAAAGGTCAAAAGCTCACCCTTGAAGACCCTCTTTATAACTGCAACTCCAGCAGGTTTTTTGAGCTCAAGGCAACCCAAGAACACCAAAATTAGCCCCTAAGCACCTCAGTAGCAAAAGGATGGTGTTTGAGTGTGTGTTTGTGTGTTAAAGTAAGACAAATCTACACTTTAAGGCATAAAAATGAAGCAAACAAGGCAATATAGATACAACACTATATCTATCCTCTTCCCTCAGATTTTCTGAACCTAGAGGAGGGAGGAGGAGCCTCCCTCTTATAGAAGAGGAAAGCCAAAGCTTTTTGGAGAAGCTAAGCTTGAATGCCATCCCTCCATACACGTGTATGGAAGATGGCTTAAATGCTCTCCAGCTGTGCCAGCTACCCCAAAATATCTCCAAAAAGGTGCCAAAAAGCAGCCGACCACTTGAAGTGGTCGGCCTGCTAGTTTAAGTGGTCGGCCGACCACTTTAGGTGGTCAACTAGAGCAAAAACTGGTCGGCCATAGGTGGGAGAGGTCAACACACTAAATACAAGGTGGTGGTGTGGTGGCCGACCAGAAAAGATGGTCCAAAGACCAAGAAAGCCAGTTATCTGACAAGAAAACTAGCTGGAAAATGGAAAAGTGGTCTCTAAGGAGAAATACTGGTCTTCCACCCTTGTACCACCTTCCAAACAAGGAAAACAAGGTTTGTACCAAAAACAAACCAAAGCGGATGCAAGACGAGAAATCGGGAGGCGAAACACGTGGCCAAAGGCCCCAAAAACTAGCTGACGAGCATCAAAAGTGGTATGCAACCACAAAAGTGGTCTCCCGGACCACAGTGTTCCTCTAGGCAGAGACAACAAGGTGTGGTTCAAAAACCACACCAAACAGAGAATGTTAAGCGGTCCCGAGACAAGGCGCACGGCCAAAGGCTCCAAAAATCGAAAACTAGCCTCCAAACGGGAAAAGTGGCCTACGATCACGAAAAGTAGTCTACAACCACAGAGATATGGTCTACAAGACCACTCCCTCCCTCTGGGAAGGGAAAACAAGACTTGGTCCGCAAACCGAGCCAAAGCACATAGAGTTCCGAGGCCCAGAGGCAAGGTTCTCAGCCAAAACTCCGAAACCTCAGAACAAGCACAACATGCACCATCACCGAACGCTCAATCGATGACGTCTGAGTCTTAAGGTCGGTCAAAAAATAGGGTGTCTACAGTGTAGCTAGGTAAGAATGAAGTAAGTGGCTCGAGAAGAAATGTATGACAGTATCAAAATAGGCGACATCTCCCTTAAATCCCCAAAAATTCCTCTTCTTGAACCGTGGGAAATGGGTTCTATTTATAGGCTTTTCCTTGGTACCAAGAGGACATCAAGTGGCCAAATAGAGAGAGGATCACATGGAATATTCTGCCTTGAGCCACCAGGCTGAAGGTACCACGTGTCCCTCTGCATGTACTGTATACTATCTGTTTGCCTTCGCAACTACCTTTTTTTGAGCCTCAGCAAGTATAGTTGGACGAAAATGTTTGGCACTGCAACTCCCTTTTGAGCCTCAACAAGTGCAGTTGCAGTGGGAGTGTTTGCCGCTACACTTGCCTTCTCAATTCAAACCTCAGCAAGTGCACTTGCAGCGGTAAACCTTACTGCTGCACTTGCCTTCTCAGTTCTACTTGGCCAGTACATGCATTCGCAGGACTCCATTAGTCTGCTATCAACTATGTTCGTGTTCACCTCAGCGAAACCTCCACTCTTAACCACCTAACCACAAACTCTCCAGCTTTCAAGGGCAAAGGCCACAACCAAGCCTGCTATCAGCTATGTTGTGCCTTAGTACCAAGCCCAATGGGGATTCCTTAGTCCTGCCTGTGCGACTAAGGCAGATTCATGACTTGGGTAATGGAAATGGAGTCCCTTATACTCGGGCTACCCTGCTTCCATCTTTGCGGGATTACTATGGTAAACTGGTATTTTTAGGCCTGCTATCAGCTCCAACTAGTAAGTCTTGGGGCCTTCTATCAGCGCCAAGTTAATGAACTTTGAGGCCTACTATCAACCCTGGGTTAGTAATGCCTTGGGGCCTGCTATCAATGTCAATCATTAGCCTCTTCTTGCAGAGGGGAAGCTTTTCCCGAAGGCTGCTATCACCTCAGCGGGATGTTCCCTTTGTAAATTGGTTGCGGTGGCTATAGTTGTTGCGTCAGTCGTTTCCCGTGGCAAGTTTAAATGGCTAAAACTGACAATATTGGAGATGGCGTCGACAAAGTGCCTCTGCAACTTGGGTGCTGCAAGTAATGCCTCTGCAACTCGGTTGCTTCGGTTCTCTCCTTCCCTCAGCAACTCCAGGTAGCAGCGAAACCGACAATACTTGGAATGGCGGCACTGAGACAAAGTGCCTTCGCAACTTGGCCGTCATAAGTGTCATCTCTGCAACTTAATTGCTTCGGCTTTCTCTTTCCCTCAGCAACTTCAAATGGCGGCTGAGCCGACATTATTGGGTAATGGCGATACTGAAACAAAGTGTCTTAGTAACTTGACCGTTACAAGTGTTCCCCCCGCAACTTAACCGTTGTATGTGTTACCTCTGCAACTTGACTTAGGCATTTTCCTTCGTGGAGTCCGTTTGGACCCTCGGCAAGTCAGACTTGCCTCGGCCTTCTATTAGCCCACTTCCCTTGGGCTTTAGTCCATGCTCATTTTTCATTCCTGGTTGCCTATTTGGGGCGACCTCAACACTTAGGCCTATACTTAATTTGGAACTTAATTTCTAACCCTTTACAGTCATCATTATGTATACGAGATCTATTAAAATACGTCCCACTTGAGTGCCTTGAGACAATGCCTCAAGAGCAAATACTTTCTCTGTCCTATATTTACATTTAGGGGTGGTTTGGGATGATCTAAATAAGTATATTTTTTGTCTTTTTGTGAAATATAGGTTGTATACGGGTTGGGTTTGAAGTGATGTGGTAGAGAGGTGATGTGACTTAAATAAGATGATAGAACTTAAATAAAATAGTGACTTTTTAATTTTTGACTTTTTTAGAGTACTCCAAGCAAGGCCTAAATGAATGCAAGACTCTGATACTAATTGAGGTAAGGAAATTTGTAGAACTAAAAATAACATAACAAAAATAATCACCCCAAACACAAAGAAAGGAAACTATTTTTTTTTTTAATTTTAATTTTACTAATAATCAAAGCACACACATCTATAAATTTTGCAATTTTTTTTTTTTGAGAAAGCTAATAGCCCTAGCAACCCTATGAGCAAGAAAACAAAATATTAGAAAACTAATTACAAGTTTCGTACACCAAGTATTCTTGATTCTTGTAGAATAATTATCCAACAAAACAGAAACCTAAATAATTTGAAGTTATTTTATATTAAATCAAAATATTTCTAGTCAAATAATAATTTGGCACCAAACATGGTAGGACTTAAGCATAATTCTATTTTATCTTCTTAGTTGCTTCCATTTTTTATGGGGCCATGTTTACTTAATTTGCATAATCAATATCAAAGTTTTCAGAAATTTTTTTTTTATTACTTTTTTTTTTTTTGCGCTTTTGTCATATGCTAATGCTGCGCAACACTTTTCTAAGGACAAATTTTATGTAAATTAGCTAAAGTGATCTTATCGAATTTATCATGGGTTTGTTGGGTTTACATTTACATATTTGTATAAGAGTTGATAATTTCTCTTCTATTATGAGACTTTTTGTTCTATTATTTAGGACGAATTACATTAACAGTCCTTATAATTTTGAGACTTGTATCACTTTGATCACTGATTTTTCAATTGTAACACATTTGATCTTAAATTTTGAATCTTGTTCCAAATAACGATAATTGAAGATATCATTATTAATTTTAAGGTCAAAGTCGTTCCAAATAACAGGTGACGATTGGCAATTACAAAAAAAAAGAAAAAAGAAAATATTTGATAAAATATAAACTAATTTGACAAAAATAAATGTCAAAAAAATATTTTTGAATTTTTAAAAATTATTTATATCCACCAAAGATAAGATTATATAAAATTGATAAATCTTTTACACATGTATTTATTTTACTAAATTAATTTTTATTATGTGTTCGGATGATGATCATATAATGGATGGTTATTTTTATTTTTATTAAATTAGTTTCTATTTTTTCAAAAGTCAAATATGGTGACAACTTTGACATTATTATTAAACCAATCCATTAAATCAAAAAATCCAAAACTAAAAACATTTCATATATTAAATATATCGATTACACATTAAAAGCCTAATAGCCACTCATTACATTATCATTATTTAAACACGTAACAAAAATTAATTTGGTAAAATAAATAAATAAATGTGTAAAAGATTTATCAATTTTACATAATTTTATTTTTAGTGGGTAGAAATAATTTTTAAAAATTCAAAAATATTTTTTTGACATTCATTTTTGTCAAATTACTTTATATTTTATCAAATTGATAATTTTTTTCTTGAAATTGAGCAATAATATCTTCAATTGTCCTTATTTTAAACAAGATTCAAATTTAAAGTCAAATTGTCATAATTAAAAAGTCAAGAATCAAAGTGATGCGAATCCCAAATTATAAGAACGGTTAAAATTTCTAACTCTTTAGGCAAGTCTAGTCATAAGCTTTTTGAAAAGTCTACCTAAAAGTAAATACAAAAAGACAAAAATAAATACAAAGTGACAACAATTATTTACTCTTTAGTGTAATTCGTCCTATTTTTTATTACTTCTCCTTTATGAGATTATAATGTTGTTTGGTTGTTAAATTTCTATAGCTACTGAATTATGATTTTCCTGATATAATTCTCTTTATGTTGTAGTAATTTGCTATTGATAAAAATAAATATAAAAAATTATCATGACTGCCCTTATTGTAAAATTACATAATCTTATATTTATTGATTTTAAAAAAATTATTTCACAAATATTTTTTTTTTAAATAAATGTAAATTAGATGCATTTAAAAAGTAGAAAAAAATTTGACTAAATATTAGAAAAAAATCACTAAAAATAAAAAATATATATATAATTAAAAACTTAAAAATTAATTTTAAAAATTCAAACTAAACAGAGTGATTACTGTTTAAAATCAAAATTAAAATCAAAATCAAAATCAAGCACTTTTATAAGCTAGTCGAGCAAGACTGTCTTTTGGGCTGTAATGGTCTTGGCCAAGCCCATCAGGCTTCTGCTAAAAAGGCCGTTAAACCCACCACGCATGGGCTCTGCATAAACCATACGATCTGTGTTGGCCCAAAAATTCCAACTATAGATATTTAGATATGTGCAATATGTTATATGACAATTGCTACCTGAAATGAACAAGTAAAATGGTAGAAAGACGTACTCAGAATTAAATTTAATTTAAAATTAAAATGATACAGTCTTAGCCTTAAATTTTTTTTGCTGGACTTGAGCTGTTTAGGTTAGGGCACTTAAGTTGCACCTCTACTTATATCATTTATTTAGTATTTTTGAAACAACAATTTAATATGTTGATATAGTGCTCCCAAACCAATAAAGTAATAAAATAGTAGTTACGAAATGAGTAGAACTCAGTTCACTGAATGTGATACAAAATTAACCTCATTCATCAATTTTACACCATCTTACTAGTTAAGAGTATCATGTATTAAGGGAGAGGCTTCTCTATTGTTGAGTTCATAGGGTCTATTATGAATCTCATTTTGATAATTCAAATTGTTTAATGTGTAAAATTTATCGAGTACTTCATACTTGTCAAAAAAAAATACATTAATTGGATATCAGTAGCTCCTTGATCGGAATACATTTTTTTTAACAATTTATTTTTTAAATTACATTTATCATTGACAAAAATGTATTCCGATCAAGGAGTTACCGATATCTGATCAACATGATTTTTTGCAAGCATAAAGTACTCGACGAACTCTATACATTGAACGGTTCGGACTATTGAAACGAGACCCATGATGAGCCCCACGAAGTCTCTCCCACGTATTAATTAGTACTCGGATTTACACCTATTTTGAGAAGTGGCTTTTTTTGAAAAAATATAAAAAAAATAAAAAGATGATATGATCCAAATAAGCAAATAAAAAATGCTTGGAACCTCCGAAATGATATGGATCAATCATGTTTTTTTTTTTTTTTTTTTTT
Organism: Camellia granthamiana; assembly: GCA_036172215.1. Classification (NCBI taxonomy): domain Eukaryota; kingdom Viridiplantae; phylum Streptophyta; class Magnoliopsida; order Ericales; family Theaceae; genus Camellia; species Camellia granthamiana. Next base: position 57,761,064 of record CM069914.1, on the reverse strand, counting down.
TCTCCTGGACCAATAACAAGTGAGTGGGAGTTGTATTTTGGGGGATATATAGCATTGTTGATAAGCAAATTAGCCAATAAATTGAAATATTTTTTTTATTTTTTATTTTTTCTAATTGCCAAAAATGCCATATTAGTCACACTCAATGGCCAATCAGGTCAAACATATAAATGAGAGAAATTTCACAAACACCATTAGATGGGCCCAAATTCGAAAGGGCACAGCTTCTCTCCAGTCCAAATCTGAATTGGACGGTACTATCCGGTTCTTGGGGGCCCACTACGGGTTGTGTTTTGATAATATAAACCGTTCAATGTGTAGAACTCGTCGAGTACTATAGGTCTGTAAAAAATCACGTTGATCGGATATCAATAACTATATGATCAAATTAGTTTTTGTAAGCCGTTTATTTTTCGCCGTCCATTTTTTTTCATAAAAAACTAATTTGATCATATAGCTATCGATATCCGATCAATGTGATTTTTTACAGGCATATAGTACTCGACGAGTTCTACACATTGAACGGTTTAAATTATCGAAACACGACCCGTACTGGGCCCCCAAGGGCCGGACAGCACCGTCCAGTCCAGATTTGGACTGGAGAGAAGCTGTGGCCAATTCGAAAAGTCAAGCTAATTTTTTCACTGCAACATAATTTTGCGGAGGTGTAATATGAATTCTAACTCGATTTGTATTGTTGTATCTAAGAAATTCAAATGTCCTTTTCTTTGTATGATTCAGCAATTTGAAGATGCCTTCCTTCAAGGCAAGCATCAAGTGATTGAATTCAGAAAAAATAAAAAACCCACAATTAACAAGTCAAAGCAGCCACACATTTTTTTCAATTTTTTTTTTGGTTGCAAAAGATTTTTTTATTGGTTGCAAAAGATTTTTTTTATTAAATTATATATATTTTTAAAAAGGCCCAATAACACATATACAACAAGTCCCCAAAAAAATAACCATAACGTGATCCACTCTTATGATAATGGAACTTAAAATCTCAACAGAGAAAGTATAATATGACCGACAAACAATTAAAACATTATCCAGCCCCAAAATAGTTGAAGTGAAAATCTCAATAATCTAAGTATTAATGTTGTTAATCAAATTGAAATGGGCATAAACAAGTGATTTCAATTAACAAGCAACAATACCCAGCTTTGTACTTATCTAAGCTTAAGTTGATAATTAGCATATATAACTATTCCCTACAATAATTGACTTCATCAATTGTAATGAAGATTAGGATGACATAAATACATCACTTCATGAATTGTACTTACCATCCGTTTATTTTGAAAAAGAAAATTGCGAATAAAAAATTATGATTATAATTAGGGCACTCGGTAATCTAATTTTGAATTTTCTTTATTTAAAAGTTCACACTCTAAAATACTTTGTCCGTAAGAACAAGGCTCCCACAAAATGACCAAACTACTCACATATATATTGTTTCCAAACCATAACCAAACCAAACCGTGTTCTCTCTCTCACTCTTCTCCCACCGCTCCTTTCTCTCTCTCTCAAACTGCTCCATCTCCCTTCTTCACTGATATTCGATGACTCTCATCGCCAGCTCCATTGAAGCAACACAACCTTATATAGAAGCTTTGGCAGAGATCAAGCAAAGAGGTCTGTATCTGATTAGAAGACTTACTTGAAGGTCTGTCTTAGATCACGAAGGTCAAAGGCAGATCTCACTCGTTGCGCTACCACCGAGCTGAAGAGTAACGTTTGGCGGAGCCACCGCTGCTAGAATGTCAGGTACACTTTCGATTTCGACGACTACATCGACGATAACAACGAGGAAGAGGAAGATACACTCAAATTTTTTTTTTAATTTTTTGTTTTATGATCTTCTCACAGTATTGTCAAATCAAATCTGTAGTTGAAAATCGATTCAATTTTGCTTATCGTTTCATATAAATTTTGCTTATCATTTCATATAAAGGGTAAATTACATTTTGCACCCCAGCACTTTGTACCAAATCTCACTTGGGCCCCTACACATGAAATCATGACAGCATACTTCCTGCACTTTTGGTCAAATCCCACTTTGGTCTCTACACATGAAATCGTAACAGTCAACCCCCTTCACTTTTACTCAAATCCCACTTTGGTCCCTATACAAGTGTCAATATCCCTCTTCCATTATTTCATTTTTAAATTTTTAACAAAATCCAGTTATGTGATAAAAATGTGACTATGTAATTAGAGTAAGAAAGGAAAATCATCCATGTTTCTCACCAATACATTTTGTCCTACGTGATAAGCACATAAGAGTTATATAATACAATATATATATATATATATATGTTCATATGATAAAAATTGGGACAAAAAGGCAAGAAGTAGTAAAGCTTTTGAAATAAATAAATAAATAAAACGACAAAGAAATCAAAGAAAAAAAAAAGATGAATAGACAGAATACTGTGTTATTATGAAAAATAGAGTTTCATGATTTCAATTTATGCAAAATCCTAGTTTATCTTCTTAATTATTCACAATATGTGTTTTGTTTTAGCCTAATACAGTCATATTTTGATGTAAATTTTGGGATAAATTGTGTATTGGTGGAAAATGTAGATAATTTTTGTTTCAACAATGATTCATCCCCCCTTTTCCCATCACCCCCTTTGACCCCCTCTCTCTCATTGGTTGCTTTTTCTTTTTCTTTTTCTTTTTTTTTCCTGCTCCTCTAATCACTCCCTGACACATGGCAAAGGGGGTGAGGGGGTGACCCCCAAAAGGGGGTCTCAAGTATTATTCTTTTTGTTTCTAGTCACATTCTTATAATATGATTAGATTAGGTTAGAGATTAAAATAATTGAGTAACAAAAATGAGACACTGATACTTGTGTAGGGACCAAAATGAGATTTTACCAAAAGTACAGAGGGTTGATTATCACAATTTCGTTTGCAGGGACTAAAGTGGGATTTGACCAGAAGTGCAGTGGGTTGACTGTCATGATTTCATATGAGGGGCCAAAGTAAGATTTGATATAAAGTACAGGGGTGCAAAGTGTAATTTACCCTATTTATAAGCCTTTGTTTGGCAAGTTGTTTTATGGGTTTTTTTGGCTATTTTACTCACAAAAGACAAAATAAGCTATTTTAGCCACAACAAACAAAACATCACATCCAACCCATAATCATTACATTTTTCTTTCACAAAAAAAGTTAAAAAAACTAAAAATCCAAAAAACCCTTCCCAAATCAAGCTTTTTAGCCCAAGCTAAAATAGTCAAAAAAGTCAAAAAGTCAACCCACTTTCCAAACAAAGCCTTAAGCATTTCTGGTTTAGAGAGAATCACCATTGGCTAACACAATTGACAGAGAGAATCACCATAGGCCGACACAGTTAGGCAGTTAACAATCAATTAAAACCTGAAAGACATTTTTGTCATTCAAAAAGATCATTAGAGTAAAGGACCTAAATTATAATATTTTTTATTTTTCACTATTTCATCCTCTTTGACTTTGTTCGAAATAAAATAATAAATGATATATTCAAGATTACAGAAGCAATCTAGTATATGCATTAAGGACATGAGATCAATATTTTTTATGAAGGAAACGTTTTTAGAAGAAATTCATAAGATAAAATGAACATGACAATGTTAAAATAAAATTAAAAATAAAAATTGATAGTCAATTCTTAAAATTAAGAATGAGCAACAGTTTAATTTCATTGTATAGTTTCATTCAATCTCTTTCTCTCTCTCTTTCTCTCCCTTTCTGATTTGATTTTTTTTGTTTAAGTTTAGATCAGTCGTTGTTGATGATGATGATGATGATGATGAAGAAATAAATTGCAACAGATTAGATTAAATTATTATTTTTTTGTGTCAGACAAATGAGGAGGAGAAACAGAGAGAGAGAGAGAGACAGAGATTTGAACAGATAGAAAAAATAATAATTTTTTGAACATATAGGGCTTGGTTTGGCTTCGTATTTCAACAGATAACTCTCTCTAACAATTGTACAAATAACTCTCTATAAGTTATAGGTACACACAGATAGATTAAAAAATTAAAATAAGATTGTTGTTTCAACATATCAGTCTCTATTTTCTCTCTATGTATATCACAATTTAAACAGATATAAAAAAATATTAACACATATAGAAAAAAAAATAGGCCTGTGAAATTCAACAGATAAGAAAAATAGGCTTTTGTGAAATTCAACAGGGGCAAAAATTTTAACAAGGGAAAAATTGAATAGATAGTCAAAAAATTTGAACATGTTGGAAACTTTTTGAACAGATAGATAAAAATTTTGAACAAATAGGAAATATTTTGAACAGTAGCAAAAAAATTTGAATAGATAGTTAACAAAATTCAACAGATAAATTAAGGGATAAAATTAAAAAAAAATGTCATTAAAAAAAAAAATGACTTCTCACCAAACTATTTCACAAATGATGGACCTTTCACTAATTAAAAAATATCTACTGAACCTAATGCCTTACAACTTCCTTAGATTAGACTTATTACTAATTTACTCTTATAAATATATGATTTATTTATTTATTATTATTCTTATTATTATTATTATGAACGATTTACACACAAAAACAAATAAAATGGATAAATTTGATCATCAAAGCGGAGCTTGGGGTAAACCTTATGACCCCAATTAAAACCTTGGGCTCATGTACTTCGAGAGATTAATCCAGATCCTCACCTTCAAGGTTTTAGTCGGGTAATTATCTCCTGTATATGGGATCAGAGAATTACATGTACTCGATTAATCAAGACAAAATCTTAAACACTCTACCAAGCAAATTAAAAAATTAATTAATTTATTTATTAAATAAAATTATAAGAGTAGAGCAGTATATGTATATCCCAAGACAGCATTGATTCAATCTTTGAAAATCAATTACTACTGCTGATCCTTATCAGTAGCCACAAAGCTTTGTGAGATCATTTTCCATATATTTTAGTAGTGGGCTTTTATATATATATATATATATATAACTCAACTTTTTTCACAGGACTACTGTGAAAGTGACTAAAAAAAAAAGGTAATCTAATTTCATGAAGCAATATTAGATACCTCCACCCAATTAATTATTCTCCCCAGAATTAAAACACAAAGGAAAAGCATATTATTAAACCATAATCTTATTCAAGAATCATGTGATTTGAGAAAAAAATTGGCTTGATGCTAGGGTAGAAAACTTTACAAAGGTTACTTTTTAAGATAGTATTTAGCTGATTGGAATAATTTTGAATGTAAGTCAAATGAGACGACCATTCTCATAAATTAGCGAATAGTGATTCAATTTAGAATGTATGTTTGTTTTTTTTTTATCGAACCAAATACGTGTAGGCATATCCTGATAGAATAATTGTTTCATTCTTGTGAACCAAATACTAATACGAGTGTTAGTTTACCAAGTAATTGTGCTGACATAAAAAAAATAAAATAGAAAAAAAGAAGAAGATAATTATGGCACCATAGGCCCACTTTCTTTTTTGCAAAGAAATTAGTAAACAAATAGGACGTTTACACAAAAATCATAGCCCGAATGGTATAGCAATAACATTTTTTAAAATTTTAAATTATCAGCTGAAGTGATGTTTATAAATTTTGTATAAAAACTTTATTTGTATAGCATTAATTTTTTGTTTTAGGTAATTCACTTTCTCTACATATTACGCTCATTGCCAACACAAAACTGTACAGCACAATGTCTGAGCAAACACAAAATCTCAATTACAAGTCTCACCCCGAGTGCCATATTTATTTTTAGCACCAACATTTTACTGAATTACCCACATTTAATCCTAAACTTGACACAAATTCTAAATAAACATTATTTAGAGAAGATTTTAGATTTCATTTTTTTATTTTTTTGAAGAAAAAAAAAATGAATTTGGAATGTAATGGTGGCAAATGCCATGGTATTGTATAATACAATATTAGCTTAGGGGACATGACATGTCACAAAAGCTTCAAACAACTTGAGGCCTTTTGTCTCTATCACTAAATAAAAGTTATACCATATTAAATATATAAATTAAAGTACATATAATCTTTTTATTTTTAGTATTATGTATATAATCTGTGATTGTGTAAATCATTAATTTAATATTGTTTCCTTATTTATATCGTTTCTTAAATTGTATCATAAATATATTATATATATACATGACCTCTACCATTCATAGGTAAGCCAAATAATTCTTTTTGGTGTCAGAGTTAGGTTAAGTACTTAGTAATTTTGCTTCATCGGCACTCAACCCATTCCACTGCTATATTTTCTTTCAGTATCACTTCATTGTGATCTCTTCCTCTATCCACTAGTTTATTCATATTCCAAATATCTCTGTCATATTTTTTGTTTTACTTACAATCCATTTTTTTGTGTGTTTCAGTTCCACTTTGTCTTTTCATTTATTTCAACCTCAAATAAGTTTCTTCAAACCTATTTGAGTTTGAGGTGGATATTATACCTATATCATGGTGAGTATGGGGATATACCATGTGAACCACCGAAGTCGTCCTCTCTGACACACAACCCAAGTCGCCCCTTGACGCACCACTTAAGTCGCCCCCTATGGCGCACACCTAAAGCCGCCCCCCTTGGCGCACTTTCTAATAAGCTACCCATTGGTGCACTCAGTCATTTGTTGCTATCATTGTTCAACACCACGCCATAAGTTATATGTGTGCCATGCTTGCTAGATTAACATCCAGTTCTCTAAATCGGCCCGACATAACCCTTTTAAACTGTTTCGACATTGATTCTGGTTAATCTCTACAACGATCCGACATAACCCCTTAAACTGTCCCGACATTGATTTCGGTTAGTTTCTACAACGGCCCAACATGACCCCGTAAACTGTCCTGATATTGATTCCAGTGAGTTCCTACAACCATCTAGCATGACCTTAAACTATCCCGACATTAGTTCCGACTAGTTTCTACAATGGTCTGACACAACCATAAACTATCTCCAAGCATTAGCTCCGGCCTTTGATGTCGACCAAGATCTTATTGGCTGCCGACTAAGGTGTTTCCTGGCCATAGATGTTTTGGCAGCTCTTCTAGAGCAGTTTAGTCATTTTTTTTCTTTTTTCTTTTTTTGTTCCTTTCTAGGGTATGTTGTTGATATATTAAGCACTTTTTGGCCTTTTTTATTTAGTGGACTACCAGATTTGTTCGATAGTATTTATTTGGACTAACCGTTGAATTTTTTTTCGACTTCTTCCAGTCATCCATTGGCAAGCTGCGATTATTGAATATCTTCACAATAGTTTGAAGGGAAGTGTTGAATACAGAAATTAGAGTACATAGAATCTTTTTATTTTTAGTATTATGTATATAATCTGTGATTGTATCAATCAATGATTTAATACTATTTCTTTATTTATATCGTTTATTAAATTGTCTCACAAATTTATTATATATGCATGACTTCTACTCTTCATGGACAAGTCAAATAATCCTTTTTATTCTTTTTGCCACATTGCCACTTGAAACATAGTGATAAATAATAAAAGGAATTAAATGTGGTTATACATTTTTACTTTCATATCTTCATAATGAATGGATCACTTATATCATTTTATACGAGAATAATGTATAAATTTTATTTATTATTGCTCATACTTGTGATAGGCCACAATTAATTCAACAAATTTGTAGGCAAGTGATGGACACGTAGGCTTTTACATCATTGACCTTTTGAGTACATTTCTCTTCTAATAATATAATTATATTGTCTATTTAATCAGTTGAGTGGCCAATAAGGGGTACCTTATTAAGTGTTTAGTTGTTACATTCTTTTCGAAAATGAAAACGGAAGGTCATGTTGACAACTTAGTCCCCCCATACATGTGCCAATGTCAATGTCTCTCTCTCTCTCTCTCTCTCTCTCTCTCTCTCTCTCTCTCTCTCAAACACTTGAAGAAGAGTGAGTTAAGTTACTCATCTCTTCCTCACTTTCATTTTTCTTTTTTTTAAATTTATTTTATGTCCCTTTCTCTCCTAAATATATATATGTTCTAAAAAATATATGTTATATAAATTAATAAAATTTATAAAAATAAAATAAAATTCCAACCTACTAGAATGATTTAAAAAAAGACAAGTCATGTTATAAGTAAGATTCACGCAACATTTAATGACAATTTAATCATGTCAATATTAAAGTTAGTGAGTTATCAAAACATAATTGCATTATAAAAAAAAAAAAGAGCAACAATGCAACGGACACATAATCCATGTATAGTAATATCTAATCCAGATTCATTTAAGGTTTGTGCGCCATCATATAAGAATTGAATTTAAATTACATTTTTTATCTAGTTTTTTTTATATGTATGAATTATGTACATATATCTACACCGGAGATAAATAGTGATTTGGTTGAGTCTTAAATTCTGAGACTCCATACTCAACTGTTTGTTAGTTGACATGAGCTAATTTTGAAATGGATATGCATCAAAAACTAAAATAAAATTAAAAGGGGACAGTGGGATGAGGATGGACCCAATATGTGTACACACACATTAAATCATTTTCATGAGTTAGTTAGTTAACTTGTGAAGAATGGGATGACTCAATTGGTTGATTAATTAGCTGTAATAGGTGGGTTTGAGAGCTACGAGTGAGTGAGTGAGTGAAGTGAATCATTCATAAAATCAGCAACAAAGTGAAAAAAATAAAATAAAATAAAACAAAAATAAAAATAAATAAATAAATTATGTAAAGAAAACAAAATGAAAATAAAATACAGCGATGGATACATAATATATGAGAGAGGCTGTCACCAACTCAGCATCCTATCCAGTAAATCTTTGTCATTTAATGAAACAGACCATAGAAAGATAGGGGTTTTATATTTATATAGATTTATTGTAATAAAAAAAAAAACAAGAGGAACCTCTCATCAAAACAAAAAAACCAGAAAATAAATAAATAAATAATGAAAAAGAGAAAAGGAACCTAATCCACGACTTTTTGTTGTGGTGCTGGTGCTGCCAAACCCTGAGCAAGGATCCTCTAGAGTTTTTTTTTTTTAAAATTTCCTAGAGTGGTGCATTGTATGGTTGAGATTTAATGACAAGTCACATCAATTTTTCAGCATTAAATCTCAACCACACAATGCACCACTTTAGGAAATTTTAGGAAAAAAACACTCTAGGGGATACTTGGTGCCAAACCCTAGCCACGACATCCCATCTCTCTCGTGTAATACATATCTCTCCCACTCATAAAGAACCAAAACAAAAGTTTTAACAGTTTTCTTTATATATATATAAATACATAAAATTTTATAAAACTTATAAGTAAGGTTATGTTTTTTTTTAAAAATGTTATTTATATTTATTTTACTTATTATATGTATGTACATAAGTGAAAATAGTGAAACTTATCAAACCAATTTAGAAGTCGCTAGAAAGTGAAAAAAATTGATGAAAATTTTATGTGATATATGACAGTACGTTTTAAAAAATCTCATCTGTTATATATTTTGTGTTTAATTCAATAATTAAATTTTATATTCGTTAAGTTATTCAATTCTAAAAGGGAAAAAGAAAATGAAAATGAAAAGATGCGCCATCATCACTCCCTTTTCGTGAATGAAAGGCAACCATCAACACTAACCACTTACTTACTCAAAGAATTCATCTTCAACAAGCAGATCATCAACTTAAGGGAAAAAAATTAAATAAAACAAATAACCCAAAACAAACAAACAAAAAGAGAAATAATTCAAAGAATTAATTACTATATAAACAATAGTTGATTAATAATAATGGTACATTTGTTTTTTTGTTTTTTTATTTTTTTAAGCTAGTAATGGCAATCCACCAAGGCCGGGCCGGAGAATACAAGACCTTTTTTGTTTGGTGTGAATTGAAACCTGGAATCTATGTGATCATGACCATCATCATCCTCTAGTGGTGCTGGTAGGTTGAGATCAAGTGATAGTATCTTTCTTGGCTTGTCACTTTCTTTCTGGGATTCGATAGGGCTTGTATCGGCGATCATGGCGATTCTGCTGTTCGGAGGAGCTCTGTGCCGCCTCATATGACCACCCAAGGCTTGCCCGGAGGAAAACTCCGATCCACATACCGAACACTCATGTACCTTAGGCTTGTTACTGATAAACGAAGATTTGGTAGCCGTTTGAAGCAAAGGAGGTGGTGGACTAAATTTATTGAATCGCGCTTCTTCTTCTTTTTCTTCTTCTGGTGATGGCGGTGTCACAAAAATTATCCTCTTCTCTTCCACTTTAGGCTTCTTATGGCTGGCTCGGTGGCCTCCAAGGGCCTGGAATGAAGGGAAAGTCCGGTTACAAGTCTTACACTCATAGACATAGAACCGAACTTTTCCAATTGTTGTTGTGCCCTCTTCCTCTAGCGTTGTTGGGCCTGTTGGCCCAACACCTTGAGCTAAGAGAATTAGGCAATTGGCCATGTCTTCGTCTTCATCCACGCTAGTGGAAATCTCACCGGAGGAGGCTGTCGGAGATGGAATTGAAGAAGAATAAAAATCTCCACCACCACCGCCACCGCCACCGCTACCGCTAGAGGAGGTAGAGGTTGTTGGCGCCGGTGGAGAGGGAGAGGGAGGCCTTTGTCGCTTAGTACGCTTACGTCTTAAAATCAGGGTGTGATCGTTGGAGTCAGTGAATTCTTCTGGGGATTCCATGTCCATTCTAGCAAAGAACAATAAACACAAAAAGGAAGAGAGAGAAAGTAAGAGTGAGCCTGAGAAAATTAGAGTGTGGTGGGGAGGGGGGGAATGAAGGAAGAGAAGGGGGAGAGAGGGGAGATGGTTTATATAGTGAATGGGTAAAATAGGCGTTTTTTTGGAGTTATAAAAGCCACCCCTTCTCGCGAATAGTTTACCTTGAAGTCTGCCACCAATCTTCCTTGCGTTTCCAACTTTAATTATAAAAAAATTTAAAATTTTGGTTATCAAAAATATTATGTACCATTAAATTTTACGGTTTTGATTTGTGGCACTAAAAAGTTGGACACTAATGCCCCTCATTTCCATATAAGGCAAAAAAAAACAAAACAGTTACCCAAAAAGGAAATTAGGGGCATTAGTGCCCAACTTTTTAGTGCTACAAATCATTTTTCTAAATTTTATCATGAAAATAAGGTGGATGATATAAATTTAAAATTAGTAAAATGTTAGAAAAAATTATGGTGTATAGATGCACGTTTCTGAATAATTTTATCAGTATTTTTTTGAGTTATTGTTGATTTGTTAACAAATTTTTACCGCTAGAGTAAAGTAGTGGTTCCTGTTTATAAAAATGGAACTGTATAGTTTGTATTTTGTGGACCTATTTCGATTATAATTTAACGGTTTATCATGTATGATTATTATGAAATGTATTTATGAAAAAAATTAAATTAATTAGACATTAATTTCTACACGATCGATCACAAAACAATGCAACATATATATACATATACGATTATGTAAATACTGATATAATTTGAATTATGAAATAGGTCCGAAATGAACTAACGAAATACAAATTGTACTAGGCCATTTATATTTATCATATTATTTTTTATGTTCGGTAAAAAAAAAATTGATTAAAACATCATGTATATTTACTCATGAAAAATAAAAATTTGTTGAACATTTTTTTATTAACCATACTAAGAGGATTTGGGACAGTGTCTTCATCATAGCCCTCCAGTGGACTGGACCGCCCTCCTTCTAGCGCTAAATTTGCATGCCTGGCCCTCTCACACCCCTGTAGATATTGTCCATTTTGGCTAGAGCCTCACAGTTTTGTTCCATCTTGAGGGAAAAGGCCTCGTACATGATGGAGGAGACCAGTACATTTATAAGGTGGAAGTGGGAGTCCCTCCCAAACGATATGGGACGGTGTCCTCATCATTGTATATTACCGAATTAGTTTTATTATATTTTATTACTATGTGGATCGATAGGGCTTTTATATCTAAAGGATGATAGCAAATTTTATTTATTATTAAGTATGATGCGTCCTATGTGAATCCAAGTAATAAAAGATTTTAAAAAAATAAAAATAAAAAGAAGGTAAAATTCGTTCAATAAGAAATGTCATTTTTCAAAAACGTATTTATGGACAATGCTAGCAAGAGTTGCTCACTTATTTTCTAATCTCTATAGCTTTGTTTGTTATAATTTATAAAATGTATTTATGATTTTTATTTTGAGAGTGTATGTCTAAATATTTGATGCACACTCTATTTTTATGAATAAAAAATAATTTAAATAGATTAAAAAGTAACTTCAAAAAGTTGTGCAATGCTTTACCATTAATTTTTAATTTGCTAGAAACTTGTCATTAGTGAAATCCAAGCACTTATGCAATTAATAATGTATGCTATTTTAATAAGAAAAAATAGGTGAAAATTAGAGGTACGGATAAGGAGAAAGAGAGGGGTAATTAGGTAAAATTAGGGTAACAATTCCCAATAACTTTATAGACATATAACAAATTACATAAAATAATATTAGTCAAACAAATTCTATAATAGGATCTGCTATTGGAAAAACGAATTCAATCACATTATTTCACTTATTATTTTTTGTGATCAATTCTATAATAAGTTATGTATCCATAGAATTATTCAAAAATTAAGTCGGTTTTATACCTAACAAGCATTAAAAGCAAGGTACTGCACGTTAAAAGCATGCTATCCCACCTCATTCACTCCATGTCCTCTTTAAGCCGAGTATGAGATATGCAAGCATGAGCAAGTGTGCAGCAAACTCAAAAATTTTTTTTTTTTTTTTTTGCTTTTTCTTCTCCTCAAATGATTCTTTAAATTATAATTTGATAGAAATATATGTTTCTATGTCTAAAACTCTATCTTTCTCTCTCATCAAAAGGTGGTGGCAAGTGGGCTTGGGAGGGTGAGGAGTGTGTCCACCATACAAGCACCTGTCATGCCATGGGCACTATGTGATGACTAGTTAGTTGCTTGTGACTACTAGTTTAATTTAGGTGTTCTCTTCCACCTTACTAGCACATTGGTTTGTCCCTGTTATTTAATGTTATTATGCAAATTAGGGCCCCCTATGTGTTTGAGGACCCTATGTATTAAAAAAAAATCAGATTTTTATATCTCAAATTTTTTATGATTCGGTGGTTGTGAGTGAATTGAGACAGAAAAATATAAATTTTTGTGATAAAAGATCCCTAACCCTCTTATATGTACCTAGTTGTTATACCAATTTTGTAACGAATTTAGAACAACTCTAATTGTGTGTTATTCTCTATACTAAAGTCAAAATTTGACAATAATTCTTTTAAATTCATCCCTATTGATGTGATGTATTCACTACAAGAAAAAACACTTTAGGCGACCACCTATTTTCAGTTGGTCGCAAATAATCCACTTTCTGCGACTAAAATTTTTTTGGTTGCTGATGGGTATGTTTTCGTGACCCACAATTTTTTAGTGGCTAATAGCTAATTTTTCGCGACCAAATACAAATCTGGTCACAGAAGGTTGTCTTTAGCGACCAAAAAATAAGTTGGTCGTGAATGATCACCTTTTGGCGACCAAAAAATAAGTTGGTTGCGAATGACTTAATTATTGGTGACCAACTACAAATTTTGGTCATGGAAGATTACCTTTTGGAGACCAAAAAATAAGTTGGTCGCGGAAAATTATGGTGGAATAAATTTAAAAAAAAAACGGATATTACTGTAATTACATTCTATTTTTTGTTTAGGCATTGAAGGTTTTATGAAATAATATATAACTAAATTTTTATGAGTTATATATTTTCTCTGCCAAATGTGAATAAGAAGCACATTATTGGCAGAATGGATTGGGCGCATGGAGAGTAACTCTTTGGTCCTGAGTTCAACTCTCAGGCAACGCAAAAGAATATTTTTCTTTGGGTGAATGCGCTAACTTTTGGCGACCAATTATAACTTAGGTCACTAAAAGTTACCTTTTGACTAATATGGATTGGACTTTCCGCGGCCAATGGTCCCTTTTAGTGACCAACTATAACTTTGGTCGCAGAAAACTATCTGTGATGAGGCTTTAGTAACCAACTCGCGACCAAATATGACACTTTTTGGGACCAAAAACGTTGGTCGCGGAAAGTGTAATTTCTTGTAGTGATTCCATGTCAAATTATAGCAAAAATGTCAAACTTTGATGTGTTATCTTCATTTATATTTTACTTTTTGTGAAGGAAATAGAAAAAATGGCATTTGAACCATTAAAATAATATTGTCAAATTAAAATATTATAAGTTATAACATTGTAGTATGCCAAAATTTGACGTTATCATTTTGATACACCAAGCATTGGAGATGCTTTAATACCTAAGAAATGGAAAGACTATAAGTGAGTCATTTGTACAATGATATTGAACCAATACAATAAATTATGAAATTTGATAGACATAATTATTATAAGAATTTTTTTTTTTTTTCACAAATGGAATTTTTTAAATTCGGTCCAAAATTTCCAAACCGTGTAAAGTGTTGTTCAAATATTTGGTACTAAATGAATGCAAAAATTTATGAAAATTGACAGAGATGCTCAATGATATAAATGAAATTTTTCATGAGAGGAATTCACAAAAATTCATTTACAATTGCCAAAATTTATGTTGTATTTTTTAAATTATTGTGCAAAATTTTTTGCATCAAATGCTGGCGGATCGCTCTGGAATTAACATTCACAATTGTTAGCTGTGAAGTCGGACTTAATAAAATTGATTTTTGAATTTTGGATTAAAAAAAATTACAAATTAAAATATACAAAAAGATGAACATACTCACAAAGAATATGCTTCAAATTTTACTCTCAAGTAACTTCCAAGATTCTTCCATATGTTAATAGTGACTTTCAAAAAAAAAAAAAAAAAAATGTAGCTGATCCAAAAAAATAAAAAATAAAAAGAAACGTTCAAATAGGCTAGTACTTTACTAAGTGGTTGGACTTTGGATGATTATTAATGTTTAAAAAGGGAGGTCCCCATGTAATTATTTGAGAACATTGAAGAGTCAACCCTTCAAACATAAAACAAGTTACTAAATGATTTAATTTGGGAAGGGTTATACAAACCAAAAAACTTATACAAAATGGTGTAGCTGATTTAATTAATTTTTATCATTTTAAAAGGCCCTGTAGTTGTGAAAAAGACTACGAAAATAATGAATCTTTCTAGATAAATTAATTCCAGAAACACCCAGAAACTTATACAACAATGTGATGTAAAATTTTAAATAGAATTGTTTCAACAAAGTTAGATACATGAAAAGAGTGGTTACCAGGTAATGTTGTGGGTACATGGTAGGTGGGTGTGGCAGCATTGGACCTGCATAATTAACCAAGCTTACCCTCTTTTTGAGAGATTAATTAATGTACTCTAATGGGTAGGTTTTATTCTAACTACATTCATTAGCGTTTTAATTTTTAAATTAAATACATGTGCACGCTTACAGATAGATACATATGCACGCTTACTTAGTCTTTTTCTTTTTCTTTTTTTTTTATTTCTAATGTATGTTTTTGTTACGGGACTTCTAAGAACACATCTTAAGGAATGTACAATTCGTTTACGTTTGTTAACATTTCCTCAAAACTCTCATTAATAAGACCCTTCATTATTCAAGTTATGAATTGAGTCCCTAACACCATAATGATCTCCAATTTTTTTATTTTGGACAATGACACGATTCAATTTTTTTTTTTTTTTCTTGGCTCTCAAGTGTTTTGAAAATAATGAAAGAATTTTTTTTTAAAAAAAAGTTAAAATTTCATGAAAAATATTTTAAAATTGATGAAAAGTACACAGTATTTCTTCTTCTTCTTCTTCTTCTTCTTCTTCTTCTTCTTCTTCTTTGTGACTCCATCGAGTAAATGAAAAAATATACATGTAAAAATAGGATAAATTTGGTGTCAGTGTAAACTTTTTGTTTATCATTTGATATCAATTTAACCCTTTTGTTTATTACTTTGGAGCCAATTTAATAAATAAATAAATAAATTACAAATTGCGGT
Source organism: Camellia granthamiana (assembly GCA_036172215.1). Taxonomy (NCBI): domain Eukaryota; kingdom Viridiplantae; phylum Streptophyta; class Magnoliopsida; order Ericales; family Theaceae; genus Camellia; species Camellia granthamiana. The sequence goes on along the minus strand of CM069914.1, from coordinate 57,745,048 downwards.
TTAGTTTAATTGAAATTGAGGATAATTGAATTGAGTTGAAATCAAATATTTATTTTATGAAAATATTAATTCACTAGAGGATTGCTTAATGTAATTCAATGTTGGACAAAATCCCTAATGCGTAGTCTACTTGGTCAGTATATTTGTTCTCACATGCTCAACTTAAGTTCAATTTTTATCAATATTTGTTCAAATCATATGATTAGAGAATATCGTTTGATTCTCGAATTTATGTTCTTGGATAAGCCTAAACGACTCACCCAAACATGTTTTCTAGTTATAAAAATAATTTTTTTTTTTTTTAAATGTTGGATTAAAATTTGTGAAGTGGCTAGAAGATGCTTTGGGGAACATATATTCTACAAAGAAAATAATCAAAATTTAGGAAGAGTAGAGAAGATGGTAACAAAGTCAAGAGAGAGAATTGCAAAAATTGCATAGGCTTAAAAGTCAAAGTAGTAGGTCCAGACTCCCTACAGGATTTCCGGCAATGCTTCGACAGTGTTCTGTCGACATTTTGACGTGTAGGTTTGAATTATAGGAGTTTTGAGAATTTTTTTCTCCCATTTTGATATAGATTTTTAATTTTTCGATATTCACAATGATTCTTGTCTCTCTCAAACCTTCTTTCATATCATTGTGAGTGTCCTTCCTTCTTCGGCAACGGCAATGACAATAGCAGCAGCGAAGTTGGACAGCAGCGACGGAGATGACATTGATGGGACGGTGGGCTTTTAAGCAAATTTTGCTTTTTAGGCCACATCTTTGAGCGGATCGATAGTTTTTCCGAAATCGTAACTGTTTTTTTGACGAATTTATTTTTTTGTTGTTGGTTTTTTGTTTTGCTATTTAGTTGAGATAGCCCTTTGAGATCTTATTTATATACTATTGTTGTTTTATTAATATAATATTTCTAATATTCTTCAAAAAAATAAAAATAAAAAAGTCAAGGAGAGTGATGAGAAAAGAGCATATTCTTTGCGTAACAAATTTAATGGTATGGTTGATTCATCTAGGTTTTTTTTTTTTTAAAAAAAAAAATAGTTTATAATGTATTTATTGTTTTAATGCAGCCAGAAAAGAGTTGACGTGGTAGTAGTATTGGTTTTAGTGGGACAAGTAAAAAAGCATGCTTCTTTCTTCCTCTTATCTTATTTCACTTTCACCATCATCACTAGGTAAATATAATATAAGGTTTGCTTAGCTTTTTATTATATATACATATTTATATATTTATAATGGAGAATCAATCCTAGATAGGGGACTCTTTCGTTCCATTCCAAGTGTATAAATGCAAGATACATGCTATTAGATATAATATCAAGACTCAAACTTAAGATTTCTTAGACAAAGTTTAAATATTCGAGTTGAACCTCGCAAATATAAAATTTGCTTAGCTTAATAAAAACGTCTAGCGACAATAATATATATATATATCAGTAAGGCAACTATCAAACCAACTAGTAGTTCTTGCATGAAAAGTCCAATGAAGAGGCTGCTACTAATTAAACCTCATGTGAATTTCATAAATATTAAAAATTTAAAATCACAATAAAGTTAGAAAAAGTGTAAGAATACACATAAATCGGTTACATAATCTTTGATTGATATATTATAGTTATGGCAATTCAAATAGCTATCTCCTTAGAGCTACTCTTAATTGTTATTGAAATTTGAATAATAGAATGCCGACTTTCCTACACTTGTTAAAAAAATTAATTTTATGATGACAAATCTTCTTTTCGGATCCTCTCATGTCCCCTTGTCTCAATTAATTTTAATAATTCTAAATTTTTAGTTAGAGGCTCAATTCACCTACTTCAGATGAGTTATTTACTAAATGCATGTTGTTTGAAAAATCATTTCTCAAATGTAAGCATTTTTAACTTATTTCTAAACCCTAATTATTTGAAATTGTGTTTTACACACGATACTTCAATATTTAATCTCTACTTTAAATATATATATATATATATATATTAGTCATTTGTCTTTAATCTTACTCAAGTTAGCCTTCACTCAAAGAGTTTCCCCATCTTTTCATGTGGTATCAGTTAAGGCTAAGGCACCTTTCTATTCATATTAATTCCAAAGATACAGCTTAATTAATTGTTGGTTTGCAATCAGATGGCTGAGATCATTTGTTTCTGCTCATTTTAATTAATTATGCATGATTTTTTAATTGTTCCCTTGATCGGACTATTCAGTGATAAATCTCAACCCCCCCACCCCCCCCAAAAAAAAAAAAAAAAAAAATTATGTGAAAGTACCTCAAGTCAATGTTTTAAAAATCTATTGGCCGGTTTAACCAATTGACTCTAAAGCACGTTAAAAACTTTTCCCTGGTTCAGTCTAAACATTTACTTTATGCTTAATTAAGGGGTTGTTTAAGGTGTCCTAAATAAGTGTATGTTTTATTTTTTTGACTAAAAAGTTGAAAAAAAAAATGGATGTTTGGGTTAATTTTTTGACTTTTTTCGAAAAAAATATGTATTAAAAAATTATATAAATTAGTATGTAGGAAAAGTTTTGACAGTGTAGACTGTATGATGGTAGCAAGGTTTGCAGAGTGGTATAATAGGAAATGGTTCTCTTTTTCGGGCAATCATTTGGACGGTACTCTTTGGCCAGTGGGGGTGGACGGTACTCTTTGGCCAGTGGGGGTCCATCACGGGTCCCGTTTTGCTAATCGAAACCGTTCAATGTGTATAACTCGTCGAGTATTATATGTTTATAAAAAAATCAAGTTAATCAGATATCTATAGTTATCTGATCGGATAAGTTTTTTTGTCAACCATTAACTATAACACCATCTTTTTTTATACAAAACTGATTTAATCATGTAGTTAGCGATATCCGATCAACATGATTTTTTACAGGCATATAGTACTGGACGAGTTCTATACATTGACGGTTCAGATTATCAAAACAGGACTCGTGGTGGGCCCCCATGGGCCCAACATTACCGTCCAACTTAGTGAATATATATATGTAATTTTTTTTTTGTGGTTACTTTCACGATACTTTCCCATCAATTAGTACCTTTCACAACATAAAGTTAGTTTGTATTAAAATATTATATATATTAATTTTTTTATATTTTTAATTTGTGAATAGTGATGACTTTTTATTTATTTTCTAACTTTTTGATTTTTTGAAATTTTTTTAACATCCCAAACTACGCCTAATTATCTCTAAAGAGTTCATGTACAAAAGGTACAAGTAACTTGAACCATATCAGTAATAGTGATTTCTCCTAGAAAACTGTTATATGTCACAGTATAGTTTAATTTTTATAATTATCTAGAAAGATTATCATGAATATTTACGCAGACATGCAGCAATACAAAACAGTGACAAAAAAAATCAATATATACATTTCTCTTTCTCATAATCAAAAGTGCTTTAAATTAGGGCCCTTTCTTAATGTGAAATCTCCAAGGAAAGAAACTACAGTACTTTTAAAGCTCTCAGAGTGTAACTTTTTTTCCTTTATTGTATAGCATCACAGAATATCATGCTTCAACAGTATTTTCATATAGTTTTTCCCTTATAAGGTATCTTTACTCTTTCCTTTTCTCTTTGCTCCATCTTCTCAGTAGCCAAACACTAAACAAACAAGTACATGAAAGAAACGACAGTATGGAATCAAAGAGTAAAAAAAGGTAAAAACAAAAAAGAAATAGAGCTATAGATATCAATAAATTGAAACAAAACCAATGAGTACGATTGAAACTAGAGGGATACTGGTGGAGATTGGATTTTCTATTATTTTTTCTCCGCAGTGAATTGTATATTTTTTATCACAACAAGACAAGTTTATCAGGGTCATCAAGCATACTAATAGGGAATTGGATTCTGTGTCATTCTTTCTATACAATAATCTTATTGTATTTTTTATCACAGTAAGTCATATTAGCAAATGACATAATCTAACGGTCTAAGTTTAAAATTAAAATAAAAAATATATATATTTTTTTTTAAATTTAAACTATACATCTCAAACCGACATTATTTTTATTCAATTTTAAACTAGGACCATAGTAAAATCACTAGGGGAAAAAGAATAGTAAAGTATCTTGATCCAAGTAGTAGTAGTAGTGGTATACTTTAGTCGTGGCAGTCATGTGTAGGATAACCACTTGTAGAAGTTGTAACTGACGTATACACACAAAAGAAAATGAAAGATACATAAGATGAGGCTGCCACTCCCTTTCTTTGAATGACAAAGACTTTATGCCAAATTCCAACCTCATATACATGCTTAAGTTCACACTCCACACTACTCTTCCACTCATCTCCTCTTCTTGTTACACACTTGCACACTCACACTTGCCTCGTGAGTTAACTCTCTTAATCAAACATTAAAAATTACACTTTCCTAACCCATTGCGACTTCTAGGCATGCAAATGCACACATGCGTCGAGTGCATGTCCATGTGGATTTTATTTTTACGCTGTGTTTGGTTGGAAAAAATAAACGAAATATAAGCATATTTTATTCACATTTCATCTATCTTTTCCATTTCTCTTTTTAAATTCTTTCTCAAATCCCTTAACCAAATACAACATTAGGTTTTCATTTATGCTAGTTAGTTAGGATAAATATGAAGTTTGAGAAATTATCATGTGACTCTGAAATACCATGTTAGTGGTGTGCCTAAAGTGCAGTCACTATATCACTACGTTAGTGATGTGCCCAACCACCAATAGTGGTGTATTCAAGAAGTCAAGAACTAACACCTCAGCCCCAAAACAAAAATCCCAAAACCCTAAAATTCGAATAATTCGATCTCAATGGGATCTAGCTTCAACAGGTCCAACGACAGTACAAAATTCGTGGTTTAAGTTTTACACTCAAGATCAAAGGTTGGTTTAATAAAATATTCTCTTATCAAGTATGATGCCTAAATTCAAGTCTTATTTGTTGCTTGACGTAACTCATTACTAATCAATATAACTGATTTTTATTTATTTATTTTTTTTTTTTGGGGTCTCAATCTAATGGTTAGATACCCAAAAATCACATTTTGTGTACCATAGAAAAAAGCTTCAACTCCATCTTCAAGAACAAAAAATATATATATGATAATAGCTGTGAAAAATAATCTTGGACATCCAAAATATTGAGAAATGGAAATGTGCATTGTATCAACAAAAAACTTTGCACCCAAAAAGAAATATATATATATATGCAAAAATACTGCATAGTTCACAGATTTCTCAACTAGGCTTCTCTCTGCTACACCATGCACTACGCACTGTGACTTGGAAAAGAAGTTCAATGAAAGCATTGACATTTATCTTCCCTGCCAAGTAGATTTTGACAATAATTATTGGAAGTACAGGAGAAATATCATATCCAAGCAGATGGTGTACACAAAGAATCCAACTCTAATGCATTCAACATGAAGTTTTACAACATTCACAATATGTCAATACAAATATCATGTTTATTGGATAGGGGATAAACAAAAACATGGTCAAGGTCTGCAAGAATTTACCACTATCGATCGTCGTCGCACAATCCCAGAGTACACCCACGGCTTTGAATAACATTGACCTATATATGAAATGTGCAAAGGCTGCAACGCATAGTGCACGGTAGATTGATTGCAAACCAGGATCTGTACTTATACTGGAGTCAAACCAACCACGCCTGCAAATACAGGTTCACCATAAGGACTTAGAAGCAAATTTAAACTTAACTAGGAAATCTCAAAAATTAAACCTATCGCTGCAGGTAAGGCATAGATATTGCAGCAAAGATAAAATTTAGAATTATGATGAGGGGACTGAAGGTTACTTGATTAGTTGGGGTTGCTTTCTCTCACAAACAATAAATAAATAAGGGGCTTCTTGCCTTGGAGAACATTGCTTCAAAGAATATTTGCATTTTTTTACTATGTCGAACATTGAATTGTTAGGCAAGTGATTCTGGAGATTTCTCGTTAAGCATGAGTCTTTATGGCATGTTGACAACAAGAGTAAGTATGGGATTCAAGCCAATGGATGCGATTATCATATGGCCAATTGGGGGAATTCTCAACCTTTGTGGAAATCCATATTTCATGGTAATACATTTGGTTTAAGTTGTTCACACACCAAGAATGCCACTGGCAACTAAAGATTCTTGTCACTAAACTAATATAAAGCAGTATATCCCACATTTCCCCAGATTTTCCCATTTTCATAGTCTCAAAAATTGCCAAATGCTATAAAAATAAAAATAAAAACCGGTGGGTTAAAATCCACACATGCAAATCTTTATGCCACTAGCTACTTGAGCATTGAAAGTCAAAACATCCTTCCCCAAAACTTTCTGAAACTATGTCCATATGTCATACAATGCCAACCAAATAAAATGCCACTACCATTGGATAATAACTGATGAAAGATAATATCCTAGGACTTCGAAAAACTTGCAACCATATAACAATCTTTCTTACTCTAGATCCAGTCAATCAATCCAGCTCATCAAAAGAACATAAATCCACAATAATGCAACGCATACGAATAATGACCATCTTGTCATTGTAGCCCTACTCTCTGTTATCAGAATTTTACGAATTGCGATTCAATTCAAGACTCGATTCGCAATTTTTGCAAAATCGATACGAATCTATGGGTGAATCTATTTTGGAAGTGAATTTCTAGTAAATCGCACGATTCACAATCAATTCACGATTCGATTTACTTTTTACGATTCATGCAATTTTTGAAATTATTGTATCCAATATATCTTCGACTCTTTTTTTCTCCATCTTTTTAGTGAAAATGACAGAATATAACTTCTAATAGTATTTAATACCAAAATAACCAACATATATATATGATTTGTTGTTATTTTAGTGATCATGGAGTTTTTAATAGGATCCAATTAGATTCAATCACACCCAACATATTTTTAACCTTTCTTCTCATTTGTTTTTTTCTTTTTAAAAAATCATAATATATCTTCTAAAGATATTTAAGATTAAAGTTACACTATAAATTATCTATTATTATTTTATTAAATTGAATATTACATGTGTGAAATCATTTGTACTTTTTAAATTGTTTTAGGCTTTAAAATAAAAGATTCTAAATAATTTTTTCTTATTATTTGCTCACTGTTACTTAGAAAAGTATATATGTTTATTGTCCAAATATCAATATTTTTATTAATTATTGTTACTTTGGAAATTGATAGTTTGTCTATTTGGTTATTATCTTTATTAAGAATGGTTAATAAGAAATATTTAAAAAAGAAAAAATATAAGATGGTAATTTTACATAGGAACCTTTGTTAACTTCTTACCTATTAAACTATGTGATTATTATTCAAAATAACATTTTCATTGATTTAAGTCTAAATATTTCATATTTATAAGATATATTTAATATCTAAATGTGTAGATATATGTTTTTAAGTAATTTAGAAAAAGTGACCGAATCTTTACGATTCATGATTCGATTCGATTTGATTTGATTTGTGATTCGGTACAAGGCCATTCCGATTCACGATACGAATCCCAATTTGACAACTATGGTCCTACTCATAAAATCCTCTAGATAACTGCTATACTATAAGCTTATTCTTTGCCAATTATGTAAGTCAGTTGTGTCTCCAATAGTTTTTCAGCGCTAGTCTTGATTACCAAGTTGTCAGTTTTTCCTTTCTTTTTCCATTTTTTTTTTTTCATTTCCATTTCCATTTCCATTTCAACAGATGACAAATTAAACCCTCAACCCCTCTACCTTAAATGTGATACCAGCACTTTTCTCACCATGCTACAATGGCTTTGGTACAATCCATAGGTTTACTTACAGCCAGGATACTTAAATCAAAATAAATAGATAAGGTGATTACTCTCAAAGCAGGCCAACACAAGAAACAACAAAGAAACAAACTTGGGACACAATGAAGTTAGTATAATTGCATACCACATGCCAACCGTCCACCTGCATTGCCGGTGGTAAGGCTAAGTTCCTGACCACCTACAAATGGATAATTTAAAGAGATTTAGAATGTACAAATACCAATAATAATGTACAGATGAAGAAAACATTTTTTTACGCGTTTTCATAAATCTGAACTTTTCTGGCCAACAAAAAGAAGTTCAATGACCACAACAGATGAAAATTGCAACCGAATTACAAACTAATAAACATGAACTGTTACCCTTTCCAAGATCATCCTCGAGCTCATGAACCACTAAAGCCCTGCCAATGACTGCATTAGGTCCACTAAGTGGTATCTGCACATCTCAGCCAACGAAATTTAGTATCGATGGTCAAGTAGCCAAATCCAAAAGAAATACTATTAAATGCGTAAACATAAAATCACACACAACACAAGCCATACTTGGCCATCCACAATTTTTGCCTCTGCCACCCCTAAATTATACAAAGCAACAAAAAAATTTAAGAAATGTCATGTCACCAAATGATTCAAACAATTTTCAAGGAATTATTGAAACTGTAATTACCATCGGCATTAGCAATTATGTTTCCCAGGTCACCCGCATGACGGATTTCATCCTTTGGAGCACCATGTGTCTTTTTATAAGGATTAAAATGTGCTCCTATTACATATAAAAACAAAATCACAATAATACCTAAACAACAATAGAATTAAATTATTGTTAATCAAAAAACAGTAACAACCAACACTTCAACTGGTTCAAGCTTCAAAGATGATCTTAACCTGTTGATATACACCCATTTGTTGTATCTCCATACTCGTGCTACACAACATGAAAAGAAGAAATGCAAATCGGTTTCACAGAGCTTTACATGACAATTAAAACTGTATTAAACTATGTTGGAAATAAAATGCTATACAACTCAAAAATTTTGGAAGAGAAAATCTATTCACTCATATTCCAAATAGCTAAATTACAAAGCCATATATATAAAGTCAAAAAAATAAATCTTCACATTCTAATATTAAGACTATTCATCACAACGTTAAGACTTATTCTCTTATATAACCACAAAATCATTAACATACCTCTGAATCCTACTAAATTTTCTTAATACTTGCAACAATATCACCCCACTAATCAACATTACAAGCAAAAACTAAATATAGGAAAAATACAAAACCCAAATTACAAAATATAGGAATACTAAAAAAACCCAAATTAGTAATGAAGAATTTTAAATGATACTACTACTCACTAGATGGAAGCCATGAGGTCCTGGAGCGAGTCCCGTAACGCGAACATTCACAGTGGTCGGGCCTGTGAAAATCAAATACCCAATTTCACAACAACTCAATTGCATTTATAGATAGGAATTAGAGATGTGAAGGGGCTAAAAAGAGAAGTGACCACCGTCGTCTTGAGAGAGGGTAACAACGCCTTCGACTTTGGAGTTGCCCTTGAGGACGGCTACGGCTTTCTTGGCGGCGGTGAGGGGCTTTGGGGCGGTGGCGGAGAAGGAAATGGATTGGGGGGTGAATTTGAGGAGGGAGAGGGCGTGGAATGAAGAGAAGAGAGATGGGTGGTTGTTGTTGTTTTCAGCTTCAGGGGTTGGGGAAGAGAATAGTGGGTAAAGAAGAGTATGGGATGGAGTAGTTGAGAAGAGGAGTGCATGAGCTGCCATGGCTGCTATTGCTGCTTGCATTGTCTCTGACTGAGGATAATGCGTGAGAGCTGCTCACCACACTTGGCCCGGTTTGTTGAAACAGAGGAAAAATAAGGGAATTAGAGCATCACACCCATCTCTTTAAATTTTTAGTTAAATTATAATTAAAAAAAAGTCATTTTTCTACTCTACTGCATCAAACTCTCAATTTTAATTTAATTCTATTTAACTATTTGTTATTTTTTTTAATTAAATTAATGAGTTGTCAACCAAATAATTCTTATATTCCTTTGAAAAGGTAAAATTAGAACAAATGTTAAAAAAAAATAAATAAATAATGCCATTGACCAATTGACCGGTCGGACTTTTCGGATGAACATCTGGTAACACACAAGTAACGATGAATAGTACCTCGCTTGTTGTAACGAGTTACTGTAGCGATCCTAAATTTTGACGAGCAACAAACGAGTTTAATAGAGTTAGATTTTTTAAAGTTTATTAATTAAAAATGATTTTGAACAATTTGATGAGGCTGCTCTTAGGGGAAAGAACATGATGCATATTTGTGTACCCATGTGCTTTATAATTTTTTTAAAAAAAATGACATAATATTATATTTTTTGGAGTTATAATTTTAAAAAATAAATTATAATTAGATACTATATAAGGCATACGTATATACAGTATATTGTAGAATTCTCCGGAAATTAGATATATATAAAGAGAAACACTATAGTACACACCTTTCAAAAGGTGTGCACAATATGTACTTTATAATTAAAAAAATGATATAATTTTAATTTTTTAAGTCATAACTAAAAAGAAAAAAAAGAAAAAAAAAATGTCATAACTAAATATAACATGAGTCCTAACTAAAAAACTCATAATTTATAGGAGATCTTTTTTTAGATCCCTGATATTAAAATTTTATAGCATAAAGGACATCTAATATTTTCATAATGTCTAAAGTCTCTCAACATCAATATAGAGAAAATTCGATTCCAGAGAAATTATCTCTAGATAAATTCTGGATCCATCCTAGAGAAATTTTGTTCCTAGAGAAATTTGTTCCCAGAGAAATTCTGGATCCATCTCAGAGAAATTTTGTTCCTAAAGAAATTCTAGATCCATCAATAGAGAAATTCTGGATCCATCCCAGAGAAATTCTCTTCCTAGAGAAATTATGCACTTCCCTATAACTTCTCTGTCTGCTGATAAGTTCTCCTTCATATTCTCATTATTTGATAGCTTCTCATCATTTTTCTTATCAAACTCATTCTTTAAAGCAACAGTAGCATTCTCTGCAGCTTGTCCCTGGGGGGCCTAAGAGCTGGTGAGGATAATGTCTACTCTGCTGAAGTTGAAATCCACTTTGGCCACTCGTCGCGTCTTCGTATCTTGCCATCCTACAAGAGTAACACCCAATACAGGTTAAAGAAGGGTTTTACAAACAAAAAGCAGAATACTAGAAGCAGAAGCATCATAAATAGACAACTTTACCACAATAATCAAAAAATTAAACAAATGTTGAGAGGTGGGTCTATACTCATCACAAACATCTAACCTGCACTTCAATAGTAGAAGAAGTCTGCAAAGCATTAAGGATAAATGAAACGTCTGTACTCATTTTCTTCACCTACATCTCATCGTAGGAGATAATTGAACAATCAAAGAAAATTTCAATCCAAAGAAAATTGACCAACCAGAGAAAATTGAACAACCAGAGAAAATTAAACAACTAGAGAAAATTGAACAATTAGAGAAAATTTCAATTCTAAGGAATCAGTTCTCCTCCAGATTTGCCAGCAAAAATACCATTCAAGAACTCTGTTGAAGAAGATAACTCTCAGAGTAGGGCTCAAAATGGTGATCATGATAAAGAGAAGCCAATAAATGATCTGAACAGTGATGAAATCACAATCTTGAAGAGCATTCTTGATTACTACTCCAAGAATGGGGTATACCCATTTCACAATTCCCCTGCCTTGTATGATTTCCTCAAAAACTCTCTTCAGATTGATGTCCATCCATGGGATTTGAATGATGAAATCTCCAAATTGAAAGAAAAATACATCAACATTCAGGAGAAAGAAAGTGACATGAATGCTGATGATGATCATCTGAATCTCTGGACTAACATCAAATTTCTCTGGATCTCTGGACTAACATCAACAACGCTTGAACCTTTTACAAATTTCTCTAGACTAACATTCAAATTTCTCTGGACTAACATCAAATTTCTTTGGATCTCTAGACTAACATCAAAAACCCTTAAACCTTTCACAAATTTCTCTAGACTAACATCAAATTTCTTTGGATCTATAGACTAATATCAAAAACCCTTGAACCTTTCACAAATTTCTCTAGATGATATTGATAATAATCGTATGTGCATATTTTACATATTTTCAAAACAAGCTTGTGCAGAATCTGAATCAAGTATTTTCTTTGATGAAATATGATCATTTTTCAAATTTGGAAAAGAATATAACAAAATTATTTTAAGGGTAACAAATCCATGAATTGAAAGCAACATTCACAATCTGGAAAGATGTGAATGGTGTGTAACTCATTCATAGCATATTTATTACATTGAAGACATATGGAATTTAATTGAAGACACTCGATCATTTTTCCTTCTGAAACTCCAAAGACTATAATTGTCCTTAATGTAGTCAAGAAAGCTTACAAAACTACTGCGTGGAGGGCAAAAGCCACCCATATAACAATGGTGCATGTTTTGATGACGTCATCTCGTGTCTGCATCTTTGGCCACCATGGCTCGTCTTTCTTGTCACCATGGCCCTCATTCCGGAGCTCTGTCTACCACGACTGGAGTTCGAACTCACCTCAAACTGACTCATCTGTGAAGTAGTAAAAAGTGCAATATTCATGAACCCTTACGGCTCAGATCGCAGCATTTCGGCGATGGCGTGGTAGAGACAGAGGTGAGAGTGAAGATTGAAATATGCACAAAGAGAGAGGGTTTGGTTTGGATATAATGAAGATTGGAGAGAGAGAGAGAGAGAGTCAAATTTCTCTGATCTGATATATGAGTGTGGGTTTAGGGACCTTAGACCTCAAAAAATAATATTGTGGACCTCTTCTATTACTAAAGAGGGACCTTAGACTAATTTTTCCTAATTTGTAACTAAAATAATATCATAACTAAAGAAGAAAATGTTTATAATTAGGGGTGCATATGGTACACTCTTTTTAAATGGGTGTATATTAAAATTTTTCATATAGAAAAACAAAAACAAAATGAGAAATTTATTTATAAATCCCATTTAGAGGACCTACAACCTAGTAAGTTTACAAAATATTTTTGTGTTCCATCTAGTCCCATATATTTGAACTTATATGCCAATAGGTCTATTTTCTTATATTAGAAATATTATGTGGACTATTTTACCTTTATAAACATTTATTAGAATATATATATATATTACCACATATCTAGGAGAAAGAAAATCATTTATGATATATATAAAATACTCTAGATAAATATAAAATATTATTTTTTTTAATATTTTCTTCATTCACTATTATTTTACTATAAGGTAATGGAAGAACATTTAGAAGAGAAGGTTAGTTGTACATATAGACCGATGATAGAGATGATGATGGACTCACAGAGATGATAGTAAACCGACGATGAACAATCTTTTTTTTTTTTGCCATTGCTACACATAAACCGTAATCTCTTTGTTGGTTTGTGTAGTCACCGATATTGTGTAGTTTATTCACTGATATTATGTTGGAGTTGATTATACACAGATTTTTCTAAAAATGTGCATTAATATATAAACTATTTGATAATTTGTTGTATATTGTTCAATGATTTGTTGTATATTGTTTGTTATTATGCTTGTTGGCAATCATTTTTATTGCCATTGAACAATCGAAATAATTGATTTTTACTTTTTTATTTTTATTTCGTGTTTTCATGTTTCAGTGTGAATGTTTACATTAGTATGAGTGTAATTTTTTTTAAAGCTAGTTATATATTAATTGTAAACTGTGAACATTAACATTGTATTTGTGTATAAATTTTATTTTTTTCAAAAGTTAATTATATGTTTGTTATTTTTATTACTATGTTTATTGGTTGAATAATCATGCAGCGTGTTTGATTTCAGTTTTCTAAAAATTGTATTTTTTGTATTTTTTTTATTTTTAGTGAATATTTTTTTAATTTTAAACAATTTTTTTTTTCACTTTTTTAGATGCACCTTACTTAGGTGTATCTAAATAATAAAATATTTGTGAAAAAATATTTTAAAAAATTAATAAATATACAAAAATATGAAAAATGTACTGAATTTTCATATTTTTTAAAAATATTTTTTGGTATTTAGTGTATTTTTTAAAGAATTTTTTCATAAATATTATACTTTTTAAGTGTATTTATATTAGGTGTATCTAAAATTTTTTTTTTAAAAATGCTTAAAATATTTTTAAAAAAAAAGTCATTGAAAACATTAAAATACGGAAAATAATAAAGTAGAATTTTCTGAAAACCAGAACCAAGCAAGCTGATTTTTATTATCATTAAACAATCGAAATAGTCGATTTTCACTTTTTTCTAATTTTATTTATGTTTTCACATTGTCAAGGCTCAAATTCTATAAAAATAAAAAATAAAAAATAAAAAATAAAAAATAAAAAATAAAAAAAATAATTTTTTTTTAATTTTTCCTAATTTATTCTTTTGTGTGAGTTAAATCAAATAAGATAATTGTTATTTCCCTTAAAATAACATGAACAAAATATTAATATTATTTTATTATTTTATATGTATAAAGGCTAAGGAATAAATATGTCGTTTTAATTTGACAAAAGAATAAATGTAATTTTTCAAACATGAAATAAAGCCTCAGAGAGTGTCAACATAATTTACCTTTAAATCTCTTAAGAAAACAAAAAAATATCAGTATTATTCATTATATGTTTGTTAGTTGAATAATCATTTTTGTTACCATTGAACAATTAAAATAGTCAATTTTCACTTTTTCTAATTTTATTTATGTTTTCGCATTGTTAAGGCTCAAATTCTATACCAAAAAAAAAAAGAAAAAAAAAGAGAATGTCTACTGAAGCAAAAATAAAACACAAAAAATAAAATATATCACACAAAGGCTTTCTTTCTTTCTTTCTTTTTTTTACAACTTAATTTATGAAAAAAAAAAATTGAAGAAATTGTTTGATAAAAACAAGTATAAAAAATTATATTTTTGAAATTTTAAAATTTTATTTCTACTCCAAAAAATAAATAAAATTTGTGAAATTTTTGTTTTCCATTTTACACTAAATTAGTTTTCAAATAATATAAATTTTGAAAATCCAACCAAACAAACACTATGGTGCCGTTTGGTAACACGTACGTTTTCAGTTTTCTGTTTATATTTACAAAAATATAAAAAACTCAAATAAAAATTTGTTTGATAAAATTTTTGATTTATAAATCAGTGGTCTTAGTTTATAAATTTGGCCAAAAAATGAAAACACAAAAAATATGTTTCTGTTTTGAGTTTTGAGTTTTTTTTTTCTTTGTTACCCAACACTAGCCACCACCCACCACCATTTTCCACCACCGTCTTCTGCCACCACCACCCACGCCCCACCACCACCTGCCACCACCACTCACCACCCACCTGCCACCACCACCCGCCACCACCACCCACCAGCCTCCCACCAGCCACCACCCACCTGTCACCCACTCGCCACCACCACCCACCCCTCGCCGCCGCCAGCACCACCACCACCACCACCACCCATCTGCCATCCACCCGCCACCACCCACCACCCGCCACTACCATCCACCGCCCGCCACCTAATTGCCACCACCACTCACCACCCACCTACCACCACCATCCACCACCTACCACCACCATCCACCACCTGCCACCACCACCCACCTGCCACCCACCCGCCACCACTACCCACCACCACCACCACCACCACCATAACCCACCACCCACCTGCCACCACCACCCACCACTACCACCACCCACTCGCTATCACCTACCACCCGCCACCGTTACCCACCCACCACCACCACCACCACCACCACCACCCGCCACCTACCCGTCACCACCACCCACCTACCACCACCACCCGCCACCGCTACCACCACCACCACCACCACCCACTCACTACCACCCACCACCCACCACCACCCGCCACCACCACCACCACCCACTCGCTACCACCCGCCACCGTCACCCACCCGCCCACCCACCACCACCACCACCCGCCATCCGCCACCACCACCCGCCACCACCACCACCCACTCGCTACCACCCGCCACCGTCACCCACCCGCCACTACCAGCTACCCACCACCGACCATCACTACTTTCCACCACCGTCTTCCACCGCCACTTGCCATTTCTCACTCTTTTTTATATTTTTAAATTTTTTTAAACATTTTGTCAATTACCAAACGCATTTGTAGTTTATGTTTTTCTAAAAATAAACAAAAAATAAACAAAAACCAATTTATAAAATTTTTGTAAATATAAACTGAAAACGTAAACATTACCAAACACACCCTATATATTTTTTATTTTTATCATTTGCAGTTGACGCCAAATCAATAATCAATTATGAAACATACTATTCTACTTGATTAGCTAATGGTTGCTATTTGTGTCAAAAATACGTTGTAGTAAATAATGAGATTTTTGGTTATGAGAAATGTGGTTCAAATCTATACTATTATATTAAGTGAAAGCTTGATTTGGTGTTCAAATTTTTGTTTACTTCTCCTTATACTATGTGTTTCTTATTTTTCTATTTAAAACCAATAATGAGATTTTTGGTTATGAGAAATGTGGTTCAAATCTATACTATTATATTAAGTGAAAGCTTGATTTGGTGTTCAAATTTTTGTTTACTTCTCCTTATACTGTGTTTCTTATTTTTCTATTTAAAACCAAAAATAATAATAATAATAATAATAAATTATTTAGATGGGAAGAGTCAAACTCGAACTTTGGACCCTCAATCTATTAAAGAAGACTCTTACCACTTGAGTAATATACAATATATAGTTGACTTGTAATTTCAGTTTTTGGGCTTAGGCCCTGTCCAATACCAAAATAAAAAAAAAAACACAATATATAATAAATATTTTATTTATTTGAATTGCACATGAGAGGGTAAAATATGTAAATCTGGGCCGAGCTATAACTGGGTAAAAGTGAACCAAGCTATGGGCTGAGAAGAATGGGCCTCACCATTGGGCCTAGATTAGCTCGGTCATAAATGATGGAGATAGCTCGGTTGGAGCATGCTGAACCGAGGTACATGAAATTGCATTGTACAAGCAAGTTGGATCCGAGCTAAGTCAAGTAGGGTAGAACCGAGCTAAGGAGAGCTCGGTGAAACCTGCCACGTCAGCATGTGTTAGCCCGGTTGTTTTGTCATATTACCGCAGTAAATCCATCTCACTTGGTTAGGCAGTGAGGGGGGTGTAGAAAGATAAGCTTTAACTTTCTGGTTCCTAGGAGAACTTTGCATCGGAGAAACAGAGTTCGACTAGGATTGTGCCACTTGAAATTTATAAAAGCTCATAGCAGGACTTATGTACAAGTATCACAACTTTGACTCCCAAATACACAGAGCTTTTGTCTATTGTCTATTTGCTGACTTAGGCATTGGAGGGGTTTCCGGCAAACACCCGCCGGCTAGCTCACATTTGTGTTTTCAGGAAGTAAAGCGACGACGTTTGGAGGAACGCAAACTTGATCAACAGGATCATACGAGGAGAATTATTTCATACTCGTACAATTGGCGCCGTTTGTGGGAATTCACAAGGAACAAAACCTTTTGATCAAGTTTACTTCTCTAGTTGAAAGCAATGGCGCATAATGAAGACTTGCCGCAATCTGCTATCAATGGGCAAACCCGGAGGGGGGTGGGAGACGCGAAGGTTTACCTTCCATCCCTCCCATGGCGGATTTAGAACCCTAGCGACGAAACTCCCGGAGGGACACGAGGGAGAGACAGGGCACTAGCCCCCGTCGCTCTCAAAGTGCTGAGAGACAGAGGTGAAGGCTGGATCCTCAAGTTCTGGAGGATCGCGTGAGGGAGCAAGACGAGTTAATAAGGAGGATGGCGGCGGACATGGAGACATTGAAGCGCCAGATAAAAGGGAAAGAGGTGGTGACAGGAGAGGGGCGCAAAGGTAGCACGCCCCCTCGCCACTCGGAGGATCGTGACAACCATATCATGCCATCACAAGTAGAAAGTAGGAGTCTTAGAACAGGTGACACTCAATTAAGGACTTCCAGGACTCGTCGCTCCAGGTCTGAGAGAATGAGGACTGAAAGGTCATACACGGAGGGAAGCACCTATCGCCCCTCACACACGCACCAAACAACGTCTAGGCACACGGAGTTGCCCAGGTCGGCGGACTTACGAACAGTGCTTGAAGAGAGGGCCCAACGGAAGGAGGACACCAAGGCCCGCAACCCTCATAGAATTTCAGCACTATAGCGGTTGCCCCTAGGACACATGGGAGTGTCGAGGTAGGGATGCCAATGCCACGCCTTGCCTACGAACCAGCAGATAAAGTATTGGCAAGGTTACAGAGCTCGCCGTTCGTTCCGGCAATAGAGAATGCACAACTACCTTCAGGCTTCCACCAGCCCAAATTCATCACCTATGAAGGGAAGACAGACCCTTACATGCACCTAAGCCACTTTCGCTAGGTTATGGCAGTATACCAACGAAACGAGGCCCTAATGTGTATCCTGTTTCCATCCAGCCTTGGCGACCTAGGTCTAACCTGGTTCGAAAGGCTATCAGAAGGCAGCATTGCCTCATGGGCACAATTGGCAGAGGCGTTCGTAACTAGATTCAGAACGAACACCAAGACACCAGTGGAGATCGATCAGGTACTCTCCATTAACATGGGCGAAATAGAGACCTTGAGATCTTACAATAGCCACTATTGGGAGACCTTCAACCAGATCGGGGATTGCCCTATAAACCTCGCCATTGCGCAATACAAACGGGGTTTACCAGTCGGCAACAAACTAAGGGACTCAATAACAATGATGTCACCCCTCACAATGGAGGTCCTAATGGAGAGGGTGCATCAACATATCCGAGTAGAGGAAGACAGCGCCCGTGCTAAAGCAAAATCTTGCACAGTAGCGACGCCAGATAAAAAGACTACCGCTAAGGTGAATACGGTAGAACAACCAAGCAGAAATGGCCGAGAAAGGCGAGCTAACAGAGAAGACTCGGAAAAAAGGAAGTTAAGAGTCCGCCCTGTCATCACTACCGTGTTCAATAAACCTATCTACCGAATTCTCAGCAAGATACGTAATGAACCTTTCGTTCGGTGGCCAGCCAAGCTGGGAGAAGCACAAAGGGGCTATGGCGAAAGGTCCCGTTGCACCTTCCTTGACGAGAAGGGGCACCGGATTGAAAACTGCACACCCCTGAGGCAACATCTAGAAGAGTTAGTGGCTGCTGGACACCTGGACCAGTATATCGAAGGGGGGATGCGGCCAGCCCCACAGGACCCTAACAAACCAAATAGGATGCCAGTCGACGGTCCCCCTCAAGGCGTAATCAACGTGATGCATGGGATCGTCTAACCTGAGCGAGTATGTGAACTTAGAGGGATGATCAAAAAGGCTGAGCACTTGAGAGATGTATTAAGTGCACAGCCTACCATAAAAAAGGGCAGAATAGAGACTATGAATGTCATATCCTTCTCAGACAAAGACCTAGCAAGGCTACATTGCCCCCACAATGACGCACTGGTGGTGACTTTGCGCGTCAAGAATTTTGATATTAGACGGATCCTGATTGACCAAGGAAGCTCATGCGAGATAATGTACTATGAAACTTTCAAACAACTAAAATTAGAGGACAAAGACTCAGCACCTGCAACATCTCCCCTCGTCGGTTTCAACTCAATGCCAGAATAGCCAGTCGGCAAGATCATCCTACTAGTCAAAGTAGGAACAGTAACAAAATAGGTGGAATTCTGGGTATTGAAGGTCCCTTCCACCTATAACATCATCTTGGGAAGGACATGGCTGCATGCTATGCGCTCAGTAGCGTCAACCTACCATCAGGCGTTGCGGTTCGCCAACGAAGCCGGGGTGATTGAAGAGGTCTTGGGAGACCAAATTATGTCAAAACAGTGCTTCGTCACAGTAAATAGCAGCCGGGCTGCAAAAGGGTATGTCCAGATGGTGGAAGAGCCAGAGAGCAATGAACTATTCACAGATGTAAGCAAAGCAGCAGAGCAGAAAGAAGTGGAGGACTTGGTTGAGGTAATGATAGATGAAAAGGACCCAGAAAAGTTCTTTTTGCTAGGCTCATCTTTGTCCAGCACTGAGAGAACTGAGATAATGGAATTCTTAATCTCAAACATCGAAGTGTTCGCCTAGACGCCATATGACATGCCTGCCATAGACCCTAAGTTCATCTGCCACCAACTTAATGTCCACCCAAACGCCAGACCAATCATACAGCGCACTTCCAGATTGGCACTCCACCACGCGGAAATAGTGGCGGAGGAAGTGGATAACTTGCTGGAGGCAGGAGCCATTAGAGAAGTGCACTATCCCAGGTGGATCTCCAATACTATAGTAGTGCGAAAGAAAACTGAAAAATGGCGTGTCTACATAGATTACAAAACAGTCAACAAGGCATACCCAAAGGACAGCTTTCCCTTGCCATGGATAGACCAACTGGTGGACTTAACGGCAGGACATAGCCGACTTAGCTTTCTTAATGCGTATAGAGGTTACCATCAGATCGCTATGTTTGAGCCAGACCAGAAGGTCACATCTTTTACGACGCCTAGAGGATTGTACTGTTACAAGGTCATGCCCTTTGGCCTAAAGAACGCAGGGGCAACTTTTCAACGGATGATCACCAAAATGCTTGCACCATTGTTAGGCAGAACAATAAAGGCTTACATAGATGACATGGTGGTCAAGAGCAAGGATGAGAAGGACCATCTCAGAGACCTAGACGAAATGTTCCAAATTCTAAAGAAGAACAAGTTGCGCCTGAACGCATCTAAGTGTGCATTCGGTGTAGGATCAGGCAAATTCTTAGACTTCTTGGTAACCAACCGAGGTATAGAAGCTGACCCTTCTCAGATCAAAGCAATCCAGGAGCTTAAGAGGCCTAACATAGTCAAAGAGGTACAACATCTCACTAGCCTAGTAGCCGCACTCAACCGGTTCATAAGTCGATCGTCAGACAAATGTCGACCATTCTTCCAAGTTTTGAAAGCCAAATTTGAGTGGGATGAAAAATGTGACCGTGCCTTAGAGAGCTGAAGGACTACATGACCTCTCCTCCATTATTAGTAACCCCAGTGCCAGGAGAAGAACTCTTTTTGTACTTGGCAATCTCACAGCATGCAATCAGCGCAGTGTTGGTTAGAGTGAAAGGAATCCAACACCTGCCCATATTTTATGTTAGCAAAACCTTGCTGGATGCTAAAACAAGGTACCTACCATTGGAAAAGCTGGCCTTAGCTTTGATGATGGCATCAAGGAAGTTGTCGCATTATTTTCATGCCCACACCATAATTGTCCTAACAGCCTTCCCATTAAAGGCCTTGTTTGAGAGGGCGGACTTTTCTAGACGAATTTTGAAATGGGCAGTAGAGCTGAGACAATTTGATATCAAGTTTTAACCCAGAACCGTAATAAAAGCCCAAGCTTTGGTAGACTTTGTAGCTGAGTTCACACCAGGAAGTCATCACATCTGCCCAGTTGATTTAACCGATACGACAGAAGTGGGGATGGAAAGTGCCGCAGGAACTGCGCAGCCTCCAAAACAAGATGCCCAGCTACATTCCAAGCCATACAGGATTGAAGATAGGAAAGAAGGCGCAAACCATGTTATTTCTAGCGAAGACTCACCAACAATTAAAAACTTAGGGCAGGCAGATAGTAAGGAGCAAACCCCAACAGCAGGCATGGACTTGGAAGAAAACATTAGCAACACACTTGACCCCAAGACATCATCCGACCCCTCTACTTGCTGGAAACTGTTCGTTGGAGAGATGTAGAAGCTCTTCGTGGATGGAGCATCCAATAGGCAAGGTGTAGGACTTGGCATAGTCCTTATCTCACCAGATGGCCTATTAGTGGAACAAGCAATCAACCTTGGCTTCCCAGCATCAAACAATGAGGCAGAATATGAAGCGCTTTTAGCAAGCCTAAGATCAGCACTTTTCGTGAAGGCCACCGAGCTGATGGTTTACAGCGACTCCCAGCTGGTAGTAAACCAGATTTCAGGCGACTACGAGACGAAAGATGAGAGGATGGCTAAGTACCAAGAGTTAGTCAGAAAGGAGATCATGAAGTTCGAAGTAGTTCGGATAGAGCAAATCGGCCGAGAAGAGAATAGCAGAGCAGATGAGCTGGCAGGTTTTGCCTCAATGACAGATACATCTATGCCACACCCACTTCTGATCGACTTCCTACCCAGACCAAGCATTGAAGAACCCGAAGTAGCTGAGGTATGTTGCGCCGAACTAGGCCCCTCATGGATGGACCCCATCATACTGTTCTTGAAAGATGGTGTGGATCGCCTGAACTCACTCCGCGCGCCCCCCTTTCGGAGAGGGCGCGAATTGTAGTTCATAGCTACTACAGTTCGGACTCCTGTCACGGTTTGAATCTAATCTCACAAAGTACAATGTAAGATTGATAAATCACCAAAGAGTCTAAATCTGTCAAATCGTTTTGGAAAATTGATTTTAATCAAAAAGCGCCAAACACGGACTGCTTTGCCAGATTTCAGAGTCACCACCTAAATATTTTGTTTTGGGAAATTTAGGAAACCCCGACTCATGCCTAAGGCCACGTGTCCGTCATCACCAAAGTTGCCTCGGCTCGGGAACTTGGGTACGAGAGGGAAAAGTCCTGAAATAAGCACCCCCGCTCGCCCGATCAAAGATCGGCCTCTACTAACATGATATGTTGTTTTATGAACACATGTGTTCTTGTTCAAATTATTAGCTAACTTACTATGTGATGCGGACAACACACAAGTATAGACTAGATCGCCTAAATTGGAACAAAACATCTCATGTTTGTCTTTCGAAAATGGTTTGAAGTTGCTACCCTCAAGTAGGCTAAAGTGCGGATTTGCCATCCTCAAGTGGGCTTGAAAACATGATGATTTGCCACTTCAAGTGGGCTTAAAACGCATATTTTGATGAATTGTTCCAATTCAAGCAATGAAGCCTTCATCCACAGGCATTCATGCAGTTAATCGATTAAGCAATTAGCCTCACGGCAAGCATGCTATCGTGGCAGTCACTTACACACATGCAAGGATGCTAAAGCATAAACACTCACAGTGTACTCCGAGCCAAAACAGAAACTAGTTAGAAATCATGCATGATCCTAACTATGTTTAAAATGCCTAATGCAACACATGCAAAATGCAACTAAGTAGGCTCGGCTATCTAAGATGGCATATGAATGCAACAATTGATACGTGTATTCAAATAGGTATTGAAATATAATGCAGTTTGAATGATATGCCGAGCCCGGTGCATGCAAGACAGATGAATGATGCACGTATGCAAGCATAAGGATGCTAATTGAAATATATCCTAAAACTAACCATCAAAAGTTGATAAGTAAAAAAGAGAAAGACGTGGTGTTGGAAGACATGCATCACACATACGCACACTTATTACAAAATTTGCCCTCTCGACGGAGGGTCCGAATGAAGGCTAAGCTATTCTAAGCTAAGCTACTTAACTAATCTAATAATCTAATTAGACTAATTATTACACAACCAAATCGAATAACTAGCAAACCAATTACTAATTATTACAATACTTAACTAATTAACAAATTAACTAATTAAATTACAAATTGATGCTAACTAACAAGTAAGCATTAAACTAAGCTGCTCCAGTTCTGTTCGAAGAAGAAGAGAATGCATGCTCGGTTGCCGCCCCGAAAAGCTCTCTGGTTGCTCTCTTGAGGCTCTGTGTGCAGGATGTCTTCAAGAACTTGCTGCTGGATCTCACCAAAACAGTGCTGAGGAGTGCACCAGTGGCCTGCCGACCATGAATGGTTGCTGCCGACCCTTCTACTGGCCAATGATGCACAATGCCGGCCAACAATGAGAGGGTGTCGGCCACTAGTGTGCTGTGACACCAAGCTGCAATAGAGCACAAAACAGAGGAAATTGAGGGTCTCCCAAGGGTATGTACGTACTATGCCCCTCCATATCATCTCAAAACATCAAGGGGGAGGCATAATTGGATCCAAAACCATCAATCAAGCATCTCAATGCATGATGGCCAAAGATCCAACATGTACAAATTCAATAAATACATGACAAACAAGACACTTAGACCATCTCCTTATCATGAGAAATCAAAGGCAATGGAGACCAAGGGAAATTGGCTCACTTCATCACTTCAAGTATAAAATGAACTAATCCACCTTGTGTTCAACACAACATCCGGTTGAACACAATGCAATGCAAATAACATATGTAATGCATGCTCAAATGCCAAATACATTAAGCTAATAAAGAACATCACTCAAGAGGCATGCATTATCAATCTCAAATGACTAAACCAGCCATGGACAGACCTCATGCATGCCAAAACAATGGCCTAAGCATGTTGGAATGGAAGCTCAAAATGTTAGAAGAACATGCACACATGTTGGTCTATGAGCAAGGCATGATACACAACCCTCAAAAGTTATGAAGAAGTGAAGTATATGAGAGTGTGACTACACTATATGCATCGAAATTACTTGCTAAATGGTGCCATACTATGCAAACATCACATGCATAACATGTTAAAGGCCTCAAAACCCAAAGCTAGGCAAGGCCCTTTACACTATAACAATACTAAGCAATGCTCAAATGACCCTAACCATTCAAAACAAATCTAAGGCAGGTCAAAATAGTGGCAAAAACATGCTAGACTTGTAGCATAGATGGCAAGAAAAATAAGCTCATGTATTGGCTCACCAACAAGGCATAATGCTTAACTTCTCAAAAACATTGAAAAAGTGATAAACATGAGAGTATGACAGTGAAACATGCTCTGAAATCATATATCAAATGATGCTATATCACACAAATGTCACAAATAAGGCATGCTAGCGGTCTCAAAACACAAGACTAGCAAAGCCATACATGACCAAGACCACTTAAAACAGACCTCAAGCATGTTAAATCAATGGCAAAAATGTGCTGGAGCAAAGCTAACACATGCTAGAATGATGAACAAAAGCATGAAGCATGTTAGGCCAACAAGCATGATTGCACTACAAGTACCAAAAGCATGCAAGAGGTGACCAAATAAGCCAAAAACAGAGTTATGGCATGGAAAATAATGGCTAAAAACATGTTTGAACTAAGAAAACTCAAGGCACAAAGACATGCTACTTTGCAAGGCTACAAGTAGGATTACACTACAAGTACAAGAAGCATGCAAGAGGTGACCAAACCAGCCCAAAACAGAGTTATAACATGCCAAAATGACACCAAAAACATGCTTGAACTAAGCTAATTCAAACCACAAGAGCATGCCACTTTGTAAGGCTAACAAGGCTAGTGAGCAAGATTGCACTATAAGTGCAAGAAGCATGCAAGAGGTGACCAAGCTGACCAAAAATAGAGTTATGGTAGGTCCCAAAAGTCACAAAAACGTGCTCAAACTAAGCCACAAAAAGAGAGAAACACATGCTCATTTGTTGGGCCAACAACATGAGAAAACAAGACAAGAGGAGTGGGGACCACCCCCTACTATTTGGGACCTCAAAATAGGGTTTTTACTGCTAAAAATTCTCTGAATTTTAGTGGTTAAAAGGCCACAAAATTTGTTTTGAAAGGCCTTGAAAGATAGCTCAAAAGGCTTTACAAGCCAATGAGCAAAAGGGAGAGACAACCCCCTAGCCAAACAAGGCTTAAACCACCATTTTAGAACCTCAAAATCAGAGTTTTTTATGGTTCAAAACCAGCCCCAAAATAGTCCAAAACAATGGAAAAAAGATGGTGAAGCAAGTGTGAAAGACAAGCTTAAAGGGTGAAAGTTTTACCTCTTGGAGGGAAGCACACTTTGAGGCACAAAACCAAGTCAAAACCTCCGTAATGAGCTCCAAGAAGACCTTTTAGCAACCTCAGCCCAATGATCAACAACTCTTGTTAAGGGTTGATAGGTTAAAGATGGATGTATGCAAGCTTCTAGCACAAAACTTTTAGAGAGAGAGGAATCTAAAGAGTGGATTGAGAGAGAGAGAGGCTCCCAAAGCTTTGCCAAATTCTTCTCAAAATGTTCTCCCCTTGAATATGAGATATAAGGCTTCATTATATAGCAAAAATGAAGCATTTGGTCGAAAACATCTCAAGAGAGACAGCTGGAGCAAAATATCTGTCCAAAACTGCTTTCTGCCATCTGTGGCCGGCATTGTACCACTGTTGGCCGGCACCTTACCATTGTTGGCTGGCAGCACACTCCTTTGGACGGCATGGGGCTGGCATTGGCCATTCATGGCCGGTACACTCCCATAGAGGCCAGCAGCAAAAATCAGTCCTAGTCCCCGACTTGAAGCAAGCCTAACTCCTTCATCTGGATGCCTTTTCAGGTCATTCTTGTGTGCAAATTGAAGCCCTAGAAGTAAGATTTCCAATGGTGGCAGCCTCACATCAAAATTCTAACTATGCTAAGAGATATCCCTCTTTTAGTGAAGACTGCTCAGTTTCGGTCCAACCGGATTAATGCCCTACTTCAACCAGTCATATCTCCCTCATCTGGCCTTGGCTTAAGGAGATTCTTGAGTGCAAAATGAAGCCCCATAAATCTTCTTTTCAACGGTGGTGGCCTCATAGCTGAAATCCAAATGTACAAAAGGATAGGCCTGATTTAACGAGGGTTGCTCGACTTTCTCTTAACGATTCATGCCTAACTCCTTCCCCAACTGGGTTTCTTCCCTCTTCTCTTCTTTTCCTCAACTCCAAACCCCTAAACAAGGTGTTTTGAAAGATTTTTCAAAGATTTCATCTCTCTTTCATTCATTTCCACTTTGTCCTTGCTCGATTTACCGAAAAGCACAACATTTAACAAAATACGAGCGTCGGAACATCGTAGGAACTTTTTCAAAAGTGTCTTGAAAGAGAGGATTTTAAGATCTAAAATCTTTTGGTCCAAAAATGGGGTGTGAGATTGGGATTTGACGCTCTCTTTGCTGAAGAAATCGACCCTTTGGCACTGTACAACTGTCACCAACAAGTAAACCATCAGTAGCGCCCAAGTCCTAAGGGCGGTCAAAAATGGGGTGTCTACAGACGGCATCCTGCCTGAAGAAAAGAAAGAGGCCAACAAAATTAGAGCAAAATCACAGCGATTTTGGCTCTCTCCATCATTGGCGTTATACAAAAAATCCTTCACAGGACCTTACTTGAAATGTGTCCATCCTAGCAAGGTCGAGGCATTTTTGTTCGAGATACATGAAGGAGTGTGCGGAAGCCACCAATGGGGAAGATCATTGGCCTACAGAGCAATTTCACAAGGATATTGGTGGCCATACATGCAAGCAGATTCTGAGAAGTATGTCAAGTGGTGTGAAAAATGTCAGAAGCTCGCACACCAGATACACCAACTGGCCAAAGAGCTTCTACCATTAACTAGCCCATGGCCCTTCGCAATGTGAGGCCTGGACATAGTGGGACCACTTCCAACGGCACCCGGCAACAGAAAGTTCTTTCTCGCTGCAACAGACTACTTCACAAAGTGGGTGGAGGCAGAAGCACTCGCATCAATAAAGGAGAAAGATGTTAAGAAGTTCGTCTGGTAGAATATCATAACTCGGTTCGGCATACCCAAGGCCCTAATATCTGACAACGACACTCAGTTTGATGGCAAAATCTTCAGGGACTTTTGCGAGGAATACAAGATAGAATTCTACAACTCTACACCGGCATACCCTCAAGCAAATGGCCAAGCAGAAGCATCAAACAAAGTCGTCCTAGATGGTTTGAAGAAAAGGTTAGAAAGGGCCAAAGGCAAATAGGCTGAGGAGCTTCCTCATGTTTTATGGGCCTACCGTACCACACCTTGACGATCAATAGGAGAAACGCCTTTTTCCCTAGCCTATGGCATGGAGGCAGTAATCCCACTAGAAGTAGGTCTCCCCACTATTAGAAGTGAAAATTTCGATCCAGACTTGAATGAAGAAGCCATAGCCTTAGAACTCGACCTTGCAAAAGAGAGAAGGGAAAGAGCTCTAGTTCACATTGCCACATACTAGCATGAGCTATCCAGAAAATATAACAAGATAGCGCATCCAAGGCAATTCAAGGTTGGGGATTGGGTATTACGCAAAGTCATGGGCAATACTTTGGTAACTAGAGATGGCAAGTTAGGACCCAACTGGGAAGGACCATACAAAGTGGTTGGTTTGGCAGGAAAAGGGGCATATCACTTGGAAAATGGAGACGGCAAGGCTATTTCTAGGCCATGGAACACTGCCAATCTCAAATTATTTTAGTTTTAGCTATTTTAAAATACTTGTAATTTTTTCCCTTTTTTAAATAAAACAAGTAGTTTTTTCAGCATAGTCCTTTCTATTGTAAAAGTTGTTCTCAGTCATTACCAGCAAAGGACAATCAAAAAGTTTGGTAGGAATAACCAAACATTGAGCTCTCTTCAGCCGAGATCAGGATCTAGGCTGAAGAACGTTGGCCGGAATAATCAACATTGAGCTCTCTTCAGCCGAGATCAGGGTCTAGGCTGAAGAAGTTGGCAGGAATAACCAACATTTATATCTCTTCAGCCGAAATCAGGATCTAGGCTAAAGAAGTTGGCAAGAATAACCAATACATATCTCTCTTCAGCCGAGATCAGGATCTAGGCTGAAGAGGTTGGCAGGAATAACCAACACATATCTCTCTTCAACCGAGATCAGGATCTAGGCTGAAGAGGTTGGCAGGAATAACCAACACATATCTCTCTTCAACCGAGATCAGGATCTAGGCTGAAGAAGTTGGCAGGAGTAACCAACATTTATCTCTCTTCAGCCAAGATCAGGATCTAGGCTGAAGAGGTTGGCAAGAATAACCAACATTTGTCTCTCTTTAGCCAAGATCAGGATCTAGGCTGAAGAGGTTGGCAGGAATAACCAACATTTATCTCTCTTCAGCCGAGATCAGGATCTAGGCTGAAGATGTTGGCAGAAATAACCAACATTTTTCTCTCTTCAGCCGAGATCAGGATCTAGGCTAAAGAGGTTGGCAGGAATAACAAAATGTTAGCTCTCTTCAGCCGAGATCAGAATCTGGGCTGAAGAAGGTTGGCAGGAATAACCAACACTTAGCTTTCTTCGGTTGAGATAAGGATCTGGGCTGAAGGAAGAGATTACTGGGCCCATAGGACCGAGATGGGTATCACGGTCCGGAAAAGTTAACGCACAGAAACCAAGCAAAGAGTTGAGCTCTCATACAATTAAAATTGAAAAATAAATGCAAGTATGGAAGTAAACCGAACAAAAGGACGGGCAAAATTCTGGATTTCATTCAAGAGTGCATTACACATTGGGGCTTCAGCCCAGTTACACTTTCAAAAAAAAGAAAAACAATGTCAGGCAAACAGATCGTCTAAACCCGCATCAAGGTCAACCCGAGATTCACCACTCAGTAGCCCGGTTCCAGCAGGAAGGTCGGTCACTGGCACATTATCAACCGGACTTGGTACCGGTGGCTCCACCCGAGCTGGCTGGACAATCTGAAGACCTTGATCATTGGTTACAAGAGAGGTGTTGTTCGGCTCTGGGGATTCCTCATTCTTCCCCACCTGAAGCAACTTTTGTTAAATGGCACTGGCGTAGTCTACTATATAACTCGGAATGAAGTGAGGATGAGGGTTTTGGAAGACCTCAGTGTCTTCCTCGTAACCAAGCTTTGCTGCAGCCGCCTTCCATCCGCATTTGAAGAATATGTCCTTTGTAGCTTCGCATTACAGGATGTAGGTGGCCTCACATTCTTTGTAGCCTCTATCTTCAACAAGTTATTTTCCGTCCACCTGGCCTACCCGAATTTGTGTTTAACGAAAGTGGAGTGGTACCTCCCCCATATTTGATTTCACCTATGAAAGCATACAAACTGATTAGAAAGGGGTGTAAAGGGTATTTCTGTTCTGTATTGACTGTATCTACTGATGTTAACGCTAATGTGAACAGTATTCCTATAGTCAGAGAATTCCCAAATGTTTTTCCAGATGATCTGCTAGGGGATTTGATTGATAGGGAGATTGAGTTCACCGTTGATGTGATTCCGGGTACACAGCCAGTATCTAAAGCTCCTTACCGAATGGCTCCGACTGAATTGAAAGAGTTGAAAGTTCAGCTGCAAGAATTGTTAGATAAGAAGTTCATCAGGCCCAGTACTTCACCGTGGGGCGCGCCAGTCTTATTTGTGAAAAAGAAAGACGGCTCACTGAGACTTTATATTAACTACCGTGAACTGAACAAGGTAATTATGAAAAATAAATATCCATTGCCGCGTATTGACGACTTATTTGATCAGTTACAGGGTGCTCAAGTGTTCTCTAAGATTGATCTCAGATCTGGATATCATCAGCTGAAAGTTTAACCAGAGGACATTGACAAAACTGCTTTTCGAACGAGGTATGGACATTATGAATTCCTAATTATGCCTTTCGGAGTTACCAATGCACCTGCTGCATTTATGGACCTTATGAACAGAATTTTTAAACCATTCCTCGATGACTTTATTGTTGTATTTATAGACGACATTCTGATTTATTCTAAAAGTAAAGAAGAACATGAACATCATCTGAGACTTGCCTTACAGACCCTAAGAGAACAGAAATTGTATGCGAAATTGAAAAAATGTGAATTTTGGTTTGATCATGTTATGTTTTTGGGACATGCTATTAGTAGAGATGGCATTTCAGTTGACCCACAGAAAGTTGAAGCTGTGGTAAATTGGCCTAGACCAACAAATGTTACAGAAGTCCGAAGCTTTTTGGGGTTAGCCGAGTATTATAGAAGATTTGTCAAAGACTTCTCCAAAATTGCTTTACCACTGACACAGTTGACTCAGAATGGGACATCATTTGACTGGACTGACCAAAGAGAATCAGCATTCCAAGAGTTGAAAACTCGACTTGTGACTACATTGGTTCTTACCCTACCTTCAGGTACGGATGGTTTTACCATTTTTAGTGATGCTTCTCATAAGGGTTTGGGATGTGTTTTAATGCAGAATGGGAGAGTTATTGCCTATGCTTCCCGACAATTGAGACGGCATGAAAAGAACTACCCGACCCATGATTTAGAACTTGCTGCAGTACTGTTTGCACTGAAAATTTGGCGTCACTACCTTTATGGGGCGACGTGTGAAGTGTATACAGACCACAAGAGCCTGAAATACTTCTTCACACAGAAAGAACTGAACATGAGGCAACGAAGATGGCTAGAACTGATAAAAGATTACGATCTACAAATTCTGTACCATCCAGGAAAAGCTAACACTGTTGCTGATGCATTGAGTCGGAAAGCGATTGGGAATTTAGCTTGTTTGCTTACCGGGCAGAAAGAATTGCTTTGTGACCTTGAAAGATTTGAAATCGAGATTGCTTTGCGAGAACAAGGTGGAACAATAGCTGCCATTTCTGCTCAACCAGCACTAATTGAAGAGATTAAAGAGAAACAGCAACAGGATGACTTCTTGAAGAAGATCATCGAAGAATGGGAATCTAAACCGAGGTCGGATTTCAAATTTGAAAACAATGTACTGAAGTTCCGGGGGAGATTGTGTGTACCGAATGATTCTAATTTGAAAAGGAGAATTCTGCAAGAAGGCCACAATTCTAAGCTGTCTATCCATCCAGGAAACACAAAAATGTACCAAGACTTGAAACTGAATTTCTGGTGGCCAGGAGTGAAGAAAGAAATAGCTGATTTTGTGTCAAAATGTCTTCACTGCCAACAAGTTAAAGCCGAACATCAACGACCCGCAGGCTTATTGCAGCCCTTACCGATACCGGAGTGGAAATGGGAACATATCACTATGGATTTTATTGTCGGTTTGCCTCGTTCTAGTAAAGGTATGGACTCAATTTGGGTTATAGTTGATAGACTGACTAAATCTGCTCATTTCTTACCTGTCAAAACAATTTATAATGCAGACAAATTGGCTATACTCTATATTGATGAGATTGTTAGACTGCATGGAGTGCCTGTGTCCATTGTTTCTGATAGGGACTCAAAATTTACATCGAGATTCTGGCAAAGCCTATAGACAGCATTGGGTACTGAACTGAGACTGAGTAGTGCATACCATCCTTAGACAGATGGCCAGTCAGAAAGGACCATCCAGACTCTGGAAGACTTATTGAGAATGTGAGTCCTTGATTTTCACGGAAATTAGGAAAGCCATTTGCCATTGGCTGAATTCGCCTACAACAACAGTTATCACTCAAGTATTGGTATGGCGCCTTTCGAGGCATTGTATGGCAGAAAATGTCGATCTCTGATTTGCTGGGCAGAAGTTGGAGATGGGTCTTTGCTTGGGCCCGAGATTGTGTATGAAACTACAGAAAAAAGTGAAATTGATTCAACAGAGACTAAAAACCGCACAGAGCCGACAGAAAAGTTATGCGGATGTTAGAAGGCGAGATAGAGAATATGAAATAGGTGATCACGTTTTTGTGAAAGTGACGCCGATGAAAGGGCAGACCCGTTTTGGGGTTAAAGGCAAGCTAGCGCCAAGATATGTCAGACCGTATGAGATTATCGAGAAAATCAATCCGGTGGCGTATCAAGTAGCGTTTCCTCCAGAAATGGAGCACATGCATAACGTGTTCCACATTTCTATATTGAGGGACTACCTCCGGGATCCTTTCCATGTGATTGAGCCTACCCGTGTAGTGCTAAGTGATGACTACACTTATGAAGAACGGCCTATTCAGATAGTGAACAGACGGATCAAGAAGTTGAGAAACAAAGAGATTCCGTTAGTGAAAGTTGACTGGCAAAACCATGGTGGCGTGTATGCCACTTGGGAAAGGGAAGATGACATGGCCAAGAGATATCCTGAATTATTCCCACTGGATCCTGTTTTCTTCCAGAACGAAGGTAATTCGAGTTTGGAGGACCAAACTCTTTTTAAGGAGGGGAGACTGTAATAACCCTCACCACTGATTACCGGTTAACCACTGATTACTGCTAAACTATGACTGATTATGATAAGTAATTGAATCGACTGGAATACTGAACTGACTGATTGAATGTACTAGTTTAAATGTATTTCTATCTATTTGACTGTTAAATTACATGTCCATGTTTTATGCTTTAAACTGCAAATTGGAGACCTTATCGGCGGCCGAATCTGAAATTGATTGATGTTTTGTGCTAATTAAAATTAATGTGATTTTATGGTGTATTTATCTGAAATGTGATTTGGTATGATTTAATTAGATTAAAATAAGCTAAGTCCCGCAAGTTGCATTATTTACAATTTTGCCCTATTAGTGGACCACTACACCAAACATTTGAGGCTTGGTTTATTTCATTTTGGCATCATTTTGATCATCTCATTTTGAGACCCTTAGCCGACCAAGAGAGAAGAGAGGGAGAGAGTGAGAGAATTTGAGTTCCATCTTGTGATTTTCTTGGTGAATTAAAAAGATTGGAGGTTGATTTCATAATTGAGCTTCCTACACTTGATAATCAAGGTCTAAGGTGGAAAATCCACCTTCTTAAACTTGTCTTTGAGTTAGTTCTTGCTTGATTCTTGTTATTTT